>CM059558.1:61388545-62101897 GCA_030386875.1 Morinoia aosen | reverse complement strand
CCAAAACACGCATTTTAGCTCTGTCGACCGTGGAATCGGCAAATTATGCACTTTCCGCCTATGTCGCCACGGGAAACAGCAAACGACGTGATTTTCACCGCATTCGGCCTAGGAATGGCCCAAAACACGCATTTTAGCTCTGTCGACCGTGGAATCGGCTAAATATGCACTTTCCGCCTATGTCGCCACGGGAAACAGCAAACGACGTGATTTTCACCGCATTGGGCCTAGGAATGGCCCAAAACACGCATTTTAGCTCTGTCGACCGTGGAATCGGCTATATGTGCACTCTCCGCCTATGTCGCCACGGGAACAGCAAACGACGTGATTTTCACCGCATTCGGCCTAGGAATGGCTCAAAACACGCATTTTAGCTCTGTCGACCGTGGAATCGGCTAAATATGCACTTTCCGCCTATGTCGCCACGGGAAACAGCAAACGACGTGATTTTCACAGCATTCGGCCTAGGAATGGCCCAAAACACGCATTTCAGCTCTGTCGACCGTGGAATCGGCTAAATATGCACTTTCCGCCTATGTCGCCACGGGAAACAGCAAACGACGTGATTTTCACCGCATTGGGCCTAGGAATGGCCCAAAACACGCATTTTAGCTCTGTCGACCGTGGAATCGGCTATATATGCACTCTCCGCCTATGTCGCCACGGGAAACAGCAAACGACGTGATTTTCACCGCATTCGGCCTAGGAATGGCCCAAAACACGCATTTTAGCTCTGTCGACCGTGGAAACGGCTAAATATGCACTTTCCGCCTATGTCGCCACGGGAAACAGCAAACGACGTGATTTTCACCGCATTCGGCCTAGAAATGGCCCAAAACACGCATCTTAGCTCTGTCGACCGTGGAAACGGCTAAATATGCACTTTCCGCCTATGTCGCCACGGGAAACAGCAAACGACGTGATTTTCACCGCATTCGGCCTAGGTATGGTCCAAAACACGCATTTTAGCTCTGTCGACGGTGGAAACGGCTAAATATGCACTTTCCGCCTATGTCGCCACGGGAAACAGCAAACGACGTGATTTTCACCGCATTCGGCCTAGGTATGGCCCAAAACACGCATTTTAGCTCTGTCGACGGTGGAAACGGCTAAATATGCACTTTCCGCCTATGTCGCCACGGGAAACGGCAAACGACGTGATTTTCACCGCATTCGGCCTAGGAATGGCCAAAAACACGCATTTTAGCCCTGTCGACCGTTGAATCGGCTAAATATGCACTTTCCGCCTATGTCGCCACGGGAATCAGCAAACGACGTGATTTTCACCGCATTCGGCCTAGGAATGGCCCACAACACGCATTTTAGCCCTGTCGACCGTGGAAACGGCTAATATGCACTTTCCGCCTATGTCGCCACGGGAAACAGCAAACGACGTGATTTTCACCGCATTCGGCCTAGGAATGGCCCAAAACACGCATTTTAGCTCTGTCGACCGTGGAATCGGCTAAATATGCACTTTCCACCTATATCGCCACGGGAAACAGCAAACGACGTGATTTTCACCGCATTCGGCCTAGGAATGGCCCAAAACACGCATTTTAGCTCTGTCGGCTAAATATGCACTTTCCGCCTATGTCGCCACGGGAAACAGCTAACGACGTGATTTTCACCGCATTCGGCCTAGGAATGGCCCAAAACACGCATTTTAGCTCTGTCGACCGTGGAAACGGCTAAATATGCACTTTCTGCCTATGTGGCCACGGGAAACAGCAAACAACGTGATTTTCACCGCATTCGGCCTAGGAATGGCCCAAAACACGCATTTCAGCTCTGTCGACCGTGGAAACGGCTAAATATGCACTTTCCGACTATGTCGCCACGGGAAACAGCAAACGACGTGATTTTCACCGCATTTGGCCTAGGAATGGCCCAAAACACGCATTTTAGCTCTGTCGACCGTGGAATCGGCTAAATATGCACTTTCCGCCTATGTCGCCACGGGAAACAGCAAACTACGTGATTTTCACCGCATTCGGCCTAGGAATGGCCAAAAACACGCATTTTAGCCCTGTCGACCGTGGAAACGGCTAAATATGCACTTTCCGCCTATGTCGCCACGGGAAACAGCAAACGACGTTATTTTCACCGCATTCGGCCTAGGAATGGCCCAAAACACGCATTTTAGCTCTGTCGACCGTGGAATCGGCTATATATGCACTCTCCGCCTATGTCGCCACGGGAAACAGCAAACGACGTGATTTTCACCGCATTCGGCCTAGGAATGGCCCAAAACACGCATTTTAGCTCTGTCGACCGTGGAATCGGCTAAATATGCACTTTCCGCCTATGTCGCCACGGGAAACAGCAAACGACGTGATTTTCACCGCATTCGGCCTAGGAATGGCCCTAAACACGCATTTTAGCTCTGTCGACCGTGGAAACGGCTAAATATGCACTTTCCGCCTATGTCGCCACGGGAAACAGCAAACGACGTGATTTTCACCGCATTCGGCCTAGGAATGGCCTAAAACACGCATCTTAGCTCTGTCGACCGTGGAAACGGCTTAATATGCACTTTCCGCCTATGTCGCCACGGGAAACAGCAAACGACGTGATTTTCACCGCATTCGGCCTAGGAATGGCCCAAAACACGCATTTTAGCTCTGTCGACCGTGGAATCGGCTAAATACGCACTTTCCGCCTATGTCGCCACGGGAAACAGCAAACGACAAGATTTTCACCGCATTCGGCCTAGGAATGGCCCAAAACACGCATTTTAGCTCTGTCGACCGTGGAAACGGCTAAATATGCACTTTCCGCCTATGTCGCCACGGGAAACAGCAAACGACGTGATTTTCACCGCATTCGGCCTAGGAATGGCCCAAAACACGCATCTTAGCTCTGTCGACCGTGGAAACGGCTAAATATGCACTTTCCGCCTATGTCGCCGCGGGAAACAGCAAACGACGCGATTTTCACCGCATTCGGCCTAGGTATGGCCCAAAACACGCATTTCAGCTCTGTCGACGGTGGAAACGGCTAAATATGCACTTTCCGCCTATGTCGCAACGGGAAACGGCAAACGACGTGATTTTCACCGCATTCGGCCTAGGAATGGCCAAAAACACGCATTTTAGCCCTGTCGACCGTGGAATCGGCTAAATATGCACTTTCCGCCTATGTCGCCACGGGAAACAGCAAACGACGTGATTTTCACCGCATTCGGCCTAGGAATGGCCCAAAACACGCATTGTTGCTCTGTCGACCGTGGAAACGGCTAAATATGCACTTTCCGCCTATGTCGCCACGGGAAACAGCAAACGACGTGATTTTCACCGCATTCGGCCTAGGAATGGCCCACAACACGCATTTTAGCCCTGTCGACCGTGGAAACGGCTAATATGCACTTTCCGCCTATGTCGCCACGGGAAACAGCAAACGACGTGATTTTCACCGCATTCGGCCTAGGAATGGCCCAAAACACGCATTTTAGCTCTGTCGACCGTGGAATCGGCTAAATATGCACTTTCTGCCTATGTCGCCACGGGAAACAGCAAACGACGTGATTTTCACCGCATTCGGCCTAGGAATGGCCCAAAACACGCATTTTAGCTCTGTCGACCGTGGAATCGGCTAAATATGCACTTTCCGCCTATGTCGCCACGGGAAACAGCTAACGACGTGATTTTCACCGCATTCGGCCTAGGAATGGCCCAAAACACGCATTTTAGCTCTGTCGACCGTGGAAACGGCTAAATATGCACTTTCCGCCTATGTGGCCACGGGAAACAGCAAACGACGTGATTTTCACCGCATTCGGCCTAGGAATGGCCCAAAACACGCATTTCAGCTCTGTCGACCGTGGAAACGGCTAAATATGCACTTTCCGCCTATGTCGCCACGGGAAACAGCAAACGACGTGATTTTCACCGCATTCGGCCTAGGAATGGCCCAAAACACGCATTTTAGCTCTGTCGACCGTGGAAACGGCTAAATATGCACTTTCCGCCTATGTCGCCACGGGAAACAGCAAACGACGTGATTTTCACCGCATTCGGCCTAGGAATGGCCCAAAACACGCATTTTAGCTCTGTCGACCGTGGAATTGGCTAAATATGCACTTTCCGCCTATGTCGCCACGGGAAACAGCAAACGACGTGATTTTCACCGCATTCGGCCTAGGAATGGCCCAAAACACGCATTTTAGCTCTTTCGACCGTGGAATCGGCTAAATATGCACTTTCCGCCTTTGTCGCCACGGGAAACAGCAAACGACGTGATTTTCACCGCATTCGGCCTAGGAATGGCCCAAAACACGCATTTTAGCTCTGTCGACCGTGGAATCGGCTAAATATGCACTTTCCGCCTATGTCGCCACGGGAAACAGCAAACGACGTGATTTTCACCGCATTTGGCCAAGGAATTGCCCAAAACACGCATTTTAGCTCTGTCGACCGTGGAATCGGCTAAATATGCACTTTCCGCCTATGTCGCCACGGGAAACAGCAAACGACGTGATTTTCACCGCATTCGGCCTAGGAATGGCCCAAAACACGCATTTTAGCTCTGTCGACCGTGGAATCGGCTAAATATGCACTTTCCGCCTATGTCGCCACGGAAAACAGCAAACGACGTGATTTCATAAATGAGAGAAGACCGCAAGCCCTTGGGTAGGTCATCTTTAAACGAAAGAGAGAACCAATGGTGAATTTGTTCGAAAAAATTATGCGGAAACGAGTCGTAGGAAATAATTTGCCAAAAATATTCAACAGTTCAGTTTTTAATTTTTCGGACTGGTAGCCAAAATATGGTAGTACGCAATACATAATAGAGGAAACCTGTTCAGGCTCCCTAGGGCTATAGACATTAGAGAGAAAAGTATTAATCGATTTATAAAAGGCCACGACAGGAAAACCGTTAGAACAGAAGTAAGACTTAAGGAACTCGAATTCATGGTGAAGGTTGCCATAGGTGGAACAAATCCTATAGGCTCTATTGATCAAAGTGAATAGACTGTTTGTTTTAAAAGATCTGCAACAGAAACTAAAAAAGCTGAGGCCTAATCCGGTAAAACTTTGTTTCCTAAAAACAGAGGTAAAAAATCTATTGTCCGCCCTGTAAACTTTAACGTCAAGAAAATTAAGAGAATTTCCATGCTCAAAATCTACTGTAAACTTAATACTAGGATGCTGAACATTCAAATATTGCAGAAATAATTGCACATCAGTTTCACGTTTGAACAGAACAAAGGTGTCGTCAACATAACGCTTGTACAGGATAGGTTTAAAAGATGAAGGACAGTTTTGGAGCCACAATTTTTCATGGAAACACATAAAAATGTTTGCAAAAGTTGGACCGAGTGGAAGGCCCATACCCAAACCCTCAATTTGTTTGTAGACACTGCCATTAAACAGAAAAAAAGAATTAAACACGGCAAGTTCCAAAAGATTCTTAAAATAATTTCGACTTAATCCTATGACTAGAGAAGCTGGACTAGTGAAAAGGGAACTGAGACAGATATTGATAGTCTCCGACAACGGAACATTGGGGAATAAGTTCTCAATATCGAAATATGCCATGCAATATTCATTCGCATTTTCTATACTTGTAATATGCTTAACAAAGTCTGATGAATTGGACAAAGAATACTCATTCGATGCTAAAGGACTTAATATTAGTACTAAAAACATTGCTAGTTTGTACGTGGCACAGTTGTGCGCAGCAAAAATTGGACGGAATTGAAAAGATCTAAAGAAATCAGGCTTATGAATCTTCGGCAAACCATACATGATACCGGGGCCTGAGCCAGAAATGAACAGCTGTTTATAAATATCTTCATTTAGTAGATTAAGGGACTTTAATTTGCGTAAAAAATTGTTCACTTTATCTTCAACTTTCATGGAATATTTTAGAACACAATCAGTGATGGGTAAAAATTTGCTAGTGTCTGATATGATTTCTTGCATTTTAGTTAGGTAAGTAGTTTTATCAAGAACTACAACTGCCTTGCCTTTATCAGGCCTAGTTACGATTACATTTGAGTTTGCAGCAAGTTTCCTCAGCTCAGCTAAATCACTTCGAGTAAAAATAGCAGAAAAAATTTTGAACGGTTTGAAACTGTAATAATACGGTTGTGATATGGATCGAAGTTGTTCAGTAATTTCATTTATAGAAGCATGAGAGGAGTACTTACTGTGAACATGGAATAACAGCTTTTCAAATCCAAGAAAATATTTAAAAAAATTTATCCGATAGACAGGCAAGCAAAAATCAAGACCAAAAGCTAGCAGGAATTTCAAACGGTTACTCAAGGGAGCACTGCTATAGTTGTGAACGACTAAATTAGGGTCGCAGGGAGTAAGGTGATTATAAATACCTAGGTTATTCAGTTTATGTGAATGCGTTCAAGTAGTATCATTGATGAACACTTTCATCTTCTCCCGAACATAGCGGTAAGTTGAAACCCGGATGACACCAGGAAGTACGTCGATTAGGCTGCTCTTACATTCAGCAAGGCTGTATGTTAAGGATGAGATGCTTCTTTTCTTGCTGTTGATTTCCTTAACTAAAAGACTGGCTTGCCAAGATTTATAAAAATTGGTGTTATGTAGAGATCTTCTGTATAACTTGAAGCGCAGAAACTTAGGCATGATGTCATACACTTTACACTGGCACAGAAATTTTAGGTCCAATTTAGCTTTCTCCAACTTACGAGAGAGGCCCTCGTACTTTCTCACAACCTTGTACGCTTCTTCGCCATAGCTGCACCGAACGATATTAGGAATATCTTTTCTGCTAAGCAGTTTAATTATGAAGGTAATAGCAAAGAAAAATTTTAAAATCACATTTATGAAACGTTTCAAGCCTCAGCTCATCATCAGTCATACTCTGTAAAAACAAAATACACGCATTGAATAAAATACGAAAAATTGACAAAAAAAATAGTTCTTCAAGAATTCAAAAATGGTGCCTAAATAAAACAATGACATTACCTAAAAAAGCAGATGAAACTAAATAACAGAATTTTACTTTCGAGTATCGTACACACGAGTTAAAACGGAGAAAATTTTCATAGGAGTACAACATAAAAGCCGGAACGGTCGTAAGGAAAATTAACTAGCTAAAATAAAATTCTATCAAAGGGAGAAGAAGAGGGGAATAAGGGAGAGAGAAAGAAAGAGAGGAAAAAGGAAGACAAGGAAACAGAGAAGAGGAGGTAAGAAGAGAAAAATAAATAAATATATTTCTTCCAAAGACTAATAAAAATTGAATCGAATGTGAGTATTGCTGCACTACTAGCTTCCTATAATTTTTAAGGGGTAAGCACTTTGCATATCATTCAGGGCCGGCTTCAATTTGTGAATATACAGAGACTCCAACATGCGCAGCTCACCAGGATTTGATGCATAGTCCACAATTTTAAACTTGTCGTTACTGATAATTTGTTCACAGGGACCTATACGATGCTGCCTTATGTTAGAATGGGAAGGTGTTCCTAGTGGGCGTCCC
The DNA here is from genome assembly GCA_030386875.1 of Morinoia aosen. Classification (NCBI taxonomy): domain Eukaryota; kingdom Metazoa; phylum Arthropoda; class Malacostraca; order Amphipoda; family Talitridae; genus Morinoia; species Morinoia aosen. Next base: position 62,094,427 of record CM059558.1, on the reverse strand, counting down.
GTACGATGACTTCTTCCGGCATGCTCTGCGACTCTCATAGATAATGCTCGGTAGGTTGATCCTACATACTGCGATGCGCAATGCGCACAACTAAATTCATAAATGAGAGAAGACCGCAAGCCCTTGGGTAGGTCATCTTTAAAACGAAAGAGAGAACCAATGGTGAATTTGTTCAATAAAATTATGCGGAAACGAGTCGTAGGAAATAATTTGCCAAGAATATTCATCAGTTCAGTTTTTAATTTTTCGGACTGGTAGCCAAAATATGGTAATACGCAATACATAATAGAGGAAACCTGTTCAGGCTCCCTAGGGCTATAGACATTAGAGAGAAAAGTATTGATCGATTTATAAAAGGCCACGACAGGAAAACCGTTAGAACAGAAGTAAGACTTAAGGAACTCGAATTCATGGTGAAGGTTGCCATAGGTGGAACAAATCCTATAGGCTCTATTGATCAAAGTGAATAGACTGTTTGTTTTAAAAGATCTGCAACAGAAACTAAAAAAGCTGAGGCCTAATCCGGTAAAACTTTGTTTCCTGAAAACAGAGGTAAAAAATCTATTGTCCGCCCTGTAAACTTTAACGTCAAGAAAATTAAGAGAATTTCCATGCTCAAAATCTACTGTAAACTTAATACTAGGATGCTGAAAATTCAAATATTGCAGAAATAATATCAACTCAGTTTCACGTTTGAACACAACAAAGGTGTCGTCAACATAACGCTTGTATAGGATAGGTTTAAAAGAGGCAGGACAGTTTTGGAGCCACAATTTTTCATGGAAACATATAAAAATGTTTGCAAAAGTTGGACCGAGTGGAAGGCCCAAACCCAAACCCTCAATTTGTTTGTAGACACTGCCATTAAACAGAAAAAAAGAGACAACACGGCAAGTTCCAAAAGATTCTTAAAATAATTTCGACCTAATCCTATGACTAGAGAAGCTGGACTAGTGAAAAGGGAACTGAGACAGATATTGATAGTCTCCGACAACGGAACATTGGTGAATAAGTTCTCAATATCGAAAGATGCCATGCAATATTCATTCGCGTTTTCTATACTTGTAATATGCTTAACAAAGTCTGATGAATTTGACAAAGAATACTCATTCGATGCTAAAGGACTTAATATTGGTACTAAAAACTTTGCTAGTTTGTACGTGGCACAGTTGTACGCAGCAAAAATTGGACGGAATTGAAAAGATCTAAAGAAATCAGGCTTATGAATCTTCGGCAAACCATACATGATACCGGGGCCTGAGCCAGAAATGAACAGCTGTTTATAAATATCTTCATTTAGTAGATTAAGGGACTTTAATTTGCGTGAGAAATTGTTCACTTTATCTTCAACTTTCATGGAATATTTTGGAACACAATCAGTGATGGGTAAAAATTTGCTAGTGTCTGATATGATTTCTTGCATTTTAGTTAGGTAAGTAGTTTTATCAAGAACTACAACTGCCTTGCCTTTATCCCGTCTCCACATGGTCGACCTACCAAGAGGTTTGAAGAAAATGGGTCAACTGTGCAACTTACTGTACATTCATTAATCATGTTAGAAGTTTCGTTGGGGGTTCATTGTAAAGAGAGAGAGTTGCTCTTTCTGTCAGTGGAAAAAAAATACTGCTACCCCAATGAAAATCTACGAAATTCGAGTTTTTATTTCGGTAAAATACAAAAAAACAGAAATCAGAAAATCACTGGCCATTTTTTACTTATTGCACTTTTATGTTTTTTTATGATGCATTTTCATAGATTCTGAGTGGCTGAATCTTGTGGTATGTGAATTTTTTTTCAGATCGATTAGTTCCGGAGTTATGTGCACTATATGTAAAACACAGTTTTATTTTTTGGTTCATTTTGTGTATAGGCTGTTATCAAGCAGTTCCATTGTTTGTAAAGAGTTTGATATGCATAGAGATTTTCCTCCCGAATACAATGGTGGTATTATTTTTTGCGTAGGAGTAAATCTGCGGATTTGCACTCCCATTTTTGGAACAAAAAGTATAAGAAAATAAAAATGATGGCGACCGTCTTAGAGGCAGAGTGTGTGCTGGTATGACTCAGCTACACTGCTGACCTTCTAAGAGGTTGTGCAGCGCAGGTAGCTACGCTCCAGACTGAGCAGAAGAATTCATACAGATTTGAGCTTGTTACCTCTCCTTCCCTATTCCCCCCACCCAATTTTACCTTACACCAATAAATAGCGCTCAACGAGACGCTTAAGACCATATATGGCACCCCTAGGTTTGCTGATGTGAAACATGTGCTGGCTTTGTCGACCTTCTAAGAGTCCAGGACGTGGCGACGGGTTATCAGGCCTAGTTACGATTACATTTGAGTTTGCAGCAAGTTTCCTCAGCTCAGCTAAATCACTTCGAGTAAAAATTGCAGAAAAATTTTGAACGGTTTGGAACTGTAATAATACCGTTGTGATATGGATCGAAGTTGTTCAGTAATTTCATTTATAGAAGCATGAGAGGAGTACTTACTGTGAACATGGAATAACAGCTTTTCAAATCTAAGAAAATATTTATAAAAATTTATCCGATAGACAGGCAGGCAAAAATCAAGACCAAAAGCTAGCAGGAATTTCAAACGGTTACTCAAGGGAGCACTGCTATAGTTGTGAACGACTAAATTAGGATTGCAGGGAGTAAGGTGATTATAAATACCTAGGTTATTCAGTATATGTGAATGCGTTCTAGTAGTATCACTGATGAACACTTTCATCTTCTCCCGAACATAGCGGTAAGTTGAAACCCGGATGACACCAGGAAGTACGTCGATTGGGCTGCTCTTACATTCAGCAAGGCTGTATGTTAAGGATGAAATGCTTCTTTTCTTGCTGTTGATTTCCTTAACTAAAAGACTAGCTTGCCAAGATTTATAAAAAATGGTGTTATGTTGAGATCTTCTGTATAACTTGAAGCGCAGAAACTTAGGCATGATGTCATACACTTTACACTGGCACAGAAATTTTAGGTCCAATTTAGCTTTCTCCAACTTACGAGAGAGGCCCTCGTACTTTCTCACAACCTTGTACGCTTCTTCGCCATAGCTGCACCGAACTATATTAGGAATATCTTTTCTGCTAAGCAGTTTAATTATGAAGGTAATAGCAAAGAAAAATTTTAAAATCATATTTATGAAACGTTTCAAGTCTCAGCTCATCATTAGTCATACTCTGTAAAAACAAAATACACGCATTGAATAAAATAGGAAAAATTGACAAAAAAATAGTTCTTCGAGAATTCATAAATGGTGCCTAAATAAAACAATGACATTACCTAAAAAGCAGATGAAACTAAGTAACAGAATTTTACTTTCGAGTATCGTACACACGAGTTAAAACGGAGAAAATTTTCATAGGAGTACAACATAAAAGCCGGAACGGTCGTAAGGAAAATTAACTAGCTAAAATAAAATTCTATCAAAGGGAGAAGAAGAGGGGAATAAGGGAAAGAGAAAGAAAGACATGAAAAAAGAAAACAAGGAAACAGAGAAGAGGAGGTAAGAAGAGAAAAATAAATAAATATATTTCTTCCAAAGACTAATAAAAATTGAATCGAATGTGAGTATTGCTGCACTACTAGCTTCCTATAATTTTTAAGGGGTAAGCACTTTGCATATCATTCAGGGCCGGCTTCAATTTGTGAATATACAGAGACTCCAACATGCGCAGCTCACCAGGATTTGATGCATAGTCCACAATTTTAAACTGGTCGTTACTGATAATTTGTTCACAGGGACCTATACAATGCTGCCTTATGTTAGAATGGGAAGGTGTTCCTAGTGGGCGTCCCGTACGATGACTTCTTCCGGCATGCTCTGCGACTCTCATAAATAATGCTCGGTAGGTTGATCCTACATACTGCGATGCGCAATGCGCACAACTAAATTCATAAATGAGAGAAGACCGCAAGCCCTTGGGTAGGTCATCTTTAAAACGAACGAGAGAACCAATGGTGAATTTGTTCAATAAAATTATGCGGAAACGAGTCGTATGAAATAATTTGCCAAGAATATTCAACAGTTCAGTTTTTAATTTTTCGGACTGGTAGCCAAAATATTGTAGTACGCAATACATAATAGAGGAAACCTGTTCAGGCTCCCTAGGGCTATAGACATTAGAGAGAAAAGTATTGATCGATTTATAAAGGCCACGACAGGAAAACCGTTAGAACAGAAGAAAGACTTAAGGAACTCGAATTCATGGTGAAGGTTGCCATAGGTGGAACAAATCCTATAGGCTCTATTGATCGAAGTGAATAGACTGTTTGTTTTAAAAGATCTGCAACAGAAACTAAAAAAGCTGAGGCCTAATCCGGTAAAACTTTGTTTCCTAAAAACAGAGGTAAAAAATCTATTGTCCGCCCTGTAAACTTTAACGTCAAGAAAATTAAGAGAATTTCCATGCTCAAAATCTACTGTAAACTTAATACTAGGATGCTGAACATTCAAATATTGCAGAAATAATTGCACATCAGTTTCACGTTTGAACAGAACAAAGGTGTCGTCAACATAACGCTTGTACAGGATAGAATTATAAGAGGAAGGACAGTTTTGGAGCCACAATTTTTCATGGAAACACATAAAAATGTTTGCAAAAGTTGGACCGAGTGGAAGGCCCATACCCAAACCCTCAATTTGTTTCTAGACACTGCCATTAAACAGAAAAAAAGAATTAAACACGGCAAGTTCCAAAAGATTCTTAAAATAATTTCGACTTAATCCTATGACTAGAGAAGCTGGACTAGTGAAAAGGGAACTGAGACAGATATTGATAGTCTCCGACAACGGAACATTGGTGAATAAGTTCTCAATATCGAAAGATGCCATGCAATATTCATTCGCATTTTCTATAATTGTAATATGCTTAACAAAGTCTGATGAATTGGACAAAGAATACTCATTTGATGCTAAAGGACTAATATTGGTACTAAAAACTTCGCTAGTTTGTACGTGGCACAGTTGTACGCAGCAAAAATTGGACGGAATTGAAAAGATCTAAAGAAATCAGGCTTATGAATCTTTGGCAAACCATACATGATACCGGGGCCTGAGCCAGAAATGAACAGCTGTTTATAAATATCTTCATTTAGTAGATTAAGGGACTTTAATTTGCGTAAGAAATTGTTCACTTTATCTTCAACTTTCATGGAATATTTTAGAACACAATCAGTGATGGGTAAAAATTTGCTAGTGTCTGATATGATTTCTTGCATTTTAGTTAGGTAGGTAGTTTTATCAAGAACTACAACTGCCTTGCCTTTATCAGGCCTAGTTACGATTACATTTGAGTTTGCAGCAAGTTTCCTCAGCTCAGCTAAATCACTTCGAGTAAAAATAGCAGAAAAAATTTTGAACGGTTTGAAACTGTAATAATACCGTTGTGATATGGATCGAAGTTGTTCAGTAATTTCATTTATAGAAGCATGAGATGAGTACTTACTGTGAACATGGAATAACAGCTTTTCAAATCTAAGAAAATATTTATAAAAATTTATCCGATAGACAGGCAGGCAAAAATCAAGACCAAAAGCTAGCAGGAATTTCAAACGGTTACTCAAGGGAGCACTGCTATAGTTGTGAACGACTAAATTAGGATTGCAGGGAGTAAGGTGATTATAAATACCTAGGTTATTCAGTTTATGTGAATGCGTTCTAGTAGTATCACTGATGAACACTTTCATCTTCTCCCGAACATAGCGGTAAGTTGAAACCCGGATGACACCAGGAAGTACGTCGATTAGGCTGCTCTTACATTCAGCAAGGCTGTATGTTAAGGATGAAAAACCCTGTAGTTCAGAAGATATGAAGAATTTTTTTTTTGTTAAAAAACACGTTTTTCTGGAAACTTGATAATTGGTTTCTCAAATGCTACTTCTTCCACAATTTTAGAGCTACCAGAATGATTTATTTACCATTCGATAGGGCTTAGCAAAGTGTATTCTCGCGCAATAGCATTTTTTATTATATTTATTATTTGAAAATTACACGACATGAAAAAAAATAAAAAAAGTTCATTTTTGTTTTTTAAATTCCCAAATCCACAAAAAAAATTATCAAAATTCCCTATTGCGAGTGGTTATATAGACATCTAAGCAATCTAAAAACGAAGTACTGGTTCTGTAACTTCAAAATTGTAGAAGAAGATAGATTTTAAAACAAACCCTATTTTATCATATTTTCGAAAATAAAAAAATCCAGTGCAGATACAAAAATTTTGTCGAAATAACAAATGATATTTGCATCATTTCACACCTACTGTGAAAATTTTAGAGAAATCCATCAATAAATAACGTTTTTTTTCCTAGGCAGTATCCTTAAGTCATGCAACCCCCAGGAGGGGGTCACAAACAAATACAATTCTTATCATACAGAAAATTATAAGAAATTAAACAAAAACAAGATAAACAATAGCCAAATCAGGCTTACAGCCTACCTTAATTTAAATACGGCAAGGCAACCCACCCCAGATGGAGGGAGAAAGCCAGTTGCCGGTTTAATGAAAATAATTAATAACAGATATTAATTTTGATCTCAGGACTAATTACAGATTATTTGCAGCCTCGAAGGAGCTTCGCAAAAGCAGTGTTTACTCAGTGAACACAACTGTCTTTCTCCCATGATATTGATCGTGTGTGGGACCGGCGCGCCATTTTAGGGATCCGATCGAAGACCCGTCGAAAAAGGGTCCGAATTACCCGGACAAAACAGGGTAATTTCTAAACCAGAAGGCGTACAATCTTGAAATTAGTACCAAATTAATGCTCGTGACGAGTACAACATTTTTATGTATTGAAAAAAATTTTCCGCCCCCTGGGGGGCAGGAAGCGAGGCTCTTGTGGCCTCTCAATGGTCGTCCGATTTTCGCGATTTACCTCATTTTTTCCCATCATTAATTTCTAGACTATTGCACCTACAAATTTGAAATTAGTTTCATTATAGAGATCGATATATTCTCCACCTGTGAGTGTATAATAAAACTTTCCTACGCTCCCAGGGGAGGCATGGATAGATGTTTCCCTACCCTCTGAACGGTCGGCCGATTTTCTCTATAAGGCTCATTTTGACATGGTTATAATTCCTGAACTGATGCACCTAAAAACTTGAAATTAGTCTCATTAGAAAGATCGATTCATTTTCTAACTCTGAGTGTATAATAAAACTGTCTTACGCTCCCTGGGGAGGCATGGATAGATGTTTCCCTATCCTCTGAATGGTCGACCGATTTTCTCTATAAGGCTCATTTGGACACGGTTATAATTCCTGAACTATTGCACCTAAAAAGTTGAAATAGGTTCACATTATAAAGATCGATTCATTTTCCAACTCTGAGTGTATAATAAAACTGTCTTACGCTCCCTGGAGAGCCATGGATAGATGTTTCCCTATTCTCTGAATGGTCGACCGATTTTCTCTATAAGGCTCATTTGGACACGGTTATAATTCCTGAACTATTGCACCTAAAAATTTGAAATAGGTCTCATTATAAAGATCGATTCATTTTCCAACTCTGAGTGTATAATAAAACTGTCATACGCTCCCTGGGGGATGACAGAGAGCAAGGTTTCTCCAGCTTCTCCCAGCCTGATAATCCGCGCCGCCGAAGGCCGTGCTCACCATAAGGCCCTTTTACACTGACGGTGTCTTCGCGCTCCACACCGTCGCTCCATCCCGCCAGCCAAATAAGCTCCGCCCACAGCAGAGCAAAATGACCCTTATCGACACGCTCACGGTAAGGAGCGGCAACATTCTGCATGCTAAATATTTGCGGTGTGCACTGCCAGTAAACCAGGGCTGCCAGTGATAATAATCTGAACGATGAATTATTCTTATATATTCATTTGTTAATTCAGATATTTTTATCCAATTTTCTTCGGCAAAGGAGGCGAAAAGCAGAAGTTCTTGAAGAATAAATAAATGTGTTGTTCAAAATTAAGAGATGTTAAAAATGTGCGGCAGGCCTAGTTTTCAATCAGTTACTTTCAATATTAGTATTTTTAACACATCTTCCAGTAATTAGCTTTCAACTTTGAATTTTAACTCAACGTTTTAACATGCAAAAGATAACGATAAATAGATATACGATTCAGATAAACGTAGATTGAACATGAAAAAAATCGAGCTTCGTTAATAAAAAAAACGTAGTAGTGTAGTTTTAGCAAGAAAAAAGTAAAAGTTAACATACGTGAGTAGAAACAATGATTTTAATGCTGATTTTATTCCTGTCTCTCCTAATTCTCTTCTGCAGCGCAAATTTCAACATTAAGACGTCTTTTCTGTTGTGCAAGATTACGCTGGTGACATACTCTGTTGATGACATCTCTTACCAATTTCGGCTTAGGTTTCAAACTGTGACAGTTTTTTCATTCTTTCCATTAACCATTCTTCTTTGAATGACTGCGTAAACCTCTTTTTAGACATCGTTTTTGGAGGGCTAGCCATTTTGAATACTAGTGCGGCAAAAATATGAAAATTTTGATGTTTAAAATAATTCATTTTTAGACATTCATTTAAAGGAATGCGCGACCAGTTTTACGATCAAAATGCGCGTCACCTCATTGCAACGTGCCAAGCAAATCAAAGCAACACAAGTGGAGCGCCGGCTATCCATGGCTTGGCCGGGCTTGCAAATTCGTGAGATACTCGTTCGTTACGCGTTTTCAAGGAGGTCGAGAAACAGATTGAACTCGTTCTACCCCATTTGATAGGCGTGGTTTTGAATCAGGTATTCATTTGCATACGGTGTTGAAACTATAATTCTTAACTGCGTTATTAAATTAACTTCAGGGAATAATGAATTTACTGTCTGACTTGAAAAAACATATTTAGCAATATATCAAAAATTATATCTAGTAACCCAGGAGGAATCTAAAAAAACAGATTTGGGTAAAAAAAACACAGGGGGAGCCCTGCGTGACGATTGCTGTCTCTCGGGAAGGAGCGTTGTATTGAGCGGCAATGTAAAAGCAAGTCGGTGCGCACTGACGCTCAATCCTCTCGTGGGTGGAGCTATTGCAAGTTCACTATCGCTCCACAGCGCCGCTCCACACCGCTAGTGTAAAATGAGCTTAAGTTATGACGTGCTGTTTGAATGCTGGTCCATTGTCTTGTCGTTCTAGCACACTCACCCACATCGTGGCTCTTCGAATCCTGGAGATGATAATTTTTTTCTCAGTAGTAGAATAATCATTTTCATGTGTCTTACTCATGTAGACTTTTGTTAGACAATATTATAAGTAGAGATGTGCAATTGCATAACTTGCATGTATGCACTCTAAGAGATATGCAGAATGTTTTATGCATTGCAAAAAATTATCTTGTGCATGTGCAAAATATCATATGCAATTACGCATATACACTATAACAGATGTAATATGCAAAGTGCTTTAGGCATATAAAAAAGAAAAGAAAAAATGTTTATTTCCAAGTTGTCACATGAGATACATGCCAACATATTGGCTTTTAAAAATTTCTTAATATAGGACATCCTATAACAATGTTCCATACGAGGAGTACTAATTGACAAAACCATCCGAGGTGTACAAGTAGATAAGCCATACGAGGCATAATAATAGACAGACTATACGAGGTGTACTAATAGACAAACTATCAGAGGTGTACAAGTAGATAGACCATACGAGGCATATTAATTGACAAAATATTCGAGGCGTACTAATAGACAAACCATTCGTGGTGTGCTAGTAGTCTAACAAAAGTTCTATACTAGGAGTACTAATTGACAAACTATCCGAGGTGTACAAAATAGATAAGCCATACGAGGCATAATAATAGGCAAACTATACGAGGTATACTAATAGACAAGCTATCAGAGGTACAGAAAAAAAGGATTGATTAATGTATATATAGGAGGTTGAAATACGCGGAGTTCCGTAATGGGAAAATTTACCATAATTTATTAGGTCAAATGTCCGACATTTGGAAAAAGACAAACCGCTAAACTTAAATGAACCAATAAACTATAAACTTTTCGGAGCAGGACTTCAAGTAGACAGGCGGGCGCTGGACTTTTGGTCTACGACAGTGCCGTCGTAGGAAGCAAACCGTGCTCTGTGGAGTTAGTTGCGGTTAGTCGTGATGTAGTTTTAATCACAGGTTTAGCACAGTTTATCGTTATAAGTTTTAAGGTAAGTTATAAGTTTTAAGGTAGGTTATAAGTTTTAAGTTAAGTTATAAGTTTTAAGGTAGGTTATAAGTTTTAAGGTATGTTATAAGTTTTAAGGTAGGTTATAAGTTTTAAGGTAGGTTATAAGTTTATAAGTTTCTAGTTTCTAGTTACTAGTTATAAGTTAAAGTTATAATGAATGCATGGGGAAACGTCGTCCTAAGTACCCAGCTCACGGCATGGCAAGTAATTGGTTACTGAACTAATAGTTCACAAACCTCCAATAAGCTCGTGAGCATCAGGACGTGCCGGGAAGCGGAGTCAGACGAGTGGATGGTGAGCGGAGCGGTCAGCAGCAAGAAGAGTGCCTTAGCCTGTCATCCCCGTCCGCTCGGTCCTCGATGGAGGGGAAGCGCAGCGAAGCGAAGCGGCGCGGCGCGGATGATAATCCACCGGGATCCCTGCGTTGGCAGCACGGGAGGTTCCGTCGGGGATGCGGAGGCAGGTGAAAACGACGGAGGCTGTGTAGGCTCAGTTATAAAGTTGAAGTTGTGTGGTCAATGGCTGGAGGAGATCTGAATCGACATCCAAAAAATTTAAGAGGTCAGTGCAGCTTGGCTCAAATGGTGTATTCAATTGGCTGTATTCAGGATGGTAAACTAAAGTTCAAAGACCAAAGACGAGCCTAGAGCTGGGTTATAGCAATTTTATATAAAAAAGTAATGAGTTTTGCTACATTAATTTTAGATTTAATATTCAGAGATTAATTTTTACTTATATGTTAAATGTTAATTTAATTTTAGTCCTTAATTTTAAGTTCATGAGGAAACTAGCTTAAATTTATTTTAACTCTAAACGATTACAGGATAGCCTGTAAGATTTCTGTACAAGAGGTGTACAAATAGATAGACCATACGAGGCAGATTAATAGACAAAATATACGAGGCTTACTAATAGACAAATTATACGTGGCGTGCCAATAGACTATCTCTGTCAAGGGTAGTTGAATGAGAAATGAAAAATATGCCCTAAAAATATGCAAAGCCCTATCACCACCAAAAACATATTTCATATCTTCTCGATATTCACCACATCATGCGGACATGGGTACATGGGATAAAATAGAGATACAGTGTAAGCCGGTTACCACTCATGATTGACAAATATCTACAAAATATTGGTAGAAATGGGTAAACAAATATATACTCAATATCAAAATTCATAGCTTGTACAACATACGGACAGAAAGATAATTTTACTACGATTCATATGTTCAAATTGCACCTTATTTCATTAATTATATTTGACATTAATCCGATTCACAGAAACGCCCTCTGGGGAAGTGATAGATCTATTTTTGAATCATTTCGCTAGTGCAATAAAATTTATTAACCGGATGGTTTTTGCGTAAAGAAATGAAATAGAAACATGTATATCTATATATGTAGATACATATACATACCTACACACGTACACACACATATTAATATATATGCTTATTGAAAATGAAATATTAGAAAAAATACTTATGTAAAATAAAAGATAAAAGCAACCTACCATCTACTACACAGAAAATGACAGTTGAGCTCACTGTAATCCTAAGAAATTTTTCGCAAAAAAATAACTAAAAGGAAAAGAAGACTTCGAAAAAAATAAAATTAACTGGTTTTTAATTTCTTCACAGAAATTTTTTAAGAAAAATCAGGTTATAGTCAAGAAGCAACACAACTCTTCAGCATTATACGGACATGTGTACGTGGGATAAAATGGAGTAACATTGAGGCCGGAGATCACATCTGAGTGGAGAATATTCAAAAATTAGGCACATATAGGTATATTAGGCTTTGATCCAAAATGATAAATTTAATTACAGAAATTTAGAGTTTTTTTCCGATTTGAAAGTTCAGTGCTAGTGTGCGCTGAACGCACGGAAAAAAATAAAAAGACTAAATGCAATGCTTAAATTACCCCCTTCCACCCAGCTCAGCCGAAAATCGATTGAAAACATCTTCGAGAATGATTTTGAAATAGCGAGACAACGTTAGCCAAGGTTTATTTCATTATAAACTTTGCACAACCCTCACATCTATAAACCTGTTTATTGGTGTACACACAAAATGTATTTCATGGTATATTTGTCATTCGGACGTTAAATATTAATACAGAAAAGAGAAAGGAAAAACACAATAAAGATGAGGAAATACTCATAATTATGGAAAGAACGTTCGTTCTGCTGCATTGAACTGACGGCTGTGGTGCTCATTGTTGTCGACAGAAATAAGTAAGATGAACATACGAATCGCTTAGCAAACGTAAAATGAAATAGTTTCTAAATTTCTAACAGAAATTTCAGGAAAATTAAAATTTCTGATAGATGGGAAGTTCATACCGAAATGCTGCAGGCCCTATGACAGAGATGCTAAATGACGTGACACATTTACTCTAAATTCTTTTCCAGTTTTAGAGTTTTTGATATGTTTGGGAAGCTTGTTCCACAAAAAAAGCTCCAGAAACTGAGAGAGCTTTTTGTCCCTCGTTAGATGAACGGTAACTGACTAAAACATCGTTCCTCCGGTTTGGTCTTTCGTTTGGGATATTAGATGGAAAAAATTTTACCACCTCAGCATTACTTTGGGGGAGGTACAAAGAGGAGAATACTCGTCGAGCTTTCTGGATCATAAATCTGTTCGGTATTAGGATCCAGTCGAGTTTTCTGCACAATATCATTGAATATATCCTGTAAGGCGAGTGGTGTAATTGGATTGCCCTGTTTTTAATGGAAAATTGTAAATTTGTTCATTAATTTAATAAATTTTTTACATTGATGGGACTCGCATACATACTCTCGGTTACAAGCAACATCTCAAGTTTTTTACCCGGTGCATGTGTTCAGTAGCTGGTTACCTTCTTGACCTGCTCTTCAGTTGTTAAATGTGGTTCATCAATAAATTTCAACAGAGGTGTCCGAAATGAAATTAATGCAGTTTCAGGTTTTTAAGACTTTTATAGCGTGATAGTTTTGTACATCTAGTGATAGTTTTCTTGTTCTCATCTACACATAGGCCTACCTATACGTTGTAGTATCTCAATATAGGCCTCGGATCCGGATGTCCTTATCCCACTCGGTTTGGGATATCGCGGTCACCGGCGGAAGTGTCATAAACGCAACCGACGGATGCCTCCGTGTTGTGCATTTACCGGAAGGGCTTTTATTGTTTAACTTCCGGGGCACTCTAGTCTTGAGGAATGTGTGTCCTTTTTTGAGTCAGTACAATACTAGAAGTCTTAGGGAGCCTGCACACCAAAAGATTTGAGGCGAGAAAGAGAGCAAGCTTGAATCGATATACATGTATTCCTATGGGAGTGCGTACACCGCAAGCAAGCTAGCGAGCGAGTGAGAAAGATTGAAGATTGGCTGCAGCGAGAAAGCGTCTTGAAGATGGTTTCACGCTTGACAGCTGTAGTGGGAAGCGTCTGGCAGTGCGTTGTGAGATGTCGACGAGGGAGGTGTGCTGCTCAATTCTTTCAGCATAGATTGAACTCCTAATATCCAAAGTTTATGCTGAGCTGGGCCTTTCGAACTCATAAAATCCACAGCAAAGTGACAGATTACATTTTTCAAAGCCATGGGACGATGTAGAAATGAAACTCAACGTTACAAACACATGTTTGTAATGCTTGTTTTTGGTATAAACCTCTCTTCACGGCATTTAGGAGCAGACTAGCTGTCTTTTGGTGTGCTGTAGATCTCGCCAAACATCTTTCTCTCTCGCTTGCTTTGTCGCTTGCCGTCTTTTGGTGTGCAGCTACCTTACTGTGCGTTTGGCTATCCTTCTGCCTGGTATACGGCTAGGCGAATTGAAGTTAAAGCCTCCTCTTAAAATAAATCTAATGTCGTACTGAAAATAGCGACATTAAAATTGGCGACGAGGACTTCGAATCTCCTAAGTGAATTTGAACTATATAAGTGCTCTGAAATTAGGATGGCGTGTTCTACAGTTAGCTGTCCTCCGTTCGACGTTAAAGTGGAAACAGTGAGTGAATTCTTAGAGCGTTACGAAAGTCCAGTGTGCAGACGCTCTTCAGAAAGCGGGAAATAATGGTGGTAAAAAAGCTAGTATTTCAATTAAAGAATTGCCTGTAAACATAAATACTGATCTACAACGAAGAATTAAACCTACGTTACTCACTCATGCTACATATGAGGAACTTGAAGAAAAGTCAATTCAGCAATTTGGAATCAAGAAATCCATTGTCGGCGCATCTGTTACATTTTTAAATAGAAAGCAAGGTGTTAATGAATCCATAGAAAGTTATGCTAAAACGTTTAATGACTTAGCATCTGCGTGCAACTACGAAAATTGCTGTCGCGATCGTCTCTTGAGAGATGCTTTCGTGGCTGGTCTGCATTCATCGCAAATTCTCAGTGCTGTTCTACAGAAGTGTGATAAGGACATCCGGCTCCGAGGTCTATATTGAGATACTACATACGTACAAAAGTGTTCAAGTGAATATACAACTGTGAAATTTCTATCAATTTCCGAAACATATGCATTCAGTGAAGTAATAATAAATACCTCTGTTGTGCTCTGCCTGTTCATTAAAAAATGAGAAAAAACTCTACAAAGTAATCCCTCTAATTCCTGAAATCCAACGAATTCCCAAAGTTTGCATCATTACAGTGATTTCGCTTGCTGGACTTAGGTAAGGGCAATCAAATCTGCAATTGACATTTAGAGATTATATACTGATTTGAATATTCCTGCAATACTTCGTTATTCGAAACCTAATGCAAATGTTTGGTATTCTGGGATATCCGAAATCAGAGGGATTACGTAGAGGAAAATTATGATAATTTTTTTCTAATTTTTTTATTAATTTTGGTATTGAAATTTGGCGATATATTTGATAATATGTATATTGAAGAAGTGAACAAATTTCTTATAGTATTCTAATGATTATCATTATTTATCAGTTAAACCATGCCCAAAGTACCCCAAAGTGTAGGGAATGATACTTTCATGAATGAATTCCCAGATTATGACTCTGGGGACGGAAATCTGTACAATACTCATGCGGGAAAACTATTCGTTTATCGTGAAACATAATAAGAGTCTACACTGTTATTGTCCAAATATCGGCTGAGACTTCATAGTTATCAATAACGAAGATAATCCTTTTGGTTCAGCATAAAGTTAACTAAAATTAACCATTTTCATCTACGATAAATTCAAAGAAAGCTGGTAGCTCGCTATGACTCCTGTAAGTTCCCTTCCGTGAAGGTGTCGCGGGTTCGAATCCCATCGCTGCCCGGACATTTTTGCATTGCTATCCAACTTGACCACATACGTCAAGCCTCGTTTTTCTTTGGAATCCAGTGAATATTTTCATGTTTTCTTCATTAGCAGCAAATGCATGATATTTTAAATATTGAAGACTATCGGAAAGACTATCATAACTTTCCGGTTCAATATTTGATATATCGCAAAAGTTTCAACTAACTGAAGTCCTTCATTCAGAAGTCGCATATTGCTTGCAAATAAATGCGAGTACTGTGCATACGACATTCCGCAATCGCATATATCTAACCTGAAGCTGCATATTTTAAGCGCTGACAATTTCACATACGCGTCCATATATGCATGTGCATATTGGCACAGCTCTAATTATAAGCATTATTAGGTTTCCTCAAAGCTTTACTGCAGAAATAGAAAGTTAGTATCAAGTTCTTAGTTGGAAAAGTTATGCCAATATGCCAATACAAGATATGCCAGTCCAAGCGCACCCCAACGAGAGTGTTCTCAACTATATCCGCAGTTTTGGGCAGCTGCGCCGCAACAAGTTGCGGCCACAATTGCGATCGCAACTTTTTCTGTTGCGGTTGCGGTTGCGCCGCAATAATTTTTGGAAAGTTACGAATCTGTTGCGATCGCAACAATTTTCGACGTGTCAGGCCACAACTCGCAACCGCAGCATTACGATGTCAATTTAATTTGCAAAATAATTTCAATAAAGTTCAATACGCGTTTCATTCTCGTTTGAAACTAAACCGTACAGGGTACAACCCATCTGGCAACTGTTTATTATTAGCATTAGGCGATACAGTGATACACATACACTTTGCTTACAGTATATAAGTTTATTTCAATGTAACTCATTATATAACATATGTTATTAGGAATGATGTGAGTTGTCAGTGTAAAATTATGTGTTATACGGAAAATTTACATAGCTAGATGATGCGATTTGCCAATGTACTTCAAATCGACGATTTTATCTTGGCGTCCTCTCTGCATCCACATTTTAAGCTAAAATGGCTAAACGAAGTGCAGAGAGTGGAGGTAATAACAACGAACTAATCGCCCATCTTAATGACAGATCGGAAAATGGCATTTCAGCTTAGGGGAGCAGTGCCGAGGACGTAGATGACGAAGATGACGTCATCAACGTCGTAATGAAATCGGATGAGATGTAAAAAACGAAGAAAAGTTCGATGAAACAAGTCCATGATTGGCTGAAACATTTTTGAAAGGCAACGTTAATTGTCATTACAGTGCATTGACATTGTCACATTGAGATCATGAACCAGTATTAAATCATAACAGAGGAATAACAAAAAGCGGAGGAATATCATATATTACAGGAGCATATGCATGGTTTTTCTTTATGCGTTATATAGGCAATACAAATGTTCTGTACTTCTCTGTTTTCTAATTTATTTGCTATATATACGGAACGCCTATGAAAATATAGCAACTGTACCTTCTCATTATTATTATTAGTAAAAAATGAAATTCATTTTATTTTTGAGTGTCCCAAGAAAGCGAAGTGAATCGGACACAATCCTGTACTTGTTGCCCTTCTTTTCTGTCGTAAGAAATTTAACCAGGGAAATTTTCATCTTCATATCTCGTCTTTTACTGGTCGCACATTTCATTCAGTTTTCTTCTGGGCATCAGGTTGTGCAGCGGTCACTGGCATAGCGTGCAGAGGTCAATGTTGTAAGGACATCAGGTGAGCTCTATTATACAATAACAAATATTTTTCTTGTTTCATGAACTTCTTCCTTAGCTTAATGTTTCTATGCACCTTGTGCAATGTGCATAAATTCCACGTTCCTTCAACTCCATACTAAATGATGCCTTCATCATTCCTCTTTTTGAACATCTTTGTTGTGGTAAAGGGAGGCTAAAACTTTCTTATATAATAATAGTAATGCTTCCATAGGATAAACCGCGCTCGCGTCTCGTTGATACTTGTGAATCAGACTTCTATCACGAATTTTAAATTGCTGAAGAAGTCCAACGACTTTCAAGATCCCTCCGGATCATCGATAAAGGCAAGATCTATCATCGTTCGAAGTATGCCGTAGTGTCTCTTAGCCTACTTGAGCTCTGATGTTTGAATACGAGAACTTCTCATCTTAGTGTACTCAGCCGCAGAGCATACTATGCAGCAAAATTGCGCTTAGCCTACTTGTGCTTTTTGCCCTTCAATTGTTGGGAGAAGTTTAAATGTGATGGTCTTGAGTGATATTTTAATTTCCTTTTCTGATATACTTTTAATGCTTTGCTGGTTTTTAGAGGTAGGAGGGTTCCTTTCTTTCAACTGAGTATTTGCTGTGTTGTAATTAGTAGTCATTAAGGTGTAATTTACTTCTGTATTCAGTAAGGTTGGTGTATTATGGTTCATAAGTTGACTGTGTTCCATAGTTTTATTTTCCATTGCTTGGTTTTGAGAAGGTTGCTTCTGCAGTTCTTGCCTTTTATGAGCATGCATAGGGTTGCCAAGATTCTGTGTTGGTATGCCACGGCTATGATGTAAGCTCTCTGAATTGATTGCATTAGCGTATGTTTTTTGTGTCAAATTTTGAGATTCTGTTTTGGTTCTTGATAGTACAAGTGGGGGAAAAGAGCGTCTTGATTCTAATTCTGGAAGGGTGTCTTGCTGCTGGTGGACTTGGGCTTGGTTTTGAATCATTTTCCTTGCATCTGCAAATGAGATATTATGTCTTGCTAGAAGTTTACTGACATTATGTCCTTGAATATAAATGGGTCACTCTTTTGAGGCAGCTGTATGTTTTCCCTTGCAGTTTGCACATACTAGATTTTCAGCAGTGCAGCTGTTTCCATTGTGTTCTCGAGATGAGGATTTCTTACAGACTTTTCGGTTCGGCAGACTGAGGTAGTGTGTCCCAATCGCCAGCATTTGGCATTTCAAATGGGGTTGTTGTAGAAAGGGTCCACTTTGTAATTTGAATAGCCTGCTTTCAGCTCTGTAGGGCAAGTCCCAAGGAAAGTAAGTGTAATCAAGGGTGAATTGGCATGCTTTGGGTCCATGAACATTTTACATATACCTACAACACCAGAGGTGGCAAGTTGGTGCAGCAAATCTTCTAATGAATCTGACAAAAATTCTGGAGCATAAATCTTTCCATAGTAGGTTTAAGCCCCCCATATTATTTGAGTCTTAACCGGGATTTCATCAAACCATTTCAAGTTCATCAAGGTTTTTACTTGGTTTTCTGTTTTAACTTTTCAGCACCTACTACTTTCTTCAATTTTTTCTGGTTTCATGAACTTTTTTCTTAGCTTACCGTTTCTGTGCACCTTGTGCATAGATTCTGCGCTCCCTTAACTCCATACTAAATGGTGCCTTGTGCCTTCCTTCTTCTTCTCTTTGGGTTGCCTTTGTTGCGGATAGGAAGGCTTGAACTATCTAATAATCGAATCTAATTACGTGTATGATGGAGTCTTGTGTGGGAACTAATCTTGTGCTTACATTTCCCGTTGTGTCAAGTTCATATTGAATGATTTCTAACTTCCTTTGATTGAAATTTGTTGTGGTTGTGAGGCTTGTACTACCAATAATCTAACCTTACAATTTTTTGTTTAGGTTGTATCGACTTTTTTTCGGTCCATTGCTGTCCTGTTCTCTGGAACCTTACATTTTCATGGTAGATTTTTTATTACAAACTTCGTTCCTCGATGCTTTCATCCAAAACATACATGGGAACACAACTCGTGCATAGATTTCCTGATTTCTTATGTCCATACCGATTGGTGCCTTCTTCCTTCCCGTTCATGAAACACATTTTTGTGGGGAGAAGTGCTGAAATGATTTCATATTCATCTAGATTTTCTGTATTTTATCATTTATTCATATAATCATTGCAACAATGTGAACGCGAGTAATTATAACTTTCTCTCACAACGATAACAATAATCAATGCTCTTTGTTCTTAGCGCTCCCATGGGGAATGTACGAGGCCTTCAGCTAAAGGTTAGGTTAGCCTTCCGTTGAAATAAAGTAATTTTTAAATTTTTTTTTACCATTTTTTCGGTTCACTGCTGTCCTGTTTTCCAGCACCTACTACTGTCTTAGTCAACTTTTCTCTATTTTCATAAGCTTCTTTCTCAACTTACTGTCTCTATGCCCCCTTCTGGGTAGGTTCCGGGAATTAGCGCTCCCAGGGGAACCATGTGAGGGCCCGAGCTAAAGGTTAGGTAGGCTTCCTTTTTGTTGTAATAAAATAGGTTTTTGTTTCGTTACGGACCATCTTTTTTCGGTTCACTGCTGTCCTGTTTTTCAGCACCTACCACTTTCTTCTTCAACTTTTTTTAAGTTTTAGCCCATAAATTTTGTGAAAGATGCGTCGTAGGCTTCCCACTCGCACTGAGCATACATGGGAACACACCTCGTGTATAGATTTCCTGATTTCTTATGTCCATACCGATTGGTGCCTTCTTCCTTCCTGTTCATGAAACATCATACGTACAGCAGCACTTCATACATTCCGATTTAAATATAACAAAGCCTAATTTTAGTCTTTATGTTACGCACTCGACTACTCAGATGTATGCCAAATTAAAACTACGACCTAAATCTGAACTAATGTACCTGCGCACTACTCGCTCCCAGCTCTGTAAGTGGTGATTAAACTCCCAATGACAGCTAATGAACAACCTACTAGTCTTCGACTTGTGTAGCCTTATTTTATTAGCGTGAGATGAATTTAAGGCTGTAATGTGTTATGTTGTAGCAAGCTTGTGATAAAAATTTTTTCTTTTTCTGCTTATAATTTGAGGCTGGGAACTATTATATCGTTCAATGTTGTCTATTCATTAACGGCTGGTAATGCAAGGTTTATTTGTTGATTTGGGTAAGGGCATTGCTAGGGCGAAGCGTTATAAATAAGCATTACTATCTACGCGCTACATATATTTGTTATCCTTTTTTCTTCTCGTAATTGGAACTATGGAGAAAAAAAAACAATTGTATTTACTCATTGAAACTTTTGAATTCCTATGTCATATTCATAATTTTGATTTCAAAATGAATTATTTGAAAAAAACATTAGACTGGCTGTGAAAATACTCACGTAACTAGAATTATGCTCACCTTTCAAATTTTTGCATTCTGAGGCTTATGCAATATGAGGGCCTCAGCTGAGAGTTAGAGAGGCCTTCTTTTTGTTGAAATAAAATGTTTTTGATATGTGAAGGACCAGCATTTTTTCGATTCACTGCGGTCCTGTTCTTCAGCACTTACTACTTTCTTCCTAAATTTTGGTCTTGATTTAACTCTTTTTTCTTAACTTACTGTTTCTATGCCCTTTCCGCGTAGATTCCGCGTTTCCTCAACTCCATACTAAATGGTGCCTTCCTCCTTCCTTTCTTTGGATCGCATTTGTTGCTGAGTAGGGAAGCTAAAACTAACGACAAATATAATCTAATCTGAGGCTTATGTTGGAATAGGTACACTTCCAGGCAGTCTCGAAAGAGTTAACGTACTCTTTAAAAAGTTACCTGGAGTGTTGTCTGGGTATTAAACAACTCATTTTGCTTCTGAACGTGCCGCTGAATTTACTTCTGCTTATTGATGATCATACAATTGTGGGTACAAATTCTTTTACCGTTATGAATGATTGATTTGGAGCATGCAGCCATTAGTTGGTGAAAGATGTGTCGTAGGCTTCCCACTCGCACTGAGCTAGAAGAATAGGTACCCAAATAGAAAGTTTGACGTGAACTGGTCTTTCTAATGTTTAACTTTGAGGTCTATTATGCTTCATTTTTTTCTTTTTGATTTTACCTGTTAATTTTCTTTTTATTTAATACTTCTTTACTTACTCGCATGCCCCTCATGGGGATACAACTATTGTATCTATGGGAATTAGCTCTGGTAGGGGGACTATGTGAGGGCCCGAGCTAAACATTAGGAAGGCTTCCTTTTTGTTGAAGTAGAATAGGTTTTGTTTTGTTACGGACCGTCTTTTTTAGATTCACTGCTGTCGTGTATTTCAGCACCTACTACTTTCTTCAATTTTTTCTGGTTTCATAAACTTTTTTCTTAGCTTACCGTTTCTGTGCTCCTTGTGCATAGATTCTGCGCTCCCTTAACTCCAAACTATATGGTGCCTTCCATCTTCTTCTCTTTGGATCGCCTTTGTTGCGGATAGGAAGGCTTAAACAAACTAATAATCGAATCTAATTACGTGTGTGATAGAGTCTTGTGTGGGAGGGCTAGAGCTGAGAGTTAGGTAGGCCTCATTTTTGTTGAAATAAAAGGGTTTTTTATGTTAAGGACCACCTTTTTTCGGTTCACTGCTGTCCTGTTTTTCAGCATCTCTCACTTTCTTCTTCAACTTTTATCTTATTTCATGAACTTCTTTCTCATCTTACTGTTCTATGCTCCTTCAGCATAGATTCCTCATTTTCTTATCTCCTTACTAATGGTGCCCTCCTCTTTCCTCTCTTCGATACGTTCTATTTTTTTAGCGCTTAGGGAGGCTTGAACTAACTTATAATCTTAGTCTCAATCCTAATCTTGTGTGGGAACTAATCTTGTGCTTACATTTCTCGTTGTGTCAAGTTCATATTGAATGATTTCTAACTTCCTTTGATTGAAATTTGTTGTGGTAGGGAGGCTTGTACTACCAATAATCTAACCCTACAATTTTTTGTCTAGGTTGTACTGACTTTTATTCGGTCCGTTGCTGTCCTGTTCTCTGGAACCTTACATATTCATGGTAGATTTTTTTATTATTAACTTCGTACCTTGATGCTTCCATCCAAAACATATATGGGAACACACCTCGTGCATAGAAATCCTGATTTCTTATGTCCATTCCGATTGGTGCCAGTAGTAAGCAGCCTACCAATCAGGGCACAATTCACCCCAATTAGCTTAAAATTGAAATTATTTAAGAAACAATTTCAAAAAGATTTATTCATTGATGAATTTTTGACTTTTTTATAACCAGAAATCAGTTACACAAACGACTAAGTAACTTTTAGATTTAAATTTCAATTTTCTTAATCTAACCACAAGGGTTTCATCAATAAAACTACTTCCGTTTTATCATTTTCCTTATTTGCAAAAAATTGTTCGAAATTAATTTTAGTTTCCCGTTCAACTATTTTTTCTAAAGCGTACATAGAAAATGAACTGAGATTTCGTGGTAGACTTGTCAAATTTCAATCATATATGATTACGTCTGAACTATTACATAAGAAAGTATTGAAAACAAACAAAATTGGATTTAAAATTATAAATAGAATGTTGAACAGAGATGTTAAAACGATATAATATTTATATAAAGAAGACACATTTAAAATGTATACACAACAATTTCACGAAAATTTCTCCTAGCGTGATAGCGTAGTGGTCTGAGGCATGGCACCAAGAACGTAAGGCTAAGACTTCACGGGTTCGAGCCTCGCCAATTGTGACACTTTTTTATGTTCAGAAAACGTTGGACTGATACGTAAATTAAATATTTTCTATTTTTTCTCTTTAACGAATGAAAGTGAAGAAAGTTTTAACATGACTATGAATTGTAAAAAATCGAAGCATTTTTCTTCAATATTAAGAAAAAGTTAGCGGAAATATACTAAAATTTTCTATAGTACAGTAAATCTATTTGGTCGAGTGGTTAACGCGTTGGGCTCGTATAATGAATGGGATGAGAGTTGATGGTTCGAATCCCGAGATGAAGATAGGGCTTTTTCATGGTTACATGGACCTGCAATAAAATTCCAGGAGCAGCTGGAAAACGTCACGAAGCAAAAACGTCACGAAGCAAATTCAAATACTTCAAATAAAAATTCATTAGTGCAAATTACATATAAGATTTATTCGTTGACGAATTTTACTTTTTATAAGCAGAACCGACTTAGACAAACTACTAAGTGTATTTTAGATATAAATTCCTATTTTCTTAATCTAACCACAAGGGTTTCATCAATAAAAACAATAAATAGTATGTTTAGGAATAATTCCATTCGCTGAAGTATTTTTTAGGAATAAATAATTTATCAAAGTTTTGAAAGTACCTACCTTGAAGTGGATGTCTGTCTTTATTAATAAAGATAAAATTATATCGTTCTTTGTATGTGTTTGAACAAAACTCTTTAAATTCATCAAAGGGCATGTCCTGAGATATGATATCTGTGTAAATGTTCTTCATATCAGTTGAGTCTAAACCAAAAAGAATTAGAACGTTAGCATTTGTTCTAATTGTTTGTCTCGGTAATGAATAATAATTTTGTGATAAGTAGATTGAACAGCAGTTGTTGTGTCTACCTCTAGTGTAAAAGCTATCAGCTGGACTTTGATCTCTTTCAGTTGCTATATCGTCGAAAATAAAAAGATTTTTCTTTTTTGAATCTACGTCACTTGGATCGGGAATAGCTGTCATATCTTGAAAATATTCAATTTTAGATTTTGAGTTTCTTTTAATAGGTAAATTCTCAAGGAAATCGTCAATATTACCATTGCCCTTTTCAAATAATTCAATTATTTCAGATTGGTTATAGCCTTTATCAAAAGCATTCTTCAACAGTTTATATTCTGGTTGATGTATTGATTTACTGTACAGAAAAAGATGATTAAAATCGACAAATTTTTCTAACAGAAGCTTTATTAATAAAGAAGTTTTACCACAGTTTGATCTCCCTACGATGAGACATCTCAAGCCAGGAGAAGGAAAAATGAAGTGATTCTTTTGATTATTTCTTTTACTGTCTTTCCACATATACACCATTTTATTTGAATAATAAAATACAACTGACTTTCCAAAATTTATTTTCTGTTTGTAGCAATTGTAAACATTGTTTTTTTAAATTTGCTACTTCATTAAGTTCAATTCTTCAATGTATTTTTCTTTCTTATTGGTTGTCTCGTTGGGCAATTACGAGAGAAAAAGCTACCATTGGTGTCATAAGAATCGTTACTGATTAATGTTTCAAGATGAATGATATCTGACTCTAATTGAGTTATAACTTCCCTATTTAATTCGACATCATTTTGAATTTGATCAACATCTAATTGCAATTGATTTATTTTTGCAGCATTGAGAACAACTTCTCTTTGAATATCTGTAATAATATCTTCCATTTTATTGAGTTTATTTCTTCAATGTGTTTTTCTTTTTATGGTTGTCTCGTTAGGCAATAACGAGAGAATGAGCTACCTTTGGTTGTAAATAAAGTAAATACATCGAGTTTGCAATTTTTGAGCATCTATTACTTCATATGGAATATTGCTTTTCATTTTGATTAATATAAATTTTCAGAATACTTTAAAATATACATTGGATAAATACATTGAAATTTTTAAAATATACTGAGAAAATAATTTATTAAAATGGAATCATTTAATGTATCACATCTATCTAATACCACGAATACAAAAAGGCATAATAATGTAAAGAAAATTTCAGTAAAGATGACTTCAAGTAACAATTTTTGTAATATATGTAATATTTGCATCATAAACTTGAGAAGACATGAGAAAAGCATGAAACACAATAAAAACGTGAGTAAAATATTAATCTCGGATCTGCATTTTGATAAAAACAAAGATTTCTGTAATATATGTAATATAAATGTCTCTAATCTAAAAACACATCTAAAATCTACTAGGCATAATAAAAACATAAATCAAGAATTAATTTCCGATTCATATTTTGAGAAAAGGTGTGTAAAATATGTAAAGTAGAAGTAAAAAATCTAGAACAGCATAAGAAATCAAAGAAGCATTTTAGAAACGTTTATGGCTGTAAATTCAGAGGAAAAAAATGTGCTATAAATGAAAAATGCCTGGAATATATGTTCTCTGATATATCAGTTATAGATCTGACAGTTTTCATGAGGAATATGACCCCGGTTGTGAAATCAATTTTGAGAGAGCAAAAGTTTGATAATATGAAGATACAATTGGCAATTTTAGTTCAATTTTATAAAAACAAAGAAAAAAATGAAAAAGTATATTCAACAGCATGGATGAATACAGGTAAGTTTGTAGACATATCGAAAAACTTTACAAACATTGATGATCTGTATAAAGAAGCTATTAGAAAGGTTGAAGAATATACAAAAAACTCCTTGGGCTGGATAACAGATAAATTATTAGACTTCAATGTAAAAATTATTGAATACAAGCCTATCAAAGGTTCTAGTTATATAGAATTACCTGAAAAGTTTCAAAAGTCGACTTATAAACTAATTAATATTAAAAATACCGATAATAAATGCTTTATGTGGAGTGTTGCGAGATATTATTGCCGAGATGAAAAAAACGGCAATAGAATATCTAAAAGATTGAAAACTGAAGCTGAAAAGTTAAATTTCAGAGACATAACATTTCCAGTGAAACCTAAAGATATCGATAAATTTGAGAGAAACAATAATGTGTCAGTAAATGTTTACAACTTTAATTACTTGAAAGAATTATGTCTTCTGAGAATAACAAAGGTAAAAAATGAAGATGTTATATCACTTTTATTGTTAACAGATGAAAATAAAAGTCATTATGTATTAATGAAGTCATTAAGTCCATTTATGCAAACTAAAGATGGTCATAAAAAACATGTCTGTCCATATTGCTTATGGCCATTCACAAAAGAATGTTTATTAACAAACCACATTAATGATTGTTCAGTTCACACTCCAACAAAGTATGTGCTTGAAGGAGGTAAATTGAAATTTAAACATTACCAAAAAACAATTAGACATCCTTTCACAATTTATGCTGATTTCGAATCAACGTTGGCAAAAATAGATACGTGTCAACCAAATCAAAACTCAAGTTACACCATGAACATTCAGAAGCACAATCCTAATTCATTTTGTTGCTATACAAAATCTGAAGCAGATGAATATTCCCGTTTAGAAATATATAATGGGAAAGATGCTTCTCAAAAGTTTGTAGAATATTTAGGAAAAGAAACCAAGAGAATTTATAGTCTGTTGAAAATAAATAAGAAAATGTATTTACCATCAAATAAATTCGAAAAATATAAAGAAGCCACAAGATGCTATGTATGTGGCGGAGAATTTACGGAAGATAACTATAAAGTTAGAGACCACAATCATTTGACAGGTCATTACAGAGGTCCAGCTCATTTAAAATGTAATTTAAAAATTAGAAATCCAAATTTTATACCGGTGTTTTTCTATAATCTGTCCAATTACGAGGCTCATTTATTCGTGAAAGACTTGGGAAATATATCCGGAAAGTTGAACGTTATTCCACAAACAGATGAAGAATATATTAGTTTTACACAAACCATAAAAGTAGATTCCTATGTATGTAAATATACAGGAAAAATTAAAGATATCACCAGAGACTTACGGTTCTTAGACAGCTACAGGTTTTTACCTTCATCTCTAGATAAACTTTCGAAGAATTTATCTGAGCACAAAGAATTGTCGAAGTTCTTTCTCAATGAACAACAATTAGAGTTGATCAACAAAAAAGGTATTTATCCGTATGAATATGTAAATAGTTATGAAAAAATGAACGTTAATAGTTTACTAGCTAAAAGTGAATTCTGCAGTAGATTAAATAATAAAAATATTTCAGAAGATGAATATCAGCATGCACTCAAAGTGTGGAGAGCTTTTAATTGTACAACATTCAAAGATTACCATAATTTATATCTAAAAGTTGATACATTATTACTAGCTGAAGTATTTGAAGAATTTAGACTAACATGTATGAAAACGTATTCTCTAGATCCAACACATTATTTTACAGCTCCAGGATTGTCTTTCGATGCTCTACTGAAACATACAAAAATAGAATTGGACTTGTTTGAAGATCCTGATATGCTCCTATTCATTGAAAAAAGAATAAGAGGTGGCATTTCTACAATATCAACACGATATGCAAAAGCAAACAATCCATATATTCCAGACACATTCGATAAAGGAAAACCAAATAGTTTTATCACATACATAGATGCAAATAATTTTTACGGCTGGGCTATGTGTCGATCATTACCTACAGGTAACTTTAAATGGAAAGATCCAAAGTCGAAACTCAAAGCAGATAAAGGTTATATATTAGAAGTTGATTTGAGTTACCCGAAAGACTTACATGCTCTACATAATGATTTACCATTAGCTCCAGAAAATATCAAAGTAAATGATGTAAATAAATTAGTTCCACATCTTCGAAAACGAGAAAAATATGTTGTACATCTTAAATCTCTAACACAATATCTAGATCTAGGATTGAAGTTGGAGAAAATTCATAGAATATTAGAGTTTGATGAAAGTCCATGGATGAAATCATATATTGATATCAATACAAAAATGCGTCAGCAAGCTAAATCTGAATTTGGAAAAGACTTCTACAAGCTGATAAATAATTCAGTATTTGGTAAAACAATGGAAAATATTAGAAATAGAGTAGATGTGTGTTTGGTAAAGTCAGAGAAAGAATTAATTAAATTAGCAAATAAACCAAACTTTACCAGTTTTAAAATATTCTCAGAAAATTTGATAGCATGTCATATGCAAAAACAAAGAATGAAATTTGATAAACCAATCTACGTAGGGTTATCTGTATTAGATATAAGTAAAACATTAATGTATGATTTCCATTATAATCATATTAAAAAGAAATATGGTAATGAGGCAAAGTTGTTGTTTACAGATACAGATTCATTATGTTATGATGTCGAAACAAAAGATTTGTACAAAGATATGGAAAGAAATAAAGACTTGTATGATACATCAAACTATTCTAAAGAACACTTCCTATATTCAACTGATCATATGAAAGTAATTGGGAAAATGAAAGACGAAACTTGTGGAATACTAATTGAAGAATTCGTCGGTCTCAGAGCAAAACTATATTGTTACAAGACGAAAAATTCCGTGAGTAAGAAAGCAAAAGGGGTAAGTAAGAACATAACTGAGCACAATATCACAATGGATGAATATAAAAGAGCATTGAATAATGAAACCATATACAAAACGATGTATAATATCCAAAGTGTTAACCACGAAATATATACTAAAGAAATAAATAAGGTTGCATTAAATGGTAATGATGACAAGCGACATATATTACCAGATGGTATCAACACACTAGCATTAAATCATTATAAAATATATTAATTAAATAAAGTATAAAAAATGATTATCTACAACAATAATGACTTCTATAACCAAGATTTATTATCTGTTGAAAATGAACAGTATTTGAGTGATTTGAAATCAATAGTTAATGAAGAAAAAACTGGGAAGGGTATTGTAAATACATTGCTTAGAAAACTTCCATTACCTGAAATGCATTTGAAATTACCATCTAATATTCAATCTGAACAAGTCCCGAACGGTTCATTCAACAATAAACATACCTACTCATTTTGCGGTCCAGGAACTAAGGTGCAGAAGCGAATTCAAGAAGGTTATCGAGAAGTAAACTCACTCGATCAGGCTTGTAAGAATCATGACATATTTTATTCACAACATCCAACAACGAAAGAAAGAAATTATGCTGATGATATTCTAGCAAAAAGAGCCGCTGAAATTGCAACTGATCCAAATGAATCAGAATACGTTCGACAAGATGCTAAATTAGATAACGCAATTATGGCAGGTAAGAGTTGGGCAGGAATGGGCCTCTCGTCGACAAAAAACTTTTAAACACGCTCACTGATGTGAGCGATAAAATCTTGAATGACTTGTATTATAATCCAAAGACTGGTTATACTGGAATGAATCAACTTGTGAGAAAATCCGGCTTATCTTCAACTCTCGTACGAAATTGGTTAGAAACTCAACAAACTCACACTCTACATAAACCAATAAAACATAATTTCAAAACGAGAAGGGTGAAGGTATCAAAAATTGATGATCAATGGCAAGCTGATTTGGTTGACATGCAAAACTGTAAAGATCAAGGAAAAAACTACATTTTAACAGTAATTGACATTTTCAGTAAATATGCATGGGCGATTCCAATAAGTAAGAAGACAGGTGAAGAAATCAAAACTTCATTTCAAAAACTATTTAAAATACGAATTCCTTCTAAAGTTCAGACAGATAAAGGATTAGAGTTTACAAATAAATCCACTCAAGAACTATTCAAGAAACATAACATTCAGTGGTTTAGTTCAGAAAATGAAACCAAAGCTCAAGTTGTGGAACGCTTCAACAGGACATTAAAAACTAAAATGTGGAAATATTTTACACACATGAAAACTAAAAAATGGGTGAATATTTTACAAGATTTAATGCAAAATTACAATAATAGCTATCATAGAACAATTAAAATGACACCTAACCAAGCATCACTGGAAAAGAACAGTAAAAAGGTTTATGATAACTTATTCCCTCCAACCGAACCAACTTTCACATCACCGAAACTCAAAATCGGGGATAGGGTAAGAATAAGCAAGAAACGGAAAGACTTTCGGAAGGGTTATTTGCCAAATTTCACTAATGAGTTATTCATTGTATCCGAAATACTGTCTACTGAACCAATTACTTATAGATTAAAAGATATGGATGATGAAGAAATAAAAGGAAGTTTTTATGAACAAGAACTATCAAAATATACTAGTGATGTTTATGCAATTGAGAAAATTCTCAAGAAGAGTAAAGGAAAACTTCTGGTCAAGTGGAAAGGTTATGATGAACCTTCATGGATCTCAGAAACTGAACTTAATGTCAGTTCAGAGTGAACTTATAGTAAGTTGAAGTCTTTTTGAATTTTTCTCTTTAGAAAATGGCGTTGATTGATATCAAAACTAAATCAGATTTACTAAACTTAACAAAGAGTTTGAAAAAGCAATTCACAAATGATAGAATAATCGAACAAGATTTATACCATAATGTTAAAAAAGTTTACAAGCCATTGATTGAACCTTTATCTAAAATTGTTGACGAAACTAAACAAACTAGGTTGGCAATAAAAGATATACCTCATGAAAAACTTGAATCTATCCAAGGAAAACCTGTTGAGAAACTAGCTTTGCCATCTTCTGAATCCAACACTGTAGTTGGGCCTATCGCATTGGATTTCTTGCGTTTTGCATGGAAACCTGGAAATGAGTATGATAAAGCTTATGGCATTCGTTGGAATGGCTGTAAAGTTATGCTAGGAAATAAAAAGGTAGATATTTTGGGTAATGATTTGAAAATTTGAGATAAAATATACGAAGGCACAACTGGATTATGGGAATTATTAACAAAGCAAAATCCTATTGATTTTAGGGACGAAGATAAAAATAATTATTATGTTATGTTGTATTCAACTGATGCTTATTTGAAGGAAGACGGTACCATAAAAGCAAATAGGGATGAGAAATATTCTAAATTTATCAAACCCTTCTATCGAATAGCTCAACGAAAAAAAGCTCAAGCTGCAGTTGAAACAATTAGATCAGCAAGTCCCTCAAGTCGTGAATCAAGTCGTGAATCAAGCCCTGAACCAAATCCTTTAAGAAACACAAACATAGTAGAATCCTCAATTTTGAGTCAAAACCAAAGTCCTTCAACAAGTCAGAGACCAATTTTCGACCCTTCACGAAGGTCTACTTTTAGACCAACTCCTACTCCTATACCTTCTCC
Source organism: Morinoia aosen (assembly GCA_030386875.1). Classification (NCBI taxonomy): domain Eukaryota; kingdom Metazoa; phylum Arthropoda; class Malacostraca; order Amphipoda; family Talitridae; genus Morinoia; species Morinoia aosen. Next base: position 62,063,419 of record CM059558.1, on the reverse strand, counting down.
TACATCTTCTCCTATACCCCCTCATCATCCTCCCAGAGAGGATTCAGACGTTTCAGGATCAGGTATTATTGTATTACCATCTAACATCAATGATCTTGTAAAAAGACACCAGTTATTGTTCGGTTCGTTTACCGCTGGAAATACAGGAGTTTTTAATGAACTGCAAATACTTACGCACGAACTTTTAAAGCAAGGTCTATTAAATACTGCTGAAGTAAAGGTGTTTGATGATTTATTGTTTGAAAAATGGAATCTAAAAGCATTGTAATTAGTGAAAGAAAAAGTGACATTAGTATAAACTTTAGTCCTGCAATAGAATTGAACAAAAATAAATTTCACGAAATGGCACTGGTTGGGTTAGACATGTATCATTCTATTCCTAACATTGATGAAAATAATAATAAATTTTATTATGAATTAAATGGTGTTGAAAATGTAATGACACTTCCAACAGGTTGTTATGAAATAGAAAGTATAAACGAATTCATTCAAAAAACATTGACAGGTTTTATTGAAATCAAAGCAAATACTAATACTTTGAAATGCGTCATAGTTCTCCATTCATCCACGTTAAAAGTATTTTTCGATAAAGAAAAAACTTTAAATACAATGTTAGGATTTGGAGAAATTATCTTAGAAGGTGTTGGAGAACATGAGAGTATAAATATAGTGAACATAATGTCTGTTAACGCAATCCTCGTTCATTGTAGCGCAATTAACGGCTCATACCTCAACGGTTCTTTGCATAATATTTTATATTCCTTTTTCCCAAACGTCCCACCAGGATATAAAATTGTAGAAAATCCAAATAAACCAATTTATCTACCGATATATCAACCTTTACTCTATGATTTGAGAATTTGGCTTACTGATCAAAATGGACATGCTCTGAATACTAGAGGTGAAGAAGTAACTGTTCGATTACACCTAAGATCTAGAAATTAAAATAATTTGATAACATTATCTTTAAAAAATGGATTCTTTAAGATGGAATGAAAATATTAAAGTTGATGAATCAATTGAAAAAATTGAAACGCATAACTATGAACCACAAATAGGTACTGATTTGAATCGTGAACATAATGATATCAAGATCATTATCCAGAATCAAGATCAGTTTGTATTACCTAGTAAAAGTTTTATATATATATAGAAGGAGCTTTGAATAAAGAAGATGGAAGTGATTATAATTTTAAAGATGAAAAAATAACAATAATCAACAATGGATTAATGCATTTGTTTGATAGAGTTTCTTACAGAATTGGAGATGAAGAAATTGAAGGTTATAGTTACCTTGGAATTACAACAACTCTAAAAGGATTAGTTAGCTATCCCCGAAATGTTAAAGAAAACATGATATTTTTCTGGAGCGTCGATACTAAGAAGAATGAAAAATCAAACGAAGGATTTAGCGATCGAAATGACCACTTAAGTTCAGCTAATGGGAAATTCAGCGCTGCTATCCCACTTGAACATGTGTTTGGATTTTGTGAAAATTATAAGAAGGTAATTTATGGAGTGAAACATGCCCTGACTTTAAGAAGAGGTGATAATTCTAATGCTATATTCAAATCAGATGAGAAAGATGCAAACCAGCAAGATAAAGTAGTTGATGGTAAAATTAATATTACAAAATTAATTTGGGAAATGCCAGCTTACAAACTGTCTGATGAGTATAAAATCAAGCTATATCGTCAAATTAAGGATAAAATAACATTACCTATTCCTTATTTGAATAGACAATTGGAACAAACAATTGTAAACTCTCAACAGAAATTCTTAGATTGGACTTTAACTCCAAATTCAGGATCTCAAAGACCTCGATACATAATTTTAGCATTCCAAACTAAGAAAGCTAATTCACAAGCTGTAAACAATGCAATTTTCGATCATTGTAACTTGACAAATGCATATGTTCAGCTGAATAATGAACGATACCCTGATCACAATTTACAGATTGATTTCGATTCTAACAATTATGCTACAGCTTATAAGATGTTAATAGATTATGTATCTAATGAAAATTGTGCTATCGAATACAGACACTTTAAATATTTGTATCCCATCTATGTGTTTGATATCAGCAGACAAAATGAACGTATCAAGGAAACTACAATTGATATTAAAATTAAAGCAGAATTTAAAACCAATATTCCTGATGATACACATGCATATGCACTGATTCTATCTGACAGAGTAATTCGATTGCAATCTGACGGTGATAAAATGAGTTTAAACTACTAAAAATTAAAATATATTCACATAATAATGTTTAAAAAATGTATTGTGTAAAGTGTAAGAAGAAAACTGATACTGATAATCCTCAATATTTAATTACAAAGAACAATAAGATACTGGTCAAAGGTATGTGTATTATTTGTAAAAAGACAAAGACTTCTTTTGTTTCTAAAGATACTGCGACGAAAGGGGGTTTTATATTTACAATTCCAGCTTTATTAGCTGGCCTTGGGGCTGCTGGCTCTTTAACTGGAGGTGCTGCTCCAATAGCATCCGCAGTCAATAAGAAAAAAGCTGATGATAAACTCTTGTCAGAAACTAAAAGGCACAATGAAGCAATGGAAAGTAAAAAAGGTTCAGGTATACGGTTAACTCCGAGAAAAAAAAACTTGTGGAAAGGGTCTCTACTTGAAACCACCAAAGAAGTAATACCTAACAAACCATTATCTAAACATGATTTAGAATACTACATAAATATATTGAAAATTCCGAATTTTCGAGGTATTTACATGAGAGATACTTTACCTAAACACCCTTTAGAAACGGAATGCGGGATCCTAAATTTAGACACTGAAAAAGGATTAGGAACGCATTGGACTTGTTGGTATAAGAAAGACAATATATGTTATTACTTTGACAGTTATGGTTTGATTTATCCAATTGAATTTAAAGACTACTTAACAGATTGTGTTGATATAATTTTCTCTACTTACAAAATCCAGAAAATAGGTGATGTAATTTGTGGACATTTATGTCTAGAAATGCTGAAGCGTTTAGAAAATGAAAGCTTTCATGCAATTCTTTTAGATCTGTATAAAACCCCAACTAGTATTTAGAAAATAAATTACAGTTAATTTTTTTTCTTTAAAAAATGTCTTGTGGAAATATTTATGCAGCAAAGTTGGTATTTTTACCTTCCTGTAAAGAAAATCATGAACATGAAAATAGTGAAAATAATTCTGAAGGACTTTTGCAGAATGTAGAGCAAATAAAAAGTTTACTTGAAGATTCTAATATAGAGTCATTGAAAGACACAATTGAGGCTCTCAAAAATGAAAGAACTGAATTGGAATCAATTATAAACGAGTATGATGAGAAATATGTGACTCTGAAAACAGATTTACAAGTGAAATTTTCTGATGTAGACTCAATCGTTAAATTCTTAGAGACGTTAATTTATGATTTTTCTGAAAAGTTCAGTGCTCTTGAACCAAAAATTGTTTCAAATGAGGAACGACTATCAAGCATAGACTATACATTGATGAAGAAAATTGATGAAATTGATGCTAAATTTGAAAACATTGATTCAAACATAATCAACCTAACAGACGTAAAAATTCCTGAGATTGGGGATAAATTGAAGAGTCTAGAGTCAGGTATTGAAACTAGAATTGATGGAAAGCTGTTAGTTAAAGAGTCAGCATTAACCGATCAGATTAAAGGAGTTGAAGCTAAATTTGAGCTTGTGGACTCTAAGATAACCAATTTGATTGATGTTAAAATTCCTGAGATTCTAGAGAATTCTAAGAATCAAGAGTCAGTTATACAAAATCAAATGGAAGATAAACTGAAGACTTTAGAAACTAAAATTAGTGATCAAATTGATTCAAAGAACTTATTAATAAGTAATAAAATTGAAGAACGAGAAATTAGTATAATTAACGTTGTGAATGAAAAAGAAATGAGCTTGCAGACATCACTTAATGATCAAATTGAAGAAAAGCTGAATAATTTAGAATCAACACTGAACAATACTGTTGAAGAAAAAAGTAAATGCTTAGAGGCACATCTAACTGAATTAAGTGATAGAAACCTTTTTGTTATGGAAAGAACTGTAGCATTAGCACCTTCGTTTGTTGAAGTTGACAATAAGCTGAAAAATTTAGAGTCAACCATAACCTCATCCAGCGAAGAAAAATTCAATGATCCTAACAAAATTATAATGGAATTACGAGCAGAGTCAGTCCCATTAAGAAAAATGGAAGAACTAGCTAAGAACTTGAGTGATGTAGAAAGTCTTTTCCAGGAGTTTTCAAGAGACATTATTTCAAATCAGAATGAAATCAGTCAGTTCAAATTAATGCTTCAGAATGAAACTGATAAAAATGTAAAATTAAACCAGGAAGTGGAAAGTTTGAGTGACCGAGTAAACAATTTGATATCGATGAGAGTTAGAGAAAATTTAGAGAATTGAAAATTCTATGTATAAAAAATGTTAGGCGTAAATATTTTTGGACAACAAGGAAAAAAATCATTTTTATCTTCACAACCAGGACCTCCTGGAATAGGTTTTAAATATCTTGATGAAGATCAAAATTTCGATTTAAATAATAAAAGACTTGCAAATATTTCTTTTCCAATCGAAGAATTTGACACAACGAATAAAAAATATGTTGACGAAGTTTTGGAAAATTTGAGGCTTCATCTCAGAAAATATATAGGGGTAAGAGAAAACCTTATCAATGAAAATTATCAGTTCAGAAGTGATTCTCTCCAAGCATCTATAGATGAAAATACTACAGGTTTTCAAGAAAAACTTGGTGAAATTATGACAAATCTCGATGAACATAGTAGAATATCTGAGGAAAAAATAGAGGTGATTCGAACAGGTACTTTAGAACATACAGACTTTTTGAAAAATGAGATAAAGAGGTTGGAAGAAGAAGAAATACAAAGTGTGAAATTAGACTATGCAAATCTCGAGAGAGTATTCAACGATATGAGTTCATACATTGAAACTTTTAGAAATAATCTTCATGAACAGGACAGAGAAACTATCATAAATACAAATGAAATAGAAAAATTGAAACAGTCATCGCAGAAATTGGAGGATGATTACGCTGATATAAAAAACAGATTAATATCGTTAGAGAATACTTTGAGACGAGAAACTGTTGAACCGTTGAACTAAAAATGGTTTTCTGAAATGCTCCCGAACAGAGTACAATTAATTTCGTTTGTTAAAATGCAGGTAGATTAAGAAAATTGAAATTTATATCTAAAAGTTACTTAGTCGTTTGTGTAACTGATTTCTGGTTATAAAAAAGTCGAAAAATTCATCAATGAATAAATCTTTTTGAAATTGTTTCTTAAATAATTTCAATTTTAGGCTAATTGGGGTGAATTGTGCCCTGATTGGTAGGCTGCTTACTACTGGTGCCTTTTTCCTTCCTGTTCATGAAACACCTTTTTGTGGGGAGAAGTGCTAAAATGTCATATTCATCTAGATTTTCTGTTTTTTATCATTTATTCATATAATCATTGGAACAATGTGAACGCGAGTAATTGAAACTTTCTCTCACAACGATAACAATAATCAATGCTCTTTGTTCTTAGCGCTCCCATGGGAAATGTACGTTGTCTTGAGCTAAAGGTTAGGTTAGCCTTCCGTTGAAATAAAGTAACTTTTTTATTTTTTTTACCATTTTTTTTCGGTTCAATGTTGTCTTGTTTTTCAGCACCTATTACTGTCTTCGTCAACTTTTCTCTATTTTCATAAGCTTCCTTCTCAACTTACTGTTTCTATGCCCCCTTCTGGGTAGGTTAAGGGAATTAGCGCTCCTAGGGGAACCATGTGAGGGCCCGAGCTAAAGGTTAGGTAGGCTTCCTTTTTGTTTTAATAAAATAGGTTTTTGTTTCGTTACGGACCATCTTTTTTCGGTTCACTGCTGTCCTGTTTTTCAGCACATGCTACTTTCTTCTTCAACTTTTTTCTTGTTTCATGAACTTCTTTCCTAGGTTACTGTTTCTGTGCACCTTGTGCATAGATTCCGCGTTCCCTCAACTCCATACTAAATGGTGCCTTCCTCTTTCCTCTCTTAGAACATCTCTGTCGTGGTTAAGGGAGGGTAAAACTTTCTTATATAATAATAATAATAATAATAATAATAATAATAATAATAATAATCCCCGAGCGGCTGACATTCGCTCAGGGGGGCGTCCCCCTGCTGGCGGATGGGGGGGACGGCCTATGCAAATAGGTTATCTGCGAATACTGAATAAGCAGACGCCGACCAAACTGTCCCCGCTGGCTTAGGGTAATCACTAACCGCATGGAAGCGCGCATAAAGAAACAACCCCCCAACGACGTCAACGGGACCCGACAGTCTCCAACTGCGGGTGCCGCGTCCGGCAGGGTAAGCTCCCCGGGAACTAGTAGTGAACCACACGCTACTAGTGGACCGGATGGTTCGGGCGAACCCGGTCGTCAACTCACTACGAACCCAACTGCAGTACAGGAGGAGGCTCCAGTTGCTTGTGAAGCCGTGCGGGACACGGCTCACTCGACGGCGACTACTCCAAACAACCCAGGGAGAGCGGCAGACCGGTCACTGGAGACAGTGACCCCTCCTACCTCGCCGCCTCCCACTAACAGACGTCAACCCCGGAAAAAGTGGACGAAGGAAGCCTGGAAAACCCTTTGGATGTGCTACCTACGAAGCGACCCCCAAACCCGAGGCTTTCGCAAACGTATGAGGCAAATCTGGGTAGACCTAGGTCTTCCCAACCACTCAGAGCAAATGCTGGCGAGCCAAATAAGAGAGATCAACCTCAAAAACCTCCTTACCAACGAGGAAAAAGAGCTCATAGCCAGTGAACTTAACACGGAAGAAGGGGTTGACGAAACTAATCACCAGGCCGAAGCAAGAGCGCCTCCGATACCACCTGAAACTGAGACACCAATCGTGACCACCGGAAATGACACCGACCAAAGACCAGAAGACGACTCTTGCTCGAGCAATTACACCACCGACGATGAAGCAGAAACGTCGGGAGCTGGAGCTGAGGTACCAAACCAGCTGAGGTACCACCAGATCAGCGACTCAGAACCTGACGATGCTTCAGACGTCGATTTAATAGCAGCACCTCCGCAACAAGCTGAAGTGCCAAACCGGTACCACCAAGCCGGCGACACCGAACCGGAAACGGACGAGGCGGAACACATCGTAGGGGAAGAACCTGTGGTGGACCGCCGAGACCTTCCGGGAGATGAAGAGACTCTGCTCAACGAGCTCCACAATACCTACTTAACGCTCCTTCACGAAACTCCAAAAGAACAACTACCGAACCTCAGACACGTCCCATCGGGGAAGATCCTAGCAGCTACCGCCAAGATTAATCATCTCATCGGCAGAATAAAGACTAGGAACATCACAGAAACTAACACCCTAATTCTGGCCGGAGCGTTCCTAGTCTCCAAAGAGCTTGCTCCTCCGCCGGCAACCAACCGGCCGAGAGGAAAGAAAGACCCCCCGTGGAAACACCGAATCCAAAAAAGCATAGATGAGCTCCGGAAACATCTAAGCTGGATCTCGGAATGGAGACGTGGCAGACTGACCTGCAGAAACAAAATGGCGGAACTCGAGGGTATCTACCACTGCAGGGAGGCAGGACTACAACTGGTAGAAGAAACCCTCAAACAAAGACTATCGGCAAAACGAAGCAAAATCCTTAGATATGAAAACAGAATCGCTGGCTTTCAACAGAACAAAATGTTCGCGACCAACCAGTCACGATTCTACAAACAACTGCGCCACAGAAATGTCGAAATGGACGTTCCGGAAGCCGAAGGTACGCGGCGCTTCTGGAGCGGCATTTGGAGCCAAGAGGTCCAGCATAACGCCGAGGCTGAATGGCTCCAAAGCATCGCCAAAGACGTCAATCCGGACGAAGACCTCCGGATAACGGCGGCGCGATTACAAAAGCAAATAAGAAAAACGCAGAGCTGGAAGGCCCCCGGTCCAGACAAAGTCCAAGGCTACTGGATCAAGACCTTCACATCCCTCCATCCCAGGCTGGTAGAAAACCTGGACAAATGCTTAACATCAGGCACTGTGCCAGATTGGATGACAACTGGAAGGACGGTGCTGATACAGAAGGATAAGGAAAAAGGATCAGCGGTGAGCAATTACAGACCCATCACATGCCTCCCGGTCATGTGGAAGATCCTCACCGGCATGATCTACGAGAGCATGTATGAGCACCTAGTGAGCCGCGACTACTTCCCTAACGAGCAGAAGGGATGTAGACGGGGAACGAGAGGGACGAAAGACCATCTTCTGCTCGATAAGCTGATCATTACCCACGCCAAAGCTAAACACAAGAACCTTAGCATGGCGTGGATTGATTACAAAAAGGCCTTCGACATGGTCCCGCACTCATGGATCCTCGAATGTCTGGAGACATACGGAGTCGCAGGAAACGTCCGGCGGCTGATCGCAACTACCATGCCTAACTGGAAGGTCCAGCTCACGTGTGCAAACGCTGAGCTGGGAGAGGTGAACATCCGTCGAGGAATCTTTCAAGGCGACTCCCTATCTCCACTCTTGTTCGTACTGGCACTGGTCCCAATGACTCAGGTCCTCAACAACACGGGCCTGGGATTCAAGTACGACCGCAATAACAGCCTCAACCACCTACTCTACATGGACGATCTCAAGCTGTTCGCAAGATCCGCTACTGAGATCGAAAGACTTGTGAAAGTTGTGCACGAATTCTCCCACGACATCGGAATGGAATTCGGAATAAGCAAGTGCGGCCTCATCAACATCGAGAAAGGCAAAGTCTCAGCAACTGAAGGTATCCATTTAGAGAACGAAACAATCGAACAGATCGAAAAAGAAGGGTACAAATACCTAGGAGTGCTTGAACATGACAACGTTCTGCATACCGAGATGAAGGAAAAGATCAGGAAAGAATACTTCAGCAGAGTAAGGTTAATTTTGAAATCTAATCTCAACGGCGGCAACTTCAGTCACTCAGATTTACAGTAAAACCAGTGTAATATTATTTCTTGGCAGAGCTATTCTTTCACCTTATAAAACCAAGTGTTGATCTGGTGAGTGTTACTTCATTGTACAGTTGCTTTGCTTGTATATATTTTTTGTTGCTTTAGGCTAAGATTTACTTTATGTTGAGCATGATGTTTTTTTTTGGCATATTGGTTCTTTCATTTCTTTTTTGTTGAAAGATTAAGTTTTTCAGTTTTGCTAGATTTCAAGACCATTTTTTGTAATGATATTTTTTTCCTGAGTTACTCCTTTGAGTTTGTTGTTGAATGATTTGATTTGAGTTTAATTTCATTCATATTCATTTCATAGCCCATTTTTGGTTGCTTTGTTTCATTTTTAGTTAGTGCATTTACTTTATTTAGCATGAATTTATTTTCAGCATGGTTTATTTTGTTCTGCTTCTTACTTTATTTTGAAGTTTAATTTTGAGGAATCCAAAAGGACTGGTATGGTTTATTTTCTTTTTTCCTGCATTTTTATTTTTGTTTTATTTCTGTTTTCAGGGCTTTTTTGGTTATACTGGCTTCTGATTTATCTTCACTGTTTCTGAGCCGTCACTTGTTGTTGCATGTACAATCATCTGTTCCACAATAAACTATCATTTTCCTAAACCAGTTTCATTACTCCCTTACTATGTGGTTCACAAACAGCTACGTGTAACGATGGGTAAACGTTAGTACCCCTAGTACCCCATCCTCTTACATTATTGGGGGCTTGACCGGGATTTCCATCCATTTTCCTGGTTGGATTCCTGTTTGCCACATAGTTGAGGGTTTAGGATTGCACCTCACAAATACCTGTTATCCAACATCACAATACAACAGTGCCATTTTCCTACCATAACCCATAATCAACAAGTGACAGTGGTGATGGATCAGGAGTTGAAGTCAGAGGAGGAGAAGGAGCGCTCAGCTGCACCTAACCCACCTGGTGTGCCTGGCCAACCCAAGACTGGTTCACCTACTATGGAGAAGTTGCTAAAGTTCCAGTCGCTCCTTGTCCAATTCATTCATCCACAAGTTCGGTATGACTTCCTTTCTGGTCGGTTCACTGGTCCTGCCTCAGAGGAGATTCTTTTTGCCATTGATGCTGTGAGGAGGCTCATCATCCCACCCTGGCGAGGTTCATCTGTCGTGGGGATGCAGCTTTCAATTGAGCTGACCATGAGGCACATCAGTGCACTTTTTTCTCTCTCTGATGAGCAGCTGGAAATGAACTCCTCTATTGCCTGGACCTACCGTGGCTGGTATGATTTTCTCAGTTCCATTACTGAAGATCCTTACTGGCTTAGAGTCGAGCAGTCTGCAATCTGCGTGGACAAATTAACCGTGCCTCCAAAGAAAGAGCCAAGCCCAGATCAACGGGAAACATGTTCTGCCAAGAACGAAAATTCCAAACCTCAGCCAATGTCCAACATGCCGTCCTGTTCCCCTTTGGGTGCTGCCAGACCTGATTTTAAAAGTCCATCAGCGACTAGGTCAGCACATAGGCGAGCAAGGATCATTGAAGAAATTTGTTTATCGGACACCACTGATTCTGAAGAGACTGAACCAGAATCAGACGAGTCTCTGTTCAATTACAAGAGAACAAATAAAGGACATCGTCATCATTACCACAGAGAGGTGGTAAAACCAGCAATATTCCAGCTTGATGGATGGGAATCATTGCAGAGCTTCTTCTCTTCTTACGAGTCCTACTTCTACAAGAAGTTTGAAGGTGACTCGCGTGACTGTACCCAAGAGCTTGGAAATTTCCTCCCTCCAGAGATGAAGGCTTATTATGATGCTCTGGGAGGTCGTCGCTCGAAGTACAGTGCAATGAAGAAGGAGCTGTCCCTGTGGTACAAGTCACATAAGAGTAAAGGAGCTAAATATTGGCGTGAACAACTAAGCAGTGCTCACATGCAGCCTGGAGAAGCCCTAAAACTGTAGGCCATGCGTCTGCAAGATATTGGGCAAAAGGCCTTCCCCCATGCTGATCATGAGTGTGCTCGGGAGATCAGATACCAGTTCCTGCGCACTGTTCCCCGAGAATTCGCTGACTACTTGGAGAGGAGTGAAGAGTTCTTTGGAACCATTGGCTCCTCTAGGAAGCTCACTTGGGCTAAGGTCATGAGGCTGGCTGAGAGAGAGGATGAGCGCAGAAGGAAAGCAGCTCAGCAGGAAGTTTTGTTGAACCAGAGAGCGGTCAACTTTGCTGCACCATCTCAAGCTTGTTTCATTGAGCCTACTGAGCGGGAGCCTCCTGTGTCACATTATGCACCGCGAACATTTCAGTCGTCCGTGCATCCTGCCATAGGTGTGCCTTCAAGCCATAGGTTTGCTTCTGCCCAGCGGGATCAAAGACCTGATTATTTAGCTGAGCCCACTCAACGTGAAGCTCCTGGTGCCAAGAAAAAATGGCAACCTAAACTTTCGTCTTCACCAAATGCTGAGATGAAGCAAAATCACCAGTACAAAAATAAGAACAGCATATGCGCATGGTGTGGTAAGACGGGGCACAATGTTGGGAACTGCTGGACCAAGAAAGGAGCTTGTATCCTGTGTGGATCGATGGACCATTCTCGTGAAAAGTGTTCACGTTACATTCCGGATTTTGTCCCAAGTTCTGAGTTGGTTTGTCCTATCTGTTCTGGACCACATCTGGGTAAGAACTGCTCTCATCCACATCAGTTAAACTGATGAGCTCTGCAGAACGAGGCATTAAAGTGGAGCTACCAGCGCAGAATGCCTCACTAATTGTATGTGAGAGAGAGTCTTTTGAGAGTGAGTTTTCCAGTCACACTGCCAACACCATCCTTCACAAGGAGCAGGAGTCTAGTGGGGAAGTGAGCGCACCCAGCGAGGGGCAGGAGGCTCAACAGAACCTAACTAGTGATGAACCAATTTTGAATATGTGCCTGCATCCTGCCGTGGTGAAGCAATATCCTACTGGTTACCAAGACGAGGAGGACCACTCCGTGAGCCTCGACACCGTGGAAGATTCAGAGATGGTGGAGCCTGGTCACTCAGAAAGCAGTCTTCTGGCGGAGCTGGATGGGGCTACCTCATCGGATGGTCGGAGTCATGATGTATGGGTGCGAGTCCCTCATTCAGTGTACCTAGCAACTGTGTCACCTGTACCACTCTTGAGGGCCGAGATACAGATAGGCGAGAGTATGTTCACGGCTCTAGTAGACACTGGTGCCAGCCGTAGTGTCATTGATGTTGACCTCCTGAGGTTATAAAACATACCTGTGGATAGCACTAAGCGTTTGCATATTCATGGCATAGCGGAGTCTGATGGTGTTTCAGCTCTTGGTGTTGCCCTGGTTCCTACAAAATTATGTAACATTGTGATGGAACCTATTGAATTTGTGGTTCTCCCTGGAGACCGAATTCCAGATCGTATTCTGCTCGGAGTTGATTTCTTAAAAGAAAATAATTTTCGAGTAGGTGTGAATGAGAGGTGTCTCACGTGGAAGGACAACCAGACTGAAATTGACCTTTATATGGACTGGGCTGGGAAAATTCTTCATCGGGTTGTTAGAAAGACGCCTTGCTATGCTCAGAAGTCTATTACTATTGGGGTATGTCAGACAGCTGAGTTACCTGTTTGCTGGTCTTCTGATGTTCCTGTAGAAGGTGCTGAACCATTACTGTATGAGGGAGCATTTACCAGATCGCTGGGGAAAAGCTTGACTGGCTTACCTGGTCTTATTGATAGTGCCTGTTCTTCTGCCTCCATATTAGTTGCTAATGACACTGACCATCCAATTTCTGTGCCCAAGGGTGCATTTGTGGGAATTTTGAGGTCTACTGTGGCAGTGTCAGTGACTTCAGATGAGCAGTCTGAGTGGACTGAAGATAAGATTCAGTCACAAATTGACCTTTCCCATCTGACAGATGTTTCAAAGCAGTTAGTATATGACATGGTGTTTCAAAATAGCCAGGTTCTGAGCTGTGGTGATTCTGATATTGGCCGGATAGATGTGCAACCACATAAGATTGAGCTTTATGATAGCACCCCCATTTATCAGCGTCCTAGACGTTTTCCAGCTCCTGTTGCTGAGGAAATAGAGCAGCAGTGTAAAGGGTTGCAGGAGCTGGGAGTTATTGAGGAGAGTGCTTCACCCTGGTCCTCACCAGTGGTACCCATACGTAAGAAAGATGGATCAATTAGACTCTGTGTTGATTATCAGGCCCTTAACAGAGTGACCAAGCCAGATAAATTTCCTATTCCTAACCTGTTAGATTCAGTTTTTGGCCTTCATTGTGTTAACTATTTTACCAGACTTGACTTAGTGAGAGGATTTTATCAGATTCCTCTAGATGAGCAGAGTAAAGAACTGACCGCTTTCTCAACACCGCATGGGCACTGGCATTTCAATGTTTTGAGTTTTGGCCTTAAAAACGCACCATCTGCTTTCCAGAGGGGAATGCAGGATGTACTCAAAAAGTTTCCGTGGAAAAAAGTCATTGTCTATATAGATGATATCCTGATCATGGTAAGTACTTTTGAGAAGCATATAGCTCTTGTTAGAGAAGTGCTGCAAACCTTGACTGAACATGGCATTAAGATTAAACCTCAGAAGTGTGAGTGGTTTCAGTCAAAAGTTGAGTTCTTGGGCCATATTGTTAGCTCTAAAGGTCTTGCTAAAACTCAGAGCTACATTGATAAAGTTGTGAACTTCCCTCGGCCCCAGAATGTTAGACAACTCAGGGAGTTTTTGGGCCTGGTAAACTTTCAGCGGAAGTTCATCCCTAATTGCTCTGAAATACAAAAACCCTTGTCTTCTTTGGTGGGAGGTTCCTCTCGCCAGAAGTTGGTGTGGCTGCCAGAAATGCTTGAGGCTTTTACACGGTTGAAGACTTTGATGAAAGAGGAGATTGAACTGGCCTTTCCTGATTATAATCCTTGTTCAGAGCCACTTGAGCTCTGGGTAGATGCATCTCAAAGTGGAGACGGTGCATGTCTTGCTCAGGTTCAAGGGGGTGAGCTTCGGATAATTGCCTTCTCCTCTATGACCTTTGGGCCTGCCCAACAAAATTACTCGGTATTGGAAAAAGAATTGGCAGCATTGAGATGGGGAATTAAATCCTTCAGATCATTTCTGTACGGCATTGAGTTTGTGTTGCGTACAGACCACCAGCCCTTAGTTTATCTCCATAATATGAGACTGGTTGACAGCAGACTAGCCCGAACGCTAGAAGACTTGGCAGATTTTAATTTTGTAATTAAACATACTCCTGGTCATTTGAACTCTGCTGCAGATACATTGTCTCGTCTCAAACCTGTACTGGAGACGGCCGAAACAGACCAGTCCTCCACTGTCTCTGGATTACCTCCAGGTTTGGTGTTGGATGGCTCTCCTTTGCCTGGTGGAGGAAATTCACTTTTTGAGGCTCTCTTGTTAGTATTGCGCAGGGCTGGTTGTAATCAGAATTCATTGCCAAATGACCATTTCAAGCTGCGCCAACTCTTGGTTGATGAACTGTTAACTCGCCCAAATAAATACCACATTAAGCTGAACAAGGAGTCAAAGAGGCACTTGCGTCTGATGCGTCGCAATGATCAGTTACCCTCATTGGAGGTTTTGGTTGTTGCCAGTGCAATATTTAATGTTTCTATTCATGTGTACTTCTGGTCAGTTGACCCAATTGTCTTTCAAGCACCTAACTTGGACAATGTTGTATCTGTCCAGGTTGTTCACCTGCAGTGCTTAGGTGGTGTTTATTTTAACCCCTTGATAGAAGTCCGAAGTTACCAGCAATGTACAGTCAGCCTTACTCAGACCATTCCTGCTTGTTTAATACCGTGTGTACCTTTGGAAGTTTCTGTTGCGGTACAAACAGCAGATGGGGAAAATGTGCCCTGGAAGATGTTTCGCCTGTGTGTGACCATGTTTCTCTTGTTCAACCTCGAATAGTGGTAACTGTGAACAATACTAAGTTCTGTGCCTTGTTGGACACTGGAGCTGAGGTCAGCCTTGTCAGTGGTGGTGCTTTAGATAAGTTGTTAGGAGATTGTAATCTGGAAAGTGCTAAGCTGACGATTACGGGAGCCACAGGGAAAACTAGTACTGTTCACTCCATGGTTACTTTGGAAGTGTCACCTGATGGATCTCCTGTTGTGCCATTTCAGTTTGCTGTGGTGAACAATAATTCTTTGCCATGCTGCTTTTTGCTAGGGCTTGATTATTTGGCCAAATTCTATGCTCAGTTAGATATGAGTATGGGTATTTGTTCTCTGATTTATGACTCTGGTACTGTTATCAGCAGTTTTATCCCTTCGATAAAGCAGGGTCCTGTGCTCCTTGCCTATGTTGCCTGTGATCGTGAGGTTTCTACTTTAAATGTTGGATCTCCCTCTGCAACTGTGAAGTTCAGTCTGACTTGGAATGATGGTCTAGTGTCTTCTGTGTCAACTCTATTTGAGCACTCAGATTTGTTGCAGTTACAGTGCCGGAATAAACAATTGAAATCCTTAGCTAAAGTTTTGAGGAAAAACATTCCTTCTAAAATCTGGGTCAAAAATTTGTCAAAATTCAAATCAAAGGCATCTAGTCT
Source organism: Morinoia aosen (assembly GCA_030386875.1). Lineage (NCBI taxonomy): Eukaryota > Metazoa > Arthropoda > Malacostraca > Amphipoda > Talitridae > Morinoia > Morinoia aosen. The sequence continues at coordinate 62,047,842 of CM059558.1, read as the reverse complement.
TTTCCTGGATAATGGATTAATACATTTGCAGAGAGAATCCTCCAGACCTGTTGTTATTCCGTACTCACTTATGGTTGAAGTTTGTTTGGTATTCCATCATAAACTAGCTCACATAGGAAGAGATAAAATTCTTTTTCTATTATCTAATCATGTCTGGCATCCTAGCATTAATCAAATTGTCAGTGATGTTTGTAACTCATGTCAACAGTGTCAGTTGCTGAAGGTCCATCCCTTGCGTGTCATTCCACCAACTATTCGCATCCAAACGAAGCGCCCTTTTGAGTTGATAGCGATGGATCTTGTTGAGTTTGGACTGTCTACTTCTGGGAATGTTGGATGTCATGTGAGTGTAGATCACAATTCAAAGTGGGTTTCAGCTGTGGCTATCAAAAACAAAACATCTATGTCAGTCACCAATGCATTAGCTACTGTTGTATTTCTTAATTTGCCTTGCATTCCTGAGCGTATTCTGACAGATAATGGTCCCGAGTTTACTTCAGCAGCTTTCAACTCATTTTTAGACAGTTATGGAATTAAGCATGTTTTCACAACTTCTTATAAACCATCCAGTAACGGTGCTGTTGAGAGAGTAAATAGAACTGTAAAGTCTCTCTTAACTTGTCTGGTTGAGGAAGGAGCTCTGTGGGACAAGTCTCTTGGAAGAGCAGTTGTTACTTACAATCAGACTCTCCATAAAGAAATTGGTATGTCCCCTGCTCAGTATTTGATTTCAAAGCCTCACAATATTTCAGCTCTTCCTCCAATTCCAGATTCAGTAAAGCAGTGCTGGAAAGCTGGGCACCCTAAATTCTTGCCTTTCAATCAGGGTTGCGGAGTCGGTGGAATAAATTTGCGACTCCGACTCCGACTCCACCTTTCCAGAATTTGGCGACTCCGACTCCGACTCCACCTTTTCAGAATTTGGCGACTCCGACTCCACCTTTTCAGAATTTGGCGACTCCGACTCCGACTCCACCTTTTCAGAATTTGGCGACTCCGACTCCGACTCCATTTCTCCAGAATTTGGCGACTCCAACACCGACTCCGCCTATTCACAATTTTGTGACTCCAACTTCACCTTTTCATAATTTATAAGATGAATATTTTATTTCTTAACTAGTGTACACAGACCGCCAAAAATGACAAGATTCAATACCTTTCTTCAACAAATTTTCGTTTGAGTGGAGTTTCCATGCTTTCAGCTTATTCCAAAGGTAACTTAATTTTCTTATAAGAGTAATAAACACTCAGAACACAGAATTTTTGAGCCGCAAGAGAAGTAGTTATAGCCATTCGTGTCGTATCCAAGATACAGAAATTCAGCATTACTGAAAGCAACTGCGAACTTGTGTATGTATATTGTAATATGCAATACAGTACATTGCAATACAGTATATTGTAATATACAATACAGCATATTTCAATATGCAATACTCCGCCAAACTCGGTATTCACGATACAAACTTGAGTATATAAGGCTCTGGATCGCTCTAATTGTGATGAAAGTGACTTATTACAGAGCAATTGCACAACGAAAATGAGTGTATTAATTGACCGTGAACTGGAACCAAGACCGCCAGTGCTATTTTTTCCTATCAATTATTCTTAGCGTGACACAAAACGTATAAATAAACACACGACACTCTTCTTAGTGGTAAACGGTTGCAGGTGTTGAAACCTGTGCATATGTTCATTATATTCTTTATTAGCGAACGACTTTTAAATTGACTACAGATTGTTAATAATCAAGATACTAGTGTACATGATTGGTCAAAAATGACGGGATCCAATGGTATCGTTTTAAAAAAATCTCAAGATAAAAATGGCAAACAAATATATCCATCCTAATAGTACTCGCGATTAAAATACAGTATTCTCGTACTTGTGCACTGGTAAAACTCGTATCACAGATACGGTCATTAAGCATCTTTAAAAACGTCACAAACGCACACAACAACCAAGCAAATTGTATAACATAATACCTATCTGAATTGTAATTTAAATTATTGTTCGCAAGAGGTTTTTAAAAAATTTGCCATACCTTTTAAGCATTTAAATGCCTTTGAAATTTAAATGCGATGAGTCGCATTTTCTTGACAGTTGATTCGATTTTCACGTCATGTTTTTTTACTTATAAACATAAGTGAGCAGATGCCAGGTTTTTCATATTTCGATGGTATTTATGATACTGTCCAAGCAAGCAGATTCCCATTGTAATGAGATAGGGGAAATTACGCACGAGAACATATACTTATCATTGACGGACACCTGGTTTTTTATTATACCGGGTGTCCTATAAAAATGTCTCCGATTCTTAATTAATTATATCTCAGCTTTAAATTAACATATTTTAATAGCCTTCTTTCACAATGTAGTAAATTTTGTTTCCTTTTCGAATAATTCAAATTTTTGAAAATCGGTTGAATAACCACTTTACAATGTTCAATTTAGTGAAACGAGCAGAAAAATTAATTGTTCAGAGGAAAAGTTTTTAAAACAATATTGATATTCTTACTTATTTTGTAGTTTCCATAAAACTGAACACACAAAAATTTTAAGGAGTAACAAATCATTACCTAATATTACGCTTAAATAAATGAGGTAATTTTAGTATCCAACGACATACCCTCCGTTTCTCTCAGGGCAAGTATTACTTCTAGCCACCATTGAACGAAGAGTTTTACGCATTATTCCACCGTTTTTTATCAGTCCTTGAAACACTATTATTGAGAACACTTGAAACTTGAAACCTCTCAGAGGGTTTAAATACTTAGTTGTATGTACGATACATCGTTATGAAATTATTCTTAACAGTAGGTATTGAGGAATGAAGAAGAACCCCAGTGTTGTTTTTAAAACTTTCCCTCTGAACAATTTTTTTACCCCTTTCAGTAAATCGATAATCTTGAAGTTTATTCAACTGATTTTCAAAAACTTAAATTATTTAAAAAAAACAAAATTCACTAAATTTTAAATATAAGACAATTAAAATATGTTAATTTAAAGCGGAGATATTATCAATTAAAAAGTCCGGGACATTTTTGTGGGACACCCGGTATAGTATTGATTGTTCTTATACAATAAATGGTCAAGTGTCTCCTTTGAACAAATTAATAAATAGGTTTAGCTATTTCGTGAGCATAATCTCTCCTATGTTAATACAATGGAGTTTTAGGATTTAAAACTAAAGGGCAACTGCTCGAACATTTATTTCAAATACAGAAGAACTTCAAGGGAACAACAGCAAGTCGTTTCCCTTTTCTCCTGCGCAAAAAGAGAAACCGTACCCAAGTTAGGCGGATCTTGAGGATTCCAACAGTACGCTCAGCAGCGTCCTCTGTAATATTTTTGTTATTAAATTACTTTAAAATAGAGACCGAAGATCTTCTTTAACATAAGGTTAGTTTTTAAAACGATACTCGCTAAAAATAGAAGACACCCAATGGACGCGGCCGGTCATCAGCACGGTACTCCGGTAGGAAATTTTAGAGGCGTTCTGAGTAGAGAGATACAGAGTTTTAAGATGTCTGGTCGCCGACTAGGTGAATATCGTATCTTATTGTAAGATTGCATATAGCACTAAGATTTTAACAATTATTTGACAATTAATCACCTTGAATAATAAGTGCCTATTCGAGAGGCTGCAAAAGCCGGGTCGAGGATTATTATTATTATTATATATGAAAGTTTTAGCCTCCCTTAACCACGACAAAGATGTTCCAAGAGAGGAAAGAGGAAGGCACCATTTAGTATGAAGTTGAGGGAACGCGAAATCTGTGCACAAGGTGCACAGAAACAGGAAGCTAAGAAAGAAGTTCATGAAACAAGAAAAAGTTGAAGAAGAAAGTAGTAGGTGCTAAAAACAGGATAGCAGTGAACCGAAAAAAGATGGTCCGCAACAAAACAAAAACCCATTCTATTTCAACAAAAGGAAGCCTACCTAAACTTCAGCTCAGGCCCTCACATAGTCCCCCTGGGAGCGCTAATTCCCATAGATACAATACTTGTATCCCCCTGAGGGGGCCGGGTCGAGGAGTTCAAGTTGCAGAAAGAGACTGCTTTTTACCCAAGAGAAACAAGTTAGAGGTACCAGACCCACTTTTATTAAAAGGACGACATGCTGCCCAAGCAGAGCAAGCTCAAAGATAATTTAATGAGTGAACGCCAAAGCGTAACAAGTAATTTTAATTAAAGCTATTTAAGGTTAATGCAGGTCTGCTAGAAGCGCAAACATGCTTAATTATAGAAAGGTTAATTTAAACACAAAAATCGAAAAGAAAAGATGCAGCTGCAAAACAAAAAACAACGAACAAAAAGATCTCATTTCATCAGTTTCAAATTTTTGTCTGTGAACTAAGAGAGGCCAACTGAAGAAAACTTTTTTCTCCACAAAGCCGCCATCAGAAATACGGAATATATTCAACAGGAAATTTCATTGAACAAACAAAATTGGCTGTTCGTCTTTGTTGGTTGATCTGTCTCCCTTTCACGCCCTTAAAGATGCTTAACTATTGTATCTGTGATGCGAGTTTTACCAGTGCACAAGTATTAGAATATTTTCATCGCGGGTGCTATTAGGATGGAAATATTTCTTTATGGTCCACATCTGAAAGATTTCTATACAGACAATATCGAATCCCGTCATTTATGACGAGTCGTGTACACAATTATGTATACTGAGTGTTTCAGAACACGAGGTACAAAATTGCATATCAAGTAGAAAATGGCAAAATAAACACTTTTTGTCCTATGAAATTTTCCCCCAAAAAATCGGGGTTGGGACGCATTAGGTGTTTATTGTTTTTAAGGTTGAAATTTCATGGCACAATTACTCGCGAAATTGATTCTGAATTTACTTTACAAAAATTGTTCAAAATGTGTTCCACCTACGTCTACGCACTTTTCGAATGTTAGCCGTAACGGCTGCCGAATATTAGGAAACACGTATTGCATTAAGGTATCTCACCTGCAGCCACTGCAATTCTGGCCACAAGATCTTCCTCAGACTCAAGATAGACAAGGCTCTTCACGTGTCCCAAAAATTGAAATCGAGTGGAGTCATGTCAGGAGATCTAGGAGGTTATGCAACTAGCACATTTCGCCCGATCAACGTAAATTCAAAATAAATATTGCGAGTAATTTATTCATTAAATTTCACCCTTAAAAACAATGAACTGCTAATATCTCAATGTCTCTTTCTTCAGAAAATTTTATAGAAGAAAATGTTTTTATTTGGTTATCTTCTAGTTGGTGTGCAATTTTTTGCCTCTTATTCTGAATCTGAAACACCCTGTATATTACTGACAAGTGTTTTCTGGGTAGGTAATGTAGGCATTGTCTACACTGAGAAGCATAGATATGTAATAACAGTTTTTTATTACTAAGTATGCACTAATTCAGTGAAATTATAATAGTTAATTCAATGACTATGCTTCAAATCCCCAAAATTATGTATACGTGTAGATAAGGTAGGCCAGATTTGCACACTGCCTTTTCTTCTCTGTACCTACACTATGCAGGGTAACAATGCAGAAAAGGTGTCATATTATTGCTCAACTCTATGTTACATTTCGGCTATATATAATAAGCAAAAGTTGTTCTGCTTTCATCGCAGGGTTCTGACGTTTTCGGAACGTTTTTTTACGAATAAAAGTCACTTCTAGCTTCTTTGCGTGTAATATGATACTATCTCTTATCTTCGTCTAACTTCTTACTTTGTATTGGGCACTTTGTTATTTTAATAAACGCCCAGGTTCTTCTCATTTCGTGTTTTTTGGAGCAATTTGAAACGTTTCCAGCAAGAGAATTTGTACTATCGCATAAATGCAAAAACCATTGCAGCTGAGATAGTGCATTGTTTTCAGTTACAATGTGTGTGTGACTGTAAGTGAAGTTTTTGCTGGTGTGTGTAATTATTTTCATTGCAGCTCGTTTACATCGTATTTTAATTCTTTTCAAGTGTCTCAATGCCGATATAGATAACCTTACAACATTTCCAAATCTTCCTTAACAAGAAGTAATTATTTATATAATGCTAAAAACCGAATACTATTTCAGTTTTTAAAAATGTATCAAGATAATTTTAAAATTCTCTATTTCAGCGTATACTTGCTTAGAAACTGGGGAGTGATACGAAGATCAAAATTAAACATGATGATATAGTGAAATACAATATAACTCTGAAAGAACCAAATTACATTCAAGGTATAACTTGAGAAATGAGCAGAAATTTTTATTAATAATACATGTTAACTTGACCTAAAAACACGGAATCCATATCAATTTTGATAACATGACTTGAAAACTAGAAGTCTTTGTGCACTAGACCATAGCTTCAGGTTTCGGCAAAGACTACTCATGATCATTATCAATCAATGCATCATTTTGAGCATACAGAGTTACCACTCTTTATGTGAGTACAATGTATTGCATCAGCTGAAATGTTCTACAAGTAACTTGCAACACATTTAATACTATTTTCCAGTTCCTATGTATTAATTGAAGGAAAAATGAACAAAACAGAAATAAACAGAATGAATTTGCGATGCTTTCAATTACTAATTCCTGCTTTTAACTACAAAATATACATCAATGCTGGGTACAAAAATTATATTTCGCACGCGTAGGTTTCTCATATATATCTGTGCAAACCCTCAATGACTAGATAACATGACGGTATTAGGTGATAGGAATAAATACGCTGTTTCAAACTTAGAACAAAACAATCAACAAAAACATTGCGTATTTTTTTTATTTTTCAGCAAAGCATTCTAACTCTGTTTTGGTTTACTTTTAGTTTTAAAGAATTATAAATAATTTTTAGCAAAAATTAGAATCGAAAATAGCGACTCCAACCACGACTCTACCACATCCGAATGAACGACTCCGACTCCAACTCCACCACATTCGGAAAAGCGACTCCGACTCCGACTCCGACTCCATCACACTTCAGAGTAGCGACTCCGACTCCGACTCCACCACACTTCAGAGAAGCGACTCCGACTCCGACTCCACCCTAAAACATCCGACTCCGGCGACTCCGACTCCCGGCTCCGACTCCGACTCCGCAACCCTGCTTTCAATGTAGGAGACAAGGTAGTGAGTGCAATTCCTGCTAAAGGCAATACAAATGCTCGAAAGTTTGCTCCAAGATTTGAGGGTCCATTTACAGTAATTTCTGCTGCATCTAACAAAGTGACTTGCTCATTACAGCTTGATTCTGACGTTTCTGTATTGGTGCGTGCTCATTACAGTCAGATAAGGCCTTGGGTTATCCTGCCTAGATACCTGGAGCGCCATCCGTACCACCAGACTCTCTTTCCTATTCGGGAATTGCTAGATAATTGTGAAGTAATTGACTCTGATATAGAGGAGAGAGATACACCTAATGTTCCAGAGGAGTTGGCGGTTGATGCTCAGAGAATATGCTGTTTTAGTTGTTCAAGTGATGCATCTAGTTTTGAGGGTTTTGAGGTTGATGAAGACCTAGGCATTGTTCCTCAGTTTCCTTTGATGTATGCAAGCTATGATGAACCTATTGAGGTGCAAGGAGCTCCTTGTCTTTCTGAGCCTGAGATAACAACAACCCAAAGTGGTGTTGTCTTGAATCCCCTTGATGAAACTTGGGACATGTCTAGTATTGCTGCGTATGACCCTTGTAATGTTTCTATTGTGCCTCTTTTTGTAGAAGAAAATGCTAAGGTAATGGAAGAAGTTGTTAGTCAAGTAGTTAGTGCTGCGAGCGTGGCATATCGAGAGATCGAGATATTTATTGATCAATGTTATGAATCAATTTCCCGTTCATTTGTTGGATTTGATGAAAGATTTGAAGAGTTGAAGAATAAATCGTTAAGTCCATTGAAGAATAAGTTAAGTACCCCCACAGAACAGTGATTTGGAAGATGAAGAGGTATCTTCTCTATACCCATCGGTAGTATCCTCACCAGAACCACCAGCTCGATGTACTCGTTCTCAGTGTCCAGCTCCAGACGCTGAAAATGTTCAACCTAGGGTGTTGGAGTATAAAAGGAAGTGAGATGGGTGTCCTCTCTGTTTATATTGTGTGTTTGTTGGGAAGTAATCTTATGTGTAACAAGTCCTGGCTATGTTCATTCTGTTGTGGATTGAATTGTTCCTTGCTGGACTGTCGAATTGTTTTGCATTGACTTCAGACTATTGCAAGCTGAGTGGGGAAGAATGTAGGCGTGGCCCCAATTAGGTTTTTTGTTTGTCTATATTATCCAGCATGCATTAGTCTGAATTTATTCTGTTTCTCCTGTGTTTTTGAATGATTTTTAATGTTAAGTATAGAGGTAAGAGTTTAAATGTGTGTTTGTAAGTGTTCATTGGTTGTTTTGTGTTCTTGATTTTGCTGTGCTTTTTGTGTTTGAATAGTTTCTTAATGCACTGTCTTTCTTTCACTTTCAGTCACTCAGATTTACAGTAAAACCAATGTAATATTATTTCTTGGCAGAGCTATTCTTTCACCTTATAAAACCAAGTGTTGATCTGGTGAGTGTTACTTCATTGTACAGTTTGCTTTGCTTGTATATATTTTTTGTTTCTTTAGGCTAAGATTTACTTTATGTTGAGCATGATGTTTTCTTTTGGCATATTGGTTCTTTCATTTCTTTTTTGTTGAAAGATTAGGTTTTTCAGTTTTGCTAGATTTGAAGACCATTTTTTGTAATGATATTTTTTTCCTGGGTTACTCCTTTGAGTTTGTTGTTGAATGATTTGATTTGAGTTTAATTTCATTCATATTCATTTCATTGCCCATTTTTGGTTGCTTTGTTTCATTTTTAGTTAGTGCATTTACTTTATTTAGCATGAATTTATTTTCAGCATGGTTTATTTTGTTCTGCTTCTTACTTTATTTTGAAGCTTAATTTTGAAGAATCCAAAAGGACTGGTATGGTTTATTTTCTTTTTACCTGCATTTTTATTTTTGTTTTATTTCTGTTTTCAGGGCTTTTTTGGTTATACTGGCTTCTGATTTATCTTCACTGTTTCTGAGCCGTCACTTGTTGTTGCATGTACAATCATCTGTTCCACAATAAACTATCATTTGCCTAAACCAGTTTCATTACTCCCTCACTATGTGGTTCACAAACAGCTACGTGTAACGATGGGTAAACGTTAGTACCCCTAGTACCCCATCCTCTTACAACGGAGTTAGAAGCAATTTGAATGCTCTGTAGTTATTTTTCACCTCGTTGTCCGCCTGAAGTAAATGAGGTTAAACAATTCATTTGTCATAATGTTCGCTGGAAAAATTAAATTGATTTTCATGCTCTTTTACTGTGAAACTAATCATGAAGTTACATTGCCTAGTAGATTTAAAAAGAACTTGACACTTTTTCAAGCTCACCTTCGTTTCGATGTTTATTTGAAGAATAGATTTATCAAAAAATGGTCATCAAGTTGTGCTATTTCTTACCGCGACAAGTTTACGTGTTTGTGATCAGTGAGATTGACAATTTATATTCAAGGAAGTAGGTAGCTTGGTGCGTCATGTGTGCATGTGAATATTCTAAATATTTTCAGTGTCATTGAAGCATCTTTGCCATTGGTTTTGAGTTAGATGCTGCTAGTCGTTTGTGAACCGATTTAGTCTCAATATGAGGAGCTTCGCTCTCAGGTTGAGGCGCAAAGCATTTGCGTTGCACTTGTAACTTGATGTCACGAGACGTTAATTGCCCCTTGTTAGTTTACTTACGAGAGAGTCTTGGAACTGAGAAATGACACTCCTCCACGCAATGCACAAATGATAATGCTAGACACGAGCAACTAAACACAGCATACGCAACAATACACAGCAATGAACCGTATAGAATAAAATTATTACGGGTATTCGCGAAGTTCTGATGACGTACCGACTTGCATCTCCGTAACTATTTTATCAGCGCTCCTGTGGCAGTCCCTGTGCTCTAATGTGCTTGGGTATTAAAATTCTCGATTATTCACACAACTTGAATCCGAGCCAATTATATCTGATTGCGCAATCGCTATGTGGAGAACTTGCAATACAAATTGATATGCAACAATTATAACACCATTGAGATACTAATATTGGCCGGCCAATCTACTCCCCAACAACAAATATTGCCTCTCGACTCCAGGCCCGCAGACTTCAACACATGAATGACAGTGCTCAATAATTCAAACGACAAGCGCACGAGGAACCAGGCGCCCAGTGCTTGCATCCTCCACACAATATTTCAACTTCTTTACGCTACGCTTAGACGATCACAATGATTGTAACTCCGAAATCAGTTGATACATAGGTCATACGCAGATAATTTGCTGTAGATGGGGTTAGTTTTACAATGAAAGTGCTGGAAGCAAAAGCTAGTCGATACTTCCTGACACAAGAACGCACCCGCCACCTGGAAGTTGGACACAGCTACTTACAATCCCTGAAGTGTTATCATTAGTCATATTATATTTTACATCTGTGTGAATCATGATTTCATTTTGCTTCAACATTTTTTAGATAATATTTCCATCATACAAAAACTAGTTTTAAGAACCAACCCATTAATCTATGCAGATTTTTCTGCATTAATGAAATTGATAAGTTTTCTATTAGTGTAAGCCATCATGCCTCCGGTAATTGAAATTGACAGTACAATTCTGCAGTGATAGTTTTTTTGGTTGTTTTCAAGGAGCTTGTAGTGAATAATTAATTCCTCTCTTATCCGACCATACACATGACAAATTTTTTCGGATGGAGTCCTGGATTTGGTTGTGATTGCCTATTTGCATGTCGATCTAGCCATTGATGTTGACGTTTGACATGGCTGTACATAATCTACTTTTCATGCAAAACATATGCAGTGAAACTGAAACAGCATTAGATATCTCATGGGGTCTGTTCAGGGCTCCGTGTTAATTTAAGGGTTGAAGATAAAATGGCTAAATATCTAAATGAATTGCACTGCAACGTGTATGAAAGACCGCGATAGAGTGATTGTCTCAAAGAATAGATCACAACTTTATACCTTCTTCTGTTATACAAGTTCAAACTTACTATTACATGAAAACAAATAGGATTTACAATACGACCTGATATCTATGGGAATTGGCGCTGCCTGAGAAAAAATGTGAGGTCCCGAGCTAACGGTTAGGCCATTTTCTTGTTGAAATGAAATGTTTTTTGTTAAGGACCATCTTTTTTTGGTTCAATCCTGTTTTTCAGCACCTACTACTTCAACTTTTAGCTTGTTTCATGAACTTTTTTCTCAATTTACTGTGTCAGTGCACCTAGAGTATGAATTTAATGTTTCTGGAAGTCCATACTGATTTGTACCTTCCTCTCTACCGCCTGTGTTGCGGTTAGGATGGCTTAAACTTACATGTAATCTAATCTTCATTTTGACGAAAACTTATTACTGTTCACGTGTTTCAGTCATTGCTATGTTTGATTGATTTTTCATGTCTCATATCACCGTTCATTACCTCGTTCTTTTTATCATAATATGTCCTGCTGGTGAATATATTCCGTATAATTTCTACAGATACACCATTTCTAGAGTTGCTCTTATTCGAGCTAGTTGGATTTCATTTTTCCTTCATGATTTACGAATACTTGAATCTTTATTTTGCTGTTCATCTTGTGTGGCTTTCCAGAAATTGTTCGTGGGGAGAGGATGTGGACATTGTTCGCTCTTTGGGGAAAGGACCCCAACTGTGGTCAACCTGCTTTTCAAATGCTCAGAGATCAACGCAGAGAAAGGTGGGTGTGGAGTGCAGTACATGATGGTAGAATGTGAGGTATCTCAAGTTTATTGTAAAGATAATCATCTGTTGATTACATAAACAAGATTTTCAAAAGGGTCTCGACACAAGCCAGTAGTTTTCATGTTAGGTTTTTACAGGCGTGGTTGATAGTGGTAGTTTTACAGTCCTGTTATGCTAAAACATTTACTCTCATCAAACTACTCGTACCAAGCTATATTTAAGCTTTTGCCATGGGAAATCTTGCTTTACAAATCAAGGTATTTCCAACTTGAAGACGAACGGTGATATTTTATATGCAATGCCACCCTACAATAAAAATTCAGCGGATATCACGATTACTGAATGAACGGTTGCACCTGTGCTCGTCATCGTTTGTGAATCCATTCTTTCGAAGTTTTGATCATGCCTTGAAGTGTACGGAATTGATGATATAGCAGGTCTCTCAAATTCTTCAATTTATTCATATTTGTTGAGAAAATGATTTCTATTTACATTTTGTTTGGTTTCAAATTTTTATAGAATCTACTATATACCAAAATGACCATTTGTTTTAGGTTATGTACTGTCGAAAATCATTCTGTAAACAAGGAATGAATCTTCCCAAAAATTTCATCACTGAGTGGAGAGGTGTACCTAATAATGCTAACTCGTTGGAAGGTTGTTCACAGTTTGGCATTGTTCCTGAGAATCATTGATACGTCAAACAATGCAGCTCTTTTACTGACTACGGCACCTACTACCCGAGCACCCACAATTTTACCTCTGTAAATCAGATAGATCCTTCAGTTGAACAAGTTATGAAAAACTTTTCGTGTGTTGATTGCAAAGAAGCGATTTGAGGGGTTCAGTGATGTGCTAGTGATCTTTAATTAATTAACGTGTGAAATATACAACCTCTTTATGCGTATTTCACTCAAGTTTTCCTATCTATATTATGATGGTACTAGGTCTTATCTCCCCCATCTGACCCCTCAGGGGGATACAACTATTGTATTTATGGGAATTAGCGCTCCCAGGGAACCATGTGAGGGCCCCAGCTAAAGGTTAGGTAGGCTTCTTTTTTGTTGTAATAAAATAGGTTTTTGTTTTGTTATGGACCATCTTTTTTTGATTCACTGCTGTCCTGTTTTTCAGCACCTACTACTTTCTTCTTCAACTTTTTTCTTGTTTCATGAACTTCTTTCCTAGCTTTCTGTTTCTGTGCACCTTGTACATAAATTCCGCGTTCCCTCAACTCCATACTAAATGGTGCTTTCCTCTTTCCTCTCTTAAAACATCTTTGTCGTGGTTAAGGGATGCTAAAACTTTCTTATATAATAATAATAAAACTAAAAATAATAATAATAATAATAATAATAATAACCCCGAGCGGCTGACATCCGCTCAGGGGGGCGTCCTCCCGCTGGCGGATGGGGGGGACGGCCTATGCAAATAGGTTATCTGCGAATACTGAATAAGCAGACGCCGACCAAACTGTCCCCGCTGGCTGAGGGTAATCACTAACCGCATGGAAGCGCGCATAAAGAAACAACCCCCCAACGACGTGAACGGGACTCGACAGTCTCCAACTGCGGGTGCCGCGTCCGGCAGGGTAAGCTCCCCGGGAACTAGTAGTGAACCACACGCTACTAGTGGACCGGATGGTTCGGGCGAACCCGGTCGTCAACTCACTACGAACCCAACTGCAGTACAGGAGCAGGCTCCAGTTGCTTGTGAAGCCGTGCGGGACACGGCTCACTCGACGGCGACTACTCCAAGCAACCCAGGGAGAGCGGCAGACCGGTCACTGGAGACAGTGACCCCTCCTACCTCGCCGCCTCCCACTAACAGACGTCAACCCCGGAAAAAGTGGACGAAGGAAGCCTGGAAAACCCTTTGGATGTGCTACCTACGAAGCGACCCCCAAACCCGAGGCTTTCGCAAACGTATGAGGCAAATCTGGGTAGACCTAGGTCTTCCCAACCACTCAGAGCAAATGCTGGCGAGCCAAATAAGAGAGATCAACCTCAAAAACCTCCTTACCAACGAGGAAAAAGAGCTCATAGCCAGTGAACTAAACACGGAAGAAGGGGTTGACGAAAATAATCACCAGGCCGAAGCAAGAGCGCCTCCGATACCACCTGAAACTGAGACACCAATCGTGACCACCGGAAATGACACCGACCAAAGACCAGAAGACGACTCTTGCTCGAGCAATTACACCACCGACGATGAAGCAGAAACGTCGGGAGCTGGAGCTGAAGTACCAAACCAGCTGAGGTACCACCAGATCAGCGACTCAGAACCTGACGATGCTTCAGACGTCGATTTAATAGCAGCACCTCCGCAACAAGCTGGAGTGCCAAACCGGTACCACCAAGCCGGCGACACCGAACCGGAAACGGACGAGGCGGAACCCATCGTAGGGGAAGAACCTGTGGTGGACCGCCGAGACCTTCCGGGAGATGAAGAGACTCTGCTCAACGAGCTCCACAATACCTACTTAACGCTCCTTCACGAAACTCCAAAAGAACAACTACCGAACCTCAGACACGTCCCATCGGGGAAGATCCTAGCAGCTACTGCCAAGATTAATCATCTCATCGGCAGAATAAAGACCAGGAACATCACAGAAAGTAACACCCTAATTCTGGCCGGAGCGTTCCTAGTCTCCAAAGAGCTTGCTCCTCCGCCGGCAACCAACCGGCCGAGAGGAAAGAAAGACCCCCCATGGAAACACCGAATCCAAAAAAGCATAGATGAGCTCCGGAAACATCTAAGCTGGATCTCGGAATGGAGACGTGGCAGACTGACCTGCAGAAACAAAATGGCGGAACTCGAGGGTATCTACCACTGCAGGGAGGCAGGACTACAACTGGTAGAAGAAACCCTCAAACAAAGACTATCGGCAAAACGAAGCAAAATCCTTAGATATGAGAACAGAATCGCTGGCTTTCAACAGAACAAAATGTTCGCGACCAACCAGTCACGATTCTACAAACAACTGCGCCACAGAAATGTCGAAATGGACGTTCCGGAAGCCGAAGGTACGCGGCGCTTCTGGAGCGGCATTTGGAGCCAAGAGGTCCTGCATAACGCCGAGGCTGAATGGCTCCAAGGCATCGCCAAAGACGTCAATCCGGACGAAGACCTCCGGATAACGGCGGCGCGATTACAAAAGCAAATAAGAAAAACGCAGAGCTGGAAGGCCCCCGGTCCAGACAAAGTCCAAGGCTACTGGATCAAGACCTTCACATCCCTCCATCCCAGGCTGGTAGAAAACCTGGACAGATGCTTAACATCAGGCACTGTGCCAGATTGGATGACAACTGGAAGGACGGTGCTGATACAGAAGGATAAGGAAAAAGGATCAGCGGTGAGCAATTACAGACCCATCACATGCCTCCCGGTCATGTGGAAGATCCTCACCGGCATGATCTACGAGATCATGTATGAGCACCTAGTGAGCCGCGACTACTTCCCTAACGAGCAGAAGGGATGTAGACGGGGAACGAGAGGGACGAAAGACCATCTTCTGCTCGATAAGCTGATCATGACCCACGCCAAAGCTAAACACAAGAACCTTAGCATGGTGTGGATTGATTACAAAAAGGCCTTCGACATGGTCCCGCACTCATGGATCCTCGAATGTCTGGAGACATACGGAGTCGCAGGAAACGTCCGGCGGCTGATCGCAACTACCATGCCTAACTGGAAGGTCCAGCTCACGTGTGCAAACGCTGAGCTGGGAGAGGTGAACATCCGTCGAGGAATCTTTCAAGGCGACTCCCTATCTCCACTCTTGTTCGTACTGGCACTGGTCCCAATGACTCAGGTCCTCAACAACACGGGCCTGGGATTCAAGTATGACCGCAATAACAGCCTCAACCACCTACTCTACATGGACGATCTCAAGCTGTTCGCAAGATCCGCTAGTGAGATCGAAAGACTTGTGAAAGTTGTGCACGAATTCTCCCACGACATCGGAATGGAATTCGGAATAAGCAAGTGCGGCCTCATCAACATCGAGAAAGGCAAAGTCTCAGCAACTGAAGGTATCCATTTAGAGAACGAAACAATCGAACAGATCGAAGAAGAAGGGTACAAATACCTAGGAGTGCTTGAACACGACAACGTTCTGCACACCGAGATGAAGAAAAAGATCAGGAAAGAATACATCAGCAGAGTAAGGTTAATTTTGAAATCTAATCTCAACGGCGGCAACATCATCAAAGCCATTAACACATGGGCCGTACCGGTCATCAGGTACACCGCCGGAATAGTTAAATGGACGAAGCTCGAACAAAAGCAGCTAGATACGAAGACCAGAAAGCTGATGACCATCTTCAGGGCACTCCACCCCCGATCATGCACTGACAGGCTATACATCAAGAGAAAGGAAGGAGGAAGAGGTCTGCTTGAAGTGGAAGAGTGCATCCAAAGTGAGATCAGAGCACTCGGCCAGTACACGAGAGAGCACCAGGATCCTTGGATGAAACTGGTGTGGACATCGAAGACCCTGAAAGAGGAAGAGACCTCAGACAGTTTCAAGGAGAGGAGAAGGGGAGAGCGACTCCAAAAATGGGAGGGAATGGCACTCGCCGGCCAATACCCCCGACAAACTCGAGAAGCAAAACCCGAACTCACTTGGAACTGGCTGAATCGAGGTGAACTCAAGAAAGAAACTGAGGGCATGATCCTTGCCGCGCAAGAACAAGCCCTCAACACCAAAAACAGAGCAGCTAGAATCACGCACACAAGCAACGACCCAAAATGCCGGATGTGCAAAACCAAAGACGAAACCGTCAACCACCTGATCAGCGAGTGCTCGGTGCTGGCGCAGAGGGAATACAAGAGGAGGCACGACAAGGTAGCAAAAACTCTACATTGGAACCTGTGCAAGACTCACAACTTCCCCTGCGCTGACCGCTGGTACCAGCACGAGCCCAAGACTGTGATGGAAAACGACGACATCAAACTTCTCTACGACGTCCTCCACCAAACTGACAGGGCCATCACAGCCAGACGACCGGACATCGTCGTCATTAACAAGACCCAGAAACAGATCAAGATCATCGACGTGGCAGTTCCGTACGACTCAAGAATCGTCGAAAAGGAGGCTGAGAAAATCCTCAAGTATCAAGACCTCCGGGTCGAGCTCGCCTCGACCCACGGTTGCCGCGCCGAGGTGGTTCCCATCATGATTGGGACACTTGGGGCCTCAACCACCAATCTTGAAAGGCATCTGGGTAGCATCGGCTGTGATAAAATCCACCCTGGACTGCTGCAAAAGTCAGTTCTCCTGGGATCTGCCCACATTCTTCGCAAGGTGCTCGGATAACACCGGACACTGAGCTGAAGCCGAACCCACTCAGACGAACTGGATTCGAATATGGAGAAGAGAAGAAGGCGGTGATCCTCAGGGTGCGGGACGCACCCCGGAACGCTACGCCTAAAGGGACCGAAGGCTGCGAAGGAAGGAAGAAAGGAAGAGGAGCGTAAAACACTCGTTACACCACTTCTGACTGGAACAACCTGAAGACAACCCTACACCAGCCTTAACAACTTGGCTGTGGATCTGTTTCAATGATAATAATAATAATAATAATAAAAGTTGGAGAGAAATAAGAAGTAGAAAGCCATCTTCATACTCGGCATTAGCTTAGTCAACATGAGGATAATGTCTAAAGAGACGAGACTCAATTTTAATTTAAAGTAAATCCGTGAATAAGAGAGAATAATAATCGTGAATGAGCGCGTCACCTCGTACAACCACCTAATGAATACAATTACCCGCTAAATTTCCCTGACTCAAGCTTGGACACAGTAGAGAATGGAGTTGGGATGCCACATCTGGCTCACCGTATCATATATCACGTGTAATCTAACCACCAGTATCCTCAATGAAGGAAGAGCTGCTACTCGTACCGTATGCTCAGTAAATTTTTCTGAAAGCTTAATGGGACACTGGCCTGCAGCATCTATCTTGCTTAGCCTCTGGAATACCACTCTTCCCCTGGCCCATTTCACTAACGATGCCATAATTTCACTTGACACTTCGTTCAAATACTTCTACTTTCACGTTCCACTCGATCTGTTCCTGACTCTGCCAGCCGTCATTCACTGTTTAAATGCAGTGTTTTGAACTCTTTTAACGTCTTGCCCTCTTCAATCGCTCGCACGACGTTGCCTCGGCCAGCCATGCGCCACAACTCCCTCCTTTAATTTCTATCGAATGCGTATATGTGTTCACACATTGTGCGCTCAATACTTGCCTCGGCATTTCTTGTGGTACACCTTGTATCACTTCTTGCGTCACATTTTGTTCACGCGCCTAAGGGTTCTTTCGCGGGGTTTCAGCTGTTCCCTCTCATCAGGGGGCAAACATATCGTTGTAATCATATATTATTTGACGACTTATTCATTCCCTGCGAAATCAATTGTTGATGATCAAAATGCGAAAGAAAGGGTTGGCCTCCTATTTTCACTACCTATCATGGGGATATAACTATATAGTGTATCTAAGGGAATTAACACTCCCAGGAGGAAATTGTGAGTGCCCGAGCTGAAAATTAGGTAGAGTTTCTTTTTGTTGAAATAAAATGTTTTCGTTATGTTATGCACCACCTTTTTTCGGTTCACTGCTGTCCTGTTTTTCAGCACCTACTACTTGCTTCGTCAACGTTTATTTTGTTCCATAATCTTCTCTCTCAACTTACTGTTTCTATGCCCTTTCTGGATAGATTCCGCATTCCATTAACTCCATACTAATTGGTGCCTTCCTCTCTTCAAACCGCTTTTGTGACGGATAGGGAGGCTCAAATTAACTGATCATAATCTAATCCTATTTTCATTAATACACGCGTTTTATTTAGAAGCCATATGTCGATATTGATTCATTACAGAATTTAATGTTGATTTTATTTTTAGCTCCTGTTTGTTTGTCGTTGACATTGAACTAAATTACAACTGCAAATAAATTACTCATTTCCGCATTAATACTAATAAATCAGAACTAGCACTGAAATGAGTGAAAGCTTGAACAACTTTGAAATTGTTCAAGATGGCATCACCAACTTTCACCGGTTTTGTAACAAATGCGATTTCTGACGTTTCCCCAATATTCTTAATACACGAAATATTTCTTTCGTTCTACTCCTACTAATAGCTTTGGGTAGTTACTTATCTCTCGTTTGCCTAATTCTTGTCTTACATTTCGTCGGTTAGTGTGACGTGCGTGTGCCCCTATGACAGAGCCCTACTCGTGAAGAAGGCCTCTTTCTCATAGCCACGCCGCCGCGTAAATATCCCGCCCCCTCTTCTCCGACGCTTTTTGCGCTCTGGTCGGATTCTTTCTCGTAATTATCTAGATTTTATGAGCACATCTCGTTTATTTCTTGTATTGTATGCCCTTAAATTTAGCATAGAATTTACACCACTCATGTTTACAAGTTCAGTTATACCCACAACGTCTGTTCATGGAAACTTTCTCCTGTTTCACCCCAATCTACCTACCCCAAACATTCCGGAGGCATAGTCCTCTTCTCCCTGGAAGACGCCATGTTACGTTTATCATTTCTTTTAAACAGAAGCTGTTTTTCTTTTGTTATAGACTTTTTTCGGTTCATTTTTTTGACCGTCAAAAATAGAGATGTGACTCAAAAAAAACCTTGCCGTTTTTTTTTAAAAAACACGTTTTTTTACAAAAAAACCGTGGCCAAAAAAACGGTGATATTTTGGTTTTTTAAATATTTTGTCTGAAAATAACTCAGCAAGAAAAAGAACCACATTACATTATTTGTTTTCATGTCAAATTACAAAATAAAACAGCATACTTCTTAATTCATGGTTTTCCATGGTTTTATGAAATTTTTCATTTCTGCGGTTTCATGCTTTGATATTTCATTTATTTTACAATACATGTGAATGACCTTCAACTCCCAAAATGGTGTGTTATAATAACATATCTTTACTAATGGTCATTGATGTAGATGTGACTAAAACACCATGCTGTTTTTTTTAAAAAAAAACATGTTATTTATACAAAAACCATGAATAAAAAACATGGATATTAATATATATATATGTGACCTTAAAAATCCAATGCTGTTTTTTTTAAAACATTGTTTTTTGACAAAAAAATCTTGACTAAAATAACATGGCTATTATATTTTATGACACAAAAAAAAATTTTTTTTTAACATTTTAAAAAAATCATGACTAAAAAACACAGGTGTAAATATCAGGAAAGTTATTTTTCTCTAATCGAATTGTCTTTAGAAATTTATAAACAAAGAATGCTGTTAATATAGAAATCATGTTTATTAGAACTGTTCTAGGTCTTAGAATAAAATATCTACAAAGAATCTATTCACTCCATAAAACCTTTCGGAGACCAGCTCCATCCTCAGTCATTCAGTAAAATTTGGTGAAATTTACAATGAATTTTCACTGTTCATTTGAAATACATTTGACTGAATGACTTAATGAGGATGGAGCTAGTCTCCAAAAGGTTTTATAGAGTGAATAGATTCTTTGTACGGTGGTTAAATGATCACAGAGGGTAGCTTGGCGGTAAGTTTATTTAGGTAACCAGATGTCGTGGGCACAGGAGGACAGGAGCTATGAATGAGCGCCTCAAACTGAGCAAGCAAGGCTTATATAGGGTGCGAGGCATCCAGATGTCAAGATTGAATACAGACTGCATACAGACATAGACGGCAATACTCGCACATAGCACCCCCCATCGAACCTGGAGTGAGCCATAACCCTAAAATTAACACGGTTAACCAAACTCAAGGTAACACGCAGTCAAAAAATTAAAGTGACAAGTCTAAGTGAAAGTTAACGCGGATTGGAAAGTGAAAGTTAACCGTCTTTACATTAAACTACGTTAAACCTCTCGCAAGTTATTCCATTAAAAGGTTAAAGTATTCAAACAATCTTACCAATACCAACAAAGCATTATTATAGCTATCGGCAAAAAAAAACAAGCAAAAACAAGGGCAGCTAAGCGAAACCATAAACATGTAGCCCTGTTCGTAGTTAACGTGAAAAAAACTCGATACATTATGGTTACATTACCTTAACTTAAACGCAAGGTAATGAACCATCTAAATTCCAAATACACGAGCAATACAAATGAAAATACAATCACACAATCAATCTTCCCCTGGTACTGGAAAGTTAAATTCGATATGCATAAATTTTGAATACTACAGGACAAATGTCCACAATACACAGAACTTTCCGTACTCTACAGCATACGTGGCAACACTCCAGACACCTTGGGCAGTGCTTCGAGGAAGAAAAAATGAGAAACAACGGAATTACCTTACGTTTTACCACTTGATAAACAAAATCAATTCGCTTAAATCCTTCAATTAACCCTGCTAATGACAACCGCAAAATTCTACACTTACTTTGGTCATTGCAATGAAATCTGACATTTATCCTACCACAGGATATTTTATTCTAAGACCTGGTACGGTTCTAATGGATCTTAATATATCTTGTGTGACCAAAAAATCCATGCTGTTTTTTTAATGTTTTTGTTACAAAAAAGTCATGACTAAAAAACACGGATAATAATATACTTCATTTTACCAAAAACAACCATGCTGTTCTTCTTTTGAAAAACATCTTTTTTACAGAAAAATCATGATTGAAAAATGTGGATATTAATATATTATATGTGCCAAAAAAAACATGCTGGTTTTTTTAATCATGTTTTCTTTACCAAAAAATCATGACTAAAAAACATGTATATTAATGACTTTTTGTGAAAAAAACATGATTTTAAAAATGTCATGTTTTTTGGTCAGATAAAATTTAAGAACACATGTTTTTTGTAAAAAATCTTTTTGCAAAAAGCATGGTTTTTTGGTCTCATAAAATAAATTAATAGCCATGTTTTTTTACAGATTAGATTTGTCATTAGTTTTAGCCTCCCTACCCAGTAACAAATGCGAACCAAAGAGAGGAAGGAAGATTATGAAACAAGTTCAAAGTTGAAAAAGACAGTAGTAGGTGCTGAAAAACAGGACAGCAGTGAACTGAAAAAAGGTGGTCCTCAACATAACAAAAGCATTTTATTTCCACAAAAAGGAGGCCTACCTAACTCTCAGCTTGGGCCCTCACATTGTCCCCCTGGGAGTGCTAGTTCCCATAGATACAATAATTGTATCCCCCTGAGGGGGTGTTTTTTTTTACAAAGAAGTCGTGACCAAAAGATGAATAATATAAACTTTTTAATAAAAAAACATGTTTTAAAAAAAACAATGATTTGTTTTGGTAACATAAAATATGTTAATATCCATGATTTTAAGTCACGACTTTTTTACATAAATAAAACAGCATGGTTTTTTGGTTGCATAAAATATATTCATATCCACGTTTTCTTATACATCATTGTTTGTAAAAAAAAAACATATTTTTTAAAAAACAGCATGGGGTTTTTTAGGTCTCATAAATGTATTCATGTTTTTTCAGTCATGATTTTTTAGTAAAAAACTTGTTATTTTTAAAAAAACGGCATAGGACTTTTTAGGTCACATAAAATATATTGTTTTTAGTCATGATTCGTTGTAAAAAAACAGCATGGTTATATTTGGTACGAGAAAATATATTAATATTCATTTTCATTAGTCGGAATTTTTTGTGAAAAAATGTTTTCAAAAAAACAGCATATTTTTTTGGTCACCTAAAATATATTTATATCTATGGTTTTTAGTAATTTTTTGTAATGAAAACATGAAAAAGAAACCATACAGTAAAAGTGGTGGCAGATAACCCACAATTACCTAGAGGAGTTTAAGAGGTACAGCAGGAGCCACAGAACTTACCACAGATCTAATATTGATGGAGTCAAAATTCAGAGCTTATTATCTCTGCAAAGTCTGATTTTTTTGGTCACATAAAAATAAAATCAGACATAGTAGAGATAGTAAGCTCTGAATTTTGACTCCAATATAAGTTCTGTGGCTCCTGCTGTTCCTCTTAGATGCCTCTAGGTAATTGTGGGTTATCTGCCACCACTTTTACTGTATGGTTTGTTTTTGATGTTTTTATAACAATAAAATGACTAAAAAACATGTATATTAGTATATTTTAGGTGTCCAAAAAAAACCCAGACATATACTCAACAAAATTTAGGTGTGCAAAAAAACATAAAAAAAAAAAAAATAAAAATGTTAGAAAATACTACTCTCAAAAAGTGTTTTTGGGAATTATTAAGAAATACTCTCGTAAAATATCTTTTTTTGGGAAACATGCTCGTAAAATGTTTTTGGGAAAATACTTCACTCTAGGAAAAGTCAAAAAACCGTTATCACTGGTATTCTTGAGCGTGAGAATATAGCAACCAAAGTTAACCCGTGTGTGTAAGGTCTATTCTTCACTGTTCTGTCGAAAACAAGCAGCGGTTGTTTTAGCGATATCGCAAGGGCTAGCTCGACATAAGAAAAGCTGAGCTGGAGTAGTGGTGTGTATCAAATTTCCCGGGCTCAAGAGCCAACATTCATCAATGCCAACCGGCCAACCAGCACACCACCAGAACTGCGAGCGCAGGTATTGTAAACGAATCACACACACAAAACACACGACGCACATCAACACACACAAACACACACACAACACAAAGCGCACAAAAGGCGAAGCTTCGGAGAACAAGAGGCTGACGTGACGTAGGAACAGAAACTCACACGACCTGAGCGAATGAGCGCTCGAGAAGGCAACGCACTGGGAGGTGTATCCGCGTCAGCACCAATCAGAAATCAGAACAAGCAAGAAGTTCACCGATCGGGACTAGAACGGGATGAGAAGTGCGGCGAGTATACGAGAACATTCTGGAAAAGAAACCAAGGGAGAAGATATAAGCGGCGAACAAGTAGATTGGCGAGGATTCTGGTCTCAGTAACGCCAAACGAGACACGACAGGCTTTGGAGTGCAAAAAACCGGGAAATCTCGGCGATAGGCCGACATTTCCCGGGCTAGTATTAATTCAGTATTGACCTCACACGAAAAACCGGAGCCGAGGTTTAACTCCTTCAATAACGACAAGATTGTGCAACACCCGCTCAAAGTGTGTGCGGATAATCTCTCCGAACGCTCAAGGAGATTGCGACTATCGTCGAAGAATTATCCTGCAATGAGCACTCGCTTGAAGAATTACGGCCTGAGCACATCAACAATTCAACGTGAAGAGAAACACCCATGGAGAATCTCTACGCTAATTATAAGCTCACAAACAACCGCAGCATTAAAATCTGGAGTCACGCGTTCACCAACAATACGGAAGGAAACAAGAAAAGATATACAGTTCGCCAGCACGCCAACGCAGCCAAAACTCAGATGTGCGGAGCTTGGATGTGCGAAGAATGGAGAGCAGCAGCGCCTTCCCAATGGAGCCTGAGTATCACCGCCGCAGTGATGAAACTCTGAGAACTCTGTTGAGGATCCCGCAAAGTTGGAAAGAGTCTACACCGAACATTCAGCGACCGCGCCTCACGTAAGTGTTAAATTTTTGTGGTATCGGGTTTTTTGAAACAGTGCTTTAAAGTGTATTAGTGGTAGTCAAAGTGTCACGCTGTACAGGGCAGTAAAAAGGACGCGCTGCCGGTATGTTTGTCACCATTGTTCTGTGATTTGTGTTGCGTAGGGATTTCTATAACTTTGTGCATTCTTTTGTGAATCGTTGTCAGCTCCTGAGTATTGACGGTAGCGGTTCTCGGGGAAGTTTTACATTTTTGAATGCTATGTCGTGTTGAATTTCACACTGGTGATTGTCATGAGCATCTCGCATTAGTGCACTTGTGCACTAATGCGAGATGCTCATTAGTGCACTTGTGCGCATTTTTTGTCTTCGTTCAAACATTTCCATGTGCTTTAATCATTGCATTCAAGTATTTTGTGTGCTCGTATTTCAACCCACGTGTTCGTCAAAATAAAATCAGGTTCAATCTTCACTCTTTTATTGTCCATGCTTTTATGTAGGATACATGCGAGCGCAAAGGTGTACATCATATTTATTTAGGTCAGAGGTTGAAAGTCCTCTAATGCGTACGTGATTAGTAACCCTTTTCACGTATCGCGACAAAAACAGTTTTTTTTGCAAAAAAAAACGCAATCAAATAAAACCGTTTTTTTTGCATCACTAGTCACAAATTAGTTTATTCCTTAATTACCTTATTTCAGAAACTTTTTATTTCTTTCAATCTTGCGCTTCTTTGCGCAGGGTGGGGGGGATCTTGTTTCCCTAATTCCATAGGAAATGGTTTTTCCCGCTATCCTCATTTGGAGACGTTTTGTTGTGGCTATGAAGTTTTAAACTGACTTACAATCTAACTTTTTTCATTATTACATTTCTCCTCTGTAGCAATTGAAATGTGCTGCGCTCCAGTGTGCATTACGCGTTGTGTTTTGTTGGCCACCCCAGAATGTTTGCGTTTTCATATTCTTCTTACTCAAATTCAAGATTATTTCACCTAGAATCATTGGGAGTATAAAAGCGGTTAAGTTGTATTTCACTTTGTTGTGTCCCTTCAATTTTGATGTAACTCTTATGCGTACTGGAATGAGCGCTGCAAGAGTGAAGATGTGAAGTCCAGATTTACAAGTTAGGTAGGGCATTCTCTGATCGAAATAGTTTTTCACTTTCTCTCAGGCCTTTATTTTTCTTTTTTCATTTTCCTGCTGACCGTTTTTCTGCTCCTGTTACGTGCAACTTTTTTTTTCATCAACTTTTTTCAGCGTTTTTGCTTAAGCAAGGCAAAGAATCCTGTGCCCTCGCACATATGCGTAGATTCCCCATTTCCGTGATTCCATACTGAATGGTGTCATGTTTCCTCTCGTAGGAACTCGTTTAATGTAGTAATGGAGGTTAGAACTTATGAAGTATAATCTCATGAAAACTGAATCACCATTTGGCGGCAGGTGCGAAGCTGTTGGTGAGCGTGGACGATAATTGCCCTGAGCTCATCGTTTACCTGATGCTGTACGACTCAGTGCAAGTGTAACACGCCACTGAAGGACGTGAGCGCTGTGGTCGCACCTCCGCCCGCCCGTGAAACTAAGGCTGTGATACAGCGGGACCTGAAGCGACGTTCCAAACAAAAGAAAAAAGAAAAAAAAAGAAAAACAGTTTATTTCCAATAGAGATTGTACAATATTACAATCATTGGTTTTTAAATATCTTAAAATTAATATACTTAGATGATACACACACACGAGTATTGAAAAACTCGTGTCACTAGTCGAAAAGAAATGATTGAGGGCAATGAACTCCTAATCTAGCTTAATCTACATTTGATAATACATGTAATGATAATTATAAGAGATTACACAATTTCATGGACGATGCATTTTCATTGTGGGGTGAAAACACTTTTGACAGTTTACATGTACATGACATAAAACTTCGCAATTCTTGACGCCAGGAAATAATATATGAAATCGCTTGTTTCGGTCAATGTTCACAAGTGTCGTTTTAAGGAAGCATGAAAAAAATATATATAAATATATATCCATATGCACACATATGTACATATACGTATGCATGTGTGTGCATTTCCATACACACACTCACACACACACAAATACATATATACATATAAGCATGAGGACCAAGAAGATTATAAGTTTTGTATTACTGATTCAACAATTTTAACATAACGGTCATTAGTTAACAAGCATTTTATTTAAATATAAATGGATGATCGCACAACAAAAGTGTAGTTTTTACATGAATGCTTCTCAATACTAAAGAGATGACGAGTTAGGTAATGTTACAAGTTGAGAGTGCACAGAAAAAAGACCATTATCTCTGGTAAAATGCTAGTTGTCAGTCTAGTATACACATATGTGCACGTATACATGTAAATATATACACATACACATGCACACATATACCCACGCACATACTTACACCAAACTCGTAAGCAAACACAAATGCATTTCTATGCATCGAGGCAATACATACGCATTCTACAGAGTGTCATACGCATAGCGTGGACACGTACACATATACACAAGTAAGCATGTGCGCAAATATCAGCGTAAACTAGTTCGTATAAACCAGAATTCCAATCGAGGGAAACGGAGAAAATATCTTTTATTATAGCATGAATTTTATAAAATTTTGTACTAAAAATAGTGGCACAAAACAGTCCACTTAAGTCGGAAACATGAAAACGATTGTGGGACGTGAATAAGAAAGAAAACATTAATGTCCTATAAAGGTTTCATATTAGAAAAAAAAAATCACATTATCTTTGAAATATGGCGCAAATTGTCGGCAGTTGATAAACAAACATAGGTATCACATTATTATAAGCATATATCTATAAGCCGAATAAGTATATTACTTCAGTATAAATGGATGATCACATAACGAATTTATTTTCTTTACATAGATGCTTTACAATTTCATATTAGAAAAAAACACATTATTTTTTTAATATGGTGCAGAATGTCTGCAATTGATCAACACACACACACATAGGTACCATGTCGGTCTAGTTTGATGCTTGCACAGAAACGGAGAGGAATGACATAAAATGCACCTTCGACTGGTTGATCTACTCTAGTGCACACAGTTGTACGTGCACATATACACACCCATATGCGCACATACACCTATATACGTACACACATATACAAGTAAGCATGTTTGCAAATGACAACGTATAGGCGGTCAAATCATAATACCTACGCATACTTCAAGACTGTTGTGTGATGTCTTGAATTATAAAACAATGAGCGAGGGAGATTGTTCAGCAATGGAGATACCAGGTAAATGAGATTCGTCAGTACTCATTCAGTATGTTCTGCAATTAAGGATTATTATTGAGACACAAGATGACGAGTTATTTTGGCTTTAAATTCTCTCGGTCTTTGAGGGACTTTAATACTCAGGGGAAGTTTGTTCCACAGTAAGGCGCCTGATATGGACAGAGCCTTCTGCCCTAAGTGAGATGAACTATAGTTGACTAAGACATTATTGTTTCTGTTCGGTTTTTGATTGGTTACAGTGGGTGGATGGAAACGCACTATCTCAGCATTGCTCTGAGGAAGATATAACGAGGAGAATACGTATTGGGCCTTCTGCATGAGGCAGGGTTGGCACATAAAAAACCCACCCAAAAAAAAACACCCAAAAAAGCCCAAAAAAACCCACACTAAAAAACCCACTAAATAGTGGGCTTTTTTGGGTTTTATTATTATGTAAATTTTACTTGTTTTCAAGCTTATAGAATCAAAACGAGCTAAATATTTATCTTGTCAAAATAAGTATCTAAGTCATGTGCATGACTATGACAAGAAAACATTGAAAAACAAAACACCAACCCTATACAAATCAAATTAGAAAAACCTTAATCACAAAAAAACTGGAGGGACTAATATATTTTAATGAATTCCATTTCCAAACTAAAAAAACAAAAATTTAGAAACAAATGCAGTTTGACTACTTAATATAGAAACTTCTGAATTTTTACTGTCTTCTAGACTAGACTGCTACTACAATACTACTGTGTTTCTCTTTCTACATCCACTGCCATTTCATCGTTGTCATCCACATCATGATCATTCGTGAGGTGGCGATATACTGAGACGATTTATGTGCGCGTTCTGATCCTAATCTAGTTCTCAATTTATTCCACACAATTCCAAATGTTGAGAAAATTCTCTCAATGGATCCTGAACTTGCGGGGCAAGAATGAAGATTGCTTATAAACTTGCAGCAACCCTCTGCCAGTGTTTTTTTTCATAAATATGCATTTTCTGCTGTTTCATGTCTTGAAACATCAACAAGGAGTCATTGTCTTAGTGATATTCTCATTGAACATGTGTTTTGTAAGATGTTGGAGTCCTTCAATTTATAGGAGTAAAGCGCACCGATGAACTCTGGATAGTACTCAGCCAACCACTCTTCAATATCAGTCTCCTGTGAGAGCTTTGCCTTAAATGTTGTAAAATGAAACACCAATATCAAGTTCATTATCTTGTTGATCAGTCTAATGTGAAACTAGGCTAAGTGAATTCGGTTAAACATTATTGTACACCCTAGAATAATGTAATGGTAGGATGCCCTAGAAGTCGCTGAACTTATTTAACTTATTATTTATATCTATATAAAAAAATTGCCGCCATAGCCATGTGCTAGAGGGTTCTGCCGCCGTGCGGGAGACCCGGGATCGAATCTCGGCGCTGGCAGTGGCGATTTTCTCTGTTGGGTATAGGAGAAAAATTCCAAGCACAATACCCCTCTCTACCCAGGTGTCTGAAATGAGTACCGGTCTCGACCAGGGGAAAGCGTCATGGCGTCCTGGCGTTAGTTATAAGGCATTTGAAAATCCAATGTACAAGGTGATATGTATCAGTCTTGAAATTGGAAATGAAGCATCCGTAGATGCCTTCATTATATTCGGGCCCACAGGTAGCTATACTCAAATTTGACCATTGTATTAGACTTAAGAAACATTCTACCTCTGTATCACCTGTGGTAAATAAATTGTTTAAATTGAAATAAGTCTAACTATTATAGTCAGATGGGGCAAGACAACCGCAGCCATCATGAGGTGAAAAAGTAAAGAAACTACTGTCCTATGGGGAGCATTCAAGCTGCACTGGAACAAATTTGACGATGGAATCAGTTAGAGCATTTACTTCCAATCATTTTAGTGTTTGTTGCTATCCTGTACTGCGAAAAGTGAATTTTTTGGCAAATTTAAAAAAAAAATTGGCATGTCACTACATGTTGTAACATGTAACAGTGTGGTTGACTGACTTGACTTGCGCAGCTAAGCACTCCAGCTCACACAATACACATGTTAAGTTGTTAACAGCATGACTGTTAAGTGATGTGCAGCTGTCTTGCTTCAAGCTGCTTGTGGTGGTTACTTATGATCTGCATGGTGCTTCCCTCTCACATGACTTGCGCCTGTCTGCTGCTAAAACAACTTACTATGAACTGACGAGCATAGCAATTCTCTTTGGACATCTTATATCTTTACAGACTGCAGAGCTATGTCTCTATGCATATGGTAATTGGTAAATGGTAATTGTGATGGACAAACTTCATTCATATATTGTTCATATAATGTAATAATTCATATAATAATGTAATATTATGTTGGAAATAAAGTAATCAAGTAACAATATTTACTCAATAAGTGTATGTATATAAATCTGAAATAGGGGCAACAGGAGTTGTGTGAATAGCTCTTTTACAAAAACAGGTATTACAAAAAACCCAATAAAGCCCAAAAAAAAACAATAAAACCCATAAAACCCAATTTAACCCAAAAAAAACCCAGGTGGGTTGGGTTTTTTTAAAAAACCCTGGGTTTTTTCCATCCCTGGCATGAGGAGCCTTTCTTGGATAGGGATCCAGCCGAGTTTATTGAGGAGAGGGGTTACGTGATCACTTCTTTTGAAATTACCGTTGCATACTACCTTGGCTGCAAAATTCATGCATTTTTGTAAGTCCCTTTTAAGGTATTGAGGTAAGTCTCCCCATACTAGGCTGCAGTAGTCAATGCGCGATAACACAAGGGATTGAATGGCTAATAATCTGAATTTTTCGTCTAGCATACTTTTTATACGATGAAAAAACATTAAAGTTCCGTAGATTTTGTTGCAAGTAGTCTCAACGTGATATTTGAAGGACAAATTTCTATCGAACCAGATACCCAGATTTTTAACTTTTCCTGATGCATTAATTTTATCATTTCCAACTGCAAGAGTAAGATCTGAAGTTTTTTTAATTGCATCTTTGGATCCAAATATAATGCATTGTGTTTTATTAGCATTTAATTTCAAACCATTTCGGTCGTACCATGATTTCAGGCTAGTCAGTAAAGTTTCGGTTTTTATTTGCATCTGTGGTATTTCCGATACAGAACTTGTTATTGCAATTTGAACATCATCTGCATACATTGAGATCCGTGTGTTAGAAGGCATTGGAGGGAAATCATTAATGAAAATAGAAAACAGTAGTGGACCAAGAATGGATCCTTGGGGAACACCAAAATTGTTTTGAATGAATGGGGACAATTTGTTTTCTATGCGGACTGCATGAGATCGATTTGACAAGTAACTTTCAAACCATTGCGTGTCTATTCCCAAGTTCAGTATTTTACGTAGAAGTCTTTCATGTTGGACGCTATCGAACGCCTTAGAGAGATCGAGTAGCAGCAAGAGTGTTACATTCTTTTGATCAATGTCACTGTATATTTTTTTCAGATATATTGAGCAGAGCATCTTGAGTGCTAGTATTTCTTCTATAGGCAAATTGATTTTGGTGGAGTAACAGTTTATTGCATTTTTGTAGACAAATCTCAATGGCATATTTATTGCCCTACTTGTGCAACATTGCTCTTTTATACAGCTCATGGACGGTCATCGTGACTGTCTTGATGAATTTAAAGTATAAGGTTTGAGCTAAGTTTTAAAAGCCGTACTTCTTGACATCTGTTCTTTTCGTGCATACCCAAGGTTTACCTGCTATGTTTTGTTGTACTGAACCAAAGGAAAGATCACTCGAACCGTTGTCGTACTGATCCAAAGGAAAGATCACTCGAACCGTTGTCGTACTGATCCAAAGGAAAGATCCCTCGAACCGTTGTCGTACTGATCCAAAGGAAAGATCACTCGAACCGTTGTTGTCCTGATCCAAAGGAAAGATCACTCGAGCCGTTGTTGTACTGATCCAATGGAAAGATCACTCGAACCGTGGGTTGTAGTATTATAGTATTTGTAATCAGAAAAAATTCATCGTGTTGAGATTACTTAAAAATGCGCCTTTTTTTTCGACAGCCTCAATTAAATTTGAGCTAATACTTTGTTCAGAGGTTGATTTTATTGTGCGGTGTGTTTCGTGATGGCATGGACTAGTGTCTTGTGCCGCAGTCCCCAATTTTTTTGTTTTGGCCAAACCTTTTGGTCTTCGGCTTTGTTAGTGTAAGATTGAATTTTTCGCCAAGATTGAATTTTTCTAATGTACTCTTAATTTGTATCCCTCCGGGGGATACAAATGTATCTATGTGAATTAGCACTGAACGTAAGAGCCCGAGCTGAGAGTTAGGTAGGCCTTTTTTTGTTGAAATATAATGCTTTTGTTACTTTAACCCGCGCACTGTAACTGGTCGCCTCATTTACCAGGCTCACTGGTTGCCAGACGTAAGGCATAACCCCAAGTTGTTATACACCAAAATGATCGTCTCAGCGAGAGCTACACAGCTGGAGCCAGAAACCCCCACATTGTGGGGGTTAAGGCAGAGCTCCAACCACTTGGAAGTTGGGAGGGGTAAGCACAGTCAGTGTGGTAAATGAGGCGACCGTGAGAGGGTGTGCGTGCGAACAGTCAGTGGCAGCCTCAGTTACCAGCGAAACTACTCAGGGCCTTATTTCGCCTTATTTCGTAAAAATGGCAAATAAGACAAATCTGAAGTCAGTAGCGTGTAGAGCAGTATTTTATTCATATTGTGTGAAAATTACAAGTTTCGAAACACTATACTTACAGTAATATAACCAGACATGCAAACATGCATTTATGTAGGAACTAAAACGAAGAATGGATAACACCTAGTAGACATAAATGGTCATAACTTTTTTTCTAATTGTTGTAGAGGAAAAATAAAAACATCAGCAGGTTTGGAAGGATTTTCTGCATAAAATAGCAGTGAAAAACATTACATTGTTCCCAAAACACAAAAATGGCCATTGATCTCTTTGAAGCAATGTTGTGCAAAAATCTACGGAGTTTGACTCCATATTACAAAGAAACGGTTCAAGTTATCAAAAATCTGACAACATCAAAGTGTAAAGCAACATTTTTTACTCATTACTTCATATTTTTACATCTCTGCCTATTACGGTAAGTGAACAGGGAACGGCAGAGTAACGCGGGTAAATTGACTACTTTTCTGAGGGATGCGCGACCGTGCGCGGGTTAAGAACCATCTTTTTTCGATTCACTGCTGTCCTGTATTTTCAGCCCCTACTACTTTCTTCAACTTTGATCTTGTTTATGAACTTCTTTCATGTCGTACTTTTTCTATGCCCTTTCTGCATAGATTCCGCGTTCCCTTAACTCCATACTAAATGGTGCCTTCTTCCTTCCTCTCTTTGGTTCTCCTTTGTTGCGGATAGGGAGGCTTAAACTAACTAATAATCTAATTTGATAATTTAATCTTAATATTTTGACTGCTGCGTGAATTATAATTCATTGACCCCCTCAGGGGGATACAACTATTGTATCTATGGGAATTAGCGCTCCCAGGGGAACCATGTGAGGGCCCGAGCTAAAGGTTAGGTAGGTTTCCTTTTTGTTGTAATAGAATAGGTTTTTTGTTTTGTTACGGACCATCTTTTTCGGTTCACTGCTGTCCTGTTTTTCAGCACCTACTACTTTCTTCTTCAACTTTTTTCTTGTTTCATGAACTTCTTTCCTAGCTTACTGTTTCTATGCACCTTGTGCATAGATTCCGCGTTCCCTCAACTCCATACTAAATGGTGCCTTCCTCTTTCCTCTCTTGGAACATCTTTGTCGTGGTTAAGGGAGGCTAAAACTTTCTTATATAATAATAATAAATAATACAATCAAGAGATCTCCGGAGGTGACTTCGTAACGAGAAAGCGTGATATGAATATGATTCAAGTAAAGACGGAGACAACGAGAAGAAATTGTGCTTCTGTAAGAATTGTATTGCAATCTGTAGCTTTGGGGTCATATTATGTTCATCAGTTTTTGGAGATACAGAGAAAAGTATGAATAACAACTTAGTGTTTTTTCAACATGGCCAAAAACAAGAACACATTACGTTTGATACATGAGAATATTCAGTCAAGTATTTAGAATTTAGGTGAACCACGGTGTTCATTGGACGTCGATCTCAGTTTATGAATTGGAAATGATATCTAGTATTTTTGAGTCTAAAGAGTAAGATGATATAAAATCTATGCAGTTTGCCGAGTGTGTGCGATAGTTAAATTCCAAACCGCCGTCCTTAAAGTTTCTATTTGATGGCGAGGCCCCCTCAGGGGGATACTGGTATTGTATCTATGGGAATTAGCGCTCCCAGAGGGACTATGTAAGGGCCTGAGCTAAAGGTTAGGTAGGCTTCCTTATGTTGAAATAGAATAGGTTTTTGTTTTGTTCAAAAACATTTAATTTCAACAAAAAGAAGGCCTACCTAATTCTCAGCTCGAGCCCTCACATTTTCCCTCTGGGAAGAATTATGAAGAGTAGTGGAAAATTTTGTTACTGGATTTATTCAAATTGCGAAAAGAGAATCCAACGACCAAAGAAAACAGTATATCCATCCTAACAGTCACCAAAGAAAACAACAAGGAAGGAACTGAGAAATAGTCAAGTGTATCTTAAATAATGGAATTATTGTCATGTCACATGGTCAGCCCAACATTTTGGGAGAATCCTTATCCATTTTTGTGCATTGCCTTGATCTGAAGCTTAAGTTTGATAAGAAAATATGTTAGTTTAAGGCTCGCTAACCGCTGCAAAAGGAGATCTCAAGAGACATAAATGATGCCATTTAGTATGGAATTGAGGAACGGGGAATATATGCACAAGGTGCACCCAAGCCTGAACGTAGAAACAGCAGTGGAGAAAAACTTGATGAAACAGAATCAAAGTTAGAGGGGAGAAGTAATAGGCGCTGAAAAAGACATAGTGAACCGCAAAAAATGATCCGTAACAAACAAAAGGTCCATTCTACATTAAAAAAAGCATAGCCTACCTAACCTTTCGCTCGACCCCTCACAATTTCCCTCATTAAGTGCCATTTTCTATTGAGACAACAGATGTATCCACCCGAGGAGTCTGAAGAATGGATAGTAAGATGACTTTGATCATAAGTGTTATGTGTCGAGTGTTTAAAAATTGACGGTATTCTTAACACTTTGACTGCAACGTGCGCCACCCGGTGGTACACGAAAGTAATTTTCACAATGCTGCTGACCGACCAGAAGTCGCAAACTCAATTTTCAGAAATACTTAATCAAAGCTAAATGAAGGCACGATCAAGTTCATGTTCAGTATTTTCCAAATAGTTTACTACAATTGACTCAAAATTTGAGTTTGGCATTAAACTTAATATTTAGTAGTCGCAGTCAAAGTGTTAATGGCATATTTACAATAGTGATAGTAAAGTTTCGTTCAAAAAAATAAAACACGGAATTAGCATACACTTTTTTTACTTTCAACCACATGAAAAAGAACTTCCTCGAAGACAAAACATTTTCCCCCAAAACAACCAAGAAATACAATAACACTAACAACTATCGAGCCCCATAACGACATTTAACACGTTAACTGCGATAGGTTAAACAGAAGTTCAATATTCAAATGAAATTTAAAGTCAAAAGTGATAACCAAATCTGTAAATATCAAACATTAACCGGGCCTGTTAAATACCACTAATTTAGAAAGGTTGTTAGAATTTTTCAAAACGACCCATCGATGGGTCGTTTCGCAGCAGGAAAAACCTAACCACGACCCACCGGTGGGTCGTATCGCAGTCAATGTGTTAATAGCTTCTTTGAAGTTGGAAAAAAAATCCTGGGCAAAGAATCGGTACGACTCAATAGTATATAGATAGGAATTGGAAAATAACTGAAAAGAACCATGTTGTTGGGACAGTGGAACACCCGGTGGGTGAGTTGAGGATCTCCCAACACTGCAGCGTTCTCCGACCAACACAAAACGCGACCGCCTGCTCACATCCGAAGAGGTTGGAGCTGCAGTTCCAAGCTGTTCGCGCTTTACAACGGCTGTTCCGTGGGGCGCATTATGATGTCGTTGATCTACAAAATAAATGATGCCGAGATTAGCCAAAGGCAAAAAAATACATGGAATACTGACAGGGTTAAGAAGGCTATTCAACATACTGAGTGAAAGTAACCGACAACAAATTCTACAGCTAAAAAGTATGCGAGACAATCGTGCAAAATCCTATTGCGCCATGGCTAAATTGTGTGCTGCTAAGCATACTAAACAGCTTACATACAAGTCCCAAAAACTCACACACCTACTGTAAACCTAAGAGAAGAAGAGTTTAGGAAGATGCAAACATCAGCATATACAGGTGACCGACACTTCTGTTGCCAACCTTTAACATAAGGTAGCGATCGTCGAAATGAACACTTTTTATTCTATTAAGGTATGGTCTAAAATGCTTAGTTAAAGAGTTACAAGGACTTGAAGTTGGACAGTTATTAAAAATAATTCGTACACTCTCTTGCGGAGACGAATGCAAGGCGGTAAACTGCGGCACATCAATGACAAGGATACGAAATGAGAAGTTAGGCAAGTATGTGAAACATTTATCATTATTAATTAACATTAACTTTATAAATAAAAGTGCTAAGATACACGTCTTAAATCTCATTATTTATTTAGGAAAGTCAATGAATAAAAATATTTCTGAACGTTTCGACCTCCAGGGTCATTATCAATCTGGAAACAAGAAGAAAAAACTAGTAAAGTGACAAATTTACATCAATCATGAAAGAAGCGAGCAAAAAAAAACACATGAAAGGAACAAAAAATGTAAAGTATTAAAATTACGTTAATAGTAGAGGGAAGGTAGATTGCATATCATTTGAAACAGGTTTTTCTTTCAAAATATGGAGAGATTCTAAAATGCGGATGGTTTATTTGGTTAGCCATAGGGCAAGTGGCTAGGGGTTCTGCCGCCGTGCGGCAGACACGGGATCGATTCTCGGCGCTGGCGGTGGCGATTTTCTCTGTTGGGAGAAAAATTTCAAGCACAATACCCCACTCCACCCAGGTGTCTGAAAAGGGTACCGGTCTTGACCGGGGGAAAGCGTCATGGCGTCCTGGCGTTAGTTATAAGGCATTTGAAAATCCAATGTACAAGGTGATATGTATCAGGCTTGATTGGAAATAAAGCATCTGTATATGCCTTCATTATTATTATTATTATGCAGCGGAAATTACTCTAAAATTACCTAATCTAACAGGAATGTCGTACTTCTCTGCATGAGAGCGGACTGAACTTTTCCGCAGATTGATTTTAAATTAGTGTTAGTCAATACATATAGAATATGACCATTTTTCAATTATAAAGATTAAACTCCTAAAGGTTTGCTCTCATCTGTGATTTATAAATATAGTTGCGCACAGTGTGCGTCTGAGTACGTGGGCTCGACCACTCGAGCCCTCAGTATTCGTGTTGCAGAGCACGCCGGCAGGAGTTTTAGAACTAATCAATTACTTTCCGCACCCCCATTCTTCAGTCAGCTCTCATGCAGAGAAGTGTGACATTCCTGTTAGATTAGATGATTTTAGAGTAATTTTCGCTGCATCTAACCAAATAAGCCTCCGCATTTTAGAATCTCTCCATATTTTGAAAGAAAAACCGGTTTTAAATGATATGCAACCAGCCTTTCCTTTACTATTAACGTAATTTTAATACTGTTTATTTTTTGTTCCTTTCATGTGTTTTTTTGTTCTCTTCTTTCATGATTGATGTAAATTTGTCACTTTACTAGTTTTTTCTACTTGTTTTCAGGTTGATAATGACCCTGGAGGTCGAAACGTTCAGAAATATTTTTATTCATTGACTTTCCTAAATATATAATGAGATTTAAGACGTGTATCTCAGCACTTTTTTTATAATTCGAATATGCAGAAAGCAAACCACTCATATATATGTATCCAACATTAACCTCTTAATGTTGTGATAAGGAAAAAGCATTTTCGACAGTAATTATTATGAGGACAACAAACGAAACCGTAAACTAGGTGACATGTTTACAAAAGTTGTTCAAAATGCCGCCCATTTCTTTTGAGCAGGCGTTCAAACGCCTCTCCAATGATTGGCGGACGCGAGCAAAGACACCAGGAGTTTCACGAATCCTTTCCGAGGCTTCAACAATCCTACCCATGAGGTCCTCTTCGGATTGAATCGGTGTTTCATACACTAAACGTTTCATATGCCCCCAGAAAAAGTAATCTAGGGGCGTAATATCAGGAGATCTTGGTGGCCACGCGAAGGGACCGCCACGGCCTATCCAGCGATTGGGATATCGGGCATCCAATAATTGTCTAACATCAACCGCAAAGTGTGCAGGAGCACCATCATGTTGAAAATACATTCCTCTGATGTCAGCTAAAAGTACATTTTCCAGTAGTTCTGGCAGTACTTCATTAAGAAAAATGTAATAGGTACGTCCATTTAGTCTCTGTGGTATGATGTATGGCCCAATCAAATGGTCACCAAGAATTCCTGCCCAAACATTTACGGCGAATCTAACCTGATGACATTGTCTTGTAACAAGTGGATTGTTGCCAGACCACATGTGCAGGTTATGGAGATTAGGTATTCCTTCTCGAGTAAATGACGCTTCGTCTGTGAATAAGACTCGTGATGGGAAACGAGGTTGTTGATCTGCTTTCTGTTAAAACCACCTCGCAAATTCAACACGACGTTCGAAATCTTCACCGTGCAATTTCTGCACACGCTGAAAGTGGAATGGATGTTGACCACTGTTATGTAGTACTTGCCACACAGTAGTTTTGCTTAAATGTAAAGCATGTGCACAAGAACGAGTGCTAGAAGTAGGATTGTTTAGAAAATATTTTAAGACATCTTCCACCTTGTCTGGATTTGCTACTCTCCTTTCGCGTCTTCCTTCAGGTCGTGGTCTGTGAAATGATCCGTATTCACGTAATCTCCGGTGTATGGCTGTGAATGTTTGACGCGATGGAACATGCTTGTTAGGATGCCTTTTTGCGTAAATTCGAACAGCTTCCCTAGAATTTCCATTTGCTGCACCATACACTAGGTGCAGATCCGCTAATTTAGCATTGGATACTCCCTCCATTGCCGGTGATAAATTTGCAGCCGAAGAAGTACTAACAGTAAACAAAGTAATCTTTGTCGTTGATGTCGAGGAGCACTCAGAATATCGGATGAAAAGTAACCTCACGTGTTTGTAACTTTTTAACTAAGCATTGTAGACCATACTTTAATAGAATAAAAAGTGTTCATTTCGACGATCGCTACCTTATGTTAAAGTTCGGCAACAAAAGTGTCGGACACCCTGTATATTCAATTCGTATAACAATATTTGTTCTGCGAAGGCTTTATACCAGAAAGATACTTAGAGTCAGTCTCTAAACAAACATGTGCACTAATTCAATAAATGACACAAAGTATATGGAATTGACTTAGGATTATCGTAATGGAATTGAAACTTTATTCGCATTTCTACACAGGCATTGATGTTTGCCAGTGAGATATTTACAATCAAACATGCGTTTATGGCATCATCCCTGGTGAGCCAAGCAAACTCTGAGAGAAGGCCCCTGAAAAAAAGCATAACTTGGTGGCCTCCTATATCCTCCTATATCCTTCCTGAATGAGCTGAATCGTATTATTTCTCAGTTCAACAGGCCCTTATACAATGACATAATAATTTGCGGTGACTTCAATTATGATCTACTAAAACATGAAAGCTATGAACCAATCTCTAATTTCCTAACAACCTTTCAGTCTCAATCCTTCCTTCCGATCATTACAAAGCCTACACGAATAACCTCAGAGTGTGCTACGCTGCTTGACAATATCTTTATGACAGACCCAAGTGATATTCTTACTGGAATAATTACTTCTGACTTATCAGATCACTTCCCAGTTTTTCTTATTAAGAAAAATGTCTATATTACTTGCACCAAGGCACGGGCTGAAACTTACTCATATCGTAAAATAAACGAATCAAATCTTGAAGAAATGCGCACCGTTCTAGAAGAATCAATGCTTACATTGCACATCTCTTGTGTGGACCATAAAATACTACTCTCGAAACTACACTGTTATGGCATTAGAGGGATTGCGCATGATTGGTTCAGATCATACCTAACAAATCGGAAGCAATACGTTGTCATTGACGACGCAAAATCAGACCCACAGACAATTAGCCATGGAGTGCCACAAGGATCTGTTCTTGGGCCTCTCCTGTTTCTGATTTTTATCAATGATATTGTAAAATCTACATCATTCTTCAAATTCATACTTTTTGCCGATGACAGTACGCTTTCTGCGGTCCTTCCGAACCAAAATCCTGCTATGATTGTGGAGAGTATAAATAATGAACTTCATAAGGTTTCATCGTGGCTCAAAGCTAATAAAATAAGCCTTAATATTGATAAAACAAATTATATTACATTCTCATACAAGAAAGATGTATCTCTCCCATGCATTAAAATTGGCGAAGGTGAAATCAAAGAAACCAACTCATGTAAGTTTCTGGGCATCATAATAGATAAACATCTGACCTTCAAAGAGCACATCACTCATATTAGTTCTAAATTATCAAAATCCATCGGAATCTTAAATAAAGTTAAAAATTTTCTGCCTGAAACAGCTTTACAAATGTTCTACCGAACGCTCATTTCTCCATAC
The DNA here is from genome assembly GCA_030386875.1 of Morinoia aosen. Classification (NCBI taxonomy): domain Eukaryota; kingdom Metazoa; phylum Arthropoda; class Malacostraca; order Amphipoda; family Talitridae; genus Morinoia; species Morinoia aosen. The sequence goes on along the minus strand of CM059558.1, from coordinate 62,007,672 downwards.
TTGCAATACGGAATAGAAGCATGGCACGGAACTGATAAAAATAAAACCAACAAATTTTTACTCTGCAGAAAAGAGCTGTCAGAGCGGTAAAAAACCTAGAATATAATGCTCACACAAATGATTCTTTCAAAAATTTACAAATACTTAAACTTTCGGATCTCTAAATGCATTTGTGTATTCATACGAGTTTGGTGTAAGTATGTGCGTGTGTATGTGTTTGCATGTGTATGTGTATATACTTACATGTATATGTGCACATTGTACTAGACTGACAACTAGCATTTTACTAGAGATAATGGTCTTTTTTCTGTTCACTCTCAACTTGTAACATTACCTAACTCGTCATCTCTTTATTATTGTAAAGCATTCATGTACAAACTATACATTTGTTGTGCGATCATCCAATTCTATTCAAATAAAATGATTATTAACTAAAGACCGTTATGTTAAAATTGTTGAATTAGAAATACAAAACTTCTAATCTTCTTGGTCCTCATGCTATTTTATTTGTAGTTAGACTTTGCAAACGGCAAAACATTGAATTAAATCTGTACATATATATATATATATATTTATATATATATATACATATATTTGTATATGGATATGTATTTATATATTTTTTCATGCTTCCTTAAAATGACACTTTTGAACATTGGCCGAAACCAGCGATTCATATATTATTTCCTCGCATCAATAATTGCGAAGTTTTATGTCATGTACATGTAAACTGTCAAAAGTGTTTTCACCCCACAATGAAAATGCATCGTTCATGAAATTGTGTTATCTCTTATAATTATCATTACATGTATTATCAAATGTAGATTAAGCAAGATTAGGAGTACATTGCCCTCAATCATTTCTTTCCGACTACTGACATGGGTATTACAAGACTCATGCGTGTGTATCATCTAAGTGTATTAACTTTAAGATATTTAAAAACCAGTGATTGTAATATTGTACAATCTCTATTGGAAATAAAGTTTTTTCTTTCTTTCTTTCTTTCTCTACAAAATCTCCATCTGTAATTTCATTTACAAAACATTAAGAAATGATGACGACAATAGCCTAAGACAATTATTGACTGCGCAAACTGGTCATCACGACCATTTAACTCGAAATAGAAGTAAATTCATGCGTCTTTATTATTCAAAGGCCCGGTCGCAACACAGTATACTCTTCGTTGGAACCAAAACTTGGAACTCTATACCTGCGGAGATCAGTAAATGTAATTCGTACAAAGTAATCCAAAGACATCTTGAGTCTCACTTCCTATCAGAATACTAGTCGTGTAAGATCACCATGTGAAATCTTGCCTCCTACATGTAACTAATGATAATGTTATAATGTAACTTGCTTTGAGTAACATAACCGATCTTCAGTCTGCTCTTGAATCGTTTTATCGAACATACTGCTAAATATAGCCGATTTGACCTATATTGTAAAATACAACATAAAATATCGAGTTAATTATCTCAATGATCAGTCTAATGCGAAACTAGGTTAAGTGAACTAGGTTAAACATTATTGTACACCTTAGAATAACGTGATGATAGGAGGCCCTAGAAGTCGCTGAACTTGTTCGGGCCCACAGGTAGCTATACTCAAATTTGACCATTGTACTAGACTTAAGAAACATTCTACCTCTGTATCACCTGTGGTAAAAAACAAAATAACCTTGACCAACATAAAGAAATTGTAGTTATATTATCAAATTTTGCACTTTTAAAAAGTTATATCACTCCGGATTGCCACCAGATATCGTCTGTGACAAGTTTATTTTGCATTTACAAACTTTAAAAGCTCACTTTCTGAAGTTTCAAAACAGCAATATTATTTCTCGACATATGAAAAGGGACATGCACTTTATCAAGAAAGGATATGCTCAGCGTATTTCCTGGAATCGTTTGTGGAGGCACATTTTTCATCTCGTAGTTCTTATTTTCATTTAAAACACCACTAATTAGTCCCTAAATGTCAAGCAAAATAGCAATCACAGCAACGAACAACAAATAATATGTTTTAAAAAGATTCATTTAAGAATAGTATTGGGCTTCAGGAAAGAATAGTATGTGTTGAAATGTTCAAAGTGTTGGATAAACGTAAAAACACGCAAATGTTGATGTTTTTCCTGACAATATTTTGTTCCAAAAGTAAGCTTATTCTAACTTTTCATTTCGGTAATTTCGTTTCACTTTCAAATCATTAGCATGGTTTGTTAAGTGAACAGAACTGAGCCCTTTATATTTCATTTAAATGTAACATTTAATCTAGGTATAGCGCGCCGGTAGGTGCTGGTTTCGATTGCACTGTTGAACGATGAAAATATTAGAGATATGTATACCAATTCTCAAGAGATTTTGGGTCACTAAACACGAAAATAACACTTAAAATTGGCTGATGGCTAAGATTTTTGAGTTATTTCATTATTTACATTTAGTAAATAACGCTATGGAATACAATTATTGAACAAATAGCAGTCAACAAACTGTGCATTTTATGCATGTCGACTTTTGGTCTCCCGCTTGTGGTGGACGACCAGAGCATCCCTGAGAATCATCAAGCCAAAATCTGCAATCATGGAAACTGACCACTTTCCTTTATAATACTGTTCTATTGCTGAAATATCCTGATGGAATCGCTCTCCTTGTCCGCCGTTGGAAAGCCCTTAATTTGCTTGGAAAATATCAATATGGTAAAATATGATGTGCAGCTTTAGTAAAATGTTGCATCCAATTTTCTCATGGGCAGATATGAGTTCTTCCAATAGGTCTTCGAAATTTTCAACGCGAAAACTGCCAAAGAATTGTGTAATAACATTCCGAAATCACTACCAAGCATGCAGCTTTTCATGATGATTGAGAATTGATTTAAATTCTTTGTTTTGCAAAGCTTGCGTATCTGGGGACCTATAAAAGTTAGACTTTCACCGTAATTAGGCGTGGAAACTTTTGGCATGAGTATACAAATGCACAAGCATTTTTGTTAAAGAAAGCATCCCCCTATAAATTGTTAAATTTGTAGAAATATTGATTTTCACTGCTATAAGAAGTGTGAGAGGTCACGAGGTCACGTGCATCCTGTGAAAAAATGAGGTTCGTATGTTCGCTCGTTCGTCCGCTACGGGGGGTTGAGGTATGAGTTGGAGTGGATGGGGAGGTGGTATTTCATCGTGTTACACCACACCTCTGCTATTTCTTCATGGCTCGACTTTGCTATGTCATCTTCTATGTCTCTTTATAATGATTGCAAGGGTCTTAGATGACCCTATAAATAATAATAAAGCAAAAATGAGATTGTTTATATTTGTTTATTTTGCCTTTTTTCGGAGGTTCGGACTTTGGGGTTTCATAATGCATCTCCTCCCGTCAGTTTTTGAACTATGGTAATGATATGGGTATCATTTTATGCTGAAATAATTGAGCATAACAAAAATTTATGTAGCAATTCAAAATTTGTTTTCGATCAAAAGTTGTGACGTCACATGTACAAAATTTTCCCAAAAAGAAGTATGCTTTGATTTTTTTCTTTCAGAGTATAAATTTGGAGAAGGCCATACAAATTTTTGTAATGCCTAAGTTTTTCCGCATCCAATGATACCAAAATCATCACTGTAGCTTGAAAACTGTAGGAGGAAACGCATTTTAAAATCCCCCGAAAATTTCATTTTCTATGAATATCTCGTTTTCTTTGAAAAATCGCATTTTTTCATAGATGCCACACGTTTTCTATTTGCATGTTCTATCTGCATACCAAATTTTATTGCTCTAAGTTCAATAACAAAAAATCTTTCCTTAAGGGGACGCTTTCCTTTATGGAACTCGACCAGCCTCAGAGCAATCTCGGATACTAATTATCATAGAGGCCTGAAGTTTTTTATGCGTGTAGTTGGCGCAAAAAAAAACTGAAGTTCCTACACGTAAAATTTTTCTATGACACATAAAAACAACCCAGCTGAAAAAAACTTGCATTGCAGGGGTATATGCAAAACACTACTCCTCTGAAAGTTTTTGACGTTCAGAGACATAACCATGCTCATTTGAATGAGGAAAGTATACCTGAAAATCGTAAAGTGGGGTTTTGGTATGGATATTATAATATAAAAGTTGAAAATGAATAAAAAAATTTTTCGCGAATATTGTTATTCTTAGAATTTTTCAATTTTGTTCAGCTATCCATTGCTTCCGAATTTACGTATGCAAAAACCCTACTGTACGATTGTAGAGCTGTCATTCTTCTTTCAAATGAGCGTAGTTATGTCTCTTAACGTCAGAAAGTGACGGAGGAATATGCTTTCAAGCACTAACAAACTGAAGTGTTCAGGGAAGCTCATTAAAGTCCAAATTGATTGATATTTTGAACCTAAAAAGGTCCTGGGTGTGGTTGTGTGGAGGGGTGGGTGTGTGTACAACTTTATTATTTACAGTATACATTCTACACATGTTATAGAGCCCTTATAGCGAAAAAAATTGAAAATTTCTCTACTTTACTGTATCTGAGGTTGGTCGATTCCTTCAATTAAGGGCCTTCGCAAATTGAATCATAAGTCCAAGCTTTATGTACAACAATTGTAGGGCAATACAGTTAGGGTTCACTAAAGGTTCGTCTGAAAGGTTTTTGGTGCCAGGCATCAAAGCTGTTCGTACAGGCCATTCCTTCTGTTTGTAATGGCAATGCCTCGTGCGGCTATCTAACTCACATGTACAGCAACAGTACTTTGCGCAGTAGCGCAGCCAAGTGGGGCCACGGGGGTCATGTCCCCCCCCAAAAAAAATGTTGAGCTGGGGATCAGTTTCAGTCGGCGTTTCAAGTAAAAGAATAGTAAAATTGCTGATAATTAATGTCTGGCACCTCAAAATTATTTGTCGGGGATCTTAGCCCCTCCCCAAAATTTTCGGCTGGCTGCGCCACTGACTCTGTGTACTCACCTTGTAGGCCTATCAAAATGGCTATTAGTTAGAAATCCCTAATTACTAACCATTTATATTAGTTGCAGTTTATACGATTCAGAAAGCGTTGACATATTTCAAAACTTTCTTTACCAAAAGCTGCATGAGCAACAGAGATTACTGTTATTTCCTAACTGTTGTGCGATAGCACTTTTCTGATTGAAGAAACTCGTGTTTAATTATCTGTAAAAAGTAACAATTTGTTTACTTGTTTATATACTAATAATACTCTTTGTGTGTTCATTTGTTTATATATCTGATTGCGGCCCGCTTCTTCCTTTTCTATGTCACGCTCTTAAGGATGCTAGACCATATCTGTGATACGAGTTTCACCAATGCACAAGTATACGAGATTATTTTAATTGTCCTATTAAAATGAAATTATCCTATTACAATGGATATATCTGTATGTCATTCTCATCTAGAAAATTTATTCAGGAAAAAATTGAATCCCGTCATTTTTGACGGACCATGTACAGTAGTTAATCATAATACACAATTGATGCTTGTCTGGTTGGTTTGGCAGTCTCTCTCTTGCGCTAGTAGGAAAATATCAAACCTCAGAAAAGACCCACAGTGGTCTGAAAGCTACCTACAGGACCGCTCTCATGCAGTGTGCTCAAAGAACTAAACGTGACAATTCATACCAAATACTCGTAAATTTGGCGTTCCCCGAGGTTCAATCCTTGGCCCGCTCCCATTTTCTATTTTCATTGATGATTTCCCTACCATGCTTGGAAACATAATCGCAATGTACGCTGCTGATGTCCAAATTACCATGACAAGTTCGATAGCAGATTTGAGAGAAACCCAAGTCAACGCTGAAAACCTTCTGACAAAACTGAAATTCTGTTATGACCAAAATGGCCGTAAACTTTAACGCAAGGAAAATGCAATGTATTATTTTTGGATCAAAGAATGCGATCAGAAAACCTCAAATTGCGCTAACGTTTAGAGACGATCAAATCGAATCAGTTAACGAAGGGAAAAATCTTTGTTTGGTTTGACAAAAATATGACTTCCAAACCACACGTAGAAATAATATGCAGCAACATTAGTGGAATCCTAATGTTTTTTCATCGCATAAAGAACATACTGGACGAAAAATCTAGATTATCGATCATTTAGTCTTTAGTATTATCGCGTTTGGACTGTTACAGTTTAGTAGGGGAAACATACCTCAATATCAAAGAGAGTATCAAAAATGTTTGAACTTCGTAGCCAAAGTGGCGTACAAAAGTAATTTCAGGAAACGCGATCATACAACTCTTCTCTCATAAAACTTGGCTGAACCCTTCTACAAGAAAGATTTCTCATTCATCAACCTCGACAAGTTTTCTCGTCTCTCTACTTTCCTCACAGTAATGAAGACGCAAAATTTCTTTCACCCAATATTCCGAAAAAAAATCGGAGGAATGATGTTCTAATTAAATACCGTTCATCTGACCTAGGGCAAGAAGCTCTCTCAGTTTCTGGAACTCTTTTGAATAAGCTTCCCGAGCACATAAAAAAACTTTTTAACTGTAAATAAATTCAAGGCTAACGTGTCACGCCATTTCGCCTCTCTGTTATAGAAAATAACGCACGGCAACGTTTCATTGTAAATTTAAACTAAACGATCGACAGTTAGCCTTACATATGCTCACTGCTTCTGTGAGGTCAGCGTTTCAAACTCAATGAAAATAAAATGTCTATACTTGATTCTGCCAATTTTGTTCATTTTTTTTATCTCTACTGCAAAGATCTCACAATTAACCTATAAAGCGGAATTGATTATGAAACCACTATTAGGTTCATTAGTTATATGTGAGTAGAAATTCTGTAGCCATTTGTTATTCTTATGCGATCCCATTATATCACCATGTCTCTATTTCATCGCATGTAATGTACCTATGTCGGTACGTTATCGTAGGGAACACCGAGAAACGCGAAGCCTAAAATGTTTTTTGTTGTTCTTAGACTGTAGCTTGACTTTTCTGAAATATCTGGCAGGAAAATTGGAAACTAGCTCACTTTTTTGCGTTTCTTTCGACTTCACAGAGCAATAGAGTCGTCAGTATTGATGTCGTCAGGAAATGTTTAATTTTTTCCGAAGAAAACTGAAAGTCATATAAATAACATTCGCTAAACGCTCTGCGACCAGTTAGCACCGAAATTTAAATCAAAACTAACTCGAAATTTCAGTAAATAAAATTACTACGCTGGCTCACCGTTTCAAAAAGAGACTTATTGCTATCCCAGTGAGCGTCGCAAATTTCTGTCACCCAAAATGTAAATTGTTAATAAGTGAAATATAAGCTTAAGATTCATAAACAAATCATCTCACTCATCGTATGATGAACAAGTTCTGAAATTTATTTTGCATGTATGTTTGTTTATTTGTTTTAGACGAACGTGTTGTGCTCTGTTCTTTTACAAATTACTTTTGCCTAGCTGTTACTTAATACCTGAAAATCATTTAGGGCGAGATTTCAGCCTGTTTGTGAGGAGTTTCTGAAGTGTTTGCTTCTTTCTTTTCAACTTATAGCGAAGAGCCTCAGAGGCATTCTCAAGTAGTATTTAAAGTATTTATAAGCTCTCAGTCAGGTTGCCTTGGATAAAATATTCAAGAGAAAGTGGTTTGATTGTTTTCTCAATAACATGATTAACTCCTGACACGCCTATAGTACACCTCGAATGGTTTGCCTTTCAATTAAGCACCTCTACATTAAGAAATTTTTTAAAACCAAAATGTTGCACCTTATTTCATGTATCAACTTTCTTCTAAGTAAACGTTTTTTTCTTTCTTTTCTCGAGGATTCTTAATGACCGTATCAGTGAAACGAGTTTCACCAGTGCACAAACAAGAATATTTAAATCACGGGTACTATTAGGATGGATATTTTTGCTTGTCATCCACATCTGGAAAATTTATTCAAGGAAAATATTGAATTCCATCATTTTTGTATACTAATGTACAAAATATATAAAGTCCGGGTTATATCAGAACAAAAAAGGCCGTGTACACTAGCCCTAATAAAACCCGTGATTTAGATATCATGTTTATGCGCATGAGGCAGAGAAACCCGCATCACAGATATGCTCTTCCGTTTTTGCGATTCATAGTAAGGAAAATTGAGTACGTCTTGATGAACTTCTCTTATTTGGTTCGTAAGACACAACAAAGAAAACCCCATAAGCCAAAGCTTTCAGCTGAATTTGCTTGAGCCCTCATCAGGGACGAATACGTATACATATTTCATGTCTTCTTGTGATACAAGCGCGTATCTGGCCCACAAAAGAACTTTTTACATTCATCGTTATGGTACATAAAAATAACAATTAATTTTCCTGGGTTCTTAGACGCTGTAAAAAGCATGAACAATTTTCTTTGACATAATCTAAAATAACTCTATCATTGATGCTTCTCAGCTTGAGAATAAAAAGCTAGGCGAAAATTGCTACACGTGTAAACTCATTTTTATTAAAAATGATCAAATGAACTGAGCGTTACGGACTAACTGTCCATCATCAGCAAGAAATTTCTGTAAAACGAAACAAAAAGAAGAATTAATACACTAAAGCAGTATCTATAAAAATCTAAACTTTGAAAAAATACGAACAACGGTAAAAAATGGTAAACGAAAAACTGAGCAACTGAATTAGGTGTTGGCAACATGAAGCGGGAAAGCACTTTGGGTGTCATTCAGAGCAGGTTTCATTTTGTAAATATGCAATGATTCGAGAAGGCGCAGATCTGTTCTGTAAGAGGTACTGGCCAAGATTTTAAAGTCATTTAAGGAGACAGGAACATCGCACTCTTCAGCATGAGATCTAACAGAGGACAGTGAAGGGGGGAACATAAGAGGAAGACCAGTTCTGCAACTACGCCCAGCATGCTCAAAAACTCTAGTCCTCAGGGTACCGCAGGTAGAACCAACGTACCGCGATTCACAACGTGAACAACTATATTGGTACACCAAAGACGAGCACAGTGAGGGTGGCAGTTTGTCCTTGAAACGATTTTTTTTTGTAACGGTTGAAGAATAAGGGATCTATATTATTATTATTATTATTATTAATATTATATAAGAAAGTTTTAGCCTTCCTTAACCACGACAAAGATATTCTAAGAGAGGAAAGAGGAAGGCACCATTTAGTATGGAGTTGAGGGAAAGCGGAATCTATGCACAAGGTGCACAGAAACAGTAAGCTAGGAAAGAAGTTCATGAAATAAAAAAAGTTGAAGAAGAAAGTAGTCGGTGTTGAAAAACAGGACAGCAGTGAACCGAAAAAAGATGGTCCGTAACAAAACAAAAACTAATTTTATTTCAACAAAAAAGAAACCTACCTAACCTTTAGCTCGGGCCCTCACATGGTTCCCCTGGGTGCGCTAATTCCCAGAGATACAATAGTTTTATCCCCCTGAATGGATAAGGGGTCTTTATCACCTGACGATTACAATAAGCTACGTGCAACCGGATCCGGTCTGGGTACTCTTTACGGCTTACCTAAAATTCACAAGTTTGATTTTGCTACGAAGTTTCAATCACGCCCGATTTTTGCCTCTTTTAATACTCCCAGTTTTAATCTTGCCAAATTTTTTGTTCCAATTCTGAAACCTTTTACAACCAATTGTTTTACTGTAGACAACTCTAAAGCATTTGTAGATAGTTTAAGTAGTTTTAATAATGCTGATGGGCTGTTCATGGCGTCCTTTGACGTGGAAAATTTGTTTACCAATGTACCTTTACTGGAAACTATTGAAATTTGCTTATCAAAATTATTCGCAAATCGTCAAACTTTCATGGGGCCTTCTCACAGTATTGTCGATAAGTTACTAATATTAGCAATCTGTAATTTTTTTTTCATTTTCAATGGTAAATATTATAAGCAAGTTGATGGGTTGGACATGTGTTCAACTTTAGGCCCAACGTTTGCTAAAATATTTTTGTGCCACCATGAACAAAACTGGTTAAGGGGGCCCTCCCGTCAAAATTGAATTTTGACCCGATTGGTCTGAAATTTGACAACTCTATGTATTTTTGCATGAGAAACCTATTTTATTCGAGAAGTTTTTTGATTTAAGCCTTAGTTTTTTTTTTAATTCGTTTTTTGGTTCATTTTTGGGATGTTTTCAAAAGAATAGAAGTCAATGAATTTTTATGCTAGAACAAATACAAAGACAGTTTTGAAATCCTCGTAACATGCAAACAAACTGACATTCTTGAATTTTCTATTTGAAATTTTTTTTTATATTTGCGATATTATACCGAATATACCGAATTTTTAGGTTTTGAACTAGCAGAAAAAAAGACAACGTACAAATTGGGAAATCAAGAAATGTCAGTTTGTTATAATTGTTCCAAGGATTCCAAAACTGTCTTTGTTTTCTTCCTAGCATAAAAACTCAATGACTTCTATTCTTTTGAATTTTGAAAATAAGTGACTACAGTATGAACAAAATACTTTGTTGAAGAGTTATATAATGGAAGATTTATGTAATTGAATGCTGTTTTCATTTTTATTTTGATAATCTCCATGCATAACATCATATTCACACTGTGAATTGTAATTTACAAAAAAAAAATTAGAAAATTTTTTACTGTTTTGTTTGTTTTCAGTCTGATTCTTATAAAATTTGACAATTACATGTAACTTTTGAAAAGAAACACAATTTCTTCCATACATTTTTTTGATTCAGGCCTTAGTTTTTGGAAAAATTTGACATATTGGTTTTTAGTCCACTGGTATTGATATTTCAAAAGAATAGAACTCATTGAGTTTTTATGCTAGAACAAAAACAAAGACAGTTTTAGAATCCTTGGAACACATCTAACAAAAAGTACATTCGCAAATTTTTCATTTCTTCTTTTGTTTTCTTTTTAAATGGGGTCGTAAATTTAAGATTTTGGTCCCCTTACCCCCCCCTGGGGGGGCGATCTATTGTCCGCAGCGCCATAAAATTTTAGGACCGAATAGTCCACCACTTAAGGGTCCTTTTCCATTATTATTATTATTATTATTATATAAGAAAGTTTTAGCCTCCCTTAACCACGACAAAGATGTTCCAAGAAAGGAAAATGGAAGGCACCATTTAGTATGGAGTTGAGGAAACGTGGAATTTATGCACAAGGTGCACAGAAACAGTAAGCTAGGAAAGAAGTTCATGAAACAAGAAAAAAGTTGAAGAAGAAAGTAGTAGGTGCTGAAAAACAGGACAGCAGTGAACCGAAAAAAGATGGTCCGTAACAAAACAAAAACCTATTTTATTACAACAAAAAGGAAGCCTACCTAACCTTTAGCTCGGGCCCACACATGGTTCCCCTGGGAGTGCTAATTCCCATAGATACAATAGTTGGATCCTTTTCCAACAAAAACATGAAAAATGACCATCGGAGAGAAAAGGGGCCATGGAGGGCCCCCTTAAAAGAATGACCTCCTGTGTTTAGGCCGGTATTTTACAAGCGGTATGTTGATGACACCTTTGTTTGTTCAGAGATAAGCCTCATGCTGACATCTTCCTCCAATATTTAAATTCTCGTCATAGCAATATTACATTTACTAGGGTACACGAAGACAATGATAGGTTACCGTTTCTTGATGTTTGTGTAGAGAGAGTTGGTAATACTTTTCAGTGCTCTGTTTACCGGAAGAAAACTTTTTCTGGGCTAGGGACTAGCTTTTTAGCTTTTGTTCATACAATTTTAAGGTTTGACGCATTCGTACGCTCGTCCATAGAGCGTTTAATGTGCGTTGTAACTTTCAATACTTACACAAAGAGTTCGATTTTTTGCGACCCTATTTTGCCAAGAACGGATTTCCTTCTTCTGTTGTTGACCGGGCATATCAATAGATTTTTGTCAAAAATTTATGATAACTCTCAATCTGTTCAATCTTGTGCACAACAAGCTTTCTTTGTAAAGTTGCCGTACTTTGGGGATCATTCATTGAAACTAAGCAAGGATGTTAAATCCCTTATTAACAAGATTTCCCGCAGCTAAAAGTTCAAATGATCCTCGTGAATAATTTTACAAATGGTTCTCTTTTCCGTTTCAAAGACAAACTGCCACCCTCACTGTGTTCGTCTCTGGTGTAACAATATAGTTGTCCACATTGTGAATCGCGGTACGTTTGTTCTACCTGCGGTACCCTGATGACTAGAGTTTTCAAGCATGCTGGGCGTAGTTGCAGAACTGGTCTTCCTCTTGGGTCCCCCCCACTGTCCTCTGTTAGATCTCATGCTGAAGAGTGCGATGTTCCTGTCTCCCTAAATGATTTTAAAATCTTGGCCAGTACCTCTTATAGAACAGATCTGCGCCTTCTCGAATCATTGCATATTTAAAAAATGACACCTGCTCTGAATGACACCCAAAGTGCTTTCCCGCTTCATGTTGCCAACACCTAATTCAGTTGTTCAGTTTTCCTTTACTTTTTTTTACCGTTGTTCGTATTTTTTTAAAGTTTAGATTTTTAAAGATCCTACTTTAGTGTATTAATTCTTCTTCTTTTTGTTTCGTTTTACAGAGATTTCTTGCTGATGATGGACAGTTAGTCCGATACGTTCAGTTTTATTTGATCATTTTTATAAAAATGAGTTTACGTGTAGCGATTTCCGCCTTGCTTTTTATTTTTGTTTTCTTTAAATATTAATTTTTGAAAAATTTTACAATCAAAAACCTGTTCAAGTCAAAGGAATTGTTTTCAATTTATTTATAGATATTTATTTATTTTTTGCGTGGTATAACGTATTGTCAATGTAGATTAATACAGAAAAGATTTTTTGTATGTCCGGTACGCGCTCGTCTCACAAGAATTGAAATATATAAATTTGTCCCTAAAGTCGGCTGAAGAAAATTCAGCCGAAAGCTAGGGCTAATACAATTATTTTTAGGTGCATTTTACGAATAAAATTAGCGAAACTTTTACGTACGATGTTACACAAAAATTAAGCACTGAATGTTCGAAAACTAATGGTACAAATTTTGAATGTAGATATAAAAACCAAAATTAATGACTTTTCAGGCAACTGAAGTAAATAAGTGAAAATAAATGCAAATATATACAAAAACGAATATCATCGTTTTCAAGATTTCAAATCGTTTGCAAATCAATAAAAAGTCCGAAAATTATCGTTTTCAAGATTCCAAATCGTTAAGATTGTAAGTCTGTTCGAAAGTTTCTTACTCTCTACATCATCTTAGATCCGTATACTATGGCTATATTTGTTTCCTTCAAGTATCGTGTGCGGCCACACGATTTGAATTTAAGACACTCCAGCGAAGTTAGAAAAGAATCTTGTACGAAATATAGCTCACGCGGCAGGAATCATTGAAGATGGTGGACGAGGGTTTCATCGTGTTCGGTAATTACGTCTTCCTAAGTACCAGATATGCATTGACGCAGCGGGTGCACATTTTCGACAAATATTGTTACTCTAATTTCGCAATAGAGTTCACGTAAGCAAATGAGTTTCCAGCCCGTGTGATTCTGGTGATGTTAGATATAGGGCGTAGTCAGATAGACCCCACTCAATTTTAAGGTTCGATATCCAGTTACCGACAAATGTTTAAATGTTCACTTTTTCTTGAGAGAGCCGTTCTTTTTCTGTTTTTTTATTTCTACTGTCGAAGTTCGTACCATTACTTTTTGAACACGCTTTCTGAGCATGGATGTAGATAAAAGATAGCCATTATTATATTATCGATTGATACACAATGTGCATTCAAAATGGAGGTCTTATTGCGTTAGAAAATTTACCAAACCATCAAGGCGCTGGACCAAAATGGTGCAGAATCATTGCCTTGTATTAAAAACAATTGCTATATCACGAAGAAATAGCCACCATATGATTTCATACTGCGAGAGATTAGATGTTAGTTTAAGTGTCCCTAACGACAGCAAAGGCATTCCAAAGAGAGGAAGGAGGAAGGCACCATTTAGTATGGACTTAAGGAAACACGGAATCTATGAAGAAGGTGCACGGAAACAGTAAGTTGAGAAAGAAGTTTATGAAAGAAGATAAAAGTTGAAGAAGAAAGTAGCAGGTATTTAAAAACAAGACAGCAGTGAACGGAAAAATGATGGCCCGTAACAAAACCAAAAACCTATTCTATTTCAACAAAAGGAAGACCTACCTAACCTTTAACTCGGGACCTCACATGTCCCTCTGGAAGTGCTATAGTGCCTATGGATACAATAATTGTATCCCCCGGAGGGGTTTCATACTATGAGCAAAATAAGTTCTAAAAGAGTCCCCAAAACCACCTGCTGTATCTAAAAAGTCCCTGAAGGGAACAATGCCAATCATGGCACAATGGGCTCGTACTAGACACTTGAAATTTCCAGGAATACTAAAGACTACTTTGATACTTTTCTAGAAAGACAACATTCTTAAATTAAATATTATAAAGAATCATACATTTTGAATACTATTTTGCTTAACATCCAGTAATCACTAGGTAATGATTTTCGACGAAAATAAGAATATTATAACTATGACGATAAGCGCTAGCAACACCAGGATTTCAACTGTGCACGTCTTTCTTCTAAGTAGACGTTGGAAGAGGGCGATAAAACAAACCTCAAGAAAACATACATAACACTCGTATACCCACCCAGTGTTCAACTCTCACACCCAGTGTTCAATCAGTGATTAGCTTTATTGTTCACTATTGATTGCGAAGATGTCATCTTGAAAGCTAAAGTGGCAAAAAATGAGTCTAAAAGAGACAAATTTCTTCAACTTGAAACCATACTTTAAGCACAACCACTGGATGTGCTGCACTCAACAGTCTGATAGCCAGGTCTGTGAGCACAGTGATAACGCACATCTGAGCACGAACATAAATTTCATTGGTAACATGGTATTCATGTTACTAAAGAAATTTAACATGGTATTCATATTACTAATGAAATTTCCGTTAATGTTGAAAAAATTGCGTACCTCGACGCGTGGAGGAGCACAAATCGTATGGAGAACGGAGGCGGCCACATCCTCCGCTTTGAGGGTCTCGATAGAAGAATAGAGTCCTGCAGCAGCGGCAGCGTCGCCAGTCATCCTGGCCGCAAACTCAGTCGCTACCAGCCCGGGACTGATGGACTGTACACAGATTAAATAAATTCGTCATAACAATGGACTTACTGCTCCACGCGTACGTGGCGTATCGCACTGTGTTCACCTGATGCAATATTCAGCAGAAAACATAAATACAATTATTTTAAACTAAATTAGCCGAGATGTATTACACAACACAGCTCAATCCTAGGGATAGTCTAATGAAATTGTTATGCAAAAATTTCAACGCATCCTATGAAGTGAGCATGAAAAATCAAACAAAATATGATTAAAGCTCATACTCGAAACTTCTCTTAAAAATAATTCCTTTAAAAATCAAATTAAGACCGGAAATAAAACACATGGAATAGAAATTACGAACACAAGAAATTCAGTAGTCCCTAGCACCATCAAGAGTAGTATCTGTCATGAGATATTCCTGCATGTAAGAAGCTAAATTGATGATGGAACTCAATCTTCGCTTACGTAAGTACACATATTTGTTGGTAAGCCTCTCAATAGATTAGTTAGTTCAATCCTCCCCTACCACGTAAAATGTGATTATAAGAGAAAAAGAGGAAGGTAACATTTGGTTAGGAATTTGAAAAAGAGGAATCTATAGAAAAAATGTGTCCCACACCCCGTACATAGAAACAGCTAGATTGGAAAAAGTTTACGAAACAAGATAGAAGTTGAAGAAGAAAGCAATAGACCGGAAAGAAAGGACAGCAATGAACCCAGAATAAAAAAATCGTATTCAATCAAAACGAAGACCTACCTAGCCTTCAGCTTCAGGTCGAGTTCTTACATCTTCTCTGAGAACGATAATTCCCACTGATACAATAGCTGTATCCCCCTGAGGAAGCGATGAAATGAACTTTCCAATAAACTGTTTCACATGAGGCACAATGTTCCATCAAATTATTCCGTCACCAAGAAGAACAAGTACAAACACTCACTTGAATGGGACTTCGACCAATTCACTGTGATTAGAAACCTACTTCGGAGGCATAGGGGAAGTTAAGAATTTCGACTGAGTTTTCACGACTTAAGGACAAAACTGCCATAAAGGAATGAATGACTTCGAATTAACTAGGTTGAATCACTAGAGTATAACTCAGAATAAAAACCGATGTGCGTTTTGGCATGACTAAGTAAATGAAACGGTAATTCAAGCTCAAGCTAAAGCTTAAAGTCTCTCAAGCTTTATTACAGGCAACCTAAAGCATTTTCCCATAATCAAAATGTGTTTTCTGTAATACATACATGTGTATTGTAAATGTGTATAGTGTGTATACAGTGTGTAAAATATCCAGATGAAAGTATCATTTGTATATTTTTTGAAAATGGTTTAGTATGTCAAGTACAAATTTTTACTACACACTGAATTCAATGCAAACTACGGGTTGATCAACAGAAACGGAAACATTAGGAATAGTTAATAAATGAAGCAATTATACAAAACTTTATAGGATACAGACAACACAATTTACAAAGCAGGTTTTCTTTGGCAAAACTTGTGAAAATTCGGTCAACTTCGCCGTTCACATCCAGTAAGTCGGCTGAAAGTTTTGCGATGCCAGGCGCAACATAATCTCCGAGACATTATCGATGTTTACGTTAATATGGGTCCTGACCTGGGCAAGCTTTATTTGTTCAGTCTGTTACATAACACTTTATCAGAGCTCCCCATAATGAAAAGCTATTTTTATACTGAGAGGTCTGGCACCGAGGCGGCCAAACAATGAATGAATGCAAATCCCCAAGGAAAGATATAACTGTTGCCCAAGAGTATGAATTGCTTGAATTTTCTAAAAAGTAGGTGTGTTGGAACACAAGAATTAACATAAAATGGAGCTTTAGAGCAAAACAATGTCACGCATGTTGGCATAACTTCGTTACGTCAGAGAGACAGCGGAACTCGTTTCACCTACAAAATGAACGTATTACTTCATGTTACGACACAGCACATTCTCCCATAAAATTATCGCTTTCAAAAACGTTCGTCGTAATTTTTTTTCATTTTTACATAATAGGATAGAACAAAGATAGGATGACCAATTAGCCCCATGAAATTCTAAATGTAAAGACGGACGTTTCGTGTCTTCGCACACCATCAGGTATGGAAAAAGTCATCTGAAGAAACAGGAACTCAGGCACTGTTTTTCCACATACCCAGTTCGGCGAAAATGAACTTTGTCACACATCCAAAGATTTTCAATAAAGTTAGCACCATCAATGATTTTAAACAGCAGCTATGTAATAGAAAATTATAGGCGGTATGTAGAAGTTTTAGGTGTCAGGTACTCAACCAACTGAAGTTTGTGAGGATGAAATTCAAGGTTAAAGAGAATTCTTTGCATGCTCTGCGCCGGAGCCAAAATGATGAGGCAATTTTTTAATCGGATCGCCTTGGACTCCTGACTACTGTAGCTCATACGGCACTGATGTTTTCTGGGGTGTGTACTCATACAAAACATGCTAACAAGTTATTTTAAAAGCCAAACCTTCTCTGCACTGATACGAACCTACATTATAATCGCGTGCGCACTGGAACTCGACCAAGGGGCGGAAACTCATGATGATGTCGAACTCACTTCATGCAGATGGTACACCGTCACCATGTCGGTAATCCGCTTTCACAGCAACCGCACACTTCTCGCCACTCCACCACTTCATTGCAACTTACTGCCCGTTACTACTCTACAGTTTGGTATCTTACTGACACTCATTGTAAATCTACAAGGCCATCAATATTAACTTTGAAATTTTTCGTTTTTTGTGCCTACTTTTATCATAGGCAATAAGAAATGACTATATTAGAGCCAAACAAAGGTTGAAAAAACAGACACACGTACATACGTACAAATCGACACAAACCGTTAATTCGCTCACAATATTTCACAACTGACATTTCAAGACCTAATGTGTTCAGGCACTTACAGTAACTCTTATGTGAGACTTGGCAGCGCGCAGCTCTTGTCTGAGACCCTCCGTCAGTGCTCTGACAGCGTGCTTAGTCGCCGCGTAGAAGTGCGTCGAGGCGTTTTGAGTGACTCGATGACCGGAAACGCTGCTCGAAACATAATACTTAAAATGGAATGTTTTATCAACCTCTTTCAGAACTCAGCAAAAATGAAAGTGAGAGAGCACTTTCATAATAGGAAGAATCTCATTGATTACACCGTGTAACAAAGTTTTTGTCCTTGAATTTAAACTGTTATTACTTATTTGCTTGTGTCAGAAAACATAAAAAATACTTGTATTCACCTCTAATTTTGCTTTTGCGTCCAGGGTAACGATATTTTCGAAGTTTACCTATTCCCACAGGGACAAAGTGGCAAATTTGAAATTTGACATAAACGAAGTAGAGACAAAACGACATATAATGCAATAGTAGCATTTATTTATTCTAGAATTACACCAGTGAAACAAGACACATTAGAAATGAGTAGTTCTTTTAGATTTACGCTTTACTGTAGATTACTTTCACGAATCAGCCTCCATATGTAGTCTTCCATCATCTTTTCGTTATAAGACCCTTGGTAGCGGCGTTCAAAATTTAAAATATCCGGGTGGAAGCGATCGCCTTGCTCCTCGGTGTACGCTCCCATGTTTTTCTTAAATTTGTGAAGATGGGCGTCAAAGATATGGACTTGAAGGGACATCCTGCAACCCATCTTGCCGTTATTTGCCCCAAGTTCTCAACAAGTTCCACATAGTTTTCGGCCTAACGATTCCTCAAAAAGCTAAGCCAAGAACTACTGTGACAAAGCTGTCCCATGCTACTCCCTCTACTCTTGAAAGTTTTATGGGAAACTTCTTGCATTCTATGAGCTTTTTATTCGTGGACCAATAAAGACACCGGCTTCAACTTTCGCTACAAGCTACTTGGGGAAGAAATCTTGGAGTAACTTGAAAGCGGGGGATTCTTTATCTAGAGCTTTGACGAATTGTTTCATTAGGCAGAGATTTAAATGGAGTGGAGGAAACAGTATTTTTCTAGGATCCTACAATGGCTTCCATTTGACGTCGTTCTTCACCACACTAAACTTGGTTCGCTCTGGTCAGTCCCGCTTGAGGTAGTGTGCCATGGTATCTCTACTGTCCCAAAGACAAAGATAACAAGGATACTTAATAAAGCCGCTTGGAGACCCATCACGAATGCCATCATTTTGATGCCTTCCATAACCTCCGAACGGAACTCTTCATGCTTCAAGGCATCTAACAAGATATTGACACTCTTGCACTTTCGTCTGTCACCGTGAACGCACGCTCCATGCCACCGGAGCTAAATTGTTTCAGAATGTGAGGGAAGGAAAACTCCACGAAGTACGAAATTAGAACTGAGTGTCCGTGAATGTGCCGTGTACCTAACTAAATGGTAAAAGTGAACTTTCAGTGCTTCGGTGATTCAATTATGATCAGTTTAACAAGTAGATCAGAGTGGCGAGATGTGAAACTTTGTGTTGCCCTCGCAGTGCCGGTGAGGAGCAGCGCGAACAAGCTCACCCCTACCCCCTCCATCCCCCTCCATCTCCGCTCCATCCCTCCAAAACACCTCGACTCGTAACGTGGAAGAACAAGGGCCGTTATCTCCAGAAACAAAATAGAAAGTGTGCTCTGTCAAACTCGCATCTTTGGAAAATAATGGTGACCATTTTCTTGTGAACTATTTTTTGTTACAATTGAGCATGAATGTTGAAAATTTCTAATGTACTCATTCAATTTTTTATTCAAAAAATTAGCTTACCTTATTATCATGTTCTTTTGATGGACAATTTTGGTTAACTATTGACGTTAAATGTGAGAAGTAGAAAAAACTTCTTCTTCTTTGAAGGAACTTTTAAATATAAAAATTAAATAAACTTGATCCAACAACTTCGGAAATAATTTACCATGTTAAACATAGTAAGCCTGTGTTCACAGACAGACCATAATTACACAATGTGAAGTAAATTTGAACAATACGACGTTTCTCGAATAGTTCACCAGAGCAATCTTCTGATGGAAAAGTTGAAGTTCTTTTCTTTCTTTTTTTCTTTTCTCTTTTCTTCCCCAAGCAGGAGAGCAAGCAACGCTGCTCTGCTCTGCCGACCGCAAGTATCCTGCCCCCTCCTCCCGCTCACACTCTGTCCCCCTCTGGCTTACACCCCAAGCCCCCCCCCCCCCTGGCTTTCCTACTGGCAGTCTCTTTTTATCTACCTTTAAAAGGCGAGGTCTTCTACTTTAACCCAATGAACAAAATTTAATTTTTCTTCCTCTCTATCAACGTCACAATGTATCAATATAGAACTCGTTCAACTACTCGGAAGGTTGCCCCATCTGAAAAAACAATATCCTCCAGTGCAGCTTCGTACGAAAAGCTCAGAAAAAAGCGTAAAGCACCAGCCATAAAGCGGAAAGGCAGACCTAATAAATCCGCCCCTGTGAATCCAACAGTTCAAGGTCTTCAAACACTCAAAACGAAAAATGTTTCTCGGACGTTCGTGAAGTCTGGTATCAGCAAGTGCTTCTCAGCCCCTGAAGCATCACTAATGACTGCAAAATCTGAGTCATCTGACACGGGCGAAAATCTCTCAGGCGCTGCTTGTAATAATTCAGCTCCCAGTAATAATTCATCTTCACAAGTTCTGAAACCTGCTACGGGCACACCCGAAGCGAGTTCAAGAAATTACGTACAAGCAGCACTCGACTCGCAACCCCACGCTTTGGACTGTGTCCGAGAAGACTCATCGTCCACAAAGCCGAGAATCTTTAGTAAAGAAGATACCGCGTCACTGGCGGAATCTGCCACAGCACTGCGAGCTCCTTCGTCTCGCCGAAACGATTGCGTCATGGCGACGTCGCCCCTGCCCTGCGTCACTGAGAAAACTCAAAATCGTTCACCGCCGACGGAAACACCGTCATCGTTAGAACGCGATAAAATTTTGGATGTGTGCAACCAGTCAGAAAGTAAAAGGGGTAATTTTAATTATAATTTTAATGATAAATTGTGTGTAGACCTTTCAGGTGGCGAAGTTATGTTTTAAAATGCATACGAAGCAGCTAATACTGGCAGTAAAATACCTCAGAGCGTAAACTGCGAGGATAACGTAAGATTTTCAGTGGAGAACAATACAAACGGACCTGTTACCGCTTTTGAGGGGTACTTACATCCTCTCCAAATGACCAGTTCCCAAACTATTCAAGAAATAAATAACACGCTGTCTCTTACAGCTGCATTTCTCAATAAAGCTTTGAGATAAAATCGTCCCCCAAGCCCAGCGTCGATTTTTTCCACTGTATCAAATATTCAAATGAAAACAGAACAGCTTTTTGCTTTAAATTATCGTATCAGCGCTCATGATTTTACGCCGGTGGTAGCTGCGAGTAACCATCCTTATGCGAAATCCCCTTTAGACACTTTTCTCGTTGGAGACAATAGTCTCACAAAAATCAACAGAGACGACATTGATAGTGCACGCAGAATTCAGACCATAACTTCGGAACGTCTAAATGATCTCTATGGTGAGATTAAACGCGCACCTCCTTTCAGGAACTATATAATAAGTTTCAAAGGTTTGAGCCTCTCGTCCCAAAATCTCACGAAGTTGAAAAATCTGATCATGACAAAGAATCTTCTTTCTCGTATTTATGTGGTGAGTGCCTGCAGTGGGCAGCAATTGTACATGGCATCGAGCCTGTGCAGAAAAAATGGTCTTAAACTGATTCCGCTGCGAGCAAATGTAAAAACCGCTACTGTTAATGAAGCTTACAACAACGTCCGCACTTGGCCTGTTAAGCGAGAAGACACGCATCATTTTCTTCAACAAATTGCTCTAAGATCCCCTTTGAGACTAACTTCACATTTTATCTCCTGTGTCAGAAACTCCCATGACCTGAATGAAGAAATTGAATACTCTAATGATTATGCAAAACAGCAAAATGAGTTGAATGATTGTTCTAAGTTGACCGCCTTTCCACATGAAACCTCCAGGAGCCTAAACCGATGTTTGCCTTCATATAAGAAACCCTCTCCCCCCCCCCCTCTCCTCCCGATGTTTGCCCTCATATAACAAGCCCTCTCCTGCATCTGCCACAAACAATTGCGGATTGCCTACAAAAAATAGGTTTACATTGCTATCCAATGCTGATGCAGAGGATGAAAAGCCCCTCTTAGACACGAGTATAAATCAACATCCAATCACATACTCGGAAGCAGTGAAATCAACAGGAAGAGAGAAATCGCTGCAAAATTGCAGTCGACAATCGATGGAAAATCCACTACCCAACTGTGTTCACAATCATCGCCAGAAAAATGGAATTGACACGAGCATTTCTCAGTTCTAAGCAAATCCCCATACAAGAAATCACCACAGCCCGCCCTTTCAGAGCCAGAAAAACGTAAATTCTACGCACCTCTAAGAACCTCTTAATGATGTAAAAAGTACGAAAATAACGTCTCCAGCCCCATTTGTGAACGCATGAATTCCACAACGGATGAATTGAAACGATCATGGAACATAAAACTGATTCCCACCAAAGCCGATGGACACTGCCTCCTCCATGCAGTAGCTCATCTACTTACAAAACAACCGGCATCAAATTGGAATTACAATTCCCTAAAGGCTGCAATCAAAACAGAGAGTAAAGCAAACAACAGCACATACGCTAATTTTTTTTACAAGAACAGTGGAGACATGCAAAACCTCATAGATAATTACATTGACGACAAACATTTTGATCAAGCTGCTGTAGACCTTATACCACTAATCATTTCAAATGTGACAGGCCAAAAACTTCTCGTCCTGGATGAACAGGATCATTGTGTTTTGAAAATATCAGTCAATCCCTTTTCAGAGTCAATATCAGTCAATAACCCTCCACTACTGCTCCATCGTAAAAGCGATCACTACAGTGCTCTTGTCACACATGGCAAAAATCAGACCGGGATCATCTCATCTTGACAGAGTGCCGCTGCCCAGCCAAGTAGTAGACTTTCTTACATAGCAGAAGCTGGGCCAAACACCCTGGGCAACTTAGACAAAATCGATAAATCCCCTGAACGATCCCACCGAAATACTAACTTTGCTACCTTCAAAAACAGTGCTAATATAGGTAAAATCAAAATTAAGCATGTAAATGCTCGAAGCCTGAATGGTAAATTGGATGAAATCAGAGTAATGTTGGTCACTGAAGAAATTGACATTTTGTGTGTCTCAGAAACATGGTTTGATTCACGAACCCAAAGTTCATTTTTAACATTCCTGATTAGGTGTTGTACCGCTACGATGGCGCTAAAACCAGGCGAGGTAGTGGATCTTGTATTTTTGTGGAAGAAATGTACTCAACATCTTCACTATAAGCGAATAAAGTTTGCGAAGGCATTGAAATGGTTTGGTTAGAAGCGCAAATAAATAAACACAAATCAATCATCATTGGCAGCCTTTACCGACACCCATCGTCTCCCCTAAATCTAACACTAGATTTCATTGAGGAATCCTTCAAAGAAATCCTTCAGGCAAAAAAATCATTCTTTGCTTTCGGAGATTTTAATGTTGACCTAACTGACAAAAACAATCAGCAAAGCAAACTATTGTATAAACTAAGCCTATCACAAATGGTCAAAGAACCGACTCGCATCACTAAAGTCTCTGCAACTCTCCTCGATCTAGCAATCACAAATAATCCCACTGCAATACTTAGTACAGTAATATCACCTTCTATTTCTGATCACCACTCTATAGAATGTGAAATTAATATTGCAAAGAAAAGACAAAAATACCGCCTAGTGACCTATCGCTCGAAAAGACACTATTCAGCAGAACTATTTCAAGCAAAACTTCTCGATAGGTCCACCGAATTCCACAAAATGAAGCAATCTGACGATGTTGACATTCATGTGTCAATCTTCAACGAGAACTTCACAGCAGCTCTCGACGAATGTGCATCTTACGTTGCCCAAAAAAAAACAAGCCAAAACGGACTGTTTGGATTACTGACGAAGTTAAAGAGATGAGCAGAATAAAGAAAGCTAACTTGCGAGAGTACAAAAAAATAGATCAAACAGTACCTTATACAAGAGATATAAAGAACATGAGAAAATTCTTCGAAAGAAAATCACTGAAGCGAAACAAACTCACTTCCACCAGGCACTGATAACGGCTAAAAATAACCCGAAACGAACTTGGGAAATCATTAGTGAGGTAGCCCCATATAAAAATCTAGATCGCAGAAGTAATTTTGAAAATCCCTTGGCAACAGCCACAGATTTCAACACATTCTTTTCAAAAGGAGGGGCTCAAGTTTTCAGTGAGGTGTGTACCAATCCAGATGAAACGACAATTGAAAATTCATGCCCCACTGCACCCTCGAGGACTGATGTAAAGTGGAGACCACGCCCTGTCGATTTACCGGAGTTACAAAATATCTTATACTCACTAAAAAACACAAAGGCAATTGGACATGATGGTATCAGTCTTCAATATATCAAAGACAGTTTCCCTGTTACAGCACCATGGATTCATCTGATAATTAATACATCAATAGTAACCAACATGTTTCCAAACCAATGGAAACACTCCATTATTAGACCGTTGCATGAAAGTGGTGACCTAAATACAGCATCAAACTACAGGCCAATCAGTCTTTTGCCTGTCATGTCAAAACTATTAGAGATAGTGGTGACAAATCAACTGTCGTTTCACCTGGACGAGTCAAATCTACTCCACCAAAATCAATATGCCTATAGAAGAAATACTAGCACTCAAGACGCTCTGCTCAATATCTCTGAAAAAATATACAGTGACATCGACCAAAAGAATGTAACACTCTTGCTGCTACTCGATCTCTCTAAGGCGTTCGATAGCGTCGAACATGATAGACTTCTACGTAAAATACTGAACTTGGGAATAGACACGCAATGGTTTGAAAGTTACTTGTCAAATCGATCTCATGCAGTCCGCATAGAAAACAAATTGTCCCCATTC
The DNA here is from genome assembly GCA_030386875.1 of Morinoia aosen. Taxonomy (NCBI): domain Eukaryota; kingdom Metazoa; phylum Arthropoda; class Malacostraca; order Amphipoda; family Talitridae; genus Morinoia; species Morinoia aosen. Next base: position 61,982,716 of record CM059558.1, on the reverse strand, counting down.
ATTCAAAACAATTTTGATGTTCCCCAAGGACCCAATCTTGGTCCGTTACTGTTTTCTATTTTCATTAATGATTTCCCTCCAATGCCTTCTAACACACGGATCTCAATGTATGCAGATGATGTTCAAATTGCAATAACAAGTTCTGTATCTTAAATACCACAGACGCAAATTAAAGCCGAAACTTTACTGACTAGCCTGAAATCATGGTACGACCGAAATGGTCTTAAATTAAATGCTAATAAAACACAATGCATTATTTTTGGATCCAAAGATGCAATTAAAAAAACTTCAGATCTTACTCTTGCAGTAGGAAATGATAAAATAAATGCATCAGAAAAAGTTAAAAATCTAGGAATCTGGTTCGATAGAAATATGTCCTTCAAATCTCACGTTGAGACTACTTGCAACAAAATCTACGGAACTTTAATGTTTTTTCATCGTATAAAACGTATGCTAGACGAAAAATCCAGATTATTAGCAATTCAATCCCTTGTGTTATCGCGCATTGACTACTGCAGCCTAGTATGGGGTGACTTACCTAAATACCTTCAAAGGGACTTACAAAAGTGCATGAATTTTGCAGCGAAGGTGGTATGCAACGGTAATTTCAAAAGAAGTGATCACGTAACCCCTCTCCTCAATAAACCCGGCTGGATTCCTATCCAAGAAAGGCTCGGTTACACAGTGACGGCTAGAAGTGAACTGACTTGTTGAGCATACATTCCCTGCATTTATACTGCTATATAAATTGCAAGAATTTTCTTGAAGTTTGTGAAACGTTTGGTATGAACTGTTTTGAAGGTTCTGGAGTCATCTAGATCTATAAAGTATTTTAAATATTTTTAACAAATTACTGTAGAATCTGTCAGGATTGCTGGGGTTAACTGAAATTAGCCTATTATAATTGACTAGTTTCAAAACATCGCTGGCTAGTTTTGAAAAATTAAAGTTTAAAGAGAATAATCTTTACATTCTTCATTTTCTTAGATTAAAGGAAATAGAAAATAACGTTAAAATACCTAAGACAGAAAAAGTCAATTTTTTTTTACAGTGGTAGCCAAAATTGCACCATGACACGCCAGAACTCGAGTAGGAGGCTCTATAAAACCAAAGCAGTGAGAACAGTACATTCAAACATGAAAAATACAATAAGTAATACAGATTTTACGTTTTCGTAGCAGTCTGGTAATTGGCAACTCTGTTTAACAAATTTGAACTTTTTTGGATCGCTGAACACGAAAATCACCATAAAAATTTTCTCCTGTCTCAGTGTTTTAAGTAATTGCATTTTTTACATATTGTTTATAACACTACAGGACGCTAAAATTACGAAAGGTCAAGTATACGTGACAGACCAAAAAATAAGGGCAAGTAAAAAACGACGTGTAAAATAAAATTTGACGTGTTTGGATGTCGTCATAACACGTCTAAAAAATCGCCATATTCCACATTTATAAAAAACGCACAATTACGAAAATTGGACTATATATAAACAATGGTACAAAAAGGTTAATAATGTATCTAAAACCCAAAAATATTTACTGGAAAAAATATATATGAACATGTTTAAACAGCACATGAAGAAAAGTTATCAAAACCTGACTTTTTTCTCGATATTATACATTAAGATTATTGTAGGATTATTCCAGAATGTTCTAATACATTCTACTATTTGGCAACCGAGCTTTCGTCAGCATTCATCTCCAATAACATGTCGTACGGCAGCTCTCGTTCTGAAAGGTCGTAAGCATGGGTAAGAATAAGGACATCAGCCAAGACCTTCGCGAACGTATTGTGGAGCTCCATAATGAAGGTTTGGGAATTCAGAAGAAATGTGCACTGCTGTGTGTTCCTATAGACTCGGCTGAAACCATAATACGTAAGTGGAAATGCCGGAATGGGTCATTGATGACCTCTCAGTAAGCCTCGAACTGGCCGTCCACGGAAGATTAACGACTGTGTTGTTCGAAAATTGGTCCAAACAGTAGAGCAGAGGCTTCAAACTATTCGTGAAGAATTGAAGGATGATCTCAAGGCATCTGAAATCGAAACCAGTAAACACACGATCAGCAGGGCCCTACGCCATGAAGGTCTTCGCTGTCGCACCCCTCGTGGAACACCTCTTCTCCAGAAACGTCACGTCAAGGCCTGGCTGAAGTATGCCAACGACCACTTGAACAAGCCAGCTGCGTTTCGGAACTCCGTACTGTGGTTAGATGAGACCAAAATCGAACTACCTGGGAGAAACAGCACAAACCATGTTTGGAGGCAACAAAACGATGATTATAATCCAAAGTGCACCATACCCACTGTTGAGGTTGGGTGTGGCTCAATCATGGTGTGAGGATGTTTCAGTTCATTAGGGGTAGGTAAACTTCACATCATTGAAGGAACCACGAATGTCAGGAAATATCGTGAAATATTGGAAGAGCAACTAACACATTCAGCTCGTTGGTAGAAATTGAAACGTGGATGGACATTCCAACAAGACAACGATCCAAAGCATACAGCAAACGAAACATAGGATTAGATTATATGTTAGTTTAAGCTTCCCTAACCGCCAAAAAAACGTATCGAAGAGTGGAAGGAGGAAGGCACCCTTTGTATGGAGATAAGCGTATGCGGAATCTATGCAGAAGGTGTATAAAATATCCTATTAAAAATATAAATTTCCTAAAAGTAATGTAAGTAAATAAGACTTGGGTGTCTGATTGCGTTCTGTCGATAGCATACTTGTCGCAACCTATAATAGCGAGACCAACGTGTAGTCGGCTCGCACTGTTCAATGGTCGTCAGACACCTCGCTAACCCAACCGTGCTCACACGTCTCAGCTCTGTTGATTCAGCCTATCATCGACACCATCATGTACAGCCTCTTCCGTGGAACCATGGGGTGCCATCCGGGCATGTGTTGCTAGTTTGCCTGGGTGCCTCGCCGGCTAGGGGGAGCGTTCGCTGGAGGGCGCTGGAGCCGGTCATCGGCGTCTCGCTATGTCTTCGGGCCGTGTCTACGGGAAGCTCTTCTCCGGCACCTGGGACGTCGACGCTCCGCTGCTCTACATGCGAGCCCAAGGGATGTATCGGACGCGGTAAGTGTGCTGTCGGTAGGGGCGCTTTCGTCAGACACCCTTGTCCGTAGGTCTGTGCGCCCTCACAGTGTATAAATAGCATCAGCAAGAGACAGCGCCGTTCATTGTCGGTGCGCTGTCGTGGAGATCACATTAGACAGAGTCATCACTGTCCAGTTGAAGGCGCGTTACCTTAGAGGAAGCACCTGTATAGATCACAGATGCGCTGTAGAAGACTTGTACTATCACCTATTGTCTGATCCCTCTGATTCTTGCCAACTACCGAGCCTGTATCTACTCTGAAGTACCAATAAACTATAAATCACGTTGCTGCTCGTCACTCACGAACCCCATCCGCGTTTGGTGCGGCCTATTACTGAAAAGGGCCGGAACATTTTGGTGACCCATGTATGGGGATACCACATCAAGAAGCCACATTAAAGATATCCACGTTGCCACATTGCCACATTGCCCCATTGAAGAAGAAGACATCAAGAATTGATCTTCAGTTCTGCTGATCCGTGATTTTAAGTGGTGTGAAGAGTGTAAGCCTGTGGAGTAACGTCGCGTAGTTCTCACATAACTTCAGAGCATCGAGAAAAGGAAGAAAGACGTCAGCGCAGAAAATCGAAGTTCTTTCAAGAAACACTTCGAGAAAGAAAGGAGAGAAAAATAATCGAAAATTTACACGCTACGCAGTCTTCACCAGTCTACTCATCGCTACTCAAAGAAGAAGAAGTGAGGGTCCACATCTACGGTCTACGCATCTACCCATCGTCATCTGCAACGAGAAGAGCTACGGGATCTACTCATCGCCAAAATATTAAGTTAAGTGTACGCCGATAATGTTGCTTGCGAATTAAATAAGCATGAGCTCAAATTAATGATCATTATAAAATTAATGAGTAGGAGTTAAGCAGTAATCACTCAGCAGTGCAAGCGCAGTGAGCATGCAGTTTCTTAGTAAGTAGGAGAGCTTTAACGCGGAAGCTGATTCCTGGTAGCCAGAGAGCGAGCAGCATATGCATTGCGAAAGCGCAGTAAGCGTGCGCGCGGAACCATTGTTCTCTGAAACAGTTAAAGGAAGTTGTAGCCATTGTCTCGTCTCTAGCACCCATTGTCCTCTGGCGCCCATTGTCTTTAGCATATAAAAGTAAGCTGGAGCAGCTTACCTCCATTCAGAGTGGTGCCAGCCTTCACGTAATTAGTAATTAGCAATTAGCCTGTTTTAAGTCCACGGGAATTGTGAGTATCATTTTATTGTGTGTAAAATACTTTCTTTAAATGTGTGTAGAATATTATCAACTGCATGTAGAAAATTTTACTGTGTGGAGAACAATTTTTTTCTTAAAAGTAATCGGAGGTCTAAGAATATTGTGTTTTCATGTCTGGCAGTGACTCTGACGAGTATGAGTACATAAGAACCACCCCTTACGTTACCCGAGTAGGAAGAGTTTCAGTGCCTATTTTTTTCACGATGGCGACCACTAATGTCACCCCTGTAATTAGTACAGTTACTACCACAGTTGTCCCTGTCACTAGCTCAGTTACCACTGTGACGACTTCTGTTGTCGGTCCGATACCTAGTGTAGTAATTGCTGGACAGGATCTTCCCCAATACCGCGGTAGAAGACGTAGATTTGATCCTGACTTCATAGAAAATAAGTCACTCGAAACGCACATAAAGAATGTGCGAGCCTATTTTAATATGTTATCTGACAATTCAGAGGAAGCGAAGCTAAATTTATTGTTGCGAACTGCAGACAAGCGGGTTGGCGACTTCAACGCCGTTGTAGCTTCCATAATTAGTGAAGGATATGAATTGAGTTTTGAAGAAGTCGTGCACCTGTTAGAAAATATTTACGTCTCGAAAGGCGAAAGATCTTTGCACGCAGTTGCGTGTGACCTGAATAATGTACGCCTAAAACGTAATGATGCTTTAGCGAGTCAGTTTGTTGAAATATTGTCCAAAATCCGTAAGCTAACCCACAGAATAATGAACAGCCCTGAGTGTTCGAACAGAGCCCACCCGTATGTAGTAAACTGTCCCGATCCTGTTGCTCTCGATAAGTATGTCGAGAATACTTTAATTGTTGCATTAGCTATGGCCATCATTAATCCCCTAGTAACGGAAGATTTTTCAAAAAAATTATTTCACAAACCATTTAATTCGTCGGAAGAGCTCCTTCAGAGAATCGTGACTGTAATTAGAAATTTTCCCGAAGATAAGCAAATCTTAGCGACTCGATCTGAGAGATCTGTGGAAACCTATTGTGCAGAGGATGAGGAGCATTCATCCGATTCAAATTTTGATGCAGCCTATGATGAGGCCGAAGCGCATACCGTGACAAGAGGCAGATTTCAAGGTAGAAGTAGGACGCGTAGACCCTACTGGAGACCCAATTTCCCAAGACCAACTTACAGTGCTAGACCTCATGTAAAACCTTTTGTTGATCGTGAATTAGGAACTCTAGAAGTTCAAGCATTGGAAACAGCCACCGAAGCTAGGCGTTGCTCGTATTGCAACAGAAAGGTGTGCGTCTGCCAACGACAAGGTGCGTCGGTAGAGAAACCGACTGATTGGTACAAACCAAGTCTAGGGCAGATGGCCGCCGAGCAGTCGCGGAGTAGCGGGGCTTGTTTCCGTTGTAATAAGTTAGGACACTACGCAAGAGACTGTCGGTCAGGACGAGAGTATTTCAACAGACCAGGTAGGCCTGATCGTGTCCGTGCGCGAGGACAGTATAAAACTCGAGTACCAGAAAAAAGCCAGGTAGAAACTTACCAAACTAACAGTGAAAATGATTTTTTAGCGTAAGCAGTGGAGAAAAGTTCATTGCCGATAGAAATAACGTCGATGATAAAACGGAAACTAAAATAACTATAACTAAGTGTGACTCTACGACAGTGATGCCCTGTGAACCCGAGGAGAATTCTGGTGTTGAAGATTCCCTCGTTAAAAATCCCGAGGAGAATTCTGGTGCTGAAGGTTCCCTCGTTAAAAATGTTGAGAGAGTTGATCCACTGATAAAATGTAAAAACAGATATGAATCGCTGGGAGAGGTAGATTTAAGCGATGATTTGAATGCTCATGGCAGTTTTGAAAGCCATTTCACAACGAACGTTTGTAAATACGAAGAAGATGAAGAGGTAGAAGTAACAGGCCAGAATGAATTATTTGTAATAAGAAAAACTCATAAACCAATGATTGTACTGAGAAAAGATGCAGACCTGTGGAGTGCATTGATTGATTCAGGATCAGAAAAGTGTCTGATCAGCTACCACAGAATTAATGAGATAAGTAATGACGTGAAGCCAAGTTCTCTGACTATAAAAGGTGTTAATGCTAAAAGTAAGGTCGAAGGCGAAGTTGAGCTTGTCCTAGAGTTAAAAAACGGTGTAAGTTTAAAGACAAATGCTCTAATAATTAAAGATGGTATTTACAATTATGACGTCATTATTGGACGTGATTTATTAGACAAGAATGCCGTTGTAGACTTAAAACAAAGATGTTTAATCATAAAAGACGAGAAAATTCCCTTTGCAGAGGTAAAAAGACGAAAAAAGAAAAAGACAGAGTGTCTCGAGTATTTAATAGAGAATACTGAGTGTCTCATGGCAGACACGATTACGTCCAGAGCTAGGAAAAAGGTCCTAAATAAGCTAAGAGAGAAGAGGACGTGCATTGCTGAGAAAGCAAGTGAGGAAGTAAAAAGGGATGGTAAGAGAGAAAACCAGCCTGTTCGAGGCGTAGTTGCAGTTACCAATTCCCTCACAAGGCCAAGGCCGTTAAGAGTGCATACTCAACGAATTGAAATTGCTCCCAATGTAATTCTGAAACATGTTGGACATGTTGGAAAGTGTAAAAATGGAGAATATATAATAAAGAAAGGAACTTTAAAAGAAGGCGTTTGTGTCGCCGAAGCAATTGTGAGAGTTAACAATAGGAGAAGGATTCCGTTGTTATTAATTAATAGCTCCGACAGAGCGATTGTTTTACCAGAGAACGCAATTATAAGTACTTTAGAAAAAGTGGAAAAGGATCAAGTTGAGTCCGAAGTTTACTTGTCAGATGTACAAGGAGAATTAAAAAGGGGAATGAGTACCTTTGTGCAGGCAGCTGGTGTTGTTCAGGACAGTCATTTAGATGTCGATAATAATGACACTAATAGTCAATCTGTCGGGACCACAGGGGTTGTTGACAAAGAGTACATTTCTGATTCCAAAGAAATCGCCCGTGGTCGGCGGAAGTTAAATAATGATGATATCAAGTGTAATGATGAAATGAAGCCTGAATTGTTGAGTCTGTTAAACGAATTCAGAGATGTTATCACTATAGACAATGAATCGATCTCCGCTGCTGCGATTAAACCATACAAAATACGTTTGAAACCTAACGCGGATGTTGTAAATGTCCCTCCCTATCGTATTGCCCACCGTTACATGGAAGACTTGAAGGTCGTTAACGAAAAAATGTTAGACGATGGAATCATTAGACCATCGATTTCAGCTTATAATTCACCGATAATTGTAGTTCATAAGAAAGATGGAACTATACGTCCGGTAGTTGATTTTCGCAAAGTAAATGAGGTAATTCATGAAGAATCTTTCCCGCTGCCGAGAGTGGACGAGCTTCTCTATAGTTTAAATGGTCAAAAGTATTTCTCGAAATTAGATCTTAGGTCTGGATATCATAATATTACACTGACCGATGAGAGTAAAGAAATAACCGCATTTACAGTTGGTAGTCAGAAGTTTGAGTTCAATCGTTTACCTTTCGGTTTAAAAAACTCACCTGCGTATTTCCAGTCAGTAATGACCCAAACGCTATCTCCTGTTCTAGGAAAACTATCTTTCGTCTTTATGGACGACGTGCTAATATACTCGAAAGAAAAGGCACAGCATCTTGCAGATATAAAAGTTGTACTTGAACTATTAAGAAACGCTAGATTGTCAATCAAGAATGAAAAATGTGTTTTCTTCGAGAAAGAGATTGAATATCTCGGACATTCCATTAGTGGAATGGGAACAAGAAGCACCGGTACTGACAAAGTAAAGAACTTAGAGATTCCTAAAAATGTGAAACAATTACAGTCCTTCCTAGGTCTAGTAAATTTCTTTCGTAGGTACATAAAAAATTTTGCGAGTATTGCAAGTCCGCTCTATAATCTTCTAAAGAAAAATGTCGATTTCAATTGGACACAAGATTGTCAAAGCGATTTTGAAAAATTAAAGGATGAATTGTGCGCAAACACCACTTTGAGTCACCCAAACTTCGATCAAAAATTTCATTTATTTTGTGATGCATCAAATGTTGGCATAGGAGCTGTTTTACTCCAGTCAGCTACTGATAAGGTTCGAAACATGAGACCTGTCGCATTTTTCTCTAAAACATTGAATTCCACCCAACGAAGGTACTCAACTACGAAAAAAGAGATGTATGCCATAGTTGAAGCATTAAAACACTTCAAATATCTTGTCTTAGGATATGATCTGGTCATATACACCGATCACAAGCCGTTAGTCCCTTTATTTTCAAAGAAATTGCCCGAAGATAACACGCTCGCTAGATGGAGTATTTATGTGCAAGCCTTTGATGCCAAATTAAAATATTTTTCTGGTAAAGCGAATAGTGCCGCTGATGCATTAAGTAGATTAAATCATGACAAAAACCCTTTAACAGAAAAAGAACTGTCAGCATGTTCTGATTTAACCCCAGAGGTAGATACTTTTCCCGTTGTAACCAGGCTGCAAGCCGCTGTTGCGAGTAGCAAGTGTAACAAGCCTGTGACTGAGGGAGAGTTCGAGGAAACAATCCCAGGAAGTGATGACGGAAGAAACAACAACAGTACTGCTGAAAGCCCCAGACGTGAACTCAGTGACTTTAATAGCAGACAGACAACGAGCTTATGCAGACTGGATAGAGTTAATACGACTACAGACCATTCAAGTATTAATGACAACTGGTCGCTAGACGAATTTAAACGTGAACAAGATCAAGATCCCTTTTGTTCTGAAATCAAGAATGCCCTAGAGAATGCAACTAAAGTTCCTAATACTGACATGAATGAATTTCTGATTATGAATGATATTTTGTATAAAAGACGAAGAATTGACAACAGACCCAGTACCATTCTGACTAGTGTGGTGCCATATACTCTGCTGCACCAGACAATTCTTTTCATCCATAATTTATCCCACACTGATTTAAATCATACCTTGTTTAAGTTTAAATTAAAATATTTTCATCCGTATGAAAGGACAATTACACGCAAAATTGTTGAATCGTGTGACATCTGTAAGATTTTAAAGTCACGAATTTCGACTCCGATTAAAATTCTAAATGCTCCAATTGGAACACGATGTTTTCAAACTGTCAGCATGGACTTCTATGGTCCATTACCAATGACGGACAATGGTAACAAATATATTCTTGTGATTATCGACCTTTTTTCCAGGTTTGTCAAATTATATTCGACTAGTGACCGATGTACAGAGACTGTCACAGATTGTCTGTGGAATTTTTGCTGTCTGTTCGGTACCCCAGACGTGTTGTTGTCCGACAACGCCCTGGAATTTAAATCATCTAATGTAAAAAATTTCGCAAAAGGACTTTCTATCTTAAAAAAGGAAGTTCTGGCGTATTCACCTTTTTCTAATGGCATTGTTGAACGATGTAATGGTAAAATTCGACACCTGCTCAAGCTATATCTAAATTTTCTTACTCATAATGAGTGGGATAGCTTGCTGGATATTGTAGAGAATTCGATTAATAATAGCTATAACGAAACCTTAGGAGATACACCTGCATACACGGTTTTCGGTAGAGATACGTGTGTTTATATCAGTTCTACTAATTTAGAAGAATTAAATGTTGCGACTTCATATGAAGATGTTCAAAAACAAAAATTTAAAGAGTCATCTATTGTAGTGAACAATATTAGAAATGCGATCATTAACGCCACAATTGAAAGAACTGCCTATAGAAATATGAAACGTCGCGATAAAAATTTAAAAGTGATGGACCGTGTACTCGTAAAAAATCATGCCAAAAAACATAAATTACAGCTGAATTTTTTGGGCCCTTGTATTATTGAAAGATTAGGTAAAAACTATGCAGATATTAGGATTGGTAACAAGATTATCCGATCGAATTTAAACCATGTACTGCCTTTAGATAGGATAAAAAGGTAAAATTGTGAACCTAGTTTGTAACTGTTCATTTTCAATTATTCCGAGATTGCCATTCAATATATGTATTTCAATGGTATTTAGTTTGTAAGTTCGTTCTATGAGTTCTTAGCCTGTAAGTGAGTTCTCGAGTTCTTAAGACTTTATGTGTGTCTTGCTCTAGGAAATATTTCTGTTACGCAAACACCTTCAGCCGAGATGATGAGTGAGGATGTTGTCATGTTGTTATTGCGACAGCAGAGCCGTGCTCGTCAAGCCGTCAGCTAGAATTGATAAACTAAGTGGAGATGTCAACACAAGAGTGTGTATGCGCAACTGCGAGAATTCCCTCGCCTCTGCCGCAGATTGTTTGGCAACAATGCCAGAGATTGTGGTCGGAATGAGTGTGTCGTAATACGAATGAAGCGTGCCTTAGTATGAAATCTTAGTATGAAATCTCAGTATGAAATCTTAGTATGAAACGTAAATTGTTTATTTTAAACTTGGGGCCATGCTAATAAGCTGTATCGTTTCTTTTCAGATTCCTGGAGCGATTCCTGAGCAACTCCGGAACATTATTGCGCACTCCGATTTACAAGATACACATACACTTTGAACCTTCAATTAGTACTTGGTAGCGTACTTATCTAAAAACAATCAATCAATTAATCAACTCATCAATCAACGATTAATGCCATTGTAATAAGCAAATACTTGCTGTTCCACCTAAGGTTAGCGTTCAATACCACAACGCTAGACTTCCACTTTTTATTCTGAATACGTAAATTCAGATGTGCACCGGAGTAAATCAACTGTGGCAACCGCAGGAAACAACAATAATCTTCGGAATAAAGATACGAAAGGAAGTATTACAAGAAGCCTGCTGCAAATTTCGAGTCTTCCTGAACCTCGAATTCCCGTTGCGTACTCGAATTAAAGTCTTTGAATCGGGTGAACACGTCGAACTGGTGTTCATAGTCAAAATTGCTGCTTTTCCAACCAATAGCCAGTGAGGAATTACCTTTCTACCTCAACATTTATAAAGTCATAATTTCTTCATCACGTTTATGTGATTAAAATAAATATTTATTAAAATAAATCACAATTCTAATTCCCGCATTGATAGCTGCGTTCTGGCCCGCTAAGATGGGTAATAGGGTGTCGAATGTCAATGTCGATACCATCCTAACCGCGATAAAAGCAAATAATGGCCAAATCTCGGATGAACTTATCCGACACACTGAGGAAACGAGAGTTGATCTCATTCCTGACCAGTTAAGCGACATAATGTTGCTTCTTTACACAGTAATTACCATCATCCTTGCGGTGATGATTATTTATATAAAACGGGATCTACACAAGGTCATTAGCCGACTTAGTGGTGAGGACGTCGCCTTGCGTCGAACCGCTTTAAAAGAAATCTGTAACGGTCCTAGGCAGATCCCTTCAGTCTCACCTCAAGTTAGCGTGTAACATTACAATTCCAGGCTCCCACATTTTGTATTTGAATACCATAGATCTAAATATCATGTTCTGATATTCCAATCTCCCGCGGAGGAAGAAACCCCCATGTCTTAGATTATCTCTATTTTATATGCTGTATTTTAAAAAAGTTCTATTATATACGGATTCTGTTTTTGCTGTCGATATTATAACTCTTTTGTTGTTTTACTTGCCCTATGGAAATGTTTTGTTCATCAGTAGTTCGCGAAGGGCGAGAGCTTTTTGATAATTCGAAGAACCATTTTAATTGTAATGATTGAAAAGCAGAAAGGCAGAATAACTACTTATATACTCATCATGTAACGATCACTTGCGCATTTAATTGTATTAATGCATTTATCGGAGAGTTTTCATATTCAAAGCATTTTTCAGCAGCGTAACGCGAGAAAAATGTGACACGAGATAGTTAAATTCTGGTATTGAAACCCGTAGAATTTTCTCTATTATTCAATTATTATTGAGTTAATTTGAATTGTAGGACAATTTGAACTTGCCAGTTGTAGTATTGTATTGTCTTGTGTATTAAAACTTGTATTCTATAACTTCAGTTGATTTATTCAGTACGCGTTTGATGTTTGATTTTGATATTCTGATATGTTAAATAAATTGTGCGATGTATTTTTGTATCCGACATATCTGGAGTAGCCAAAAATTCTAAGAATCAATTGATTAATAATGAACAAATTGTTTGAGCTACGTGCGTAGAATAATTAATTAGTTGTTTTTGGATAATAAATCAATCATTGACTTGTAACTATACTTATTAATGTTTAACGAGATGTAGGATTACCGTTGCATTTTGTTAAATTTATGATTTGCTAAAGACAGCGATAGCCATACCTGCCTACCTCCGTTCATTATTTGGAAGCCTTTAGTGTCATACGTTCTGATCTGCTCGAATTGACTTGACGGATTGTAAGATTAACTGATATTCGAGGGAAAATCAAAGTTAATTGAATAACATTTAAAAATTTTTATTGTCATAAAGAATTTTGTATTGGGGGGAGCATTATGTGCGCCCTCACAGTGTATAAATAGCATCAGCAAGAGACAGCGCCGTTCATTGTCGGTGCGCTGTCGTGGAGATCACATTAGACAGAGTCATCACTGTCCAGTTGAAGGCGCGTTACCTTAGAGGAAGCACCTGTATAGATCACAGATGCGCTGTAGAAGACTTGTACTATCACCTATTGTCTGATCCCTCTGATTCTTGCCAACTACCGAGCCTGTATCTACTCTGAAGTACCAATAAACTATAAATCACGTTGCTGCTCGTCACTCACGAACCCCATCCGCGTTTGGTGCGGCCTATTACTGAAAAGGGCCGGAACAGGTCCAAGGCACTCTGCCTTGGTAAACGTCCCGCTTCTCGGTCCTAGTATCAAATCAACGCAGCCTAACTGAATTTCTTATACTTGAACAACTTGTTCCGTTAATTAATTCCATTTATATTGGAACTTGTTCGTCAATTCTACTTATATTTAAGCTTGCTCGTTAACCTTAAACTTAAACTTGAGCTTGCTCGTTAACCTTAAACTTAAACTTGAGCTTGCTCGTTAACCTTAAACTTAAACTTGAGCTTGCTCGTGAACCTTAAACTTAAACTTGAGCTTGCTCGTTAACCTTAAACTTAAACTTGAGCTTGCTCGTTAAACTTAAACTTAAACTTGAGCTTGCTCATTAAACTTAAACTTAAACTTGAGCTTGCTCGTTAAACTTAAACTTAAACTTGAGCTTGCTCGTTAAACTTAAACTTAAACTTGAGCTTGCTCGTTAAACTTAAACTTAAACTTGAGCTTGCTCGTTAAACTCTAACCTAAACTTGAGCTTGCTCGTTAAAACTCTAACCTAAACTTGAGCTTGCTCGTTAAAACTCTAACCTATACTTGAGCTTGCTCGTTAAAACTCTAACCTATAACTTAAAATTGAATTCTTTCTTACGTTTTGTAATTTTCAGATGGCTGCTATTGTGGAAGCCGTATGTGGGCTACCGCCGGAAGCGCCGCGCCCGGCGTGTTGCGTCTCTGCATGCTAAATCCGCCGGCTCTTTTACGAACCCCTAAATCTCCTGGCTTATCAGCAAACCTCACTCAACTTCTTTGCTGTATTCGTTAATGTAATTTCACCCGTAATGAATTACCTTTATTTTATACGGGTTACGAAATAAATTGAATAAATTAAAATGTTATACTTTGCCCACTCGGCATAGAAACAGTAAGTTGAGAAAGAAACTCATGAAACAAGATAAAAGTTGAGGAAGAAAGTAGTAGGTGCTGAAAAAACAGGACAGCAGTGAACCGAAAAAAGGCGGTCATTAACATTACAGAAAAACATTTAATCAAAACAAAATGAAAGTATACCTAACTCCCAGCTCGGGCCCTCACACATTTTCCCCTGGGAGCACTAATTCCCATAGATACCATAGTTGTATCCCCCTGAGGTGACGAAACCAAGGCTGAAGCTAAAGGCTAAAATGCTTGAGGCTGAAGAAGATAAACATTTTAGAATGGCCAAGTCAATTCCTAGACATGAATCCGATCGAAAACTTGTGGAAGGCATTGTAATGGACGATTCAGAAGAGAAGTCCAAATAACATCACTGAACTCAAAGAAATTTACATAGAAGAATGGAATACGATTACACCCGAAATTTGTACAAAGGCTGGTAGTAAACTACTCTAAACGTCTCGAAGCTATAATTAATAATAACGGCTATGAAACGAAGTATTAATGTAAGTGCATCTTAAAATGTGTTGTAAACTTTTGTTCAGCTATTCATTGTGTATATAACTTCCTATATAATTTTTTTTCATAATATATGTGTGGGTTCTAGATATATTCACCTTTTTATACTATTGTCTATATATAGTTCAATTTTCAAAATTGTACGTGATTTAGAACCGTGGAATCTGACGTTTTAATCAACGTGTTGCATTATTTTGCCCCCTCTGTAAGTCACGTGATCCAACAGCAAAAAACGGTTCCAAGCGCCAACGGGCTCAGTCCTATACATTCTAGAGAGTAGTAGTAGTAACATAGGTTTGCTAGCGCTTCAGACTATATCGCACCGAAGGTCACATAATTTAATCGGTATCAGGCTTTTCCGATTTAACATCAACATTATATGAACATCAAAAATTACATGATCATGATTTAATAACAACTCAAGATTATAATGGTCTCCCCATTGAAATTTTGTACATACTATAGTACATCCAAATCACTGGGCAGCCAAACCCCTTAGGGGGTTTCAGCTGCCCACCCATTATGGCCGGACGCCTTACACACGCTGAAACCCCCCCAAGGAACCAACGAAGCGCGTCCGGCCATATTGCAGTTTCTTCATCTACAATCTTCCAAAAGGCTTCAAACATAAAAAACTTTTCGTAGTTCTCAGCGTACAGAGGCACTATAATTTGTTAATAAGAGACGAGTCAGAGAGATAACTAATAAGCCGCCAATGATTAAAACGCCCACGAGTCGGTTCTCCCAACATCTTACACAAAACAAAATCAGAGTCAGCGCCCTGTAAACCAGGGTAATAACGGGAACGTACATCGGAAAAGTGAAGGCACTCAACCAATATATGCTGCACCGACCGCGGCACCAAGCAGCGATCGCAAAGAGGGGCCGGGCGACGCTCCATTAAATGGCCATGAGTGAGGCGGGTGTGACCAATCCTCAGTCGACATAGGAGGACTTCCACGCGGCGGTTCCGGCATGCTGAAGAAGGCCAGGCTCGGACACTGTTCTTAATCTTGCGCAGCTTGTTGTCTTGGGTGTTTTCCCACTGTCGCTGCCAGAGTTGGGTTAATGCAGCTTTAATTATAGGGTAATAATCTCGGGCGGGTACTCTGGTATTTGTTGGGTTAGCAGCAGAGGTTGCAGCATTTCGCGCTAACTCGTCTGCCCGATCGTTGCCACGCACATCAACATGGCCAGGTACCCAACATAGAGTTACAAGTTTTGGGGAGCTTGCAAGTCGCAAAAGGCTAGACATTATTCCAGAAATTATTGGATGTGTGGAGTTGCGGGGTCAGAGTGACTGAAGGGCAGCTTTGGAATCGGAGAACACCACATAAGAACCCGAAGCAGGCCGCTCCTCAATCATGCGGAGTGCGGCACGGATGGCGATCAGCTCCGCAGAGTAGATTGACGTTTCAGGCAGCAGTCTTTCCTCCACCACTCCGCCATCATAAACTGCAGCACAGCCCACTGCGTCATCCGTTTTAGAACCGTCAGTGTAGATATGAAAGGCTCCCTCGTGGTCACTGTGAAGGTGATCTTGGAAAATATGTCGCAGTATGGATCTTGTCATCATCTCTTTCTTTGGGTATTGCGGTCCTGGACAGAAGGTCTGAATCGGAATTTGCTAGGTTGGCTCTTCCAGAGTGGGGGCACGCTCAACTTTGAATGAGGGCAACTGCGTCATCTCCGCTAGTGCTTCGTAGTCAGTAGAGGAGGGGATATAATACGGAAACAACTCCCGACCCCTTGCTCCCTCCATCACGCTATTCCACGTGGCCGTGAAAGGTAGTTGTCTGAGTCGTACAACATACTGTAGAGTAAGCTGTACTCGACGAAGTTGCAGGGCTGGTTCACCGCAATCCACCAATAAGCTCATCACCGGTGATGTCCGAAAGGCCCCCGTACACAGCCTCAGAGCAGAGTTATGGATTGGGTCCAAGAGTGATAAGCATGATGGGCTGGCACTCTGCTAGACGACGCAGCCATAATCAATCTTGGCACGAACGGTGGCTCTATAAAGTCGCAGCATGGTTGTTCGATCAGCACCCCACGTTAATCTGGACAGGCATTTCAGGAGATTCAGAGCTTTAGAACATCTTCCTTTTAAAGCCTGTATATGAGGTCTCCATGACAATTTATTGTCGAACAACATGCCCAGAAAGGAGACTGTGGGCGAGACGTTGACCAACCTATCACCGAGAAGGAGCTCAGGCGTAGGTTCATTAGTGCGACGGGGCTGCACATGGAGTGCCACAGTCTTTTCAACTGAAAAGGAGAAGCCTCGCTTGTCGGCCCAGGCTCCAATACGGTTAATGGCTTCCTGTACTCGACGAGTCAGGGCGGGTAGGTATCTAGAGGATGCATATAGCATGAAATCATCCACGTACAATGAAAACGAAACATGCCTTGGTAGGTCCTTCGTGATGGCGTCCATTGCAAGTAGGAAGAGCGTGCAGCTTATAACGCTGCCCTGAGGTACCCCTTCGTTCTGAGTCATCAGAGCAGAAAACCGTGTGCCCACTCTAACCCTAAAAAGACGTTCTCTTAAAAACTCGCGTACATACATTGCCATGTGACCTCGTACACCAATCTTATGCAGTTGCTCCAATATCCCATATCGCCAGGCAGTGTCATAAGCCTTACGCAAATCGAAGAAGACGCATATAGTGTGTCTTCCTTGGGCACGCTCTCTAACAATATGGTTCTGCAGTCTGAGGAGGGCATCCGTGGTTCCACGAAGAGATCCGAACCCAAACTGAACTGGAGAGAGATGATCTCCGGCCTCCAGAAAGCGCATCAATCTTACGTTGATTATTTTCTCCAGTACCTTTCCCACACAGCTTGTCAAGGCTATGGGGCGGTAACTAGATGTTTCAGAGAATGGTTTATTGGGTTTCAAAAAGGCAAGTACTGTGGCTAATTGCCATTCCGTGGGATATACATGGGTTGTCCAGATTTTATTATACAAATGAAGAAGGTAGGTGATCGCTGATGAATGCATTTTCTTTAGCATCTTGTAGTGGATGCCATCTGGTCCAGGGGATGTATTCTTACAATGCCGGAGTGCATAATACAGTTCAAGGTACGTTATGGGTGAATTATATTGATATTGTTCATCCGATGCCAAATCAAGGTGAGATTGTTCTTGGCGCTGTTTAATGATTTGGAAGCCGGGTGTATAGTGCCTTCCGCTACTGACGTCGGCAAAATGCTCCGCCAGCAAGGAGGCTACGCGATCCTGGTTCATGGTGATCTCTCCGTTGACCACAAGGCAAGGTAGGGCATGTCCGCTTCGTCCTCTCATCTTCTGAACTCTCTGCCATATTATCTGAGTTGGCGTGTCGGCGTTTAGCGTGGATACGTACCTTTGCCAGGATTGTTTCCTGGCCATCTCTTTCACAAACTGTGCCCTCGCTCTAGCTCTTTGGTAGAGTATTTTATCAGCAAGGTTGCGGCTCCGTTGATACCGGCGTAAGGCCCTCTTTCGTTCAAAGTTAGCCTGGGCACACTCGTCATTCCACCATGGAACTCGATGATTTATTTGTCCTCCCTTCGAGCGGGGTATAGCAACAGATGCGGCCGTTCGGATAGTGCTAGTAAACTTCTCTAGCGCCTCGTCCACAGTGGTCTGGACCTCATTATCTTCCATGATTGTCAGGGCCTCAAACGCTTCCCAATCAGCGCGTTCAAGCAAGAAGTGAGGCTCTGAATTGAAAGGGAGGTAGGTCGGGAAGGTGACCACCACTGGGAAGTGATCACTTCCATGGGCGTCATCCATGACAGTCCACCGAGAATCTGGGTAACAGTCTGGGGAGCACAAACTGATGTCTATTGCGGAAGTAGTTCCGGTTTGGACGTGGAAGTGAGTCATGTTTCCCGTATTCAACAGACACAAATCTGTGGTAGCAAGGAGTCGTTCCACCTCTCTGCCCTGCTGATCGATACTGTCATTACCCCACGCAGTATGCTTCCCATTCCAATCACCGCCCATCACAAACGGTTCCGGGAGTTGCCTCATCACGTCCAAAAGCTCTTCACAGGTAGCTATGCAAAGAGAAGGGATGTACAGATTACATACTGTAAACGGAGCAGTAGCAGTTTCCACTCGGACATCCATCACCTCCAAGCGTGATCTGATGGGCAGCCTGTAATATGGAAAATTCTGCTTCACAAGGATTACCAGTCCTGTTCCAGGAAGGGGATTATTATTTATTGAGTAAGTTTCTACTCGGTAGTGCTTAAATCGGGGTGGAGCACTGTTTCCGAGCATAGTTTCTTGGAGGAGTACACAAGCTGGTTGTTGTTCTAGTAGGATAGCATGGAGATCAGTGCAATTGCGTCGCAAGCTGCGACAATTCCATTGAATAATGGTAAAAGTCACTCTGATAAAAGGTTACAGTTACTTCTGAGGTGGTTCACTAGATTCAGTGCCTGCTATACGTTGACTGACTAAAGTTGGGATGTGTCTCGTCTCTTCTGATTTCCTCCTTCCCTCGCGCCACGTTCGCACCTCGACATCAGGTGGTGGTCTCGAGGGAAGGCCGGGGGGAGGAGGATACTTCTTCAGCAGCTCGTCACTCAACCCCTTGGGTACGTGTCTAACACGGTCCAATGAATATTTTCTCTGTGATGTGCTGTGTTCGCCCGACTGATCGCGAGCTACTTTTGGGTGAGGTGTGCTGGTAGGCAACGCTCCGCTCTGGAGCCGCTTGCGTGGAATTCCCATGGCTTGAAGTTTTTCTGGCACTTTAGGCGGTGGCATTTTTGGTGGGGGTAATTTAGCAGTGGCAACTCTAGCTGAAGCAGATGTGCTATGACCTGCAGTAACTTTCGGTGGTTTCCCTTGTCCTGACAGAATTTGGCCAGTCACGCCCTCCGGAAGCATAGTGGTGGCGTTGTCGGGGGGAACATCTTTGTTCAAAACTGGGCCTTCCGCTACAAGAACTGCCCTAGGTGGGGAGCCAGTTTCTGCGCGGCCTCGAGAAGTCATCAGCATTTCATCCTCGGTATTGCCTCCGTCACCTGCGCTCGCCTGTCGTCTATGGCTTCTATCACGCTCACTCGTGGTCTGCTGCATAACTATTCCTCTTGGGGGCACAGCTTCAACAGGACCTGATGGGTCACCTCGGCTAGCGCTACTGCTGCCCATGGGCCTGGCAATGTCTGCAAACGTGACTCCCTCACGGACATATCGGGCTGCCACTCGCCTTCCAGCATCTCCATATGATAGTTTTTCTTTAACTTGAAGAGCCACAACTTCCTGTTCTTGCTTGTACGTTGGGTAATTCAAAAATGAAGCTGGGTGGGGACCTTTACAGTTCGAGCATCTGGCTGGGAGAGAGCAGGGCAGCTCATGCACCTCTCCAGCACACTGGTAGCAAACTCCCACGGCCGCCCTGCACGAGCCAGCGCCATGTCCAAAACGTTGACACTTGTAGCATCGTCTGGGCCTGGGCACATACTCCCGCACGGAACACTTAGTCCACCCAATGGCGACTTCAGTTGGGAGCTGGCAAGTATCAAAAGTCAAGACATAGACGGGTTGTTTCATCAGAACCCCGCCAATTCTCTTCTTCGTCTGATACACCTCAGTTACCTTATGCCGCTTCAAGCCTTCGAGCATCTGATCGGGAGTAAAGTTAGGAGCATTCCTGTAGTGAATGGTTCCCTTAGTTTGATTGAGGGTTTTATGAGGCTCCACAACAACTTCATGCATGTCTAAGGTCCTCAAATTAATAATGGCCTGACTCTGCACTCGATTTGTCACCTCTACAATTATACCTCCGGAACGGGTCTCATTAATATTCTTCGGGCGGCCCCCTAGAGTTCGCTCGATCTCATCGTTTGCTCGAATGACGTCGATAGTGGCCAGATTTGTATTAGATGGAGATGATATGCGAAAGAACTTTTTGTAGTCAGTCTCCTGCCACTGTTGAAGGGGAGGGTATGTAGGGGCGTCACTACTGGTTCGGACCCTCCTATTTCTCCTCCATCTCCCTCTAGATGAGGCAGGCTGAAAAGGTTCAAGCGTCTGAATCTGAGTTAAGTTTCGATTTCTGTTGTCTTCATGAGCCCGATGACTGTCCCCGCCATCATCAGGGGGAGCGTTTGATGACAGCGTGGGCGCATCTTCTGAGGCCACAGATTGTAGTACTTGTTTGGGTTCTGTTTGGTTCACACCGGACCCAGCTCCACTCTCAGCCATAAGCTGTGATGGTGCCTGTCTCGCAGGTAGAACGGCGGAATGATCAGTGGAAATTTCCATGGGAGGCTCCTCTGATGGAAGCAGAGGAGGGGCCAGGTCGTCACCAGAAAGTCGGGAAGAGGGTTCATTGGTGGAAGCAAGCGGTGGTTTAGGATTCTCTTTCAGTGAGGGTTGCCCCTCACCTATCCAGGCCCGCTCAAGCCGGAAAAGAACCCCTCGGGCGATCAGCAGCATTCTGGTGCATCTCTGCACTTAAGGCGGGCACACGCTGACCACTAGGAAGTAAATACCTCCTCCCACCGTCGACCACGGCCCGTGGCAGTCCCCAAGTACGCCCGAGATAACAGAGACTTTATAACCCGTAACTGCCGGGGCCCGGTTTATATTTACATGGGAAACCTCACCCATGGTCCCCCTTTTGTCAGGCTGCTCCAGTTGAGCCAGCCTACCATGGTTGACCTACCAGAACCGGGGCCCCGGCAGTATAGCCTCAACCTTCATGGCAGCACGCAAGCCCTCCCACCACGACAAGGTAAGGACATGGGGAGGGACATTCTAGAGAGCGGATAACTTCATCTCGCCGTGTGTTTCGTAATTTTATTGACTGCTGTGTTTAACTGAGTTTTACTGCATGAGTGACTTGTTACATAATACATGAATTTTGTGATCCATTGAATGCGTAGTAATTTTTTGTTTTTGTGTTAGCTACGTGTTCACTACTTTACTTATTACAGGTGCTAGCTATGGTTGCAATATAAACTGATTGCGCAACTGGAACAGCACTAAATAAATTGCCAATTGTTACTACAGATATATTAAATTTTCTACCTCCACTTCGAACAATCAACCGACAGTCGCCATTTAGTTTGACAGTAAAACGTAATTCCTAATTCCACACGTAAGCCAAGATTCTGACAAAGGATACGGCCCTTCCGAAAGCACGTCAGCAATGAACTTTCCATAGTTCAGAAGTTTAATACTTTCGCTGCAAGATCAAATAAATTTGTTCCTTCAATTTTAATGTTGGGAGCACTGAAAACTTTTTTAACAGACCAAAAACGTGTGCAAAATTCTTAATCTCACGCTGATTGCATCTCAGGCGAACTACATTATCTTTAATATAAAAAACAAGATATTCTTTCAAATCAATGTTCGTCAACATCACACAAAATTTCTAGAACGGGTGGTCGAACAACACTGGAATTGAGAATTCGTTGAATGCGGCGTTCGACGTACAGCTCAAGGCGTTATGCATCTCATTTTTTTATGCGAGAAAACAAAAGTTTCCTTACCAGTTAGACATCTCCGGCATTTTGATGAAAACGCAGCTCTTTGGTGATTGCAGCAAACAGAACAGATCGATAGAAGAGATCAGAGGAGAAGTTTCTATAAATAGATCTTGCGTACCAAGCACTTACACATTCCCTCCCCTTAATTTCAGCAGCTGAAAAGAATTTCCCGACCTAATTGTAATAATGGAGCAACCATAAAAATGAATAAAAAACGAGGAGATTTTAAACAATTCTCATCAACATTAAACTTACTTTACAGAAAAAATACCCCCGAAAAATTTTTTAACAAATATTATTACGATTCATGATTTTAAATTCGGTTACCTGCGGGCTCGAATGAGTTTAGCGGCGCAGTGGAAACGTTATTCTGAAGACTAGTATTATGCTCAACATAGTACATATAACCTCAAGGTGCATTAGGCTTGTTCAATACTGTATTTACATGGGATAATTCGATTTTCAAATTAACAATATTATTCTCAAAGAATCAAGCAAAAATAGCATATTCTAGAATCCGTTAATGATGAATTTCATTTCATGCTAAATATGAAGCATCTAACAAAAAAATTCATTATAACAATAAGCGTCACCAAAATCTATGTGAAGAAAGAAAGTTTAAGATTTGCTTTGTAGAACCTTGGTTTCCCGTTTTCATAACCCGACAACAACGACTTCTGAGTTCTAATTTCAACGAAGTAGAAATAGAATAGTAATCTTGTTGCGGAATAGTTAGGATGTATATCTGTTTCTAATAGGATGATCTTAGATTAGATGAGCAAGTTCAAGCCTATCTAAGCAAACAAAGGCGTTTCAAAGAGAGAAAAGATGAAAGCACCATTTAATACGGACCAAAGGAAAAGCGAAATCTATGCACAAAGTATGTTTCCATACAAGATCCTCTGCGCTTAAAAACAGTATGTGAGGAAAGACGGCTACGAAACAAGAAAAACAAAATTGAGGTGCTGAAATATAGGACAACAGAAAACCGAAAAAAATATATGGTCCTGTCCTTAACGAAACAAAAAGCATTTCATTTCACTAAAAAGAAGGCCTACTAACTCTCAGCTCATTTTCCCCTCGGGACCTCTAAGGGTACCCGCACACAAGCAACTTTTTATTGTCAGTTGCCACAACTAAAAAATTGTCCAAAAAAGAAAGCATGCATTTCTATGGCTGCCCGCACATGAGCAATTTTTCGTGAGGCGACAACAAAAAGTTGTGAGGTGGTTGCGGCCGGATCAATTTCTCTGACAACACAATAGTTGTCGGCCACTGTTGCAGGCGATAGAAGAACATTATTTCTAATGGGAGCTCGCACACGGACAACTTTTAGTTGCCGCCACCCAGCGCCCAGCCGGTCGCAGGTTGCCAGATTGGCTTTGTTAACTCCAGGTTTTTGCAAATGTGACTTGTTTTGAACTTTTGAGGCAGTATGTTGCACTGATAAACTGTAAAGCGTTTAAGCTATTCTAAAATGGCTAGGCGAAACAGTTAATTTCACAGTTAAATAATAAATTCTTTACAATAAAGTAGGAAAAGAGCCTGTGTTCGGCATTTTATGATGATTTATATACTTAATACTGGGATGGCATATTTTCTTTTTTTTATCTGACGATCCTGCTGTAGTTTTTCAGTGTCTTCCAGACTAGAGTGGTCTGACACCGACACATTCAGTTTTAATGGTGAACTTAACGATAGTTGCCGCCATCTGAAGGCTCGTGTGCGGGTGTGCCTTACTGACAACCTTTCGTTGCGTCAATTTTTTTATTGTGACAATATTTTGTTGTGACAACTGACAATAAAAAGTACCTCGTGTGCGGGTACCCTAATTCCCATTGATACAATAGTTGTATCCACCTTATGGTGTGGAAATGGATAAAATAATGTTTGATTCTCTATTTGTGGAGATGCTTTTGATCATATGTGTTCAACTTTATTGAGACTTACAGCAGATTCCCACAACATAGTAGCAATTTGAAATGGCAAAAAGCCTTTCGAAAACTACACTTTCCATAATGATAATCATCAGGAATACGGATCAGTTTCTTCCATTATACCATCACCGAATTGGATGCGGACACATCCACCAATACTTTAACATATAGGGTGATTCAAAAAGAATGACCCTATTTCATGATCAAATACTTCGTAAGTAAATTCATGAATCAGAATGAGGGAGTGGGTGTTTGAAAGATTGGATTTCAAAGATCATATTTCTCTACTGGAGCTTATGAGTTGAAGTATTTTTAAATAAAAAATTGCCTCATCGATGGATTGGTCAGATGGGGGGGGGGCCAAGTCATTGCTCTTCTAGCTTGGCCTTCTAGATCTCCTGACCTCACTGTTTTTCTTTGGGGGTTTGTAACAGATAAAGTCTTAGTTCCGCCGTTACCAACCGACCTGGAAAACTTAAAACATCGAATAACAGCGATCAATTAAATTGATCCTGAGGTGCTCCAACGTGTTCGGGAAGAATAATTTGTCATATCGTATTGATGTTGTTCGTGCTGCAAGGGAAAAGGAGCCATATTGAGCACTCGTAACGTGTGAAGTAAAACCTGACTGTTTGTAGAATGATTCATTCTAAGGTTTATTTTTTGCAATTTTTCCTTTATAAAATATTTAATCACGAAATAGCGTGATGATTTTTGAGTCACCCTGCATATTTTCTGCTTTGAATAATATTGTACCTTCCTAGTTTGGTATTTAATCAATTTGCCACTGAAGTGTAGTTTTCACTGGGAATAACTAAAGAAAGCGTACTTTTGTTAGGAAAAAGAGTGACTATGAAGAATGAAACATTTAACCACATCGTTGATAAAAAATAAGAAACAAAAGAAGTCTATCAACAGTTGCTTATAGAACTACGTGCCTAATAACATGGAATTCGGACTTCGTTTATTGCAATGAGATTAGATGAGATTAAAAGTTTTAAGAATTTTATGAGAATGGCATTATTTATTATGGAATTAAGGAAACGAGGAATCAATGCACAAAGCGTGTCTCAACGCCCTATGCCTAAAAACAACAAGACTAAGAGAAGCTTATGGAACACGATAAAAAATTAAAAATGAAAGAATAAGGTGCTGAAAAAACACTTAACCGGAAAACATGATTCGTAACAAACAAAATGAAAATCTATTCCTTTTCTACAAAATGAAGTCCTACCCAATTTTCAGTTCGGGACTAACATATTTTTCCTCTGGAAGCTCTATCACAGGTACAATAGTTGGACCCCATCTCAGAGGGGTATGGTGTACGATTTGTCAATTGTTATTTGAACCATTTATGTACATCTCACCTAATGTCTTTTCGCTTAAGTTTCACGAGTATCAAGCAATTGATTAAGGTATCAAATGCTTTTCACAAACCGTAGAATGATAGGGACACAAGATTTCTTTTATTCATTTAGATATGAATGGAGAAATTGCAGATGATAGAAGACAACGCACCTTTTCCATTTCTTAGAAGGGGATCGGAAACCATTCCGAGCAATAAAGGGAGACTTTTGCAGAAAGAACTTTGTTGCTTAACATTTTTTCAAAGGCACCTATGATCGTTAACGCAGTTTTATCCCAAATCCTAAAAATGTATGTAACTCCGGCAATTTTGGAAAAACAAGAAAATACTCACAGGGAAAAAAATTAGGATTGAATCAGCTGTGGCTATTAATACTTTAGTAGAACATATTTTGAATCCACTTGAATAGTTTTTGTAAATGTTTATGATGTCTAGAGCATAAAAGAAAAGAAAAAAGAAAGAAAAGAAAAACATTTTATTTCCAATAAAGCACAAACCTGAAATGTTGATACATTGGTTTTTAAAACACCTTAACATTAACGTCCTTAACTGATTATAACAAATTGGGATTGTAGTACCCGTGTAGAATGTTGAAACAAATATGATTGACAGAAAAGCACAACAGAAATAAGTTCCTTTCCTTGCCTAATCTGATTTTTAAAGTGCATTTAAATATATGTAACTAAGAGAACACAATCCTCGCGACGCTCATTTGAAAAACACTTTCATTAGTGCGCACATGTGTTGAAATACATACATACATACATATACATATACCGGGCTTATCCTCCCCATGGGAGGGTAGCCGACAGCAGGCCACAATCACCACACTTAGTCACTAGGAGGCGAGAGAGGCAGCACTGGCCGCACCTGAACTGCCAGGATCAGCAGCAGCCCAGCACAACCACCTTCCACAGTCAGGCCCGACAGCAACAGCTGGTTTACCCCGACCGCTTCATTGAGTGCAGCCCCTCCCCCGCACGTGACAGGTCAACCCCATCACACGCGGGCAGCTTCCAGTAACGCGTCAAAAATAAAATTACCTCCTTATACACTGCCCCCACTCACTTCTGTCCGCAGCCATCCCTCTCGCCACGTCCACAGTCAGACCCCTCTCATACAAAGCACGTCGCACCCCATCTATCCAACTCATCCGTGGTCTACCTCGCGCTCGAAGACCACTCACTTCCGACATATATATCTTTTTCACCAGCCGATCAACATTCATTCTTTCTACATGCCCAAACCATCCAAGCACTCTTTCATCCACTCGCCTGCTCAACTTTTTGATAACACCCGTCTGCTCCCTAACCAACTCATTCCTGATCCTATCTCTTCTAGTTACTCCATACATGCTCCTCAAACACTTCATCTCAAACACATCCAACTTCCTCCTCTCAGCTGCTCTCAACCCCCAGGACTTTGCTCCATACAACAAAACTGGCACAATCAAACTTTCATACAGTCCCCTCTTAGCATTCATACTCAAACTCCTGCATTCAAAAACTTTCCTCATTGCACCCAATGTCTTACAACCTTCACTCACTCGATGCTTCACTTCTACTTCCATACTATCCTTAACAGTCACATCCGACCCGAGGTACCTAAAATGCTCTACCTCCTCTAAAACTTCCCCATTCAACCTCACATCCAAAGTTCCAAACACTCCACCTCTTGAACATCTCATCACCTTACTTTTATTCACATTTACCCTCAATTTCCGCCTTTCGCACACTCTACCAAACTCTGTAACCAGTCTCCTCAGTTTTTCCTCTGAATCAGCCACAAGCGCTGTATCATCTGCAAACAACAGCTGACACACTTCCCAATACATACCATTTCGTCCCACCAACTGCGCACCTTTTCCCAACACTCTGGCATTCACTTCTCTCACCACACCATCCATAAACAAATTAAACAACCACGGCGACATCACACATCCCTGTCTCACACCTGTCACAACTGGGAACCATTCACTCACCTCATTCCCTACTCTCACACATGCTCTGCTATCAATGTAGAAACTCTTGATCGCATTCAACAGTCTCCCACCCACTCCATACAAACTTACCACTTGCCATAAAGCCTCGCGATCCACTCTGTCATACGCCTTCTCTAGATCCATAAATGCCCAATATACATCCTTTCCCTTTAATAAGTATTTTTCATTCACCTGCCTCACAGCAAACATTTGATCCACACAACCTTTACCACACCTAAAACCACACTGTTCTTCAGCAAGCACACGATCCGTCAACACTCTCACTCTTCCAATTAACACTCTTCCATACAGCTTCCCAACGACACTCAGTAGACTTATACCCCTAGAATTACTGCACTCATACCTGTCACCTTTCCCCTTGTACAACGGAACTACGCACACGCTACTCCAATCAACCGGCACTTTACTAGCCTCGAAACACACATTTAATAAACGCACCAACCATTCTATAACCACATTTCCTCCTTTCTTTAGACATTCAACCGTGCAGCCATCCAAACCTGGAGCTTTCCCATTTTTCATTTCATCCAACGCACATCTCACCTCTGCACTTCTTATTCGATTTCTATTCACTTCACCAAACACAGGCATTCTAACATCACTTCCAACAGCTACTACTCTCGCAATCCTATCATCCCTCACGTTCAGCAGTTCCTCAAAATACTCCGCCCATCTCTTTCTCACATCACAACTCTCCACTAGCAGCCTACCATTTGTATCCTTCACTCTTGCCTCATTCTCCACCTGACCCTTCCTAATTCTCTTCACTTCCTTCCAGAAAACCTTCCTTCTCTCCATGAAATCCCCTCCCAACTTCCTCCCCCATTCCTCATCCGCCGCCCTCTTCGCTCTCCTTACCATTCTTTGTACCTCTTTCTTCCTCTCCTTATACTCTTCAAAATTTTGCTGGTTGCCTCGTTGCAACCACCTTTCGAACGCCCCCCGCATTCTTTTCACAGCCGCTCCTACTTCTCCGTTCCACCATTCACTCCCCTTTCTAATCCCCCCTCCAACCTTCCTTACCCCACACACTTCCCTTGCACATTTTTCCACCGCATCTTTAAACAACTTCCATTCCCCTTCCACTCCACCCACCTCACTTTCCTTCACCCTCCCATACTCCACTTTCATCTTCTCCTGATACTCACACTCACGCTCAGAATCATGTAACTTGCTTACATTTAACACCTCCCTTCCACTCCTCCTTTTTAAACCTCCCCATATTCCACTAACTCTCAGCTTTCCTTCCACCAAATAATGATCCGAAATCCCATTCATCTCACCACGGAACACATGCACATCGAGCAAACGACCCATCACTCCCCTGCTAACCAGAATATAATCCATCAATGCTCTCTCCTCTATCACACCTCCATTCGTCCTCACATATGTATACTTGTTAATACTTTTTTTCTGAAACAAACTATTCCCAACCACTAACTCACTCTCCACACATAACCCCACCAAGAAATCCCCACTCTCATTCTCCCCAGCTACTCCGTACTTACCAACAACACCATCCACCACCTCATCACCCACTCTTGCATTCAGGTCCCCCATCACCACAACTCTACAACCACTCCCCACTCTAGCCACACACTCGGACAATTTCTCCCAAAACTCCTCTCTCTTTTCCCCACTCCTCTCCGATCCCGGTCCGTACGCGCTCACAAACACCCAAGACTCTTCCCCCCATTTCACTCGCACCCACATTATTCTTGATCACACCTCACCCCATTCAACTACTTTCTCTCTTATTCTTACACTCAATAATATAGCCACACCCTCTCTTGCATGTCCCCCACGTACTCCAGACACTCTCCCTCCCACACTCCCAAACATCAACTCACCACTACCCTTCAATTTCGTCTCACTCAAGGCCAATACATCCATCTTCCGGTTTAACATCATTCTTCCGATCTCCTCCTTCTTACTCTCAGTTGCTCTACTTCCACACCCCCTTACATTCAAAGATCCTAGTACTAGGGTTTGAGTGGTCTTTCGACCTCTCTCACCCCCTTCATTGGCCTGCTGCCTCTCGGGAAAATTATTACAGAGAAGGGGATCCCCAGTCCCCTCGCTCCGTCCACTATAGTCGCCTCTTACGACACGCAGCGGACCACGGTGGGAGAATTCTAACCCCCCCCCACAGGGGGGGACACTGTTTATTTCAACAGCAGTGTTGAAATAAAAGCGTAAAATGCATTCAAATACCTAGGCATAGAGACCCTTAATTGCTATTTATACATGGTTATCGTAATACCCATGTTAAGTGTTGAAACAAATGATTTAGATCCTTAAACGCTATTCATACATGGTTATCGTAATACACATGATAATTTTCGACACAAGATTTAGAGAGAAGCACAAGTTAATAAAAAATAAACAATAATATGTATAAAAGGATCGTTTGCATTTGGAGTGCGGCACTGAGTTTCAGTTTCTGTGTTTCAATTTCTAAGTTTCAATTCCTGAAATTTGTGCTAGATAGTAAAAAATTATTTTGTTTCACGTTCGCTAAGTCATTCTAATATTGATCTTACTTATTCGTGTCAACTATAATGAGCATTACAACTGTTGGTTCAATGTAGCGGAATGAAGGTCGTTTTTCCACAATTAGTAGTACTTCATCTGTGGTGCCCGGAAATGGAAATGGAGCTTATTGTTTTTCTTGACACCTTGAAAAGGTGACAGTAGGCGTAAAAAGGGAAAAAGCCGCGTTCTTGGATATGATCAATGCAATGCAAGTAGCGAGTTGGATCAGTAGTAAAAATATATGCAATGTCTTTACGCATGTTAACAATTGAACCGTTAACGGGATTTGCTGTATTTTTTCACGCGATACTCCACATTTTCTTGAACAATCGATTGAACTAATTTCCCAATATTA
Source organism: Morinoia aosen (assembly GCA_030386875.1). NCBI lineage: Eukaryota > Metazoa > Arthropoda > Malacostraca > Amphipoda > Talitridae > Morinoia > Morinoia aosen. Next base: position 61,952,539 of record CM059558.1, on the reverse strand, counting down.
CTGATCGGTTTACAAACGAAAGTAAGTAGCCGCCATGTTATTGAACAATACCAACTTATCTGTAAATTAGCTTAGCTTGGATGATTTTTTTTGGGGCTCTGACATAGTTCCTGAATATATTCTTCACTGAATTCCACATTCTTTTTATACATTCTTCCTTTGACGGGTTACATTGAGTATGTACGGTATTAAAAATGTTACTTGTATCCAATAATGCATTGTCAATGTCAGTTGCACCATTGTCCTGTTTATACAGATCATTAAGGGGATCAATTCCCTTCGCACACCACGTGTTTTCTAGAATTTTATTCCTTTTCTCAACGATGTTGATAAATTTCAACTTGCGGCTGTGTAAAAACGTTCAAGACATTTATCTTAATTAAAAACACTTTCATTCTTTATATTCGCTCTTTTTCTAACAAAAGTACGTTTTCTTCAGTCGTTCTTAAGGCAAGGGTTGGGACTGAAAGGGCTCAAAAATAAGTTATTTTCAGCCGAGCCTAAGACTAACAGTAAAACAATTCCATAATTAATTTGCATTCAATCTGTATTGGCCATGTACCAATTCCACAGTTTTTGTCCTTCATTTCGAAATTATACCAATTTATGCTAATTCATGTTAATTAAAATGGCCGCCATCGTGGTGAAAATTCGAAATACAACTTCAGGGATGTAATGATATTCAAGTCAACAGGTAACGATTCTTCTTGAATACTGTTCTGGGCCTCAGTAGGGCATTATTCAAGACTCTCCTTCAGCACTCGGAATTGAACTTTTTTATTTTTAACAATAAATTTTATCAACAGTTGGACGGGTTAGGTATGGGGCTACCACTTAGCCCTACTTTTGTCAATATTTTTATGAGCTTTCATGAGCAACAATAGCTTAGGGATTGTCCTCCAGAGTTCAAACCTTTTTCATACAAGCGATACGTAGATGATACCTTTTTATTGTTTCACAATCGGTCTCATTGCTCACTTTTTCTCGATTTGAATTCATTGCACCCAAATATTACCTCTACTCTAGAAACTGAACAGAACGGTAGCATTTCTTTCCTGGATTCTACAATTACACAAGAGAGTACAGTACAGCATTTGTATAGTTCAGTTTTTTCGCAAATGCAGTTTCACCGGCCTTGGTACCAGTTTTTTCAGTTTTTGCACTTTTCGATTTAGAATAAACAGTATTAAAACTTTATTGTCAAGAGCCTTCGGGGTTAGGTCTAACTTCACCAATCTTTATCACGAGTTTACTTTTTAAGATCTTTTTTCATTCGAATGGGGTTCCAATGCGACTTTTTGAGGGAACTCTGAGGAATTTTTTCACTCGGATATACTACCAAACTCCTACTGTTGCTACTGTAGGAAAGAATGATTTGTTTTGTATTCTCCTTTTTTCGGTCAGCAATCGGAAAAATGAAGAAAGAATTTTATGTACTTTTCTCCAAATATTTCATTCATTTTAACTTTCATTTTGAGCTAATTAATAAATATCTAATTGGTTCTTCTTCAACTACAGAGATAAATTTCCAAAAGGTATGCTGTTTTCAGTAATTTATCAACACAGTTGCGCTCAGTGTGTGTTGGAGTATGTGGGATCTACCACTAGAGCCTTGCATATTCGCGTAGCAGAGCATGCCGGCAGAAGCTATCGCACGAACCGTCCTCTTGCTACTCCTTCTCACTCAGCCATACGATCCCATGCCGAAAGATGCAATCTTGCAATAAAATTAGACGATTTTAATGTTTAAGTCGCTGCTTCGAAGCCCGTTGATCTGCGTATTATGGAATCCCTTTATATTTTACAACGATAGCCTTTTTTAATTGACTCGCAATCCGCCTTTCCTTTACAACTGGTTTAGCGATTGTATTTAGTTTTACTAACTTTTTAAATTTACCTTTGATATTTGATTCTGTAATCAATTGCTTGATACTCGTGAAACTTTAGCAATTTGTTGAGAATGACTCGTTGAGTCGAAACGTTCAATTTTAACTGTAAAGCTTTTAAATATAATGTTACGTCTCAAAGCCTAATTCTTCACTATCATTTTCATAGTTATTGGAATACTTTACAAACAGCAGGTTTGCAGATTATGACGTTTGCCAATTTCTTTTTCGCAGCCAAAAATTGTAATCTCCAAATAGTAAGATTTTTTTTCGGCAATTAATAGTTATAATTACTTCTATTGTGATTACCTGGTGAGTTTCAATGCCTACGACTAAGTAAAACATTTTTATCCTCATAGGGAGCGCTCCATGGAGAAAATATGATGCGATAAAAAATACAATTGTGAAATCAATATGCGTTACCTGTGCCAGTAAAAATTGAACCCATCAAATATTGTTTTGGTATAATTGTTTTCCACTAAGAAAGATATTAGGCAGGGCACTAGTCCCAGCTGCGAAAACTGACGTCATTCAATCGTGCCCTTTGAAGACTACAGCAAAGCAGTCAGTTCATTTTTAACTCAATTATTTCAAATAAAATTTGACATCGAAACAAAATTCTCTTAAAAATTTGTGAAAATTCATGTAAAATTTCAATGAAGACAATATTCAAAAGATATTTGAATTAAGCGTTGGAGTTTCATTTCATATCTTCATGTGATTTCATCCATTAAATTATATAAAATCATCTTAATGTATATTTTGTTTTTATGTTACTTTTGCTCTCCAGTCCGTAATTTAGAGAAAGAAACTATAGTCTTGGCTGGCTAATAAACACCAATATTCATCAATAGCACATTTATTCCACAGGATAATTAATACGTAAGCCACTACACGTCATCTCAATGATGATCTATGCAAATTTTTCCCACAAGGAAATGCTGGTGAGCAAACTATCAGCTTGACAAGGTAAAACAACAAAAATTTCATGATTGATTAGTAAACTTAATGATCTAAGGGGGGAATGGACTTGCCTGCTGATGTGAACGATGTGCCCGTCATCAACGCCCTTCTCCATCATGCTGTTGACGCAGAGCTTCGTGAGCAGACACAGGCCCACCACATTCACGTCCAACATGCCGCGCCACTCGGAGGGGCTGCCGTCTGCCCATAATCAACAGAATGACAAACAACGATCGTCATTGTGACGGGCTGACGAGCTAAACTTTACACATTTTTTGTACTACCAGTAGGTAAGATTTAGATATTTTTATTACTTTCGAACTCAAAAGCTGAGTCATTTCACACGAACACCGATGAAGCGTCGATAACGTGTATCATTCATGGAATGAACCATGACAAGAACAGGTCGCATAAACTATACGAAATTCACACTAGCCTGTCGGTACTCAACCCAATATTCCAACCTGTAAGCTAAGAGATCTTGTAACAGAAATTTCAAATACATGTGGGTTTTACGATTTTCACTCATAAGCTTTTCGTACTATATGACTTAAGAGAATAGCCCATTTTTTGCATACTTTTTATTTTGGTAATCCGTAGTTGCATTGCACGCGCTTACCTGATGGTAACCTTAGATTACACTTCCGAACTTCGTTCAGTGAGCAGACACAGGAATTTGTTCAGATACTCTTTACTTCCATTCAAGATAAACGTTTGAAATTCTTGCAATAGGAATTTTAATTACTTTTTAGTGCACTTATGTGCTCGGCGTGGTCATTGTTTGGTGCTTCGAGTTATTTGAGATTATTTTCACATTATTTCAGCCACCTGGTCATCACGATGAGATTATTTTTCGCATGATATTTTTACCCGCATGTTTGATGGTGTAATCTGAACGACGTTTGGTATATTGTTCAAACAATAAGCCGCAGAGAAATTCATGATAAGTCCCTACAGACTGAGAGATGGTAAAAGAAAAAGCAAGGATCCAAAACCCACGAAAGATTATGACGAATATGGATGAGAACGCCATCGGTTAAGCGGGAGAAACCTGGGTAAAGGCACCTCAGAAGACGTTACCAGCAAAGCAGGCTCTGAAGTTCCTAGCATTACCAAGAAGCGACGCGTTGGCGCTGAAGCCGGCGTTGTTGACGCAGCAGTGAACTGCTCCGTGGATGCGCATCACCTCCGCAAACGCACGCTCCACATCCTCGTCCTTGCTCAAGTCGCACTGCAGCGCCGTCAGCGACCCTCGCTCGCCCGACACCTCTTTCGCCAGCTCCTGGAGCGGCAGGCCGTCATTACTGTCGCGTAAGTTCGGATTTCAATGGGCAAATGAGTCACTGATTTTCCTGTCAAGACAACTTGGAGACCAAGGGAACAAAGAAAAAATTATCAAGCATTCATAGCCGCAAAGCATGTTGAAGAAATCAATTTTCTTAGTCGGGGACTTGGTATTAAGGCTTTTTAAATATAAGACACCAGTTAGAAACATTTATATTTTCGAGAACGTTCGGTGCAGTGTGCCCTTATCTACAAACTGATTGGTACCCTTTAAGTACGAACACTCTTAAACCAACCTCAAAACATCGTGCCTGACAAACCTCAGACACGCTCCAACATCCACAGCGCTAACAACTTGCTTACGCCTTCCTGTGGAGCACTGCTTTCTTATTCATCTTTAATTTTTCTCTTATTCTAAGAAGCAGTTTTTAGAATGGGCGTTTTCGGCTAAAACCCTCTTGTGACCTGCACTACGGTTCCCTACGCTTGACGTCATGGAGGGCTTGTGGCTGACGGCCGAGGCATGATGACGGCCGCCACTACGGTTTCGCACCGCTCCGAGACTGCTCCGCACTCAGCCGCTTCTCCGACTTCTCGTCTCCGGTACTACGGAGGCAACCTTGATGAGGAGCCAGTTTCAACTACGGCAGTCCAGCGCTTCAGCGGCCGGGCAGTCGGTCATCGACCTTCTTTTCTCGCCGTCGTCACGTGAACTTCGAGGGATCCATTGCGAGGGTACGTTTGGAGATAAGTAGGTGCATTTGTCGCGAACTTTCCTCACTGGCCTACGTTTGGCTGTAGTTTCCCGTACTCGAGCCGTACCCTTAATTTAAAGCCGTGACTTAAACGTAAATTATTATATCTTCAATATATTCCAAGTAGAGTGCATTGCCATATCTGTTAACATAGAATCTTTAACCTATTCTCGGCAGCTCTCAATCTTACCACCGTCAAAATATTTACGTTTGTTTAATTTATCTCAACAGGTCACGGTTATTGGCAAAATTGATGCGGGAGGCCGTCGGATGCACCAACTTCCGACTTCTTTACTTACCCAGAAGTCACCGACGTGCCCGCACTTGAAGACTACTTTGCTGTCATTTATTACCATCAAATTATTAATACGCATTTGCATCACTAAATTAATAACCGGCATTGTGTCGACCTTTTCCCCACTCTGTTTTTTCAATAAAGCAAGACTTAGATAGTTTTTGAGTTCCAGGAAATTTTTCTCTACCTAGATCGAAACAAGGAAACACACCTCTACAGAGTAATTTTTTAGAATATGATACCCATTAAACCTAGTAATATGTTTGGAAAATAAGAATAACTGAACATAAGGATTTAGCATTGAATTCTGGTTCATGTCTTGAGTTACATGTTTCATAACAAGTTTTTTTCAATCTACAGTTTTTCCTGCATCATGGCTGTGCATGTCACTCCACTAACTCCGTAAGTTGACTCCACTTATCGGAAATGAACCGCAATGGGTGGCTGTATTGCGGTACCCTCCATTTCCTTGTGTTTTTTGGCAGTAGCGCGTACAGTTTTCACTGCATAAATATCCAGCGGCTGCAATCGGTCTTAGCTGCACCCAGAACCGTTGTCACAATGTACTACCCTAAATCAACCTGGAAGTGCCATACTAAGCCGAACTGCAGAAAAGAGGAACCCTGAGCCGATTTTCCACTCTGCAAGAAAAATAAGCCCCGGGAAACAGAGGAAAAGGCGGGAAACACAAGAGTAGCAGCAAATTCATCATTCATTAACACGTTCCCCGCGCATTGGGCCGTACGTGTACCAATTGGTAAATTGCTTATTCACGTGCCGATATAAATGAATGATATGTAATCGGTGTCGCGTCCTATTTGAAAAATAACTATTATCAAACGAGGTGAAGTATCATCGGGTAATTGTATTTTTCATTTTCATAGGAAGGATAAAAATTTAATCCAGCAATCGATTTCCCAATTCTGGTACTTACAAGCTAACAAAACCAACCGTTTACGACAGCGGAAACGCGGTGAACGTATCAAAAAGTTCACAATTAGGCATAAATAGAACAGAGGAGCGTACCTCACTATTGCTGCTGTAATTTCAATATCTATGTAGAGCATGTCGGCTAAAATTAAAGAAAAAATGTTTGTAGTAAGAACTCCTCAGTCAGAACAGCTTTATTTTCAAAGACCGAAATGTCTTTTGGTAAACTTCAAAATTACGCCACGCTTTACCAGTTTAATTAATATGTCATATGAAGAATAATTTAATTTTGCTTCTCATATTGAAAAGCTGAACAGTTTTAGCATAAAAAGCAATTCATGTGTCCGGACCGGAAGAAGTGAAATCAAAAGCAAACAAGCTCGATTCTGTACAGATTTCCTAGAAATTAAGCTGCTAACCAGACATGCTCGTGGAACGGAACATGACTCGCGCCCTCAAATCCAGAGAACTGTAACTCGAAATTTTGTGATCACACGTACATTTTTTGGCACGATTTTCAAATGTACATCGCAGCATGAGAAAGACAATTCGAAAGTTCCTCCAAGTTGACTAGGCTACACTAGGTGCTACAATCTAACGATTTGAGCGGTGACTTCTCATAAATTTTGAGCGCCGCTGTCAAACACCTCATAGCCTAAGTAAGTTGAGTTACGATAAAGTCGAAAGTTGTCGAAATAGAGTTACGTTGTCGAAATAGAGTCCCGCCTTTTCATTTCCATCTCTCAACTGTTTTGCTCCGGATAAAGTATTACTCATTTCTTAACTATTTCAATTCCATACTTAACTGTATAAAATTTACGTCCTAAATAAAAAAAACTATAAACTAGCAATTCTTGATGAGCTTGTTTGTGAAAAATGACGTTTTTTACACATGTGTTTTTCGAAAACAACTTTTTACAATTACTAATAAAATTTACGAGTCTTATAGCATTTGGAAGCGTAATAGGAATTTTTCATTTTCACCAGATTGTGCTTCTAAACTGTCCTCCAACATTAAATTTTGAACATTAAATTCCTGACTCGATTATTCTTGAATCTTCATTTTCTATCTGGCTTAAATGGTAAGCTATAAGTTTTTATATTCAACATACATTTTTTACGCTTCTTTTGTTACTGCTCCTCAGGAAATTCTCTGCTCCTCAATTTAATTTATCAGTTCTGACTGAAACAATAAGATTGATAGAAAATTGGGATTTATGAGTACTTTGGGAATAAAAGTAGGTTGATTTACCACAACATTTTCACTTTTGGTAATCATTTCCATGATCTTGACTTTAAAGGACTGAGTACAAATACTTATGTAGCTAATGCGATGAAACCTACTTCGAGGACGAATTAGCAGTTAGCTAGCACCCACCACCAGAACGCGCGCGTTGCGTATCACGAGGAAACCTTTCCCGCGCTGGTCGTCCCCTAGCTCCTACTAACCTCATTATTCGTATCTTTGCAGTGGGTTCAAACCTATTTTGAATTAAAATTTCAAAATGATTGTCTCTACCAAATTCAATGATGTGAGAACTTTGGAAAAAATTATAATTCACCATTGACACAAACCTTTTACGAAAATCCTTCGTGATCGACTCCTCAGAACAGACTCCTCAGAATCGAAAAAACTAGGTTAGCTAATACTCACTTTGCTTATTATTTTTACTAGTCCACCCCAATTTATTTGAAATAAGAAAGAAGGCGAGAGGAAAAAAAACCGTAAGAAATAAAAAAATTCAATGTCTCAAGAGTTGATGAGGCCGAGTGCACACCACGGTAGAGGAAACAAGGTAGGGTCATTTTTATGGGAGAAAATACACCTCCTCTTGTTCGGCTAGCCAATAGAAAGACTTTATTTCAAACAAACTTTATGACGTCACCAAAACGCCCTGTCGTTAGGCCAATATTGCAGCCAGATTTGGGGGTCGCAGTGCTACCAGATGCATTATGAGCGCTGCTATTGGTTCGTTGCTATGACGTCAGCAAAACCACATCGTCAACGAAAAAAGACTGGTTTGAACCTACCTTGTTTCTCTATCGTGGTGAACACGGCCCGACAAAAATGTAGAATAATGTACGACAAATCCAATGACACACGTTCCTATTTCCTAAGAATTCACTTGATATTCATTCCTACTCGAATCTGATGGATTATTACACTGGAAATTATGGGAGTTGATGAAGCTTGTATCACAGATCCGCTCATCGCACACTTTCGGCTGGCTTCGGATACACAGACGGACACCCCCCTCTTATTATAGTATAGAATGGCACGTTACCTGAGTTTACGCGGTTGTTTCATTCGGTTTGGGTTGGTAGGATGAAACCGTATTGAAAAACCGGTTTTACTGCTCGAATATATTTTTATCCTTCCTAAGAACTACGAAAAATACACTTACAAAATACGCTAAATTTACTTTTTCGAAAGGTATTAAAATAGTGTGAATGCTATTCGTTTGTTCTGGCACATAAATGAGCAATTTTCCTAGCGGTACACTAATATAATACGCAGTCAACGTGTAAAGCATTCAAAAATACAAGAACGATAATCAGATGCTTAGCAGTGTTTTCCGGTGGAGACACCGAGTGTCACTTCACTCAGAAACTTTAGAGTAATTTTAATAAAATTTTTCAATAAAATGCGTTTCTCACTCCTTTCGCAATTTTGTATTTTGCTAACTAAAATTCCAGTCAGTAAATCAAATAGACAACTATTTTATGTTCCGAATACCAAACATCGTTTTTCAAGAAAGTTCATGAAATCATAAATAAACCAATACCATTTTTGCGATCTTTAAACATTGCTCCTCAATAACGAATACGTTGTGATAACTTGAAGCTCAAAATTTTTTAAACTGCAGACGATCGCCGGTCATGATTCTCTTCCGCGACAGGACTGATATTTTATTAGCACATTGTAAGACAATTACTTTTTCTTCAATTTATGAGATTGATACTTACTAATCAACGTTATTTTTAATCGTCAATGAAACTTAGAAAATGAATTCCGGATTCCTTGTCATTAGGTATACAGTGTCCCGAAAACGAGGCGCTGTGATGGCAGTCATTTAAAATAATTTGACTGTACCATTCGGCATAGGTAGACATTACCACCGACTCGATTATCTAACAAAAAATAGAGTACGACGAACGTATACAAATAATTTGCGTTAGTCAGGCAGATATGTTACGAATATATTGAACATCCAGCTCGTGGTCAGCTCACAAAGTGCGTGTAGCGATTAAAAACGATTAAAAAGCGTGCAGCCCAAACTTCAATTTCATTGCCCACGAATATCATAGTAATTTGAAGCATGGTCACTTAAAAAATATGGTTAAATTGAAACAAAGTTCTACACAGAAAAATAAGTCTTTGTTAAAAATAAAATCATTTTATCGACAGGAAAATAATATATGTTTAAAAAATGTATGGTCATTGTTCGTAAGAACAATATCATGTTCGAAAAATTAAGCCATTTTAGCAGAATGGAATCATTAAAAACAATAGGTTTCGTTCGAAACAATGGGTTTATAAATATTAAATGATCTAAAAAATTGACCACATGCTCTAGTCTAAGCGGTCACAGCGCTAAAATTCGGTAAAAATTCAATTAGGTTTCGCGGCTGCAGAACGATACAAAATATTGTTGTTTAGTTTGGTACAGATCGTCATGGCCGGTATAAAAAATGAAATTTTATTCTAGTGAAGTAGATACATATAATTTTGTAGAGCTGTTTCTTTCAAATGTCATTTTTTCGAACGCATTGTAACTAATGTCAGAACGCAAGGACGGTACCTCCGGTCAAGCCGATACCAATTCCTACATCTGGGTCAGGAGTGGAATAATAGCCAAGTTCTCTTATTTTACAACGAGGAGAAACACAGGACTGGGTTTGCAGAGCATAGAACCGATGACCCTCCTAGTGCAAAGCCAGCTCTAGGCCCTTATGATTAAAGTGAGATGGGAAAAACCTGTAAGATTTACGGTGACGAAGAAATAGGCATGATAACTTTCGTGCTAAATGTCAATTACACAGCAAGCCAGCATTCCTTGTTGTAAAGCCTGACAGTTAAATCACACCAACCAATAAGGAAAAGCGATTCCATTGTGAAGAGCTTAATATACAATATCATTGTAGCGAGTGGATACTTATCCGAGTGGAGTTCAGGGATTCTACTTACGTATCCACGGAGCGCTACGACACCTAAAATGCGATGAAGGAAAATCTACAACAGCATCCCAAATGGAAAGTCGTTTTCATGACCGGATTAAAAATAATGATATATTGAATGAAATATCTCTATCTCCAGCTGTTCAGCCATAAAACCTAGTTCAGTTCAAGAAGTCACCCTGTAAAAACGAGTCTTTTAGCTCACAGTATATCGACAGCTAATGGTCGCTGTGGCAGAGTGGTTAAGGGATCGGCCTTGTATGTTGGAGACTAGGGTTCGTATCCCGGCGCTGGCGCGGCGATTTTCCCCGTTGGGTATAAGGGAAAGCTCAAGCACAATACCCCACTCAACCCAGGTGTCGGAAATGGGTACCGGCTTTACGGGGGAACCGTCATGGTGTCCTATATATAGGGTTAGTTATAAGACATTTGAAAAACCAATGCTTAAGACCATATGTATCAGGCTTGATTGGAAATAAAGCATCCCAAAGATGCCGATGTTTGTTTTTTTTGTTTAATGAACGGCTAGAGAGGGCCTTACAAGTAGCGGCTCGGTGCTGACACACCTCAACTTTGTGGTGGGCGCGTGCGATCCCCACCACCTTCATGCCCACAGCCACCAGCGCCCGGCAGATGGCAGCACCGATGCCAGCGCTAGCGCCCGTCACGATGGCAACTCTGCCTTGCCACCGCTCTTGTCCAACGCTCTGTAAACATTAGAAATTTCACCAGTCAAATGGAACATGTTTCCCTGCTAAAAGTCCACAAAAAATACTTCTTAAAAAATTAATTTTGAAACTATTTTCAAGTGAAAAAATTAGCGCATATGACACACATGTATATTTACGTCGTGCCAGCAAGAAGACTGCCTTATCAGCCTGTCTAAAATAAAAACTTGAAAAAAACGCAACAAAAATTTGAAACATAACCATCACGCTGATAATGACATCAACCTCAGCTACACATTAAGGAAAAGAAAAAAATCGCAAGAAAATATAAATGCCACGATTACCAGGACCGTTGTCTTACTGCCATGTGCAGTCCTTGAAGTCATGGTAAATTGAAAGTGTGTATCTTTCGTAGATAGCTTTCGTTAATGTTTTCTGCTGTACAATTATTTTACTCGTACTTTCACAACAGATTGATTATTCGTTTTTTTTTCTCTTCACATTATATTGAAGTGTCATTAGACTGCGTAAAAACAAACATATATGGAGAACATTTTTTTAACATTTGATTTATTGAACCATGAGCTCTTTTTTACAGGTATCAAAATTGGCGGGGAGAAATAACTTTACTTAATTGTCCCAAATTAATGGCAAGCGTCGGTAGTGCAAATTTTTTTTTTTTAGGAAATCAAGCAGTGCAAAGCCCATATAACAATATTTACTGATTGTTCTGCGAAAATTTCCGAACCGAGGTAATCGGTTTGAGAACATGATAACCCAATGCTTCTCCTTTTGTTCCTTGCCATGGGATGGACGGGCGCAAAAGGCGCAATAATACGCCGGACGCTGCGCACAGCAAGCGAAAGTCGGCCAGAGGTATTCATTGCGCGGATCGCGATGACTCAATTCACGGCTCTCGAAAAATATATAAACTATTTAATATATAATTTATATTATATTCGCTAACTTGCAGTAGCTGCGGCTCCCACATTATTACGTTTAATCGAAGTGGCTCTCTTGCAAAAAATGGTGAATAACTCTAACTCTGGTGTAGAAGGAAGTGCATCCCATTTTGGGTACTAATAAATACGAAACTCGGGGTCATGATTTGAGTTTGAGATACTGTCAATACATCATATTATTCCATTATTGTTCAAAAAGGGAATAAAAAAGCACTGAATTGACCAAGATAGTAGACGGAGTTATTTCCATCAGATGGGACAAGAGCACTTCGGCGGGCTGAGGATAATGGTACGTCAGGTACATAGAAGCGTGTCAGGGGGAAGCATAGAGGACCCTAATATTCTCTGACTAATAGATCAGGCTCACGAGCTCAGGCTCGCAGACTAAAATCCTAATGTAGCCTGTAGGAAACACCGTAGGGAGAGGATTTATGTAAACATTTATAATTTTTGTACATTGTATAATGCGTTACCTTGTGCTTACAGTTAGACTTCTGTCAAATAAAGTCACGTTTCGAGAAAAAATAAACGTAAACTTGAATTGTCCGGTAACATTTTTCCGATCACCACCAGTATGTGTTCGAAAACGCGCTCCCGAGTTTCCGGGGGAAAAGGTAAAAATTTGAAGGTTTACAGTTCAATATTAACGTTTGCAGTTTATTATGGTGCTTCAGAATTAGTGAATTTTAGAAGCCTCAAATAATTTGATAAAATTCTCTTCAAATGTCTGCAGTTAGGGGCTGGCATTCAACCATCTTGTCCGCCCGTTTAACAAACCTGTGTAGGCGATTGCCTAACTTCAGCGCCATTTACAAGTTATTGAATGCAATAAATAGAGTTTTAGTTCCCTGACAAGAATATCCTTCACCTGGAATCAAATGTCCGAATATTTTTTTATACATTAGCTAGGTCTCATTTTACATTGACCCTTAGAGTTAGTAAATTATCCACTGGTTCTTTGCAAGAGTTTTCAAACAAAGGGAGTCCGTTTGGGAATATGATAATCCACTGTTTTTCCTTTCGTTTGATGCAGACAGCGGTCTAGTAATGTCTGTGTGTATTTGTTTCCTTCTGTTTTTCCAATTTGATGAGAAATTGATGTATAACCCAGGATGTTAAGTATTAAACTTCTCAGCTGATAATTTCTATAGGTTTATGATTATATAACATAACTAATGAAAATGCAATACAGTGGCCAGATTATGACAAAATAAAGCATTAATCTGACATAAAGTGATTGTATATGAGACATTTTTATAATCATAGTACCTTAACATCGATAAACAAATTATGATGTCATGATTTCCTCCGGTTTTTCAATTCAAACTTAGTATTTGTGCACGGTTTTTCCTAATTGAGGAGTTTGTTACAGGGAGGGAGATAAATGTAAACAGTTTACAACAATTAAAATATTGTTTTCACGAGGGGGAGTTTTCTTTTCCTAACCAGATGACAGCAAGGGAGTAAACCTGCAATCATACTTAGAAGTTAAGGCCCCCTCACACGTAGAAATATGTTGGCAGACAATCTGAACTGAATTTGGTTTGTCGGTCTCAGGGCCTCTCACACGATGCAAACTTTAACAACACACTGCAAACTTGAAAAAGACAGGCGCACGCTTCAGTATACCAGTAGTAGCTAGGGGGAGAGTACGCACAAGAATAGAGACTCCAGACGGCGAGTTCGTACAATTGATAGGATTCGCTATAGTTGCAATGAATAAGAAATAAAAGAGATGTAAAAGCTCTCTTAAAATGGGCTAAAGAATAGTTCCTAAAAAGTAGTGAACATACAAATAAGAAATTGCCTATTGAAGTGCATAAGGAGGGAGAGAGGCAGAGTACAGTCGTGCACCACACACGAAGGCTGGCGTGACACTGACGTGGTGTCAAGGTTTGCACCACAGATCATATACACAGAACACTTACATAAGAAAAACTGCAAAACTACGGTGGACCGCAATCCGCTCTAGACAAACGTACACACGCACGCCAACCAATCAGCTTCTAGCAGCCATGACTCGCGGCTGACGTCATTGTTGACAAGGCTTTCAATTGGCTGCGTATCCAGGCTTTACTAAGATACTCGTTAGGATTGGAACTCAAGTTTTTATTCAAAAGTTAAGAAACGTTTCTTGGCGTAATAAGGATAGTGAAAGCCAAAGTAGTACATTTCGATTATATTGATAACACTTTTTTATATTGTCCTTCACTATACGTAAACGTGAATGTGCATTCATGAACATATTTAGAATTTATATTTATAAACTAAGGCGCATATAAATTAGCCTCAGGTTCTAAATGTGATAAAACGTCGGTGCCGTATATTAAGTTTTTCGGAAAGAGTTCATCAACATTTTAAACCATTAAATACCAGATTCTTATATAAGTCGAAACAATACGATAATGAAGAAATTCAGATGTTTGAGTGATAAAAAAAACTGCTAAAAATAGCTAGCACACTTCTCCACTACGCATTTTTTAAGCGTACGTAAGGAGCCATTTCTGCTGCAATCTTCGTTACACCTCTGTCAAAGGCTCACAGCCGACTAACGACTTCAGATTCAAACTAGAGACACGTAACAATTTACCGGCTCCGTCATTGGCCAATTGGCCCCTACGTCATTGTCGACAGGGCTGAAACTCACTTAGTGATAAGTTGAGGATCTTCTGGTGTATGACCTGTGTCATGTACAAGAAGATCCGCAACTTATCACTAAGTGAGTTTGAAATCTGTAGACAATGACGTAGGTACCAATTGGCCAATGACGGAGCCAAGAAATTGTCACGTGACTGTTTGAATGTGAAGTCGGCTGTGAGCCTGTGACAGAGGTGTAAGGAAGATTGCAGCAGAAATGGCTCCTTACATACGCTTGAAACAGTGCTTAATGAAAAATTGTGGTAATGATAACCGTCAATGTCCTGATTTGTCGTTTTTCCACTTTCCAAAAGGAAATTACGACAAGTGGATTGCAGCATGTGGAGATGCAACGTTGAAGATGGATGAGAAATCCAAAATACCTCAGAGGGCTTTTGTGTGTTCTGAGCATTTCTGTCGTTCAGATTATAAATTCATGTTGTCTCCATTCAGAAATGCGATAGAAGTTATTGAAATCTTCAGCAGTTCCAAAAAGAGCTGTGCAAGACCAAGGTAATGTAAAACTTTTTGTTTTATCGTTTATTCAGAGTTAACACAGTAAATCAAAGTTTCACTAATTGATGAATCTCCTAAAACCCTTGATTTCCAAAAAAATGAATGGCTGTTTGATTGACCTGTAATAGCACTGTGTTAATGAAGAGTAGAAGTTGTATGTGCTTCAATTTTTTATCAAAAACATAAGGGCCTAGTAATAAATATTGTTTGTGGCTTTAGCTGAAATGAAGAAAGCAGTAAAAAACCCAAAAATTTAATTTCCGTTAAGAAAAATAAATAGTATGCTTTTTATACAAGATTTAGTTGCAAATGCTCATTTATAAATAATGTTTCAATAGATAAATAAATGCTGATTTAAATTGTCTCACATTGGCTGTAATTTTGTATTGCGAGTAACTGCTTGTTTCTTATTGACATTTAACTAACACAATCAAAATCTATCATGAGTAGTTTTTTTGAATAAGTGATGGTTGAAAACTTTGAATAATTCTATGTATTTTTGTGTAAGTCCTTTCAATTTGCTTGGAACTTATATGATGTTTGAAAATAATTTACATATTGCTATTGTGTGAAGTAGTCAATGAGATATCTTGATTGCACTCCATGAGCATGAATAATGTTTTTCAAATAATTTGTTTGTCTTTAAAATTTACTCCTACTGCTCATTGCCTCATTATAATTAAAAGAACATCACACAGGCTTCTGTAGTTTAGTAGGTAAATAGTAGCATGCCTACTCTGACCTAACACAGCATTCAAATAAATGATTAGGTTTTGAATAAGTCAGCTTTCCATCCTACAGCTAGTCACTTTCAAAGATGACCTTTAATACTATGAACAGTGATCAGACAGAGTTGTTCACAAAAGTGGCCATGCAGAGTTGACCACCAAAGGTGACCATACAAAGTTTATATAGTTTATATAGGTTTCTTCTTGGTTAATTTAAGGTCCAGATACATGATTTATAGGATTTTATGAACAAAATATTACAGAGTAGACTACATGGAATCTCAATTAATATGAACTCCAATCTCAAATTACAATTTGACTAAAATGGAATGAATAAAAATCCAGTTCAAATGAATAAAACTTATTGAGATAAAAATTGTTCACATCGTGAATGGAAAATTTACATAATAATAATTGAAAAAATTTAATTTGGATCAGTACAACAGTTTACAAGATACAGGGGCTAGAAGCTGGGTAATGGGTTGATTTACTTTAATAATAGTTCTCAATTCATATGATTAATTTGCAGCTGAAGGGGTAAAAAGAACCTATTTCTGGCATTTTGTCATTTCTGGCTGTGTTCTGAAAATGGTATGGGTACTCGAGGAACCAACATCCCCTGAGCCATACAAGATGTATGCATTCATTAAATAAGCAACAGGTATTGCAAGATTATTTTTTGTAATTTTCCAATAGCCCTTCTCTCTGTTTGTAAGTTATTGATATTAAGATCTTCAAAGGCTCTGTCACTCTCTGTAGAAACTGTATTCTACTTTCAGTTGATGCAGAAATGATTTGTCTATAAAAATAGAAAGCATAATTCAAGTTCTAGTCTAAACTTGATTTCTGCCTAAAATGTGTGTTCTTCCAAAAGTGCTGAAAATTGCAAACATATACCTTTTTTCAAATTAAATATTCAAAATTCTATTCCTGTTTATTAAAAGTTTGAGGAGACCAGAATCCTTTTTTACATTGGAAAGTGATGGAGCTTTTGTTGCTTGATAAAGTACAAAAAATTCTGCATTTATTGGTTGAAATTTGGTCTTGGTGCAAAAAATCTACAATTTTGCAGCATGAAAGTATGTATGGAATTTAACTTCACACATGTAAACCATATTTTGTTCCCCTTGGAACAAAATCAGTATGATATAGCATCAGTATGATGAAAAAAATCAGTATGATATAGCACAGCCAGTATGATTTAGCAAGACAAAATATTGAAAAAATGCGATGCAGAAGAAGTACAGTGGATGCCAGGTAGTTTACAAGTGACATAAAGAAAGAGCAAATGAGAAGGAAGACTGTAAACGAGAAACAATATAAAATACCAAAAATGTTTAGATGACATGCGAGTTACAGAGGATGAATGACACAGTTCATGGAATGAGTATAGGGACCAGAAAAAAAGATGAAGGCACACTAAAGTGTTTGGATTGTACTAGTGGATGCTTAGCGTGGTGCAAAAGTCTGCATGTTGGAAAGAATGTGCCTAAGTGTGGAATGTTGTATCATGTTAGTTTTGTAAGCCAACTCTTTTTAGCTGTCTGTTGTAAGCATTTAGTGAGAATAGACACATGTTGAGGTGGAATGTATAATAGTAGATTAGGTAAGTAATGTGATAGGGGAGTTAAAAATACCATTGAACACTCTGTCCATGGATTGTACATAGTAAGTATGAGGAGAGGGAGACCTTCGCGAATGTATTCGAGTGGTATGGAGAGAATGTGTGATGTGACAGATGTGTGGAAGATGATTATGGTATGATTTGTCTGGCTGGACTTATATCAGGATTGTAATTTAAATAATGCAGATGCTATAAAAAATTTTCTTATACAAGCCTGAAGTTTAAAACACTGACTAGATTGAGATAGTCATGTAGGGTGGTTTGTATAGTGGCCTGCCATACCTGAGGGTTGCATATCCCCAAATTATACATCTCCATTGTCAGACATTTTTTACTCTGAATAAAATGCAGTCTGTCTAGTAACCACAGGTAATTTGAGACACCATGTCGGGACAGTTGGGAGCACCTTATGAAATGAGTCTAATGTATATTTGAGTTGAGAACAGGGTCTTAATGACTTTTATTTGTGGGGATTAATATTGAATGGTACTTAGCTCTTTGAGTATATTACTCACTCCCTCTCACTTGCTCTGCAAAACAAAGTTATGGTGGTGGAGCCATACACAGACTTATTTTCAACTGAAGTATTACTAGTCAATGCTATGATGTAGAAGTTCAAGAAAAATTAAGGTTGTGGGAAGTATCACTCTTTGTGTAGTGTGCATCAATTTTATTCAAGATGCTGTAGCACTATTCCCAATTTATGTCCTTATTTCTCCATCAGCTGCTGGTACTGAATCTCCTGCTCGTGGTGCTCCAAGCCCAGGTACTCCTGAGGCATCAAGGCCTGCCACACCTTGCGTTGCAATGCCTGGTGCTGCATTGCCTGCCACTCCTAACAAAAGTAAGTTTACAATTTAAATGATGATTCCCCAATTCAATTGAGGAATACTGAAATAAAAGAAAAGAATGTTCAAATTGAGTTTTATGTAGTGAAATTTTGAAAAAGTCAAGGCCACTTGAAGAAATATTCATCCCACATGATAATTGAAGCAAATAAGCTCAATTTACACCAATTTAGAAAGTGAATGGCTGTCACTTATGAAGCCTTAGTGTACACAAAGAAAGAGTAGTACATTCTAAATGCTTTTGTGAATGGTATTCACACATGTTTAAAAGTGTGTGGCATTTATCCAGGAAATGAATGCTACACAATTCATTATAACACTCAAAGAAACATAGCAAAGCAAATTTTTTGTAGGGAAACACACTTCAACATTGAATTGGAAATGATTTCATACATAATACAAGGGTTAAAATGTTACTGGCAATCTTTTTCTATTTTCAATTTAGTGTTAAATTAAGGAAAATAATTGAAATGTTCAAAAATGTAGTTACCAACACCAAAGTTACTTGATATGACATGAATTGCAATCCTGAGTTAACTGAGGAGATTCATGAATTAGAAATAACTAGTGCAGTGTTTGTACTGACATGTTAGTTTTGTTTGGCAAAAATTGGTTTTGTCAACACATTTCGTGTGAAGTGACCCACCGGTGGTCACTTGAGTGATTTTCATAGAGCTGCTGACCCACCTGGAGTCACTATCTCATTTTGTATTAATACTTGTCAGCTAAATAAAGGCTCAATCCAGGTAATGTTTGCTATTTGCAAATTTGATTATCACAAATGACTTTAAATTTGAATTAAACATTGAACTTCAGTTTAACCCATTCCAGTTAGCGTGTTAATTAGATGAGCTCCTCCAGTTTTTAATGGGCCTCCTCTGTACCTCAGTGTTTAATTCTTTATGTACCCCTACAGTGCAGCAGAACTTTGATTTAAGCATAAGCCTTGCCTGTTTTACATTATGAAGGATCCCTTACACTGGATGATTTTTCAATGAGTGGGATAAAGCTTTAGTATCCATTGGAAGTAGTATTTCATGAGAGAGAATGTCAGGGGCTGAGCTGATAGTGAGGTAGGGTTTTTTCTTGTTGGTACTGAGATGCTTTCTTGTATGCTAGACGCTTCCTTCCACTTGTTCTGTGATATTATGTTATGGGGTGGAGCCTTCAACCGCCTTCTCTGCTAATGAATAAGAATTTAATGACATGAAGTAGAGGTTCTGGAAGAATTAAATTTGTTGAAAATACCACTCATTGTGTAGTATGTGTCAATTTCTTTTAAGATGCCATATCACTGTTCCCAATTTATTCCCTTATTTCTCCATCAGCCGCTGGTACTGTACCTCCTGCTCTTGGTGCTCTGTGCCCTGTCACTCTTGGTGCTTCAAGGGCTGCCACTTCTAGCATTTCAAGGGCTGCCACTCTTGGCACTTCAAGAGCTACCACACCTGGCAACTCAAGGCCTGCCACTCCTGGCACCTCAACCTCAAGGCCTGCCACTCCTGGCACCTCAAGGTCTGCCACTTCTGGCAAATCAAGACCTGCCACTCCTGGCACCTCAAGATCTCCCACTTCTGGCACCTCAAGGCCTGCCACTCCTGGCACCTCAAGGCCTGTCACCAGTGATTCCAGCAAACAATGCTTCTCACCTTCGTCGAGGGTAACAACACAGGTTAGTCGCGTTGAAATAAACTGATTTCTTACTTCATTGAACTGTCTTTCAATTTTAGCGAAATAGATTTTTCAAGTTACAAGCCAGAATTGGACAGCGTTGGATGAGTGCTATCAGCAAAAGCTCGAAAGATTGCTGAAACGTCATCACATACACATTATTCTAAGACTCGGATTAAATTGAACTTGACTAGGATTAATTTGAACTTGACTTGGATTAAATTGAACTTGACTTGGATTAATTTGAACTTGACTTGGATTAATTTGAACTTGACTTGGATTAATTTGAACTTGACTCGGATTAATTTGAACTTGACTCGGATTAATTTGAACTTGACTTAGGTTAATTTGAAGTGGAAAAGGTGTAGTGGCAGACAACACCAGCAGACTCAGTAACTAGTGGCAGACAACCCCAGCAGACGCAGTAACTAGTGGCATACAACACCAGCAGACGCAGTAACTAGTGGCAGACAACACCAGCAGACACAGGAACTAGTGGCATACAACACCAGAAGACTCAGTAACTAGTGGCAGACAACACCAGCAGACGCAGTAACTAGTGGCAGACTACACCAGCAGACGCAGTAACTAGTGGCAGACAACACCAGCAGACGCAGTAACTAGTGGCAGACAACACCAGCAGACGCAGTAACTAGTGGCAGACTACACCAGCAGACGCAGTAACTAGTGGCAGACAACACCAGCAGACGCAGTAACTAGTGGCAGACAACACCAGCAGACGCAGTAACTAGTGGCAGACAATACCAGCAGACGCAGTAACTAGTGACCATTGAATTATTTGAGTTGATGACGTTGATGAAACATTTACTATGACTATGGAAAGTAATTGTTATGGTAACTAACTTATTATCGCATTGATACGGCAATGTGGGAATTGATGTATCAATTTAGTGAAAGAAAATGGAGTTGAATAAAATATAATTAAAGGGAATACGACCGTGTTTTCCAAAGGAATATTATTCACTAGACTAGACGGGATTAGATATTTTTTTAAGCAAAGCTTCTACATATGGCTAGCACCAAATGTGTATATCCTTATTGTACCTGTGATTTAAATAATCTTTCACAAGTGCTCGAGTGCACAGGGTCCAATCTCGCGAATTTCTACACCGCCCAGCCCTCTCCCTCCACCTCCAAGCAGCTACAGCACCACCTCCGATCAGTTACAGGAATGTCAGGTTAAATTAATTTAGGTTAGGTTAAGTTAATTAAGTTAGGTTAATAGGTTAGGTTAAGTTAGGTTAGGTTGGGTTAGGTTAGGCCAAGTTCAGTTAGTTTAAAGTTAACTTGAAAAAGTTCAAAAATACCTAGTTTTGCGTGCCGAGATGGAGGGTCGAATAGCCTAACACCAGCAGTCGCTGTCAAAACTTATTAAAATGATTTAATGCAAGTCAACTTTGGTGTTCCTCTGAAGTATCCACTTACTAAGTACTTGTAGTGGTTATATTGCAGTGAATAATAATAACTGTATAACGAACAGATAGATTAATAGACCTCAGTAGTGCTACATAGTTAAATAATTGGTGCGAATGGCAACTTTATGTTGCTATTCGGAGGTGGAAGGAGAGGGGTGGGCGGTGTAGAAATCCTGCGACATTGGACCCTGTGCGCCCGGGTAGAACTCTTATCACAGATACGGTCATTAAACACCATTTAAGAGCGTGAAAAAGAGTCGGACCATCCAAGTTAATGTGTTCATTGAGTTTCTCATTGTTATTACATAAGATAAATTACGCAAAAAAAATTATATACATACATTCATTTCTTCAGTAATTTAAGGAGGCACCTGGCGTTTCATCACATAGTAATTGATGCGAAGTGAACTATCGATATTCCCTCAGTGAAAGTTGACCACTCCGATAATATTTCAATCAACCAAAAGAGACTATCATCACATTTGTAACGTAATGTAACATGAATGCCTGCAATGAACGAAACTTTGTGTGTAAACATATAACTTTTGGTAAATTTATGCAAACGCCGTCTGAGAGATGCACACACGTGACTAAGTGGAAGTCACTCAGTTTTCCAACACCATCGCTGTAACCTTTCTTCTACTTCACCGCCAAGTTTGCATGCAGAATTTTGAACAAATTTTACAATGTAATAATTCATACTGTAACAAAAGCGTTATTTGACAATAGGTAAGAAAACTGGATTTTCGTTCATCAGACAAAAATTCAGGGGTTTTTACGTACTCAGTGATTCATTAAAACTGTATTCAATAAAAAAACTGAGTAACACGCATTCAAAATTTTACTATTCTAATGACTTTTTTATTGACACTTGCAACAAAATTTGGCCAGATAATTTCCAAAAACCAACGAGAGCAACTCTACAATTTTTCAGAATGAGTGAGTTGGCTGTGTGTTCATCTGTGTTGTTATTGAATGGAAGGAAGCTTTCGTGTTGACTTGTGTTCCGTAGTGGGGAATGTTGATGTCTTGACTGTTTTGTTGTGTTGATGTGGTTCTTGTTGTTGTCGTTCTTGTTGTTGATGTTACTTTTGTACATCTATTATGATGCATTGTTGTTTTCCATCTAGACGTTGTTTAATATCAACGTATAAGTAACGATTTAACAATTACTATCATCAGTAGCAATGTACACAAATGTGCCCCAAAATTGCCCCCTTATAGTTGCCCTAGCCAACAACATAATATTTTGTATCGCGTTATAGGTCGTCCTGAGACCGGTGCACCTAAACAGGAGGTTGGTGATCCTAAGACGGGAAATTGGGCGTAGCGGATGTCTTGAACATGGCTTCATGTATTACAATGACACCAAAAATACAATGATAATAACGCTAATCATGATGGAGCAAAATGACGGGCGATGAGAGGAGAACCAAAGTAACAACATATCATTGCAATGCTCAAATCAAATTATCATAGTTATCCTCCGAAAACGTGAAACAGTTTTTTCAGTACTGTGGTCTTAATTTTAGTGTCACATAGCTCAAACTTTTATTAAAAAAAAAACAATTTATTGTATTACCTTTTGATTCAATTTGATAATTTTTTTGAGTCGTGTAATTAGTTATAAAAGTTTTGTCTAAAATTAAACGCGTCAAATTTGAAGGATAAAATTTTGATCATGTAATGAAAAAGGAAACACACACATTCTAATCAATTGATATTAATTTTGTAAGCCGATGTCGGCTAATGAAAAACCCGTCCACATGCGCTACAGCGAAGGGAGAGTGTAGCGTGTGTAATGGTGCGTGCTGGGCTGGTGGTGTTGTTGTCTGCCACTAGTTACTGCGCCTGCAGGTGTTGTTGTCTGCCACTAGTTACTGCGCCTGCAGGTGTTGTTGTCTGCCACTAGTTACCGCGCTTGCAGGTGTTGTCTGCCACTAGTTACTGCGTCTGCAGGTGTTGTTGTCTGCCACTAGTTACCGTGCTTGCAGGTGTTGTCTGCTACTAGTTACTGCGTCTGCAGGTGTTGTTGTCTGCAACTAGTTACTGCGTCTGCTGGTGTTGTTGTCTGCCACTAGTTACTACGTCTGCAGGTATTGTTGTCTGCCACTAGTTACTACGTCTGCAGGTAATGTCGGCCTCTAGTTACGGCGTCTGCAGGTGTTGTCTGCCACTAGTTACCGCGTCTGCATGTGTTGTTGTCTGTCACTAGTTACCGCGCTTGCAGGTGTTGTCTGCCACTAGTTACTGCGTCTGCAGGTGTTGTTGTCTGCCACTAGTTACCGCGTTGGCAGGTGTTGCCTGCCACTAGGTACCGCGTCTGCAGGTGTTGTTGTCTGCCACTAGTTACTGCGTCTGCAGGTAATGTCGGCTTCTAGTTACGGCGTCTGCAGGTGTTGTCTGCCACGAGTTACAGCGTCTGCAGGTGTTGTCTACCACTTGTTACTGCGTCTGCAGGTGTTGTCTGCCACTAGTTACTGCGTCTGCAGATGTGTTCACAGCAATGTTTCCACCACCATCAGCTAATGTGTCATTACCTACGGCTAAACGATGCAATTTTGTATATTCAGGCAGTAAGCTGCTTAGTAAAAATGGCGGCGTGCTTACAAAAACTGACCTCAAGTGTGTGCTTGGAAGTCAGTTATCTCAGATGACATAACGTAACTCAACCGGCAGATATCCTTAAGAATACTGGGCAATTCACAGTGATAATTACTACACAACCATATGTGACGTACATAATGTCGATGGTATAAGGCGCCGCGAGCGGCTCTAAAAAGTTTTTATCTTCTTTTTTAACTATATGGTATTCGTATGTTAATAGCGTGAACGCTCAAACGCAGTGTTGTTGCCGTTTATTCGTTTAAGAAGTGGAAATAATAACCTGACATTGTTTTGTAATATCAATTATTCCAAAATTCTAAACTTTGTGAGGCTAAACAAATTTGTTTCCACCGAATAAATAAGCATATTCTGTTACATGCACCCGAAATTAGTGGAAATCGAAAAGGAAATTTTAAGGCTAACTAATTTATTTTATGATGAGTCTTTGGAATTAAATGGAAGGAATTTTCACTTTACTTCTCAATTCCATTGAACAACAACATGCTGACTTCCACTGTTGATGCTATATCGCTTCTTACATTTACATAAATGTAAATATCAATACATTACGGTTTTGTTCTTTTTGTTACGTTGTGGTATTTGTTGTTTACGTGCGGGTGTAGGTACGGTGCTGGTGTAGGTACGGTGCTGGTGTAGGTACGGTGCTGGTGTTATGGTGCTGGTGTAGGTACGGTGCTGGTGTAGGTACGGTGCTGGTGTAAGTACGGTGCTGGTGTAGGTACGGTGCTGGTGTTATGGTGCTTGTGTAGGCTTACGGATGTAGCTCTGTACCCACACCAGCACCAAGATTTCAATGAATATATTGACAAAAAACATTAAAGAACTGATTGATGTAGTAAAAAAACATAGAAAATGAAAGTAATACAAATATCATCAACAATGATAGGTGGCATGTTGTCCTACGGAGCATTTCTCTCGTGATCGAATAACTCTACCAGAAAATGAGTTAGTTACCGTTTTTCTAAAAACTACGATTTTACTTTGAAAAGGAATTCGCACAATTTAAAATGTATGAATGACATTGAAAACAAATTATGAAAGCATCTTCTTCTTGCGGAATTTGAACTTCAATAAATGAAGAATTTTTTACTTCTATTATTCAATCTTACGATATTACATTTGGTCAATTAATCTGAGTGTCAACTGGTGCCAAAATTTGATGTACTTCAAATCTGTATTAACTGAAAGATGTTTTTGAGAGTCGGGTTAGACTCGCATGAAAGATGGGTGAATTACTAGAATTACCTCACCAGCACAGTAACAACTGATATTTCTGCGTATTTACGAGTAAAAAATGGTATGTATTGATTTCTACAGCTATGAAAATTAGTGAATGATAATAATGCCAATAGCATCAACAATGGTGGTCAGCATGTTGTTTTTAAGTGAAATTTAAACCATAAATGACCCAGAATTAAAATAATTCACCCAGCCAATAATTAAATAGAACATTTATGACAGATTATGTGCCAGATAATCCTAAAATACGGTAAAAAATGCAAATAAATGCAAAACTGACCACAGATTTATGTTCGGAAAGTCAAGTTTTTCAATTCAAATTACTCTAACTCAAACGAATATCTTTTTGAAAGCTCATTTAAGCCTAGCAGAGACCACTCCTCTCAGAGGGCGAATGTTCAACAGGTAATGCTGACATCGTTCATGCGAGTCTAACCTGACTCTCAAAAATATTTAACGATACAATGAACTACATTATCTATGACTAAAATTTAGGAATAGTTGACACTCATCCTAATTTAGCATTGTAGGGCTCTACCTGAGTTATCCACCAAACCTTGATTCTAAACATTCATGTTCAGTAATCGTAATATGTCTCATTGTATAAATAATCAACAGAAAGTTCCCAGTTCTCTCCCGCGTATCACCGATACCTACAGCCGGAGAAGTATAAATGGAAGTTCGCTGCTTCACTCGCCTCAAACGGAACTCAATGGCCGAAGTAGCAACACCTGGCCTTACAAGTGGTGACCCCAGAACCATCACGGAGTCAAAACTTTGACTCCGTGCACACTCGACATGCACACTCTCTTTAACCGAAAACACCCCACTTACCTCCTAGCCGACATGAATGCCATACACCCCACCTTTGGATACACATACGCAAACAGGAAGGGGAGACAAGTCCACTCACTAATAGACAGGAACAAATGTCTCCACATAGGCCCTAATTTCCCCACGATAATCACTCACCGCGCTTGTACTAGCCCAGATATCCTACTAACAAACACGCAAACATTTCACAACATCATACTCGAACCAGGTCCACTAAAACCTTCCGATCACATCCCCATCATAGCCAAAATATCAGCCAACCCAATACAAATTCCCATCCGCCCACGACCCTCCTTCCACAATGCAAACTGGGAACTATACCACAACCTTCTCGCCGCACACACAATACCGCAAGACCCAAGCCCTACACTAGAGGACATAGACAACCACCTAATCACATGGGAATCCCACATCAACGAAGCCTCCAACCAATCTATTCCAACTATCACACACAGAACCACACCAGGCATCAAACCCACTCATGCCATACTCGTCCTTCAAACGAGACACAAACACATTTACGACCATCTCCAACGACACGGCCACTCACCCCCACTATACAGAGAACTCCTCAGCCTCAGACAACAGATAAAAACTGCATATCAACGTATCTACTCGGCAACATGGAACAACACCATCTCTAACATCAAAAAGATGGACAATCCCAAACAATTCGGGTCCGCCATCAAACGTATGTCAGGCAACAACAAAAAACAGAGCACCCCCTACATTAAAGAAGGCGGCATCTTTTACCACTCACCACAATCCAAGGAACCCTTGTTCCGACAACACTGGTCAAACATATACTCAGGTATTGATGAGCCCAACAACGATTTCGACGTTGAACATATACACACCATAGAAACACAAATGAACGACATCGCTCCCCAAAACGAACCACACGAGACAGGAGACACTTCCCGCCTTCACAATTTCCACTACCCAGCTATCACAATCGAAGAACTCAAAAACGCACTTCGTACGTTCTCCCAAAAAGCACCAGGACCAACTAAAATAACCACACACCACCTAAAACACTTACCACAAAACATGCTCCAGTACCTTCTGTACATATATAACAACGCCCTCTCAGCGGGCTATTTCCCAAACAAACTGAAACACGCAATAATGATCTTTTTACCGAAGCCCTCCACCTCCCAACACGAGGTGCAAAATTATCGCCCCATCTCCCTACTAGACACCCACGCTAAGCTCCTAGACAAAATATTAACCTACAGGCTAACAGACCACCTAACCATCAACAACATCTACAACAGCCGCCAACACGGATTCCGCCACGGAAGAGGTACACACACCGCACTTGCCACGCTACACGAGACTCTCCACATCAAACAAACACAGAGAAACAAAACAGACATCATTCTACGAGATGTAAGCAAGGCCTTCGACAAAGTCTGGCACACAGGACTCAAATGCAAACTGTCACAGCTACAAATTCACCCCCTATTCACAAAAATCCTTTATAGCTTCATCACCAACCGCACCGCAGCCATACGAATCGCAAACTACACTGGCCCACCCTTCTCCATCAAGTCAGGTGTCCCCCAGGGAGCAGTCCTCTCCCCAACACTGTACAACTACTTCACACACGACCTTCCCCCACCAATACCCAATACTGACTACATAGCTTTTGCAGACGACATCACACAAATTTCATCCCATAACCATTCATATAACATGGCAGCTCTTCTAACAACACGAGCCATCGCCCAAATCAACGATTACGAACGAAAATGGAAAATCCAAACCAATGCAAACAAATTCAAAATAATCGCCATCAGCCGTCGCAAACACCCAACAGTGCACATCAACAACACCCCACACCCCTACACAAACTCAGGCAAAGTTCTGGGACTCACAATCAGCACAACCGGATATGCACCCCACACCAGACAACGAGCAGCACTAGCAAACCAAAACCTCTCACGCCTTTACCGATTCAAACACCTGAACCCAGAAGTAAAACGCCAACTCTACATAGCTCTAGTAAGATCCACTCTCATCTACCCAGCCATTCCCCTACACACACACTTCCACCAACATCTATCTCAACACTCCAGCGCGTACAAAACCGAGCCACGAGATACATAACAAATTCTGAATGG
This sequence comes from Morinoia aosen, assembly GCA_030386875.1. Classification (NCBI taxonomy): domain Eukaryota; kingdom Metazoa; phylum Arthropoda; class Malacostraca; order Amphipoda; family Talitridae; genus Morinoia; species Morinoia aosen. Next base: position 61,924,330 of record CM059558.1, on the reverse strand, counting down.
CAAGATTTCTCCCCCTCTGCACAACTACACCGCCGAGCAAACTTGCAGCCAATCAACATTACACTCCACAAACACGCAAAAAGAATCTGGCAAAATATTCACGACACGCACCCACAACTCTACCTACAACTCACATTCCCGCAAGACACACCGCAAATACCGCACAAACAATTCCAGAGCTCAAAAATGAAAGCACTCGCACCGCAACCGAGACCAAAATACACCTAACACGACTCTAACGACGGACGGACGGACAGACTCGACCAGCACCGACTCATGCGAATATTTTGTGTCCAAGGAGACTTAACCAACACGGCAAGCCTACCCACCAACGTTCGGTACTAATGATGCCTACTAACTAAAGATCCACCCATACAAAGCCCCTACGGGTAATTAACTTCTACCACCCTTAAACTACCTACAAAAAATACCCTCAACACTAGCATCATATGCGCAAAGCGCATCTCTATCGCTTTCCACCTATCCTTTTCCGCTTCACCCCTTCTCTTCCCGACACACTCTGTGTCAAACTCTCTTTCCGTCTTCTCTATAAGCATCTCCAAGCCAAGCCAAGCCATGAGAAAGATTGAACAAATAGACCTAAATATTAAAAGTTAGGTTTCTACCGCCTAGCGCGGTCATCACCTCATGTAGCTACAGCCAAATCCTAGAAGTATTGGTCGGAGGGCCGTGACGTTGTCGTGCATACAGCGATGAATGGATTCAAGCCATCTTTATCACCCATGTCATCACCCCAAAGTGCGGGTCTCGAAACTTCCTCCGCTCCAGTGCCTCACTTCGCAGACTTCTTCACAGCCGAAACTTCGTGCTTGCGATGAGTTCTTATGAAATACTTAAACTCCGAGTATTGGCTCCTTCCTGCGTCCAGTATTGGATAGGCAAGTACTGAGTGTTGGCTCAAGCTTCTGGTGTTGGACGCCAATTATAAAGTATTGGCTCTTGCGTAAAGAATTAATTGAACAATTGCTGAGTATTGAGCAGGCAATTACTGACCATTGGCCAATATTCTTTACTATTCTGTTATTTTGTATTTGAGATGAAAACGATCTGATTTTGGAAATAAGTTCCGACAATATTGGCCGCTGATTAATTTAGTATTGGATGCTGATGAGGGGATGGATAGGCTGCTGCGTTTATTGATTTAATTATTATCAATATTTAATGAAACCTAATTAATATAAACATAATCGATATATAATATTTATTATATGAAAATAATGTGAATCACAATAATTATTAAATTTGCAATATCATTGATTCGCAGTCATTAAATGATTGATCAGAATATTTAATTATTTCTCTCGCAATATATCAATTCTTCTCGAACATTGGAATTCCTTATCATTATTCACAACTCCAAGATATATGAAATGATGGTAATCATTTCTCGAGTTTAGTTATATCTACAAACCCTGAAGTAGCTTAAGTCATCAGTAAATTCATGTCGCAGCCATGAAATAAGTAGGTCTACTGGAAGAATAAGAATATTACAGTAAAATTTATTAGATTTGAATCGCTATGAGTGGTGATACCCCTAAAGTCTAGATGGAATAACGTCTGTCCTCCATTCCGTACAAGTATGGATGAGTCAACTCTCATGGGCCGGGAGATAATCGTTTACCAGCGGAGGCTTACAATTTGTCATCTTTACCATCCACGTCAGTGTGTCACGACCCCAAATGTTGGGTGCATATTTTCCATCAGTTCCAATGCATGATGTCGCAGATTTATTCATAGCAGGAGCTTCTCTCCGATATTGTCACCTCAATATCTGTATTTTTTCTGCCAGTACCGATAATGAAATTGAACAAAATATTCTTTAGAGAAGTAAGAAAACAAATCAGATTTACGTGCAAAAACAAGCCATGTACATCAATGGCAGGTGGTATGGCTGCTTAAAAACGCCTACAGAAAAAAGAAAGAAAAAAAGAAAAGAAAAACAGTTTATTTCCAATAGAGATTGTACAATATTACAATCATTGGTTTTTAAATATCTTAAAATTAATATACTTAGATGATACACACACACGAGTATTGAAAAACTCGTGTCACTAGTCGAAAAGAAATGATTGAGGGCAATGAACTCCTAATCTAGCTTAATCTACATTTGATAATACATGTAATGATAATTATGAGAGATAACACAATTTCATGGACGATGCATTTTCATTGTGGGGTGAAAACACTTTTGACAGTTTACATGTATATGACATAAAACTTCGCAATTCTTGACGCCAGGAAATAATATTTAAAATCGCTTGTTTCGGTCAATGTTCACATGTGTCGTTTTAAGGAAGCATGAAAAAAATATATATATAAATATATATCCATATGCACACATATGTACATATACGTATGCATGTGTGTGCATATCCATACACACACTCACACACACACACATACACACACACACAAATACATATATACATATAAGCATGAGGACCAAGAAGATTATAAGTTTTGTATTACTGATTCAACAATTTTAACATAACGGTCATTAGTTAACAAGCATTTTATTTAAATATAAATGGATGATCGCACAACAAAAGTATAGTTTTTACATGAATGCTTCACAATACTAAAGAGATGACGAGTTAGGTAATGTTACAAGTTGAGAGTGCACAGAAAAAAGACCATTATCTCTGGTAAAATGCTAGTTGTCAGTCTAGTATATCACATATGTGCACGTATACATGTAAAGATATACACATACACATGCACACATATACCCACGCACATACTTACACCAAACTCGTAAGCAAACACAAATGCATTTCTATGCATCGAGGCAATACATACGCATTCTACAGAGTGTCATACGCATAGCGTGGACACGTACACATATACACAAGTAAGCATGTGCGCAAATATCAGCGTAAACTAGTTCGTATAAACCAGAATTCCAATCGAGGGAAACGGAGAAAATATCTTTTATTATAGCATGAATTTTATAAAATTTCGTACTAAAAATAGTGGCACAAAACAGTCCACTTAAGTCGGAAACATGAAAACGATTGTGGGACGTGAATAAGAAAGAAAACATTAATGTCCTATAAAAGTTTCATATTAGAAAAAAAAAATCACATTATCTTTGAAATATGGCGCAAATTGTCGGCAGTTGATAAACAAACATAGGTATCACATTACTATAAGCATATAACTATAAGCCGAATAAGTATATTACTGCAGTATAAATGGATGATCACACAACGAATTTATTTTTTTTACATGGATGCTTTACAATTTCATATTAGAAAAAAACACATTATTTTTTTTAATATGGTGCAGAATGTCTGCAATTGATCAACACACACACACATAGGTACCATGTCGGTCTAGTTTGATGCTTGCACAGAAACGGAGAGGAATGACATAAAATGCACCTTCGACTGGTTGATCTACTCTAGTGCACACAGTTGTACGTGCACATATACACACCCATATGCGCACATACACCTATATACGTACACACATATACAAGTAAGCATGTTTGCAAATGACAACGTATAGGCGGTCAAATCATAATACCTACGCATACTTCAAAACTGTTGTGTGATGTATTGAATTATAAAACAATGAGCGAGGGAGATTGTTCAGCAATGGAGATACCAGGTAAATGAGATTCGTCAGTACTCATTCAGTATGTTCTGTAATTAAGGATTATTATTGAGACACAAGATGACGAGTTATTTTGGCTTTAAATTCTCTCGGTCTTTGAGGGACTTTAATACTCAGGGGAAGTTTGTTCCACAGTAAGGCGCCTGATATGGACAGAGCCTTCTGCCCTAAGTGAGATGAACGATAATTGACTAAGACATTATTGTTTCTGCTCGGTTTTTGATTGGTTACAGTGGGTGGATGGAAACGCACTATCTCAGCATTGCTCTGAGGAAGATATAACGAGGAGAATACGTATTGGGCCTTCTGCATGAGGAGCCTTTCTTGGATAGGGATCCAGCCGAGTTTATTGAGGAGAGGGGTTACGTGATCACTTCTTTTGAAATTACCGTTGCATACCACCTTGGCTGCAAAATTCATGCATTTTTGTAAGTCCCTTTTAAGGTATTGAGGTAAGTCTCCCCATACTAGGCTGCAGTAGTCCATGCGCGATAACACAAGGGATTGAATGGCTAATAATCTGGATTTTTCGTCTAGCATACTTTTTATACGATGAAAAAACATTAAAGTTCCGTAGATTTTGTTGCAAGTAGTCTCAACGTGATACTTGAAGGACATATTTCTATCGAACCAGATACCCAGATTTTTAACTTTTTCTGATGCATTAATTTTATCATTTCCAACTGCAAGAGTAAGATCTGAAGTTTTTTTAATTGCATCTTTGGATCCAAAAATAATGCATTGTGTTTTATTAGCATTTAATTTCAGACCATTTCGCTCGTACCATGATTTCAGGCTAGTCAGTAAAGTTTCGGCTTTAATTTGCGTCTGTGGTATTTCCGATACAGAACTTGTTATTGCAATTTGAACATCATCTGCATACATTGAGATCCGTGTGTTAAAAGGCATTGGAGGGAAATCATTAATGAAAATAGAAAACAGTAGTGGACCAAGAATGGATCCTTGGGGAACACCAAAATTGTTTTGAATGAATGGGGACAATTTGTTTTCTATGCGGACTGCATGAGATCGATTTGACAAGTAACTTTCAAACCATTGCGTGTCTATTTCCAAGTTCAGTATTTTACGTAGAAGTCTTTCATGTTGGACGCTATCGAACGCCTTAGAGAGATCGAGTAGCAGCAAGAGTGTTACATTCTTTTGATCAATGTCACTGTATATTTTTTCAGATATATTGAGCAGAGCGTCTTGAGTGCTAGTATTTCTTCTATAGGCATATTGATTTTGGTGGAGTAAATTTGACTCGTCCAGGTGAAATGACAGTTGATTTGTCACCACTTTCTCCAATAGTTTGGACATGACAGGCAAAAGACTGATGGGCCTGTAGTTTGATGCGGTATTTAAGTCACCACTTTTGTCCAACGGTCTAATAATGGAGTGTTTCCATTGGTTTGGAAATGCGTTGGTTACTATTGATGTATTAATTATCAGACGAATCCATGGTGCTGTAACAGGGAAACTGTCTTTGATATATTGAAGACTGATACCATCATGTCCAACTGCCTTTGTGTTTTTAGTGAGTATAAGATGTTTCGTAACTCCGGTAAATCGACAGGGCGTGGTCTCCACTTGACATCAGTCCTCGAGGGTGCAGTGGGGCATGAATTTTCAATTGTCGTTTCATCTGGATTGGTACACACCTCACTGAAAACTTGAGCCCCTACTTTTGAAAAGAATTTGTTGAAATCCGTGGCTGTTGCCAAGGGATTTTTAAAATTACTTATGCGATCTAAATTTTTATATGGAGCTACCTCACTAATGATTTCCCAAGTTCGCATCGGGTTATTTTTAGCCGTTATCAGTGCCTGGTGGAAGTGAGTTTGTTTCGCTTCAGTGATTTTCTTTCGACGAATTTTTTCATGTTCTTTATATCTCTTGTATAAGGTACTGTTTGTTCTATTGTTTTTGTACTCTCGCAAGTTAGCTTTCTTTATTCTGCTCATCTCTTTAACTTCGTCAGTAATCCAAACAGTCCGTTTTGGCTTGTTTTTTTTGGTGACGTAAGGTGCACATTCGTCGAGAGCTGCTGTGAAGTTCTCGTTGAAGATTGACACTTGTATGTCAACATCGTCAGATTGCATCATTTTCCGGAATTCGGTAGACCTATCGAGTAGTTTTTCTTGAAATAGTTCTGCTGAATAGTGCCTTTTCGAGCGATAGGTCATTAAGCGGTATTTTTGTCTTTCCTTCGCAATATTAATTTCACATTCTATAGAGTGGTGATCGGAAATAGAAGGAGATATTACTGTACTAAGTATTGCGGTGGGATTATTTGTGATTGCTAGATCGAGGAGAGTTGCAGAGACTTTAGTGATGCGAGTCGGTTCTATGACCATTTGTGATAAGCTTAGTTTATACAATAGTTTGCTTAGCTGATTATTTTTGTCCGTTAGTTCAACATTGAAATCTCCGAAAGCAAAGAATGATTTTTTTGCCTGAAGGATTTCTTTGAAGGTTTCCTCAATGAAATCTAGTGTTAGATTTAGGGGAGACGATGGGTGCCGGTAAAGGCTGCCAATGATTATTGATTTGTGTTTATTTATTTGCACTTCTAACCAAACCATTTCAATGCCTTCGCAAACTTTATTAGCTAGTAGTGAAGATGTTGAGTACATTTCTTTCACAAAAATACAAGATCCACTGCCTCTGCTGGTTTTAGCGCCATCGTAGCGGTACAACACGTAATCAGGAATGTTAAGAAATGAACTTTGGGTTCGTGAATCAAACCATGTTTCTGAGACACACAAAATGTCAATTTTTTCAGTGACCAACATTACTCTGATTTCATTCAATTTACCATTCAGGCTTCGAGCATTTACATGCTTGATGTTGATTTTACCTATATTAGCACTCTTTTTGAAGGTAGTGAAGTTACTATCTCGATGGGATCGTTCAGGGGATTTATCGATTTTGTCTAAGTTGCCCAGGGTGTTTGGCCCAGCATCTGCTATGTAAGAAAGTCTACTATTTGGCTGGGCAGCGGCACTCTGTCAAGATGAGGTAACCCCGGTCTGATTTTTGCCATGTGTGACAAGAGCACTGTAGTGATCGTTTTTACGATGGAGCAGTAGTGGAGGGTTATTATTTGATAATTCTGAATTGGGAACGACTGATATTTTCAAAACACAATGATCCTGTTCATCCAGGACGAGAAGTTTTTGGCCTGTCACATTTGAAATGATTAGTGGTATAAGGTCTACAGCAGCTTGGTCAAAATGTTTTTCGTCAATGTAATTATCTATGAGGTTTTGCATGTCGCCACTGTTCTTGTCAAAAAACTTAGCATATGTGCTGTTGTTTTCTTTACTCTCTGTTTTGATTGCAGCCTTTAGGGAATTGTAATTCCATTTTGATGCTGGTTGTTTTGTAAGTAGATGAGCTACTGCGTGAAGGAGGCAGTGTCCATCGGCTTTGGTGGGAATCAGTTTTATGTTCCATGATCGTTTCAACTCATCCATTGTGGAATTCATGCGTTCACAAATGCGGCTGGAGACGTTTTTTTCGCACTTTTTAAATCATTAAGAGGTTCTGAGAGGTGCGGGGAATTTACGTTTTTCTGGCTCTGAATTTCCGTTCTGTGGTGATTTCTTGTATGGGGATTTGCAGAGAACTGAGAAATGCTCGTGTCAATTATATTTTTCTGGTGATGATTGTGCACACAGTTGGGTAGTGGATTTTCCATCGATTGTCGACTGCAATTTTGCAGCGATTTCTCTCTTCCTGTTGATTTCACTGCTTGCGAGTATGTGATTGGATATTGATTTATACTCGTGTCTGAGAGGGGCTTTTCATCCTCTTCATCAGCATTGGACAGCAATGAAAACCTATTTTTTGTAGGCACTCCGCAATTGTTTGTGGCGGATGCCGGAGAGTGCTTGTTATGTGAGGACAAACATCGGGAGGAGAGGGGAGGAGAGGGTTTGTTATATGAAGGCAAACATCGGTTTATGCTGCTGGAGGTTTCACGTGGATAGGCGGTCAACTTAGAACAATCATTCAACTCATTTTGCTGTATTGCATAATCATTAGAGTATTCAATTTCTTCATTCAGATCATGGGAGTTTCTGACACAGGAGATAAAATGTTAAGTTAGTCTCAAAGGTTATTTTAGAGCAATTTGTTGAAGAAAATGATGCGTGTCTTCTCGCGTAACGGGCCAAGTGCGGACATTGTTGTAAGCTTCATTAACAGGACCGGTTTTTACATTTGCTCGCAGCGGAATCAGTTTAAGACCAATTTTTCTGCACAGGCTCGATGCCATGTACAATTGCTGCCCACTGCAGGCGCTCACCACATAAATACAAGAAAAAAGATTCTTTGTCATGATCAAATTTTTTAACTTATTGAGATTATGGGACGAGAGGCTCAAGCCTTTGAAACTAATTATATAGTTCCTGAAAGGAGGTGCGCGTTCAATCTCATCATAAAGATCATTAAGACGTTCCGAAGTTATGGTCTGAATCCTGCATGCTCTATCAATGTCATCTCTGTTGATTTTTGTGAGACTATTGTCTCCAACGAGAAAAGTGTCCGGAGGGGATTTCGCATAATGATGGTTACTCGCAGCTACCACCGGCGTAAAATCATGAGCGCTGATACAATAATTTAAAGCAAAAAGCTGTTCTGTAATCATTTGAATATTCGATACAGTGGAAAAAATCGACGCTGGGCTTGGGGGACAATTATGTCTCAAAGCTTTATTGAGAAATGCAGCTGTAAGAGACAGCATGTTATTTATTTCGTGAATAGTTTGGGAGCTGGTCATTTGGAGAGGATGTAAGTACCCATCAAAAGCTTTAGCAGGTCTGTTTGTATTGTTATCCACTGAAAATTTTAAGTTATCCTCGCAGTTTACGCTCTGAGGTACTTTACTGCTGAAAATACAGCTGGGTATAGTTCTAGAAATAGGCTATTAAGATTAATGAAACAAATCAGCTAATTTTTCAATTAATTCTTTAAAATATTCCAATTTTGTACAAATATCTAGATGCGATTAAAAGAGAAAACACTCATTATGAATTTAGCCCATAAAAAACTAGTGAAATTGCCATGATAGAAAGTGTCCTCTGTAATAAAAGGTATTTAGTAGATCTGCCTTGGCTGTAATGAACTGGCTGATGTCACGATGATGTTAGTGCAGAAATGGTGATTGTCCTGGTCTAGTGGGGACGCAGTTCAAATCTTTCAAGATGTGGTGCCGAACACTGGTTAGTTTCTGATATTGAAAAAAGTTCAGCTAATATTGGCCACAGATTGATTGTATATTGGGCGTTGGGTTTGAAAATGTAACTATCATTCATAAATAATATTATTCAATTGAACAACAAATAATAATAATAATTTATATATTATCTATACAATTTATCCTTAGGAATGAAATGATTGTCTGAAATGTGCAAGACACCAAGTGTGCTGCATGTTTCAGATGGAACTGGAGTCGGAGTTGGAGTCGGAGTCGCTTTTCCGAATGTGGTGAAGTCGTAGTCGCGGTTTCTGAAGCTTCTCTATGCATGTACGCATGAATATGTGTTGCTGTGGATATCTTAACGAGTCAGTTGTTTGCTTGAGTTGTAAATTGATGGGAAACCTAAAAACATGGGAAACTCGATATTGTTAATATATATATGTAATAGGAAAATGTTTTTGAGTCTAGCTTCATCATCAGTCCATAGAAGTACAAATCATTATGTCTGAAATGGAAGAAAAAACACAACGTTGGAAGGCTTTCTTACACTTTGCTAAGTCTCAATTGCTGAAATTCTATACAACCTACTCTAACCTACCAATACACGTGAATTACACAACCCACCAAGACCTACACACCAACACAACACATCATGACCAACACACACGCACACACACACTATCACAGAATCGTACACGCGGAGAAGGGTGCAGCACACTCACGCCTCTATATATATTAAGCTTCTGTTACATCAGTATAACCTAACGTGGACAGACACTTTATTATCGTATAGTCAAAAGATTTAAAATCCTCCTCTCAAACTAGGGCTGTAATGAGTACTGTTTTCAGATAAGCTATTTAATTTCCATATTTTTTAGAATTACATAAAACGTTGTAAATCGTACAAATTTCAGCACAAAATCACTAAATTTTTTATTAGGTGATCGATCATGGGTAACTTTTGTTATATTTATAGCAATGTCTGACGAAAATGCGTTTATTTCATCGAAATTTTTTTTCATTGGTAACTAAAATATTTGAAAACATAGTTTCTCACGTTATTCCTACATATAAGGTTTCATTGAATGGCAGGAAGCTCTGACGCTGCCTTATGTACCCCGCTGTGGGCAACATCGATGTGTTGTTGTTGCTACTAGCCCTTTACGCCCTGAATTATTTTCCGAACGTCTAACAAAATGATTTTTGTTCTATTTATGACAGAAAGGTGCAATGGAAGCATGATATGCATTTAAACCACCCAAAATTATTTTTTTGACAAAAATAATTTTTTGTGACGAATTCGTCACATCCGCGAGCTAAGGTGTATAAGTTATACAAGGTAATAACATCAAATTCTTTATTGAATAGTATTTAAGATCTCTTTCACACGCTTCCATCGCTTTATTTACTGTGGATCTCAAAGCACATCCTCAGCCTAAAAAATTTAGGGGAAGGAGGGATGGGGGGGGGGGAGTGTAGGATCCCCGACGAATAATTTCGGGGGTGCGGCAGACATCAATTATTAGCAATTTTTTTATTTTTGTTCATTGTTTTACTTGAAAGACAAACTGAAACTGGCTTTCAACTCAGAATTTCGAGGGGGGGGGGGGTGCGGGGACCATGGTCCCAGTGGCCCCTCTCCCTGGCTGCGCTACTGGGTAAGAACTTAGTAACAAATATTGGTACATTTTATTTAAACCTGTTTGATTTAGCAATGAGACAAAGGCATACATTACATTTCTTATAGTAAACAGTTCTTCCAATGCAGTTCTCTCTCTTACATTTGTTTCTCGTTTCAGCAATTCTGAGCGCAATGGCCTCCCCAATGTCAGGACATTGCTCTCCAATAGTGGTATTGCTCATAGACTCAAAACGATGTAACATGCAAGCCCAAACCACTGTTTCAGCTCTTTGCTGGTCACATTCAGAGGTTTGTTGAGGTTATTCTCAATTTTTGGTTTTTCGAATTACTGGATTAGTGAAATCCTCTGATAATTGCTTGGAATTTTGCAAGGAAAAAAGAATATCTTCATTACCCATTATGTCAGGTCCTAACAGAGCCATCGTTTATGATGTATTATAATCTTGATGAAGAGTAGACCACTGGCGGCGACGAGTGCGCGGTTGTGGTCTGCTTCCTCTAGAAGCAGATGCTGTGATCTCAATCCCAACTACTGAATTTTCCATAATTTCTGACGGATCGTCGACGTCAATTGCCGTGTTCAAATCTGAAATAAAATACAACGCATTGATCGAACATGTAATTAGAATAGAAAATTGGCAATTCGTCAAGGAAATACATTTTTATGATGGCATTAATTACAAATATATTTTTAAACACTGATTAGCAACGTACCTTTTTGCTCGTCCTTATCGGATTCGGCAAATACTCGGGATCTACCACATCATCTTCATCTAATTCTTCAATTTATCACTTGCATCTCCAATCGAAAAAAAAAACTTATCTATCGCGGTTGTTCCTGTTGCCATAGAATAATCTTGGTGGGAAAAATGATTCTGTAAGAAACAAACACACGAATAATAGTACATTACGTCAATTTACATAAATGAACAGTAGTACTCTGTCACTTTTTTCATAAATAGCATTATTTCATTTTTTTGTAATTTATATTTATATTTTCATCTTTAACAAGGAGTAAATAACATATATATTAAATTTAACTAGTATCTAAGAAGGTACTGGCATTATAAAAAAGGTAGGTTTGCCTGCATTCTTCGCCTGCCATGCAAACATGGTATCAGCAAAACGGGCTTTGTGTCCCTGATGTGACGAAAACGTCACACTGGTGTAATTCAATATTTTATTCTTTCTAACTCTTCAAAACCCATTTTCCTTTGATAAACGTATTGTACAGACGTTACTTAAGATTCAGGAATTTTTACACGCACGTAACTTACCTGAGATTTCATCCATAACGTTTCTTCTATAGCCAGTAGGAGCGATGCGAACCACACGTCACCCACGCGCGAAGTTTGTTCATCTACTGAGGTAGCGCGCGCAAAACTAACACAACACACTACTCAGCCTGGAGAGAACATGTACCTGCGTCTCCACATTCGTTTGCAAGAAGCTCTGTTTGTAATTTACTACGTGAGAAGCTCGTACTTATTGTGTGACGAATTCGTCACACTCGGGCGTAAAGGGCTAGTGTTACTTCTGTGTGTGATCTAATGCATTGCTATCCATCCTACTGATATCACCTATTTTCATAGGTGCAGGTAACACGTATACAATTGATATCATAATTATTAAGATGCTCCAAATAACAAAAATAGCAACAATAATTGTAATCACCAGTTAAGGCTTCCATCCCAACTTTCCCACTTTATCAAGAGCCGTCCAACCATTTCGCTCGCTGTCGACATCACAGAACGCTGTGCTTCCTAACCTAACCTGCCCACCCAAACTTAGCCAGGCCGTTACTGGTCCCCTTAGCTCCAACCTCTAACTACTCTGTATCGACGACGTAAGGACATTTCAAGTACATTATTTTATGAGTACTAAGTTTTGACCCACCGTCTGCTTATATTATGACTTTCAATAATTACCATTAAGACAATAATGAAAACTGGTCAGGATGAAACCTACAGCAAAAATAACGTAATTAACACTGATGGCAATTATGGGAGACTGAATAACTCTCAAGATGCTTGAATTGAATTTCCTAAGTTAGTCATAATATATCAGTAATTTAGGACAACGAATTATTTCAATGTTTTTCTTTACCTTTACCATAAATATCAAATGAGGATTGAATCAATTCATTTGCAATCATTTGTAGGGGCATAAAAGTCATTAATTCAATTTTGAAACATTAAAAAATAAATCAGTCACCCAAATAAATCATTGACTCGAACGGAATCAGTTTGATAATATTCTTTCAAATCTGAATGATTGAAGTACATTCAAATAAGAAAAATAACCCAATTTAATTATTGATCAATTGATATTTTACGGAAATTAAAATATTTCTGATATAGTATAATTTTTTATAACAATACATACAGTAAATTAGTATGGTACTCAACCAGTTTAGTCGATAACTGTTGCTGTTCCGAATAAACCTTTGAAGTAAAATTTTTGAGAGTCAAGAATGGCTCACTTAACCCTTTAACGCCCACATTTTTGTACTCATATTACCGTTATCACAACCACTATCACTAAACCGACACTGACATTAGGTAGTAACTGTTACCAAGATGTGAAAGGAACTGCCAATCGGCAGTGAAGTTCAAAGGACACATTAGTGAACAAATGGAATAAGAAATACAATATATTATTGTTATTTGTGAAAGAGGACCGTCCAGTCCACTTGGGCGTCCAGTCCACAGCTCCTGCCTGAGTGTGCAGAGTTGCATCGTTTTGCCGTAGGTAGTGTGGCATATTGGCCGGTGAGGGTGGCAATAGTTGTTAGTTAACGACTATAGTACACTTGCGTGAACACGACACCTGCCGTAGTGTGACGTATTAGCTGGTGAGGGTGGCAATAGTTGTTAGTTAACGACTATAGTACACTTGCGTGAATACGACACCTGCCGTAGTGTGTCGTATTAGCTGGTGAGGTAGGCAATAGTGGTTAATTAACGACTATAGTACAATTGCGTGAACACGACACCTGCCGTAGTGTGACGTATTAGCTGGTGAGGGTGGCAATAGTTGTTAGTTAACGACTATAGTACACTTGCGTGAACACGACACCTGCCGTAGTGTGGCGTATTAGCTGGTGAGAGTGGCAATAGTGGTTAATTAACGACTATAGATATATAATGCCCATCGTAGGATCCCCAGCCAATCAAAAGTTATTATTACCTTACCAAGATACCCATTACATGATTATTGTAGAAGACTTGCCTCAGTAACATTTCTCTTAGTACCGTACCGTACGATTAACGCTGTAATCGCGCCTGTAATTCCTAGCCCAGGCATACGAGAATAGAATGTCGACAAGTAAACAGCCTAGGTCTTCCGATGATTCGGTAAGAAGCATCTTTAACGTTTAAGATTTAAACTGTATTAAAATGAATGTGTTTAGTTTTCTGTTATGTAGAATATCGACCTTGATGTATCATGAACCTTCGTTTAGTTATGTAAAATTAATTGCATTTGTACTTTTCGCATCAAACCTAATTTGTTCAATATCTTTTTCTCTGCAGAAACAACGTGTCGCGCCTATCGGCTAAAGCGCATACTTCCAGATTTATCTGGCATTAACATAGTCCCTTCTGCATTAAGATAAATAAACATATGACAAGCAAAGACAATAAGTAAGGATCGCTCACCTGAACTTCGAAGAAAAGTTGTCCAGGGAACACTTCCTCAATGATAGCCGGCTATCCGGGCCCAGAGCAGCCCGAAAGCAGGAACCGGTTTAGAAGTCGTAACGCACAAGTCACGTGCTTCCGACTCCGTAGGTGGTTGTCTTCTGACGTGTCAGCCCGCGAAGGCCTCGACGTCAAGTGCGCTCCGAATCCGCTGTTGTGACTTCGGATTCAGCTCGCGAAGATAAACGAACATATTAAGGCTGTTCGACATACGCATTTGTTGCCAGGAAGGGGAAGCAATCCATTATTGCCTGCTTGTCATATTTAATTAATATAATTCTTTTAGGTCAATTAAGAATTGATTTTGACCCAGTCCCTTATACTACAAGATATTAATTAACTTGCATGGGACATACAAGAGGAGCAGGCTGGAGTTGCGACACAATCCCGGCAAAAGAAAAAACGGAGTTTTCATTTGAAAATTCCGTGAAATACACAAAGACATGCAATGTCCTCCCAGCTCAATACTGGAAGGACCAAGTAATAATATCTGCGCATAACACATAATTGAAAGGGTTTACAAATGCCCTTTCTTAATAAGATAAGTTAATTTACTGCGTTGCTGACGCGCCGCTTCCCTTAGAGGGCGGTCAGCAGGAGTAACTACTGGTTCTTCGGACAAGACCGAAGAATCCGTATCAGAAGAATTTGAAGAATTGAGCTGCTGAACTCTAGGGTGTTCAGAGGTAGAACTACCCCTTTGAGTTTCAAACCTCGCGGGAGGCTCGGAACGAGGGTATGATTCCGCGTCCGAACCACTCCCGTCTGCGCTATCTCCCACCTCCTCTGGAGTAGGATCGGTCACAACTAACTCCAGTGGGTACAGCAACGAGACTTTAATGGCGCTTTCGGTGTTATCAGCCCTTATAATCCTTACAACACGGACCTTGCCGTCGCGACCAGGGAGCAAAGCACTGATGCGAGCCAAGGCCCAAAATGGTCTGGGTTTTATAGGGTGTTTTACAAGTACCACTTGACCCACAGATAAGAATTTGTTTTGCAAAGGTAAAGATTTCAGAGGATATGGACCTCGCAAAGAAATAAGATACTGAGAGTACCAAAGCTCCCGGAACTTGGCGACCATGACATCGCGTCTCTCCAAAAGAGTGAGCAAATGCTCGCGATGCTCAACATCGTCAGTCTCCAAGTCCGGAAGCTCATCGGACAAAATAAGAGAATTAGATGTAGGATAAAGTTGAAGAAATTGAAGGGGCATTATAGGTAAAATCGAGTCCCCCATCTCAGTGTACGAGAGAGGACGCCGATTAAGGTTGAGAGAAATATCAGAAATAACAGTTATGAAAGAAGAATAAGAATAAGTGCTCCGTCCAAAAAGTTTATATATGCAATCCTTTATGGACTTGAACAGGCGTTCCCATATCGCTCCAAATTGAGGACTGTAGATAGGGATAGTTTTGAATTTAATATTAAAAGGGCGAAATCGCTCTTCATACAAGGAGGAAGTTAGCACTTCCGATAGAAGATCGGGAGCGGCGGTGAAAGTCCTAGCATTGTCAGAATAAACAGTGTTAGGAATGCCCTTTTCGTTCGTAAATCTTATGAAGGCAAAACAAAATTCCTCCAGAGTCATAGAAGGAAGAACTTCAATGTGAATAGCCCTAGTCTGAAAACACGTAAACAACAGTAAGTACACCTTTTGCTTGTAACCAAAAGGGTCTAATACCCAAAAGTGGGCAGAGAAATCCATGCCAGTTGTGGCAAATGGCCTCACGAAATTAGTACGCGAGTCAGGTAAAGCAGGAGGATCGGGATAAGAAAAAGCTTTGGCGTTTAGTTTCTTGCATACAATGCACTTAGCCAAGACGCCGCGAACTGTGCGCTTGCAGCGAGGCACGACATAACCGTCTAACTTAAGTTTCTGAACGGTGATGTCGAGCCCCTGATGGTTGAGAAGTTTGTGAGTGTGCGAAATTAGCAAATGAGTCAAATGTGAAGAACTAGATAGCAAGATGGGGTTGCGAGTGTTATAGTCTAATTCCTCAGCATTCGCCATACGACTATTCGAACGAATGATACCGTGCGAATCGAGAAAGAGGTTTAAAGTTCTAACTAACAGCGGCGGCCGAGGACTTTTGGTTTTCAAGGCCTCGAGCTCGCCTGCAAAGTATGTACTTTGCATAGAAGAAATAAGGAACAGGAAAGCTCGCAATTTTGCATTGCCCAAATCTGCATGTCGAAAAATAGCGACAGCTTTAAACACCTTCTCAACCGTACCTATTAACTTAGGATAGGAGGAGAAGCGTTCAATCTCCAGAATAGGAGCTTTACACGGAGGGACAACATTAACATTAATACATGCAGAGGATACAAATTGATGGGGAATGCATCCCAAGTGGCCCTTGGGCCACTGATCCTTACCTTCGCGTATCCAGTCAGGACCTTTTAACCACACATTTTTACTCTCGAGAAACTTTGATGCTTTTATGCCGCGAGTTAACATGTCTGCCACATTGTACGTGGTGGGTACATATTCATAGTGAAAAGAAGCTTTAGTTGTACCTTCCAACGTTAGTCGCATGCCATCTATATCCTTAATTCTATTACTGACAAAAATATTCTTTCGAGGAGGCTTACCACTCAATAACCAAGCCAAGGTAACCTGGGAATCGGTAAGAAAAGTTACACTTGAGACCTTATAGGGAAAGTTGACGTCGCACATCAGGGAAACAAGACACTGATATGCTAGAAACACAGCCAGAAGTTCAAGAGAAGGAAGAGTTCTTTGCCTAGGAGGTGAAACCTTAACTTTTGAGAAAATTAGCGAGCTGCGCTCTTTTTGGACACCGTACATACAGGTTCCAAAAGCTCTCGCACTGGCATCACAAAAAATTACAAGGTCAATTTTCTCAGTTTCAACAAGATTCATCCTAGGGAACTCAAATGCATGCAATTCAGAAAATTCCTGACAAAAATTACGCCATTCTTTACAGATATCATCTGGAACGTCTTGATCCCAGCCTAGTCTCAACGGTGTTAATTTACGTAAGATGAGTTTTCCTCTAACAGAGAATGGTAATAGAATCCCTAAAGGATCATACAAAGAAGCAATGTCTGACAGCATACTCCTACGAGTTTTACAGGAAGGATTTAAGCTCTTTACAGATACGGAAAGAGAATCAGAAGAAGAATTAAAGTTGTAACCCAACACTCTGGAGTGCTCACTGGAGCTACAAAGAGAAGGGTCAATTTGAGTCAGAAGATCAGAGTTGTTAGACTGCCACTGACGCAAAGGAAAGCCGCTTTCTTTAAAAGCTCTGTTTGCGCGTTGAAAAGTGTCAAGCGCAAGCTCGGGACTATTAGTCGTGAAAATAAGGTTGTCAACGTACAGTTTGTTGGCCATTATGTCTTTAACCACCAAATCGTTAATAGTTTTAGCATGGAGTTTGAGAAGAAAATTAAGAATATAAGGGGAAGCGACAAAACCGAACAACAAGGTTGTGTATCGGAAATATTTGAACTCACCATTCTCAAAGAGAACAAAACTAAATTGATTACGGTCAAAGATCTTGGCCAACTTTACCTGAAGAAACGCCTTAAAAATATCTGATAGTACAACAATGGAATTAGATCGAAAGTACACCAACAGACCAAGCAAATCATTCATGAGGTTAGGACCCACGTATGAGGCCTCGTTTAGACTAGGCAATTTACCTCGCTTGAGCGAGCAATTAAACACTGGGCGTATTTTGGAAGTGGAAACGTGTTCTCTCACGACAGGCCTATGAGGTATCCACTTATGTTCACACACATTTAAATTCCCGAGAGAAAGAGGCTCAATTATACCTAGCTCGAGTTGTTCCTGAAAGACATCGTTATATTGCTTCTCTATCCCTTTACGAGAGTTAGAAGCAGCAACTTTCTGCGCGAGATAGCGCGCCAACCCGAAACTATGTGGAACTTTCGCTAGTATATTACGATTCCACGGTATGTGAACATGATAGCGGCCTTCGTCGTAAACTACGCTACTCTTAAAGTCTGTTAGCTCTTTATCATTCTCCACTTCCTTAGCAGGCACCCCTATTAATTCCAAGTCTAGAAGTCTATCAAGACCGGCCTGCACATCACACTCGGTCCCATCCAAGGCAGAAGAACAAACTTTAGGAGGCTCAAAAAATGCCTCCAACATACCATGATAACGCTTAGTTTTAGGTTTACTCCTTTTTGTTTGCTTTTTTTGTTTATTTGCAATAGTCAAGGAAGAAGAAACTCCATGCAGTGCAGAAGAAGAGGAAGAAACGTCAGGCGAAACAACAGAAGGAGAAGAACTCTTAGGCAAAACAACAGCACAAGCCGAGCCACCGTCTTGCTTTTTAGCGGCCGAAGCCACGATAGGAAACAAAGAGGATTTATAACATTTTAGATCCCCGAAGGGTAAAAAACCGTTAGCTACACGCATAACTTTATAGCCAGCGACGTTTTGCAATTCAAGCACTCGAAAAGCTTGAAGAACATCAATCCCCAGAATGCCGTTGATTTGAATATTGTCATCAACGACTTCAGGAAAGGAAGTAGACAGAGGAAGCTTAGTCTTAAGGAGCTCGAGTTTAGATTTCAAACCCTTCATCCCCATCTGTAGGTGCAAATTTTGCATTGCAAAAATATCAAGCTCATGCTTCTCACAGTCAGGAAGCACGAGCTCGACGTTAATGTGCTTGCCCAGCAACGGGACAGAGGCACCTACCGTGTTTACAGTAATTTGCTGCAAATCAGCGGTAGAACTGTTAGGACTAACGGTATCCAGGTCAATCAACGTTTGTTGACTCCCGGTGTCGATTACGAAATTTACACGTTTAGAAAGATTATTAATTTTAGTGGAAAGAGCGATTACAGGGCACATTCGAAAACGTGCCTTTAACCGTCAAGAAGATGAGGCGGCAAAAGAAGAAAAACTTACAAACTTAGGGCATAACGGGCTAACGTGGGTATTAGCCTTACATAACGAACAATTAACGGGCAAGCCTCTGCTTTTTGCAGGGCAAGACTTAGCTACGTGGTTGTGACTAAGACATACGGAACACAATTGCAACTCGCCTACTTGCTTCACGCGTTTTTCGTGAGTATCAAATTTACGGCAAGAAAAAGACGTGTGACCGGTCTGCTTACAAAACCGGCACACTTTTACGTTAGGAAGGTTAGAAGATACAGGAGAAGATTTAAACTTAGTTTCAGCTCGAGTCTTCTCCTCCACCCTATTATTGCGAAGGGAGAGACATTTCTTAGGTTTGGATTGAGTTTCCAACAGAGACAGCACATGATGCGCGTTCTCAAACATTTCTAAAGAGAAGAAACTAGCTTTACAGTAACGAAGAAGTTCTAACAAAAAAAAGTCAGGCAGTTTGGTTTTAATTATAGCAGAAAACAAGAGATTGCCTGATTTCTCGTTACGAAAATCTACTCCAAGCTTAGAGAGCTCAAGTAGACGAAACTTAACTTTAGAAAGAAAAGTCCCTATTTCTGCAAAGCTAAAGACACTGGGAGAATTTATTAATTCGTCCAGTGCAAGAGAAACTAGTTTGTCTGCGTTCAAAAATTCCTGCTTGAGCAAAGCCCAAGCAGCTTGGAAACAATTCTCATTGGGAAGTCCCTCAACCAGACTAAGGGCTCTTCCCTGTAATTGATTTTTTAAGAATATAAATTTTTGCTCCTCGCTCATATTAGGATAGGCTTGAAGAGCATTAAGAAAAGATTCCTGAAAATGGAGAAAAGAAAAAGGACAGTGTTCATTATCACTGAACTTTCTTAAAGTTAACTGAGGAGCTCGGAAAATGTTTAATGGTACATCCACAACAGAAACCTTACTAGCCTCAGAAGGAGGCGCGGTATCATTAGAGTTTGATACCTGTGCCGAAAAAACTGAATTTTTTAATTCAGCTAATAATTCAACAATTTGTACTTCATATTCAGCTCGTCTAACTAACTCTTCTTCAGAAATTTCCTCAAGGTCAGAAGGTAGAATAGAGGAGAGATGGCGAAAGTCCTTTAGAAGGCTACTCAACTGAGGAATAGCCTCCCTTAGGAGAGAAGGTGCACAGCCAGGAGCTAGCACTTTCTTTCGCAAAGCGGTAATACTACATTTTACTCCCCGCATTTTCATGCTAAGGGCTGATGCATTAAACGTTTCGGTCATGTTTGCAAAAAAAAAGATAATAAGTAAGTAGTTTAATAGGCTTATTAGAAAAAAGTTCAGCTAATAATGGTCTACACTATTAAAAGTGGACAGGTTAGGTTTACATCCTCCTATTACATAGATAGAAAAAATACAAATGAGACATAAAATACACAAAAAGGTTACATCCCTCACCTAATTAAAGTTTTGTCACATTAGAATGTTTTACACGGTTAAGTTTTTCACAAAAATTTTAATTAAATTTTTGCTGCAATATTTTAAATTTTTCACTTACATACTAGCACACAAAAAATGCAATCAGAAAAAATTATAATTGTGCAAGGTAAACAAGAGACTAGCTCCCAAAAGCACAGGGAGCCAGTAATACGAACAATAGTACCTTGCACAAAAACGACACGAAAAAATGTACCTTAATCTAAATGAGAAGAGAACCACCCCGGCTTCAAGCCCGGAAAGCTCGGCAACCAACAAAATTTTCCTAATTACGGAAAATTTATTACATTTATTTTAAGTTTTTTTTTTTTGAAAAACAGTTATTTAATATGGAGAAAGAAGAAACAAAAAGATATAGTCACCAGGATTATTCCTGAAGCAACTCCAGCCTTACTTAGCAGCTGACGAACGAATTGCGCACGTCAGAACTGCTTTTCATAAGAAGTTACAATTTCGAACTTTCAAATGAAATGAAGAATTTTATAATTTAAGAAATTCTTCGTATAAATGAATAATGAGTTAAATTTCCAAGAACAAAGATTTGAAGATTAGATCACTTTCTTCAAACGAAGTATTTGAAGATTAAATCACTTTCCTCAAAAAGTTGCGAAGATTACAATTACGTTAAACTTGTCTTCGAAAAAAGGAACTTTCGAAGAAAACGAATATTAAGAATTATAAAAAACTTTTCTTCGAAAAAAGATAACTATGTCGCGCCTATCGGCTAAAGCGCATACTTCCAGATTTATCTGGCATTAACATAGTCCCTTCTGCATTAAGATAAATAAACATATGACAAGCAAAGACAATAAGTAAGGATCGCTCACCTGAACTTCGAAGAAAAGTTGTCCAGGGAACACTTCCTCAATGATAGCCGGCTATCCGGGCCCAGAGCAGCCCGAAAGCAGGAACCGGTTTAGAAGTCGTAACGCACAAGTCACGTGCTTCCGACTCCGTAGGTGGTTGTCTTCTGACGTGTCAGCCCGCGAAGGCCTCGACGTCAAGTGCGCTCCGAATCCGCTGTTGTGACTTCGGATTCAGCTCGCGAAGATAAACGAACATATTAAGGCTGTTCGACATACGCATTTGTTGCCAGGAAGGGGAAGCAATCCATTATTGCCTGCTTGTCATATTTAATTAATATAATTCTTTTAGGTCAATTAAGAATTGATTTTGACCCAGTCCCTTATACTACAAGATATTAATTAACTTGCATGGGACATACAAGAGGAGCAGGCTGGAGTTGCGACAAACGTGTTAATAAACGGTAACCATCGTCTCGAATCATCTTAAATTCCCAAAAAAGCAGAAAACCAAAAATAGTTTTCTACAATTATAATGCAGTAAATTTAACATATGCATATTTCTACACAAAGAATGTGTAAAAATAAGCGTTTAAAATATTTTCAAAATTGATTATTGTTTTAATTCAACTCAAAATAATATTGATAGAAACGGCCTCAATTGATAGATGGTTCTACTCATTATAATATGTACTGTAACCACAAATAACCAAGAAAACGAAATACGTACATAAGAAAGTGCGGAATGAAACACAAAAGCTATAAAACATTTTTCGTTTAGTGGGATGCATGGGCTTAATGGCTCGTACACATCTGATCAATGCGGGCTTGATGTTAGTGAGTGTCAAGCGCATGTCGTTGTCCACCTGTAGGCGTGCTCTGGGCTTGGTTTTCAGGAAGGCTATGAGGAAAATCCTTTTTCATATAAGTAGGTTGTGGCGAATGGTAGAATGTATTTCAGAGTTTTCTCAGCCAGAGCATGAAATTCAGTTCTGGAGTAGATCTAGAACTCTGTGAATGGAAGGAAAAAGAACTTTATTTTCATACCCCCATCATTGGATAGTTCAATGAGTTTCTCTTGCGACTTGATATCAAGATGTGCACCTACCCCGGCTGTGAAAGGTCTTCTAATCCAGCTCATGTGGAAATTTTCCAGTTCAGGGCAATACTTCCTACTTCAGATGACAAAGATGGGACACAATGATGGCGGTGATGTCTTCACTTGATGTCATATATTCTTGGTGATGAAATGGAAATATTTCAATGACTTGTTCCGGGCAATTGCTTTCCCACACTAAAAGCTTTTGCATGAATGCACGTACTTTGACTTGCTCATTCAAAATGCATTATTCAAGGCCTTGCATGCTCGTGCTTGGTATATTTAGATGCCCGAACATGTCTGATAGGTATGCTAGCTTTAGCATATATGACTTATCCACAAAATAGATGCGAAGATCTGATTCAGGGGAAAAGAGAAAAACAGCTAGTTCTCTCTGCAGTGCAAATACACGATTCAAAACTGCTCCACGTAATGATCAGTGTACTATAGAGTGGAGCAGCAAGTTATGAAAATCAGCATCCATTTCGTGACAAAGGGCTTCAGAAAGTCTATCTTTCACTGTTTATTTTTTGCCATGAATAATGTGAAAAGAATCTATGAATGATGTTTTCGGTGCTCTGTGTGGAAGTGTGAATTTCTGTTTGAATGTTTTTGCTTGGCTAGCTACTGATGACTCTTGTCGTTTGAGGCAATCAATGAATTTTGTGTCCTCAGCTCGATGTTTTTGTTGTCACTCTTTGTAGTTGCGATGGTTTCATTCCTTCCCTTCGTTGCAGAGTTTCTCTTGACAGATAACACACTTCGGGTACTCCACTCTAACGTTTTTTCCTACAAAGGTAAACCCATGTGCAATACATGAAGAATTTTACTCCCAACATAATTTTGATTTTCTTTCCTTTGTACCCAAACTACTTCCTTCACTTTGTCTTGATGAAGTTGCAGTGGAAAGCTCATCAGTTGTCGATTTTCGTTTAAAAACTTCTTTGTCTTCAGTTCACGTTTTCTGTGAGCATAAAATGAAGCATGAACGAATATAAATAGTAATTAAAAAACAGAGCAGTCTACTGTAACAGGATATTTAGGCAAACTTGCCAAAAACATTTTTGTACATTAACAATTACTTACTACCGATATACGGTCATTTTTTATTTTATAACAACATATATCGAATACCATCTGCGTACAATTCGAATGTGTAGCAGCCAGACCGATCAGACAGCCAGAGCCTAAATGGACTTGGGGCCAGACTGCCAGTCACAAGACTCACAAACGTGACAGTTGGACTGGCGAAGAATCGAAGTTGCTACGTAGCAGTAAATTCAAATTAAGCTAATGATATTGATTTGAAAATAAGATACAGAAAACCAACCAATACATGAGCTTTCTTTTTTTCACACATACAAAAAACCGACAACACACATTCTGGAAGGCATAACACATACACATACACCACAAAAGTAAATACAGAGCTCCAATTAAGCCAGTAGCAAGGGTGAGCCAACAAACCTAAATGAAATGTTATGACAGAAATATTATGACTGGCTGTTTGCACACCAAAATATCGATACCACCTATTATAATGGCAGAGAATCAGTGTTGTATATTTTATACATATTTTTATCTTGAGTCAACTTTTTCATTGTGTCGCGGACCCCCTAGGACCTTCTCAGAGACCCCCAAGGGTCCGGGGACCCCAGTTAGGGAACCACTGCCTTAGATGACACAACCTAACTCAACCGTGCAGATATTTTCATACACACTGAACTATTTAGAATGTTATAACTACCACAAAAATTATCGGTGACACACTGAACACAAACAACATAATGCGCTGCATTGGAAACTGTTTATAAGGCGCTGCAAGCGGCTGTCAAAATAGTTAATTTCTTCAGAACGTTTGAAGTGACGCGCTTATAGAACATGACAAATGCTGGAATTTAGGCTGATTTTCGAAATTTTAATTTCACAGCTGAAAATGTAAACCTTACAGTGTTTCATATTACCAATAAATTCAAAATTGCAGACTTTGAAGAATTGAAAAAAAATTGTACTTATGAAGTTATTCATTGTATTATTGTAGAAAATTGATGTTCATACGAAATCTGTTGAAATAATGGAAACAATTTTAATGGTTAACTAATTTATTTTGATATTCAGTCATCAGAATTGATGACAAATTATTATTCACTCTCCTTTTCAATTCCACAGAACAACAACATGCTGACTTCCACTGTTGATGTTATGTCGCTTCTTACATTTACATTAATGTAAATATCAATACATTACCGTTTTGTTCTTATTGTTACTTTATGGTATTTATGGTTACAATGCTGGTGTACAGGGATGCAGCTCTGTACCTACACCAGCACAAAAATTGTAATATACGTATCAAAAAACATTGAAGAACTGATTTATACAGCAACAAAAACATGGGAAATGAAAATAATGCAAAAAGCGTCATCAATGCGAGGTGGCATGTTGTCCTTCGGAGCATTTCTCGCGTGGTCGAATAACTCTACCAGAATATGAATAAATTACCGTTGTCAGACAAAACAACCTATGCACATTGAAAAGAAATTTGCTCAATTTGAAATGAATAAATGCATTGAAAACAAATAATGAATGAAAACATTTCTTGTGGGATTCGAATTTCAATAAATAAATAATGTTTACGCTTATTATTCAATCCTAAAATATTATATTCGGTAAATAAGTATGACCGTCAACTGTTTCAGGTGTTGGAGAAATGATGCCATAATATTTCGTGTACTTAAAGTATTTTTGAGAGACAGGGTAGACTCAGATGAACGATGGGTATGATAGATGTTGAGCATTAGCCCAATGAGAGGAGTGGTCTCTGCTAAGCTTAGAGGAGCTTCTAAAAAAATATTCGTTTGAGTTAGAGTAATTTGGGTTAAGAAACTTGACTTTCTGAACACAAATCTGTGGTCAGTTACTGCCAGCATGCCGAAATTTTCCTGTACAGCTTACTCTATGAATATACAAAATTGCATCGTTTAGCCGTATGCAATAAGACATATTAGCTGATTATGAAAATATTAGTTAACTATGATACAATTGCCGTGAACACACCAGCAGACGCAGTAACTAGTGGCAGACAACAACACCTGCAGCATAGTAACTAGTGACAAACACCCACCGGTCCAGGACGCACCACCAAGAAGAAACGCTCTTACCTGGCTAGAGCACATGAGAGTAGCCGATATCTGCTCACCAAAATTATTGGCATCACACATAATTATAGATATCTGACAAGCGGGTCATCTGAATTTGGTCATTCGAAATTGACATCATCAAAATGTAAAATCTTGCAACACTTAATTTAACAACTCAAAATCTCAATTTCATCAAATTTTATATAAATTGCATTTTAGTTGTTTATCATGACATTTAGTAAAACTTTGAGTCATGTGACATCAAAATTGCCCATACGGCATTGAAATAAAACTGTTTTACATTTTCGGAGACTAACTATGGGAATTTGATTTGTGTTTAGAATATGATATTTTAAAGAACTTTGTTTCCCTTCTCATCACCCGAACCTATCATTTCGCTCAATCATGATCAGTGTTGTTTAGCGGTGTATTTATTGGTGCCCTTGTGATACTTGAACCCAGGTTTGGGACATCCGCTACTCCAGGTTTGGGGCATCTGCTACTCAAGGTTTGGGACATCCGCTACTCCAGGTTTAGGACATCCGCTACTCCAGGCTTAAGACATCCGCTACTCCAGGTTTAGGACATCCGCTACTCCAGGTTTGGGACATTCGCTACTCCAGGTTTGGGACATCCGTTACTCCAGGTTTAGGACATCCGCTACTCTAGGCTTAAGACATCCGCTACTCCAGGTTTGGGACATCCGCTACTCAAGGTTTGGGACATCCGCTACTCCAGGCTTAAGACATCCGCTACTCCAGGTTTGGGACATCCGCTACTCAAGGTTTGGGACATCCGCTACTCCAGGTTTAGGACATCCGCTACTCCAGGTTTAGGACATCCGCTACTCCAGGCTTAAGACATCCGCTACTCCAGGTTTAGGACATCCGCTACTCCAGGTTTAGGACATTCGCTACTCCAGGCTTAGGACATCCGCTACTCCAGGTTTAGGATATCCGCTACTCCAGGTTTAGGACATCCGCTACTCCAGGCTTAAGACATCCGCTATTCCAGGTTTGGGACATCCGCTACTCAAGGTTTGGGACATCCGCTAAACCAGGTTTAAGACATCCGCTACTCCAGGTTTAGGATCACCAACCTCCATGTTCTGGGTTAGGTCATTATGAGTGAGAAGAAATTTTACTATTGATTTCCGTGTCATCTTATTTACAGCAGTAATGCAGTAATTGCTGTTATTTTTATTTGTACGATATTTTCGTGATTATCATTCCCTAAGCAACTCACAGCTTCCCCAACCTAACTTGACCTCCCCAGCGCGTGTGCAGCGGGTGAGTGTTGGGGAGGTGGGGGGGTAGGTGGTGGGTCCTGTTCGACGGGGTGTTACACCAGCACCGTACCTACACCAGCACCTTACCTACACCAGCACCGTACCTACACCAGCACCGTACCTACACCAGCACCGTACCTACACCAGCTCCGTACCTACTCCAGCACCGTACCTACACCAGCATCGTACCTACACCAGCACCGTATCTACACCACCACCGTACCTACACCAGCATCGTACCTACACCAGCACCGTACCTACACCAGCACCGTACCCACTCCAGCACCGTACCTACACCAGCACCGTACCTACACCAGCACCGTACCTACACCAGCACCGTACCTAAACCAGCACCGTACCTACACCAGCACCGTACCTACACCAGCACCGTACCTACACCAGCACCTTACCTACACCAGCACCGTACCTACACCAGCACCGTACCTACACCAGCACCGTACCTACACCAGCTCCGTTCCTACTCCAGCACCGTACCTACACCAGCATCGTACCTACACCAGCACCGTATCTACACCACCACCGTACCTACACCAGCATCGTACCTACACCAGCACCGTACCTACACCAGCACCGTACCCACTCCAGGACCGTACCTACACCAGCACCGTACCTACACAAGCACCGTACCTACACCAGCACCGTACCTAAACCAGCACCGTACCAACACCAGCACCGTACCTACACCAGCACCGTACCTACACCAGCACCGTACCTACACCAGTACCGTACTTACACCAGCACCGTCCCTACACCAGCACCGTACCTACACCAGCACCGTACCTACACCAGCACCGTACCTACACCACCACCGTATCTAAACCACCACCGTACCTACACCACCACCGTACCTACACCAGCAGCGTACCTACACCAGCACCGTACCTACACCAGCACCGTACCTACACCAGCACCGTCCCTATACCAGCACCGTACCTACACCAGCACCGTACCTACACCAGCACCGTACCTACACCAGCACCGTACCTACACCAGCACCGTACCTACACCAGCACCGTCCCTACACGAGCACCGTACCTACTCCAGCACCGTACCTACACCTGCACCGTACCTACACCACCACCGTACCTACACTAGCACCGTACCTACACCAGCACCGTACCTACACCAGCACCGTACCTACACCAGCACCCTCCCTACACCAGCACCGTACCTACACCAGCACCGTACCTACACCAGCACCGTACCTACACCAGCACCGTACCTACACCAGCACCGTACCTACACCAGCACCGTACCTACACCACCACCGTACCTACACCAGCACCGTACCTACACCTGCACCGTACCTACACCCGCACCGTACCTACACCAGCACCGTACCTACACCAGCACCATACCTACACCAGCACCGTACCTACACCAGCACCCTCCCTACACCAGCACCGTACCTACACCAGCACCGTACCTACACCAGCACCCACCCTACACCAGCACCGTATCTCCACCAGCACCATAACAACTGATGTCTTAACGTATATAATAAGAAGAAAACGGTAATGTATTGATTTTGACCCACTATGAAAATTTAAAAACGAGAATAATGCCAGTAGTGCATCAATGGGGGTTAACATATTGATTTCAATGGAATTGAAACGTAGTGTTGAAAATTCCTTGATTTTTATTTTGATGAAATAAAAATAAAATAATTCAGTCAGCCATAGAACCTTCGATCTCCTCCTACGGATTTCGTGAGAATTAACAATAAAATGGGATTAAGAATGTCGACAAAATAAATTTTTAGCAACTTTAAATTGAGTTAATTTTCAACTTTTAACTTTTTATAAACGACCATACATATATTTCTGCCTTTCGAATTCATATTTATCAAAGTCATACGATACAAAATCAATTCCCAAATGGACTAACTCTTCTTACGTCCTTTTCTTGTTAAATTTTGCAGCCGTTAGCGGCAGCATAAAGTGTGAGTCTTACTTCAATTCGAGGTAGGTGAGTGTATCGGAGTGCTTGCTAGAGTGGCTACTTGCTTTGGCTACTTGACGTCCCGAATACAAAGCTGGGGTCGGTCTCTGCCAGCGCGCCGTCGTGTTCTGTGCAGCTGCTGCCTAGATGTGCCACTTGCAGCGTTTGGCCGTAGGCAGTGAGACGTGTGAACTGATGGTTTGTCTACATGTTAGTTGACTGTGATACTATTGCTGCGAACACACCACCTGAAGACGCTGTAACTAGTGGCAGACAACACCTGCAGACGCAATAACTAGTGGCAGACAACACCTGCAGACGCAGTAACTAGTGGCAGACAACCCCTGCAGACGCAGTAACTAGTGGCAGCCAACAACACCTGCAGACGCAGTAACTAGTGGCAGACGACACCTGCAGACGCAGTAACTAGTGGCAGACAACAACACCACAGGACACACCAACACACACGCTACACTCCCCCCTCGCTGTAGCGCGAGTCAACTCGTATTGGGGCAGCCGACATCGGCTCACATAATTTATACGTTCAGGCAAACGCGCGTTGCGCTCTGCCTCACAGACTAGATCAAAATTTCACTCTATAAAGTTGACGTTGTTGAATTTGAAAAAGTCTTTTATGCCTAATTCGACGACCGAAACAATGATGGTTTAAATGATTTGAATCGAAAGCTATTGTTTGGAATTAATTCTCTATTCATGGAAATTTAAGTTATGTGACATCAAAACTAAACATACAAGTTGAGCTAGTGATCCTCGTTTTCGAAGGATAACTATGGAAATTTAATTTGTGCATTGAAATAATATCGTGTAACTTTGGTACTCTTTTCATTGCTCGTCATTTCGCTATATCATGATTAGAGTTATTATCATTGTACTTTTGGTGTCATTGTAATACATGAACACATGTTCAGGAGATCCGCTAGGCCAAATTTCCCGTTGTAGGGTATGGGG
Organism: Morinoia aosen; assembly: GCA_030386875.1. Classification (NCBI taxonomy): domain Eukaryota; kingdom Metazoa; phylum Arthropoda; class Malacostraca; order Amphipoda; family Talitridae; genus Morinoia; species Morinoia aosen. The sequence continues at coordinate 61,894,523 of CM059558.1, read as the reverse complement.
GTTCCCGGTTTCATCACGGATGTTATTTCCTGAGGTCCTAGCCAGTGTCTCACAGACAGGTTCGGTTCTAGGGATCGTCTACGTATCTTTTGCGTAAGAAGGAGGAGGTAGAGTGGCACTCGGATCGCGATGATACTTAATTGGAGTGATGTGCTGAGATATAAGGAATACAATGAACGGGACACGGGCGGGCAGCGCCCAGCACCGCTGTGCCACGGGCACACGCCGCACACTCGGCGGTGGCTGCTCTCGACTGTCTCTGAATGCCTCACGGCCTGATATTACAGCGCGTTATATAGGCAGCAGTATCTTAGGTGGGCTTTCTTATATTGATAAAAACACGAATAACAACACAAGAAATCCCGACCCGACACCGTCTTAGGATCACCAACCTCCTGTTTAGATGCACCGCTCTCAGGACGACCTATAACGCGATGCAAAATATTATGTTGTTGGCTAGGGCAACTGTAAGGAAGGAATTACATGGCCATTTGGCGTACATTGCTATGATGATAGTGATTGTTAAATCGTTACGTAAAAGATGATATTAAACAACAGCTAGATGAAAAAAAGCAACACATTATAATAGAAATACGAAAGTGAAAATAGTATCAAAAACAACAACAGCAAAACAGTCAAGACATCAACATTCCCCACAACGGAACACAAGTCAACATGAAAGCTTCCTCCCATTCACTAACAACACGAATAAACACACAGCCAACTCACTCACTCTAAGAAATAGTACAGTTGCTCTCGTAGGTTTTTCGAATGTAAATGACCATATTTTGTTGAAAGTGTTAACAATAAAAATATAATACCAATAGTTCAGTTTGAAATGTGTTTTACTAAATTTTTTACTAGTTACTGCGTCTGCATGCGTTGTGTTCACGGCAACTGTTCAAAAGTTATTAACTAACATTCATCCCCACCATCAGCCATCATTTGTCTCATCACTCACGGCCAAACAATGCAACATTCAACATTCAGGCAGTAAGCTGCACAGGAAAATTGCGGCAGCTCGCAGAAATTGAGCACAGGTTTGTATTCAGAAAGTCGGTTACTTACATGACGGACTAACTCAAGCGAACAGCTTTCTTTCATTGCATCTTTTACTTCGTCGGAGGTAGCGTGCACGTTAAGGTATCCACCCTACGCCATCTCTACGGTAGAACTACAGTGACATGAGCCGAATAGGCTACAAAAATATATGAATTAGAGCTAAAAATCGACATGCACGTCCCGTTTGGGCAATTGGCTTCGCTCCACCTAAATTTTAGGAATATGAACTTGTCGACTTCACATATATGCCAGGTTATTGTCAAATATTGATATGATTGAAAATTCAGTTTTATAAAAGTTTCAGCAAGTTTATTTTTTATTCGCTGTTTTTATCGTATTTTAATATCAATTCACAAAATTTTAGGATATATTAACTCTTTTTTCATGGACGACTAAGTTATTTTAATATAGAGCTATCAAAGTCCATGTGAAGTAGGTTTTCACTTCAGTGTTCAATTCAACTGAACATCAACGCGCCAACCACCATCGTTGATACTGTTTGCGTTATTATCGTTATTTATATTATCATATTTGTAGAAATCAATACATTGCGGTTTTCTTCTTATTTTATATGTTAAGACATCAGTTGTTACGGTGCTGGTGTAGGTACGGTACTGGTGTAGGTACGGTGCTGGTGTAGGTACGGTGCAGGTGTAGGTACGGTGCTGGTGTAGGTACGGTGCTGGTGTAGGTACGGAGCTGGTGTAGGTACGGTGCTGGTGTAGGTACGGTGCTGGTGTAGGTACGGTGCTGGTGTAGGTACGGTGCTGGTGTAGGTACGGTGCTGGTGTAGGTACTGGGCTGGTGTAGGTACGGTGCTGGTGTAGGTACGGTGCAGGTGTAGGTACGGTGCTGGTGTAGGTACGGAGCTGGCGTAGGTACGGTGATGGTGTAGGTACGGTGCTGGTGTAGGTACTGTGCTGGTGTAGGGACGGAGCTAATGTAGGTACGGGGCTGGTGTAGGTACGGTGCTGGTGTAGGTACGGTGCAGGTGTAGGTACGGTGCAGGTGTAGATACGGTGCAGGTGTAGGTACGGTGCTGGTGTAGGTACGGAGCTGGTGTAGGAACGGGGCTGGTGTAGGTACGGTGCTGGTGTAGGTACGGTGCAGGTGTAGGTACGGTGCTGGCGTAGGTACGGTGCAGGTGTAGGTACGGTGCTGGTGTAGGTAATGTGCTGGTGTAGGTACGGTGCTGGTGTAGGTACGGTGCTGGTGTAGGTACAGTGCTGGTGTAGGTACGGTGCTGGTGTAGGTACGGTGCTGGTGTAGGTACGGTGCAGGTGTAGGTACGGTGCTGGTGTAGGTACGAAGCTGGTGTAGGAACGGTGCTGGTGTAGGTACGGTGCTGGTGTAGGTACAGTGCTGGTGTAGATACGGAGCTCATACATTTTCATACAACAGCTACGTTCACTGTAGGCATTCATGTTACATGTATGATACGGATGGGATTATAGTTTCCTCTGATCGATTAAAGTATTATCGAAGTGACCAACTGTCACTGAGGCTGCGCTGCTGGCTGCACCTGAACGGGAGTTGGTGGTCCTAAACCGGGAAATTTGGCACAGACAGAGCTGGGAATTAGGATCTTCGAGAGAACTCGAGTGATAAATATTTTCATCCAACAGACTTCAGTGCCAAGTGCTATGTTCATGTAAATGTCCATAAAGACATTTTAAATTCAATTATGTGTACATAAATGAGTTTTATGAATTTATATTATATTTATATCATGAATACAGGTTTAAATCGTCACTGTCGGATTTATTCCGATTTTTAATTTTTTGCAGTGAGACAATAATAAATATTAGGCTGAATAATAGTAATCGCAAAAATACCTTCCTAAACACTCACGGCAATGAATTAAGAGACGAATGTCTCTTTTTATGTGCACATTATTTTGTCCTAGTGGGTCATGAAATATTAAAACACAAAAGAAAACGACATTTTTTTAATGATTTTTCATGACTTACACAATTTAAATTAATTATGGAATGAATAAAGAATTATCATCTATTTTGAGGACCAAAACAGTCAATCACACTACATTTGTTCACCAATGTCACTTGTAGATAACAGGTTGTACAATTCATGACCTAAATTGAACACACAAATCACGATTCGAAGTAAAAACCTGCAGATGAAGCCTATGCTCGTAAAAATTCAAATTATTTTCAATAGCTGATGTCGGCATTTCATCCTTGTATAAGAAGTAGGGACTTGAACTTGAACTTGAAATTGGGGGCCGACAGCGTCGGGGCCTTTGTAACGGCCTACAATTCCCTCCTCAATACAATATTCACACAGAGGGTTCAGCTATTGTGTACCAGACTTGTCCAATACTATTCGGGATCCACCAATCATTGTCACAACTGCCATTTGATGGCATCACTGGGATAACCAGTACGTCAAGACACCATCCCCAGGCATGCTGGGTTATTACAGCCCACTTTACATGACTGGCTCATACCAGTCACTGTCTTTTACTCCAGGCACGTACAAGAAAAACTTTCATAGCTTCAATGATACTCAAATTACACTCCTGATCCAATCCAATAATACAGCTCATTTTACAATCATCTTCAGCACATCTGGCATACCACTCATTCTCTCCATACTGCTCAAACACCACATTCATGAAACTCTCTCTTTCTTGCTCATAATTACTACATTTCAGCACAAAATGCACAATCGTTTAATCCACTACACTATTACACTGCCGACATAATCTGTTATTATTCAAATTCCACCTCCATGTACATTTGTTCACACTCAATGACTTACATCTCACAGCAAACAAGAGTTGACTTCCAAAACTACCATCATAGAACATCTCAAACTTAGGTGCTTCCTTTTTCATATGCCAGTTAAGTGTAGGCTTCCGCATCACGCTAAGCTTCCACTTATTCAATCCACAATCTTTTGTTTGCCTCTCAATCTCTTTTTTCCACCTCGTGCAGTCCCACTCAAGCCTTACACCTCCAACATTTATTGAACTCCAGTCATCCACAGGTCTCTCAATTCTAACATGAATTATCTTTTGCATACTAAAAGGCCGTCTACACTGGGGGACATTTCGGCCGTGAGGCGCGACACGTGTGTACGAGGCTGTCCACTGAGGCTCATATTTGTGTGCGTTTATACGAAGTTTCCTATTCGCTCTGATCGAATTCATAATCCGCGACACTCACGAGCCTCGTAACTACCGTGTCGAATAGAGAACTTCGTATAAACACACACAAATATGAAACTCAGCGGTGAGCCTCGTATACACGTGTCGCGCCTCACGGCCGAAATGTCCCTTAGTGTAAACGGCCCTTAAGTTTCCTTTTATGCCCCCAACACACTTTCTCCCAATAGCTTACACTCAGATTCCATTCAAAAATTCGCTTTACCCATCTGCTATTCTGCATTCTTCCATTTCTCGCCTCATAATTCAGCACCGCTTTCATCATTCCTTCTGAAAATAGGCTCCATAAGTCACCTCTAATGGCTTCTGTAGCTGTCCATTTTGGAGCACCCAATGCTAAACGTTTTACCTTATTTTGTATTACATCCAGCTTTTCAAGATCACTTGCATTCCAGGCAAGAGCACTCGTACCATACATGACACTAGGTACAGTAACATACTTCCACATTCCTCTCACGCATTCATACTTGTTTGCTTTGTATCTGGCCACACTACTTAACCGTCCACTCCACTGCATTGCTTTTGCCACTTTCTCACCCTTAGTTCTAGTGCATCCATCTTCACTTATCATACAACCTAGATATTTGTATTCTTTTGTTCTACCTATCCTGATTTCTCCAATATTCCATAATCTGTCTCTGTCAGTCTCACCACTATTTATAACCATAACATTTCTTTTGTTGGCACTAAAGTTCATCTTGAAATCTGTACTAAAACCATTCACAATGACAAGCATCCTTTGCAGTTCATGTCTACATTCACTAATCACAACCACATCATCAGCATACAACAAACAGCTCAGTCTCTCATTACCAACTTGCAGTCCTAAGCCACTCATTCTCAGTCGAACTGCTAATTCTTCTGTGTACAATCCAAACAACAGGGGAGACAGAGTCCAGCCCTGTCTCACTCCTCTAACACTCCTGACTTGCCCTGTTTTCAAATTTCCTAATCTGTAGATAGCGCTTGTGTTCTCATGCAGACTTTGTAAGATTTTTACTATTTTTCTGCTAAACCCAACTTTTCTCAAAATTTCAAAAAGCCTAACCCGATCCACTCTGTCATACGCCTTTCCAATATCCAGGAATACTAAATATTCCTTGTTATCATCCTTCCTCATTCGCTCAATTATGCCACTCACTACAAACAGATTATCCTCCCCACGTCTATCCTGCCTAAAACCATACTGTTCTTCACCTAGGACTCCTAATTCCTCAAGTAAATTTTTCACTCTTTAATTCAAAATACCACAAAAGATCTTACACACAGTGTCAGCCAGTGAAATTGGTCAGTAATTTTAAGTTCTTTCATACTCTTATGTCCACCCTTATGAAACAGAACTACATTAAACTTGTTCCAGTCGTCCCGTACTCCTTCATTTTTCCATATCTCATCAAATAAACATTTCAACTGACTGCACTCTCTCATCCACATTTATAGAACTCAAATGGGATCTTATCAGGGCCACATGCCTTTCTATTTTTCACTTTCTTCAAACAACTCACAATCTCTTCACAAGTGATTTCGTCTTCCATTTGCAGTTCACGTTCATCAATCAGAAAATTTACGGGTTCATCATCTGTAACCTGCTCATTCATTGCTCCAATGTCCTCCCAGTATTCTTCAACTGCTTTCACCATTTGCATCCTATCTTGCACACTGCAACAATTGACTACTAATTCATCGACTTGAACTTCACTACCTCTATCATTATCTTGTATAAACTTATACTAACCTTTTATTCCATCCGGACCTTTCTTTCTTAAATTTTCAACTTGGTGTCTCTCCTCTTTAACTCTAGCCTCATTAATCATTCTCCTTCCTTTCATCTGCTGGTCCTTGCACTCATTCCATGCACTCTGCCATTCATCCCCAGTAATTCTGTATCTTTCATATATTTTCCTCATACTGCGTTGTTTCTTATTTAAAGTCTTTCTTCTCATTCGTTCTTCCTTTATCTCATTTGTAAACCACCTAGCATTCCCTGTCCCTTTCCTACATTTTATTCTACCAATTTTTTGCTCTGCGACATCCTACAAAGTTCTTGCAATCTCACCATTTAGGTCATTTACATTTCCACACCTGTTCCAGAGACACCTACTCAATTCATTCTTAAATTCTTCCCAGTTTGCCATTTTTATCTGCCAACTTCTTTTCACACTACTGACCTTCCGCATTGACTCCTTTCAACCCCAAGCACAAGCATTTTATGGTCACTATCAACATCGAAATCATCTTCATCTCCAAACATTTCTTTGACACATTCTCTTGCTCTACTATTCACAATCTAATAATCAAATGCAGTTTTCCATTCCCTGCTTTGCCACGTATGCAAGCCATTTCCTATTGTGACATTCAGGTTTTCAAGTTCTACGTAACGGCCTACAATTCCCTCCACAATTTTTACACAAAGAGTTCAGCGTCTGTTACCAGACTTGTCCACCAAACTAGTCAGGATCTACCAATCCTTGTCATAAGCTGCCATTGGACGGCATCACTGGGATAACCAGTGTGTCAAAACACCAACCCCAGGCCTATGGGGTCATTACTGCTCACTCTACCTGACTGGCTCATTCCAGTCACTGTCTCTTACTCCAGGCACGCACAAGAAACATTTTCATAGCTTCAATGACACTCAAATTACACTCCTGGTCTAATCCAGCAAGACAGCTCATACCACAATCATCTTCAGCACATCTGGCATACCACTCATTCTCTCCATACTGCTCAAACACCACATGCATGAAACTTTCTCTCTCTTGCTCATAATTACTACATTCCAGCACCAAATGCTCAATTGTTTCCTCCACTCCCCTATTACACTTCAGATATAACCTGTTATTATTCTCATTACACCTCATGTACGTCTGTTCACACTCAATGACTTACATCTCAGAGCAAACAAGAGTCGACTTCCAAAACTACCATCATAGAACATCTCAAACTTAGGTGCTTCCTTCTTTATATACCAGTTAAGTGTAGGCTTCCGCATCATGCTAAGCCTCCACTTTTTCAATCCATGCTCTTTTGTTTGCCTCTCAATCTCTTTCTTCCACCTCTTGCAGTCCCACTCAGGCCCTACACCTCCAACATTTATTAAACTCCAGTAATCCACAAGTCTCCCAATTCTAACATAAATAATATTTTGCATACTAAGTTTCCTCGCATGCCCCCAACATACTTTCTCCCAATTGCTTACACTCAGATTCCATTCAAAAATTCGCTCTACCCATCTGCTATTCCGCATTCTTTCAATTCTCACCTTATAATTTAGCACCGTTTTTATCATTCTTCCTGAAAATAGGCTCCACCCTAGGTCACCTGTAACGGCTTCTGTAGCCGTCCATTTTGGAGCACCCAATGCTAAGCGTCCTAACTTATTTTGTATTACATCCAGCTTGTCAAGATCACTTCCATTCCAGGCAGCACAGGGTCCAATCTCGCAGGATTTCTACACGGCCCAACCCTCTCCCTCCACCTCCGAGTAGCTACATAAAGTTGCCATTCTCTGCAAGTATTGAACTATGTAGTACTACTGAGGTTTATTAAACTATCTGTTCGTTATACATTTATTATTATTCACTGCATTATAACCACAACAAGTACTTAGTAATTGGATACTACAGAGGAATACCAAAGTTAACCTGTATTAAATTATAATAAGTTTTTACAACGACCGCTGGTGTTTGGCTATTCGACCCTCCATCTTGGCACGCAAAAACAGGCATTTTTAAACTTTTTTAAGTTAACCTTAAACTAACTGAACTTGGCCTAACCTAACCCAACCTAACCTAACTTAACCTAACCTCTTAACCTAACTTAACTTAACCTAACCTGAATTAATTTAACCTAACATTTCTGTGGCTGCTTGGAGGTGGTGCTGTAGCTGCTTGGAGGTGGAGGGAGAGGGCTGGGAGGGGTAGGAATCCTGCGAGATTGGACCCTGTGCTTCCAGGCAAGAGCACTCATACCATACATGACACTAGGTACAGCAACATACTTCCACATTCCTCTCCCACATTCATACATGTTTTCTCTGTATCTGGCTGTTGTATAGTTACGCACTGGTAGTTTAATGGGAGTTCCGACGGTGGAGATTTATGAGTCTCGCTCGGCACGGTCACATGTATAGATAGGGCATCCGCCGGAAGAGCCGATGGGCGCCTGGCGTTTATGAGCACCGGGTAGGTCGGAAGCGCCCCTATTGCCGGCGCCGGAAATGGCGCCGGGTGGAAGTCATTGTTACGAACTAGACTTAAGAGCAAGCTGTGTGAACTAGAGAGTCAGTACAATATTAGAAGTCCTGCTGTGCGTTTTGCTATCCAGCTGCCTGGTTTACGGCTAGGCGAACCGAGCTACAAGTTCTGTTCTATAAACCTCATATCGTGCTGAAATACCAAGATACTACAACTGGCGACGAGACTGCGAACCTTCAAAGTGAATTTGAACTTTAAAAGTGCTCTGAAATTAAGATGGCGTATTCTACAGTCAGCTGTCCTCCGTTCGACGTTGAAGTGGAAACAGTGAGTGAATTCTTAGAGCGCTGGAAAGTCCAATGTGCAGATGCTCTTCAGAAAGCAGGAAATAATGGCGGTAAAAAAGCTAATATTTTAATTAAAGCATTGCCTGTAAACATAATTACTGATCTACAACGATGAATTAAACCTACGTTACTCACTGAGGCTACATATGAGGAACTTGAAGAAAAATTAACACAGCAATTTGAAATAAAAAAATCCATCGTCGGTGCATCGATTACATTTCTAAATAGAAAACAAGGCGCTAATGAATCCATAGAAAGTTATGCTAAAACGTTAAATGACTTAGCATCTGCATGCAATTATGGTAATTGCTTTCGTGATCGTTTATTGAGAGATGCCTTCGTAGCTGGGCTACATTCAGCCCAAATTCTCAGCGCGGTTCTACAGAAGTGCGATAGCAAGTCCTTCAACGAATGCGTTGAACACGTAAAACTTATCGAACAATTAAGCTCCGACGCTCAAGATATTATTCGTGAGGATTCATCTTCATCGTTCTTCACTACAGAAAAACTCCCGCCGAACTACATTTGCATTCGCTGCGGAACTAAGCAAAAGCATCTTGTAAAGAATTGCTATGCTTTGAAATTGAAATGTCACACATGTGGATAATTAGGTCACATTTCTAAAGTTTGCAAATCTACAACTGCAGCACGGCCTCCTCCTGCTAAGCCTACACGAAGGGGACCTACACGAGGAGAATTTGACGCAGCTCGCACTTACACAGTGCAGCCGGGAAGAAGCGGTTGCTGTGGCAACGTCGGAAGAGAAGACGTGTTAATGAAGAATTCACGGGTGCCTCTTCAGAAGAAGAAAGAAGCTGTTTTGCAAAAACCTAGGAACGAAAGTGGTGACGGTAATCATCTACATGAATGTTCTGATTATCCCCAAATGATTCTAATTTTCTAGAATAAACACCACTGTAATTCCCGTTACTAAAGAGACTACTATGATTACATGCAACTTAAATTGTACACCTGTTGAATTCCTGTTGGATAACGGCAGTGCCGTGTCAACTATACGTAAAAGAGATGCAATCAAAGTTGGTGCTGTGGTAAAGCCTACATGCAGCAAAATTCTCGGGTACAGTGGTGTCTCGGTAAACCTGCTTGGTCAAGCTTCAGTAACTGTCATGTACAAAGATGTGAATTTTAATCATAAGTTCCTCATTGTGGAAGATGATAGAATCAACTTACTTGGCCGAGATTGTTCTAAACTAAAAGTAAACGTTGTCACTCCTGATAAATACGACTCCATAAATAAAACGGATTGTCATAGTTTGCCGAAAAGTTTGTCGTTAAAATATGACGAATATTTATCATCTGATTCACAATCTAACGTTAAAGAAACAGTTCATCTTGATGTGTTGCCTAATGCAGTTCCTGTATTTTTAAAGCACGCCCGGTTCCTGTAAGACTAAGAGACTCTGTCAAAACCGAACTGGAGCGCTTGCAGAGTATGGGAAAAACCTCCAAAGTGTATGATAGCCAATGGGCAACTCCTACCGTCAATGTTCTAAAGTCTGACGGCAGTGTGAGAATCTGTGGAGATTTTTTCATCCTCCATTAATAATTTTCTGAATCCAGTTCAATCTGTACTACCTGTTATTGATGATGTCATTTCTCAAGTCGGCGACGCAAAGTTTTTCTCAAAAATTGATTTGTCTAACGCGTTTTTGCAAATTCCGTTGGACGAAGAATCAAAGAAAGTTACGACCATTAACACCTCTGAGGGTCTATTTATGTACAATTACTTACCCTATGGTCTACGTGCAAGCCCCGGCATTTTTCAAGCATTCATGAATAGGACTCTTTTTGGCATCGATAACATCATTGTGTACCAGGATGACCTCCTCATTTTGACCTCTTCATATGATGCTCATTTGGAAGTTCTTGACAAGGTCCTGTCTGTCCTCAAAAACGCTGGAATTCGCTTAAATCTGTCTAAATGTGCCTTTCTAATTGATCGTGTGTCTTCTCTAGGGTACCTTTTCGATAACAAGGGTGTTCACCCTAACTCTGAGAAAGTAGAAGCTATTCTCAATGCTCCTGTTTCTAAAAACCTCAAACAATTGCAAGCTTTCATCGGATTGTGTAATTTCTATAGTCGTTTCGTACCCAACTTTTCTAATGTCATGCATCCTCTGTATTCGCTGCTTAAGAAAAATGTACAGTTCCGGTGGACTCCAGAACAGGATAAAAGTGTCCAGAAAATCAAAGACGTCTTTCGTTTGCATAAACCTCTAAATTTGTTTGATCCTAACCATGAAACTCTTCTTGAAACTGATAGTTCGGGTTATGGAGTTGCTGCCATACTCATGCAACGCGTTAGTCCTTCTCATGATTGGTGTCCGGTTCAATTTGCTTCGAGATCTCTAAATAATGCAGAACAAAACTACTCTAACATTGAAAGAGAGAGCCTTAGTGTTATTTTTGGCGTGGAGAAATTAAAAAATTTCTACTTGGTGCTAAGTACATTATCCATAATGATCAAAAACCTCTTTGTAAACTTCTTGCACATAACAAGGGTGTACCTATCAACTGTTCCGCTCGAATTCAAAGATGGGTGCTCGGACTTTCCCAGTTTGACTATGTTTTCAACTATTCGAAAGGTAAATGCAACGTAAATAGCGATTGTCTCAGTAGGCTGCCGCTACCCACGACTGCAAAAGAGCTAGAACCGTACGAAATGATTTTTGCTATGAACTCTTTTGATAAAACTCCTGTCACGTCTGAAAATATAAAAACTCATACTGATATGGATAGCGAACTATGCCAACTTAAACAATACATAAAGTTTGGCATGCCTCCTAAACCTAACCCTAATTTGTCTAAATTTAAGAACCTGCTACCTCAGATGACCATCATGAAAGGTTGTATACTTTATAAAGAACTGGTTTTTATTCCCAAGACATTGCGTAGTTTAGTCCTTGAAACATTTCATGATGGACATCCTGGCACTTGTGGCATGAAATCGTTGGCCAGATCTGTTATTTGGTTTCCCGGAATGGACAAAACTATTGAAGACATCGTAAAATGTTGTCCCCAATGTCAATTAAATCGAGCAAAACCTAAGTCTAGAAATGTAGAATGGCCCACTCCTTCTCGTCCTTTTGAACGCATTCATGTCGATCACTTTTTCTACGAGAATAAAAATTTTTTCATTGCTGTAGATGCATTATCTAAATATAGTGAATGTGAAGTGGTACCATCCACGAGTGTGTCAGATACTGTCGATGCGTTGAGAATGATTTTCAGCAGAAACGGGTTGTGTGATGTGCTCGTAAGTGACAATGCTTCTAACTTTTCATCTCAAGACTTTAAAGATTTTCTTATTTCCAACGGCATTGAGCACCTCACACCTCCGCCCTACTCTCCAGCAAGCAATGGTCAAGCTGAGAGGGGGGTAAAAATCATTAAAGACTTGTTGAAAAAACTCTCTTCTTCCGAACCGTTCAAATCCCGTCTAGCAAAAGCATTATTTCAATCGCACTTCATTGCTTTTGCCACTTACACACCCTTAGTTCTAGTGCATCCATCTTCACTTATCATACAACCTAGATATTTGTATTCATTTGTTCAATATATTCTGATTTCACTAATTTTCCACAGTCTGTCTCTATCAGTCTCATCACTGTTTATAACCATAACCTCACTTTTTTCGGCACCAAAGTTCATCTTGAAATCTGTACTATATCCATTCACAATGTCAAGCATCCTTTGCAGTTCATGTCCACATTCACTAACCACTACCACATCATCAGCAAACAACAAAAATCTCAGTCTCTCATTACCAATTTTCAGTCCTAAGCCACTCATTCTCAGTCGAACTGCTAATTCTTCTGTGTACAATCCAAACAGGGGAGACAGAGTACAGCCCTGTCTCACTCCTCTAACACTCCTCACCTGCCCTGTTTCCAAATTTCCTAACCTGTAGATAGCGCTTGTGTTCTCATACAAACTTTGTACAATTTATAATATTTTTCTGCTAAACCCAACTTTTCTCAAAATTTCAAAGAGTCTAACCCGATCCACTCTGTCATGCGCCTTTTCAATATCCAGGAATGTTAAATTTAATTTCCTATCATCCTTCCTCATTCGCTCAATTATTTCACTCACTACAAACAAATTATCCTCCCCACGTCTATCCTGCTTAAAATCATTTTGATCGTCACCCAGGACTCCCCTTGTGCAACAGTACTACATTACACTTGTTCCAGTCATCCGGTACTCTTCTGGGCGTTCCGGATTTTAGGATCAGTAATATCAGTTTCAAGGAACGTTCAGTTCCGGGCGTTCCATCGTTCCGTACTTTAGGGATTGGACTCCTAGTGTTGTTTAATCTACATGTGATGATGCATGTACTTACTGTCGGCCCTCAATTTCAAGTTCAAGTCAAGTTCAAGTTATCAGCTGATTTCCCGGATGGGTGACGACCGTTGAGTGGCGGATACGATACGGTGTGCATGTGCTTCTGATCTTCCGACGAAAATTATGGTGAATTAAAGTGAAGTTGCTGAAAAACTGGTGTAGTTTGTATATTCACGTGAGTACAGTGTGTGACTTTGTATGGAGTGCTAGTGAGAGTAGTTTTTTTTTGTTGCGTGAGAGTTGAGACTGAGCATTGGACTTTGGTGTGGTGACTTGCAATTTTTGACTGAGGTGTTTTGACTGGTAAGCTTTCTTTGCATATCAAGAGTATAGTGTGTGGCATTGTAGAGAGTGACTGTGAGAGTAGTAGGAAACGTTTTTGTTTCTTTTGTTTTGATAACTTGATTTTCAGTAGATTTGGTGAGTGAAGACTTCTTCTGCCTGTGAAATTTGTACTGAGAGAGAAGTCTGTGTTTGAGGATGGCAAGAAATAGGACTGGTCGTAGGAAGGGAGGTGCAAGTGGAATGGATGAGGAGATTGAGTGCATGACTTGTAAAGAGTGGGTAGATATAGATGCATGCAAAGGTTTGAGAGAAATGAGTCGGAGAAAGTTGAGTGATCTTGTGTTTACGTGCTGGAAATGTTTGAATGATGAGAGTAAGAAGTTGAAAGAGGAGGTTGAGAGATTGACAATTTTGATGGTTGCTTTAGAGGCTGACTTGAAAGATGAAAGGAAGCTGAACAAAGGAAAGAATGAGAATGGTGCAAATGCAGTGAATGAAGAGGTAAATGGTGGTGCAAGGAGTGCAAATGTAGTGGATGATGAGGCAAATGATGGTGCAAGGAGTGTGAATGAAGCAAATGATGGTTCAAATGTGACAGATGAGAGTAGAAGGATGAATGAGCATGATAAAAGAGGTACAAATGGAAAGAGAGTGAATGAGCCACCTGTTGAGGTGCCACATGAGGTGCAGGAGCCTGTAGTGGAAGCGAATGAAAGGAAGATGAATGGAAAGAATGATCTGAGTGAAAGAATTGAGCGAAAGAGTAGCATGAAAGGGAGAGTAAGACCTATGATTAGCATATGTGGAGATAGCATGGTGAAGAATGTTGATAGGTTCGTATGTATAAGTGACAGTAGCGGATGTACAAGCATGAGAGGGAAAGGAGTGGAGGAGATTTGTAGGCATGCTGAGAGAGTGATAGATGGAATGGATGAAGGAATGGTTGTACTGCAAGGAGGTGGCAATCGGTTACTTGAATGTGGGAGAGAACGTACGGTGAATGCAATTATGAAAGTTGTTGAAAGGGCGCGGAAGAAGAATGTTAGAGTGGCGGTGACTAGCCTCCTAAGAAGGCCTGCGTGTGATGAGGAGTATGAAAGGGTGCGAAAGGAGGTGAATAGAGAGGTGCATGAAAGGATTATGAGTATGAGAGCTGAGAGTGTGAGAAAGCGTGAGCTGGGTTCCAGCTTCCTTGACATGGATAGCGTGATCCAGGATGGGTGTTTTCTTGGAGATGGAGTCCATCTTACAAAAGAAGGTGAGATGAAACTCTCCAAGAAATATATCCGGTGGATCAGGGCTACTCATGTCATAATAGAAGGTGGAACTGGATGAATGAAAATACGTCAGAGCAAGAGTGAGGAATGTCTTGAATTGTCCAATTGTGTTGTAAGGTTTGGAAGTATAAATGTGCGTGAATGGAATGCAGGTAAGTTAGATGACCTTGTAGTAGAATTTGAGAATGGAAAATTAGATTGTGTTGGTGTAGTAGAGACCCAAATGCGTGATAGAGTCAGTTTAACATGTAAGGAGAATATGTATCATATGAAAGGAAAAGGGCATGTAAATTGGCTAAAAAGAGGTGATGGAGTTGGTTTGATTGTAAAGAATGCTCTAAATTGGAAATTAGAGGAACTTCCTGTTGGAAATGAACCTGATAGTGAAGATTTGTTAGCAATTGAGTGTGAAAGAATGCATGCCAGAGAATGTATTGTTGTGATTGTATGTTATATGACAACTGATGGGATTTTAGCTCATGAAGAGAATGTAAAAAAGTTTGAAATATTAACAAGGATTGTACGAGAACACTGCAGGTGCCCTCTGATTGTGATGGGTGACATGAATGGCCATGTTGGTATACTTGGTGAGCCGGTTAATGCAAATAGACCAAAATTGATAGATTTTTGTGATGAGAATGAACTTGAAAACCTGAATGTCACAATAGGAAATGGCTTGCATACATGGCAAAGTAGGGAATGGAAAACTGCAATTGACTATATGATTGTGAATAGTAGAGCAAGAGAGTGTGTCAATGAAATGTTTGTAGATGAAGATGATTTTGATATTGATAGTGACCATAAAATGCTTGTGCTTGAATATAACTGGGGTAGAAAGGAGTCAATGCAGAAGGTCAGTAGTGTGAAAGAAAGTTGTCAGATAAAAAAGGCAATCTGGGAAGAATTTAAGAATGAATTGAGTAAGTATAACTGGAACAGGTGTGGAAATGTAAATGACCTAAATGGCAAGATTGCAAGAACCTTGTATGATGTGGCAGAGCAAAAGATTGGTAGAATAAAATGTAGGAAAGGGACAGGGAATGTCAGGTGGTTTACAAGTGAGATAAAGGAAGAACGAATGAGAAGAAAGACTTTAAATAAGAAACAACGCAGTATGAGGAAAATGTATGAAAGAAACAGAATTACTGAGGATGAATGGCAGAGTGCATGGAATGAGTACAAGGACCAGCAGAAGAAAGTAAGGAGAATGATTAATGAGGCTAGAGTTAAAGAGGAGAGACACCAAGTTGAAAATCTAAGAAAGAAAGGTCCAGATGGAATAAAAGATTGGTATAAGTTTACACAAGGTAATGATAGAGGTAGTCAAGTTCAAGTTGATGAATTAGTAGTTAATGGTTGCAGCGTGCAAGATAGGATGCAAATGGTGAAAGCAGTTGAAGAGTACGGTGAGGACATTGGTGGAATGAATGAGCAGGTTACAGATGATGCACCCATAAATTTTTTGATTGATGAACGTGAACTGCAAATGGAAGACGAAATCACTTGTGAAAGGTTTGGTTAGGTTAAGGTTAACATCGGCATCTTTGGGATGCTTTATTTCCAATCAAGCCTGATACATATGATCTTAGCATTGGTTTTTCAAATGTCTTATAACTAACCCTATATATAGGACACCATGACGGTTCCCCCGTAAAGCCGGTACCCATTTCCGACACCTGGGTCGAGTGGGGTATTGTGCTTGAGCTTTCCCTTATACCCAACGGGGAAAACCTCCGCGCCAGCGCTGGGAACGAACCCGCGACTTCCAGCATACAAGTCCGATCCCTTAACCGCTGTGCCACGGAGAGCACGAGATTGTAAGTTTTTTGAAGAGATTGTAAGTGAAGAGATTACAAGTTTTTTGAAGAAAGTGAAAAATGGAAAGGCATGTGGCCCTGATAAGATCCCATATGAGTTCTATAAATGTGGAGGAGAGAGTGTAGTCAGTATGTTGAAATGTTTATTTGATGAGATATGGAAGAGTGAAAGAGTACCGGATGACTGGAACAAGTGTAATGTAGTTCTGTTGCATAAGGGTGGACATAAGAGTATGAAAGAACTCAAAAATTACAGACCAATTGCACTGGGTGACACTGTATGTAAGATATTTTGTGGTATTTTGAATGAGAGAATGAAAAATTTAGTTGAGGAGTTAGGAGTCCTAGGTGAAGAACAGAATGGTTTTAGGCAAGATAGACGTGGGGAAGATAATCCGTTTGTAGTGAGTGAAATAATTGAGCGAATGAGGAAGGATGATAAGAAGGTGTATTTAGCATTCCTGGATATTGAAAAGCGTATGACAGAGTGGATCGGGTTAGGCTCTTTGAAGTTTTGAGAAAAGTTGGGTTTAGCAGAAAAATAGTAAAAATTGTACAAAGTCTGTATGAGAACACAAGCGCTACATACAGGTTAGGAAATTTGTAAACGGGGCAAGTGAGGAGTGTTAGAGGAGTGAGACAGGGCTGTACTCTGTCTCCCCTGCTGTTTGGATTGTACACAGAAGAATTAGCAGTTCGACTGAGAAGGATTGGCTTAGGACTGAAAGTTGGTAATGAGAGACTGAGCTGTTTGTTGTATGCTGATGATGTGGTTGTGGTTAGTGAATGTGGACATGAACTACAAAGGATGCTTGACATTGTGAACGGATATAGTACAGATTTCAAGATGAACTTCGGTGTCGACAAAAGCAAGGTTATGGTTATAAATAGTGATGAGACTGATAGAGACAGACTGTGGAATATTGGAGAAATCAGAATTGGTAGAACAAAAGAATACAAATATCTAGGTTGTATGATAAGTGAAGATGGATGCACTAGAACTAAGGGTGAGAAAGTGGCAAAAGCTATGCAGTGGAGTGGACGGTTAAGTAGCGTGGCCAGATACCGAGCAAACAAGTATGAATGTGTGAGAGGAATGTGGAAGTATGTTGCTGTACCTAGTGTCATGTATGGTATGAGTGCTCTTGCCTAGAATGGAAGTGATCTTGAAAAGCTGGATGTAATACAAAGTAAGGTAGGACGGTTAGCATTGGGTGCTCCGAAATGGACAGCTACAGAAGCCATTAGAGGTGACCTTGGGTGGAGCCTATTTTCAGAAAGAATGATGAAAGCGGTGCTGAATTATAAGGTGAGAATTGAAAGAATGCCGAATAGCAGATGGGTAAAGCGAATTTTTGAATGGAATCTGTGTGTAAACAATTGGGAGAAAGTGTGTTGGGGGCATGCAAGGAAGCTTAGTATGCAAAAGATTATTCATGTTAGAATTGGGAGACCTGTGGATGACAGGAGTTTGATAAATCCTGGAGGTGTAGGG
Source organism: Morinoia aosen (assembly GCA_030386875.1). Classification (NCBI taxonomy): domain Eukaryota; kingdom Metazoa; phylum Arthropoda; class Malacostraca; order Amphipoda; family Talitridae; genus Morinoia; species Morinoia aosen. Next base: position 61,876,492 of record CM059558.1, on the reverse strand, counting down.
CCTGAGTGGGACTGCAAGAGGTGGAAGAAAGAGTTTGAGAGGCAAACAAATGAGTATGGATTGAATAAGTGGAGGCTTAGCACGATGCGGAAGCCTACACTTGACTGGTATATGAAAAAAGAAGCACCTAAGTTTGAGATGTTCTATGATGGTAGTTTTGGAAGTCAACTCTTGTTTGCTGTGAGATGTAAGTCATTGAGTGTGAACAGACGTACATGGAGGTGGAATGAGAATAATAACAGATTATGTCGGCAGTGTATTAGTGGAGTGGAGGAAACAATTGAGCATTTTGTGCTGGAATGTAATAAGTATGAGCAAGAGAGAGAAAGTTTTATGAATGTGGTGCTTGAGCAGTATGGAGAGAATGAGTGGTATGCCAGATGTGCTGAAGATGATTGCGGTATGAGCTGTCTTGCTGGATTGGATCAAGAGTGTAATTTGAGTATCATTGAAGCTATGAAAATGTTTCTTGTGCGTGCCTGGAGTAAGAGACAGTGACTGGGATGAGCCAGTCAGGTAGAATGGTCAGTAATGACCCAATATACCTGGGGATGGTGTTTTGACACACTGGTTATCCCAGTGATACCATCCAATGGCAGCTTGTGACAAAGATTGGTAGATCCTGAGTAGTTTAGTGGACAAGTCTGGTACCAGGCACTGAACTCTTTGTGTGTGTGTGAATTGTGGAGGGAATTGTAGGCCGTTACAAAGGCCCCGACACTGTCGGCCCTCAATTTCAAGTTCAAGTTCAAGTTCAAATATATTTGTAAGAGGCAACACAATTTCATGGACGATGCATTTTCATTGTGGTGTAGGAACACTTTAAATGCCAATTTTTTTGATAAATGAAAAATTTTGTTGGCAAGGAACACAAATTGAAAAAATGCAAGCTCACAATATTATCACAACTTTTGTATGCTGACTGACAGGTATTGATGCTGGAGCAGTTAAGAATTTGATGCTTGCAATAATGGTTAAGAATGATGAGGAAGTTGCTCTAGGGTGAAGAGCAAACTTGTTACGGAACGCGGCTCGGTCAGAGCACGTAACGCAGGGGGGATTGAAACCCCCGACAGCAAGAGAAAGAAAAATAAACATGAAACACACAGTCAGAGAGTTGGACAGAAAGGTAGGAAATTAACAGTGTTTAATTGGTGTGTACTCCGCGAATACCGAGTTGACAAGCATGGGGAGAATAACAGACTTTGAAAGATTAAAACACATTTATTTTTGAGATGAACACGTGGATATGTGCACAAGGCATTTAGGCAGAGTTGACATGAGAGGGCACAACTGCGTTAATGAAAGGTACGTACATTTCTACCGCCATAAAACTTTAAACACGACATGATAAAATGTGATGCTTACCGAGAATTCAAGTTACCAATACTCCATCGCTGACAACAATTTACGCATCCACAAAATTGCAGGTTCCACAAGCAACACAAAGACCAATATTTGCGAGAATATCATATCACGATTTAACCTGGACTTGTAACAAGGTGTCGAATTATATGAAGCGCCGCACCATTCACAACGTGAATTCGATCCTCGACTAAATAAACACAGAAAACCGATTGCCTATAATTTAGATGATTTTGCGCGATACTTTGAAAAGCAGCACTTTTCTGAGTGCTGTTCTACATTTTGAAATTGAACTTCTATCACCACCTTAAAGAGCTCTCACAACAATAAAACACTCGCCCTTTTGATAATAAGTGATTCACTGATAGATATTCACTGCCGATGTGCTATCGTTCACTGCTGATCTTCGTCGTTGCTTAGAATTGCTGCTGTCCTGGGCTGATGTCTTGCCAACGCGCTGCAGCGGTACCTTCCCCCGCTCCCTCTTCGTGCTGCCGGCATCACAACTCGTATTAGCTGCTGCCCTGGTGCCTGGAATTTCTTAAGAGTTTCGTTCAGCCCAGGATTCCTTGAAGAGTTGGTGATCCAATTAACTGTAGTTTTGTGCGTTGATCTTCGCATTGTTGGTGAACGAACTTAACTGTTGACATTCGCAATGTTAGCGATTGCGTGGCTCCACATCTTGATGCTGAAGTTGCCTGTGAGTTCGGCCCCGATGCAAAGATATTTGAATGCTCTCGGTTGAATCTCTGACGCGTTTACACATGACGACCACCGATGCGAGGCTGGTTTGCTTCGATCAGGTTTCTTTTGTAATACGGTGCTTCAACGGTTGCCGACGTCCAACGTTGTTTCTTGTACTTCGAATTGTTAACTTTGCTCCAACATTCAGATTGTAGGTTAGTAGAAGGCAAGCCGGCGCCTGCCGACCTGCTATGTGGTGCACCCTCAGACGTCGTGCGCCTCCTCTCACGTGCGTCCAAAAAATCCTCTCGAGGCTTCATCTTCCCTCCTTATAAGTGTTTCGCTTCCTTCCTTCGAGATGGATCCAGATCATTCCATTCTACGGAGGCAGCATCTGCATCCTGATTGGCGGAATCCTTGTTTGTTCTGACGTCTGGGACTCCCATTGGAGTGTTCTCAGACACACCTTCTCGCGTCATTCCTTTCACGAGCGGTGATTCGCTCAGGTCGTGTGGGCCTCTGTTCCTACGTCACGTCAGCCTCTTGCTCTCTGAAGCCTCGCCTTGTGCGCTTTGTGTTGTGTGTGTTTGTGTGTGTGTTGATGTGCGTCGTGTGTTTTGTGCTTTTCTTGTGTGTGTGAGTCGTTTACGATGCCTGCGCTCGCAGTTCTGGTTGTGTGCTGGCCACAACACGGTTGGCATTGATTAATGTCGGCTCTTAAGCTCGGGAAATATGATCCACACCACTGCTCCAGCTCAGCTTTTCTTATGTCGAGCTAGCCCTTGCGATATCGCTCAAACAATCGCTGCTTGTTTTCGACAGAACAGTGAAGAATTGGCCTTACACACACGGGTAAACTTTGGTTGCTATATTCTCACGCTGAAGAATACCAGTGATAACGGTTTTTTGACTTTTCCTAAAGTGAAGTATTTTCCCAAAAACATTTTACGAGCATATTTCCCCCAAAAAAAAGATATTTTAAGAGAGTATTTCTTAATAATTCCCAAAAACATTTTATGAGAGTAGTATTTCCTGACAATACCCTCTCCGCCCCAGAAAAATTTTGGCCAACTTGCAAAGTTGGTTCAAATTTTCAACCGTTAATTTCAATTATAACCGTGACGTACCCCTTACGTTAAAAATTTAGAAAATGTTCACCCCCCTTTTTCAATCCCTTCGCTTTTCCCGACATCAAAATATCCTTACATATCACCTCATGATTTACCTTCTTGCAACACGCCGATGTTGCATTTATAAAAAAAGTTCATTAATACCTGACACACACTAAATAATTGAAACGCACATTTCTCATACACATTATTGTAGTACGCAAACAGAAAAGAACACAGTGAAGATACCGCACATATCCGACAACTTGAACGCATAAAATAAAACACAAACGACATCTTATTATTCTCGACTTGCTCTCGGCAAATTCATCGACATAGATAAACATTTAAATTAGAGATCGAAAAATAGGCGAATTTGGTGCAAGCAGATACATCCTTTCGGCATTCTCAGTTGCAATTCACCTACAAACAAATTTAAAATGGAGGTGATTTTCCAACCTCAACTCTTTTTTCTTCATCATCATTATTTCATCCTGTGTCTCAAAATTTGACGTCTTCTCCTGGACAAAACTTGCTGTTGCTCCTCCTGTGCACCTAGCTACAGCTTGTTGTTGTTGTTCTTGTGACGTGCTACTGCTCTCCGGCTTGCTACTGATCCTGTGGAGGGCCCCCTGCTGAGAATCGAAGTATGCTGAAGCTTTCCATTAAAAATTCATCCTTAGCGTCGCGTGAACTCGTAGAAAATTCGGTAGATCCTCGTTGCGTCAATTCGCGGACAAATTCTGTAGATTACTGCGTCAATACGCGTTGGACTCCCACGTAGGAGCTCGTCAGCTCTTTCATAATAATTGCAGAAAATGAAGCACATTTCTTTGCGAAGACCGTCAAGTTCGGTGTCCGTCCGCTCGTCGACTAGCGTGACATTAGCCCCTGAGGCTCGCATTAAATTGCTAAGATTAACTTTCGTAAAATACGCGTTTAATTGTCTAACCTGGTCACTTTGTACTCGAGAGACAGCGCATTACTTTGTTAATCAACGTAAGAATTGTTTCCTCGGTTTCCTTCAAAATCTGCCCTGAGTGAGGCGGAAGTGAGATCATCCAGGAGTTTCCTACATTTCTACATAAATTAGTTACTTTCCGGTATCCTCAACCAATTCTAGACAAAAGCCGAAATTCGTTCGACGGTGTCACTAATCAGTCAAATCACCTAAATATTTCGAAGATGAACATTCTTGCACATGGCGTACGAACTAGCAGGAGATTTACCAGGTAGGCCGAAATCCCGAATACGCACCAATATAATAAAAATGCATATATAAATTGGGTATTGTCAAAGCGTCGAACTTTACGTCATACTCTGCCGCGAAGGCTTTTCTAACGATCCGACATTCTGACAACACCGACACACAAAAAAATGCAGAAATAGACAACATGTAGTGTTAACAACCCGTCAGACTTCACGTCGTACTATGCCGATAAGGCTCTTCTGACGATCTGACTTTGCGTTAACACTGACACACAAAATGTAAAAAATAGATATGACATAAAATTCTATCTGATTCTCAGCCCCCAGAGTCAGTGCAGCACATTTAAATGATTCCATCTTGCCACAAGATTATATAAACATTCACACAAATATTGTACGCTAAATCGGGAGATTTACCAATTTGGCTGAAATTTCTAACGCACTTACTATAAAAAATGTATACACAATGTGTCATCACTCTGTCAGATTTTACATCATACTTTTGCTGAGAACAGCTGTTCTGATGATCTAACATCCTGATAACACACACAAAAAATGCAAGAATTACATGATTATTCACCTAATTCTCAGCCTTTGAGACATTGCGCAACTGTTATTCAATGATGTCATTTTCTTCGTCGTCCTTCAATTTCAACGCATTTAATTCAATGCTACTGATAACATTTAATATACATTCTTTCCTTGTTCTCACAACATCCTACATTCTTGCGTTCCGCAATACCACACCAGAGTCACGACCACATCAGCTTCAACGTTTCGCCACAATTTCTTAATTGCGTGAGCTATCCACAAAGCAATAAAAATTCCGACCAATGCTCTCGGCTGCACGGTGTACCTCTCTTACATACATTCTCAATGAAGATTTCACTTGTACATTCCAGTCGTAATTCATTTTCAATTTTTACGCAATAATGAATGCGTCTGCAGAAATTACACTCCATCTCGAAATATTGAGCATTTACGTTGTAGAAAATAACCATATTCTGATGAAGCTGATAAGTACATCCTAATTATGCAAACACACTCTCGCCAGCAATTAAAGATTGACTTTCAACTACTTACGAAACGGTTCACACAATTTGATTAAAGTTACTGCCTAATCATGTTAAATTCAAAGCATTATCGTTTGCTTATGCTCCTCCAATCTCGTACTCAAACACAGATGGCTCGTTAATTTGAATTACTTTGTTGATCAGGCAAAATTAATTCTCATGAACCTGTCTGAAATCCGCGCACAAACGAAAGAGAAAGCTTAGACAAATACTAGGAATCCATTATAAAAATCCAAAAATATTCTGAAGAATTCTCAGGGGTGTTCCGTTCCACCGATATAAATTCATATTTAAACACCAGGTAAATTACCTTTATACGACAAGTAAATCTTCCGGTTCAGGGAGACAATAATCCCAGGCGTACGCAGGAAATATTCATCTCTCACGCGAGGCAATACTTTTACTTTGCGATAAAATACGAGGTTGAATACCACTCGAGAAATTGCGTAGTATTTCTTCGAAATCTACACAACTCTATCTCTTTCGCTGTAGTAGAATTCAGTGTCAGTAAGAAATAATTTGCACCTCTCACATGAGTATAACTTGAACATTCCCTTAGACAACCAACGACTTGAAGAAAAATACACAATTTTTTTTTAATTAACGCACACTTCAAAAAGAAAATTTATTCATTGGCGACATGTAACCGTTTAGACTACAAAAAAAAATTGCCTTCAAATCCACGTGTTCCCTTAAAATCTACAGATACCTAATGTAATACAGTTCCCCCAACTGAAGGTAGCTGGGATTGAATAATCTTAAATACATAATAAGCCTTGCACAGTCGAATCCACTTAAAAATTTTAATTATCATGAAAATCTTAAAAGTTTCAGTGGGATGCTGCACAGATCTTATGCTCAACTAAATTTAGTATAAAGGCATTGATTGACTTCTGTCAGGGGCGGAACCGGTTGGTTACTACATACGTGAGAAAGTTTACTCAGAGCACTAGATTTTAGTGGATTATTACTGAAAAATTATTTAAATTCTCACTCTGATGTACTGGAGCTTTAGCATGATACTGATGTGAATGGAAAAACGAATTTACTTTAATTAACACACGAGCAGAGGCATCATTAATATCTAAGCAAATAAAATTAGACCACGAACTAACTTCGCAGCATCTTTGAAATTACAACTTACTCTAAAAACTACATTTAAATTTTTGTTTTTAAGTGCCGTCGTTTAACTCCTTCAACAATTTGCAACACAAAAATTTACCGCCCCATTGATAGCACGAAAATTGATTCTCATAAAATCCCATTACTGCTTCTTAGCAGATGTCAATTTAAATAATTGAAGCACTCAAATATCAACGAATGAAAATGTGAATTATGTTGCTAAAGCTGATTGGAGAAGCTTGACACACACGAGGCCAAAAAAATTCTGTAAATTATTTTTTAAGTGGGGTGTCACAAAAATGAAAATTTCAACCGGATTAATTACTCAATGCCTCAAACCTTGGTAAACTTTAACTTGCTTCAAAGATTCATTTGAGATAAGGCGGTGTTTGCTAAAATTACGGCGTTATTTTCCAGAGCCATCGCTGCACACCTAAATTCAGCTAAACCTAATAATTGTACAGATCATATTAAATTCAACCAAAAAATTTTAGCACTCAAGAAAAATTTTATAGAACACATCGTCAAGAAAATAGAGCAAGTATTCTCCTAGCAAACGCAGCAGAGCTTATCTATTGATGCACAATGATTATTTCTTCTCATAACACATTCAACTGTAAATTTCCACTGAAGAATGAAAGACATTTAAATTTGATGACAAGATTTGACAAGATTTTGATGGTTTTGCAAGTTCAAGAAAATGAGAAATGCTCAGAAAAACATGCTCCATTATTCTAAATAATTGGGGTTAGATTCGCTGTGGAAAGTTAAATCAAAGCAACTCATCATTATGACGAGCTTGAACACATTGTGTGTAATACTGATGAAATGAATTTCTCATTTGATTTAGAAAAACTAATGTCAATGGATCACTCAGCTTTAAATGACTTAGTCGCGCTCGTTTAAATTAGCCACTTTAGGAAATGGTTGGCTGCGGTCACAAGTATTTGGTTTATTGCCTCACGAACAGCATCCAGTGCTTGCCTCTGTCTCCCTAAACTCTGGGCCGCCAATTATACTGTACTCAAAATGACTCGAGGCAAAATTTCTAACAGGCAGAAATTCTATTTAACATTGAGCACTCATATGATTGAATTGACTGTTTGATCATTATACACACAAAAAAAGTTGTTTTTTGGACACCGTAGAAATCATTTAAAAAAAATTCACCCATGCTGACAAATAGATATCACGAAGAACACAGTCAAATTTGCATTTTATCCTGTTACGGAACGCGGCTCGGTAAGAGCACGTAACGCAGGGGGGATTGAAACCCCCGACAGCAAGAGAAAGAAAAATAAACATATGAAACACACAGTCAGACAGTTGGACAGAAAGGTAGGAAATTAACAGTGTTTAATTGGTGTGTACTCCGCGAATACCGAGTTGACAAGCATGGGGAGAATAACAGACTTTGAAAGATTAAAACACATTTATTTTTGAGATGAACGCGTGGATATGTGCACAAGGCATTTAGGCAGAGTTGACATGAGAGGGCACAACTGCGTTAATGAAAGGAACGTACATTTCTACCGCCATAAAACTTTAAACACGACATGATAAAATGTGATGCTTACCGAGAATTCAAGTTACCAATACTCCATCGCTGACAACAATTTACGCATCCACAAAATTGCAGGTTCCACAAGCAACACAAAGCACAATATTTGCGAGAATAACATATCACGATTTAACCTGGACTTGTAACAAGGTGTCGAATTATATGAAGCGCCGCACCATTCACAACGTGAATTCGATCTTCGACTAAATCAACACAGAAAACCGATTGCCTATAATTTAGATGATTTTGCGCGCTACTTTGAAAAGCACTTTTCTGAGTGCTGTTCTACATTTTGAAATTGAACTTCTATCACCACCTTAAAGAGCTCTCACAACCATAAAACACTCGCCCTTTTGATAATAAGTGATTCACTGATGGATATTCACTGCCGATGTGCTATCGTTCACTGCTGATCTTCGTCGATGCTTAGAATTGCTGCTGTCCTGGGCTGATGTCTTGCCAACGCGCTGCAGCGGTACCTTCCCCCGCTCCCTCTTCGTGCTGCCGGCATCACAACTCGGATTAGCTGATGCCCTGATGCCTGGAACTTCTTAAGAGTTTCGTTCAGCCCAGGATTCCTTGAAGAGTTGGTGATCCAATTAACTGTAGTTTTGTGCGTTGATCTTCGCATTGTTGATGAACGAACTTAACTGTTGACATTCGCAATGTTAGCGATTGCGTGGCTCCACATCTTGATGCTGAAGTTGCCTGTGAGTTCGGCCCCGATGCAAAGATATTTGAATGCTCTCGGTTGAATCTCCAACGCGTTTACACATGACGACCACCGATGCGAGGCTGGTTTGCTTCGATCAGGTTTCTTTTGTAAGACGGTGCTTCAACGGTTGCCGACGTCCAACGTTGTTTCTTGTACTTCGAATTGTTAACTTTGCTCCAACATTCAGATTGCAGTTTGGTAGAAGGCAAGCTGGCGCTTGCCGACCTGCTATGTGGTGCACCCTCAGACGTCGTGCGCCTCCTCTCACGTGCGTCCAAAAAATCCTCTCGAGGCTTCATCTTCCCTCCTTATAAGTGTTTCGCTTCCTTCCTTCGAGATGGATCCAGATCATTCTATTCTACAGAGGCAGCATCTGCATCCTGATTGGCAGAATCCTTGTTTGTTCTGACGTTTGGGACTCCCATTGGTGTGTGCTCAGACACACCTTCTCGCGTCATTCCTTTCACGAGCGGTGATTCGCTCAGGTCGTGTGGGCCTCTGTTCCTACGTCACGTCAGCCTCTTGCTCTCCGAAGCCTCACCTTGTGCGCTTTGTGTTGTGTGTGTTTGTGTGTGTGTTGATGTGCGTCGTGTGTTTTGTGCTTTTCTTGTGTGTGTGAGTCGTTTACGATGCCTGCGCTCGCAGTTCTGGTTGTGTGCTGGCCACAACACGGTTGGCATTGATTAATGTCGGCTCTTAAGCTCGGGAAATATGATCCACACCACTGCTCCAGCTCAGCTTTTCTTATGATGAGCTAGCCCTTGCGATATCGCTCAAACAATCGCTGCTTGTTTTCGACAGAACAGTGAAGAATTGACCTTACACACACGGGTAAACTTTGGTTGCTATATTCTCACGCTCAAGAATACCAGTGATATCGGTTTTTTGACTTTTCCTAAAGTGAAGTATTTTCCCAAAAACATTTTACGAGCATATTTCCCCAAAAAAAGATATTTTAAGAGAGTATTTCTTAATAATTCTCAAAAACATTTTATGAGAGTAGTATTTCCTGACAATCTGTAGCTTTAGATATTTTCACTCTAAATGTCATTAGGCCCCTAATGTAATTTTTTTCCTCTCTCTCTGTTCTGTTTTGTTAGTGTGATTTTATTATATCTAAATTTCTTTGTTTAAATAATTAATAATTTATGTCTGTTTGATTGATGCCTGTCCATGGTTGTAAACTAGTTCCATTGGCTTTTTATTGAAAAGAATTATAGAATGTGGTAGTTCTAATCTTTGATGCTATGATATATTATCCTTGTTGAAGATAGTAAGCTACAAGTAATGCATAGAAAGTGGAAGTAAAAGAGTACTACGTTGAACAAGAGACTAGTGAGACAATGACAGTCTCTGTAGGGAGTGCGGATGTTGTGGCGCTAGGACGTGGTGGCTTATCAAACGGAACTTCCTGAAAAATTTACCTATTATAGGCAAGTGTTTCAGTTTAAAACGTGTGTATAAGTCGGAAATCGATTCCAATCAAATTAGTTTGCCTTCTTTTTTGGTAAACTTCTACTGGGGCCTTAGGCCCTAAGTAACCCTAAATTGTTATTTTTGTTTCGCCGGAACTCTGATAACACTGATACTTATAGGGATGTTGTACTACAAATAACATCAAACAACAAAAATTTTGTCATTTTCTTTGAGAAAGGTGGTACATAGGAATAAATCAAAATCAAGAAATAGATACTATCAAGGATAAACGCTTGAACGTTATCAACAGACTTGATAATACAATGCCTCCCAAAAGCAAACTTCCTGATGACTCCGGGGGAGGTAAAAGCAATCTCAAAGGAAAAGTTACCCGCACTTACACTCAACCCATCACAGAGACAGATAAATCTGAATTCAATAATGCAAGGAAACCAAACAAAAATTGCTCCGCGACAACCTCTACTCCTAAGAGTAAATCACAACCAGCTCCAAGACGAGAAACCCCAAGGGCAAATCCTAACAATGGGAGCCCAAGGCAAAAGAACAAAGAATTGTATAACAATACATCTAAAAGAACACTAAAAAGCAGTCAAGAGTTTTTGGATTTGCAAAGCAAAAAAAAGAGGGAAACCCATAATGTCTCTGACTCAGAATTGTCTCAGCACAATATATCATTGCTTAGTGAGTCACATCCCTCAGGAGTTCTTTCTAGCAATGATTCTCTATCTGAATCAACTTTGGTAATTCCAAACAATCAAGAAGAACTAAAAAAAACGAAAATACCCTGCAGGGGTAAAATCAGCAAAAATAGACCTCAATTTGTCAGAAAACGCAGATAAAATCCCAAACACAGTTAGGCTTGTACAAATAAATGCACAAGATGAAAACCAAAATTTGACAAAACTAAATCCTTTCAAAGTACAAGCTACAATAAACCAAATTTGTGGTGAAGTAGAGAAAGTAGAGTATAAAAGATCAGGCAATCTTATCCTTAAAGCTAAAACAGAAAGCCAAGTGAAAACCTTGATGAACCTAAAGAAGTTTGGTGAAGTTCCAGTCAAAGCTCAAATAGTCTGGGGGGCTTACACCTCCTATGGAAAGATTTATGCCCCAGAATTCCTGTCAGACTCATTAGAAGATTTGTTGCAGCAACTTGCCTCCTCTGGTGTAGTAGGCATACGAAAAATGTACATGGATCCAAACCGTGCCAATTCATCCTTGTTTGTACTTACTTTCCTTGGAACTTACCCTACAGAGCTGAAAGCAGGCTATTCAAATTACAAAGTAGATCCATTTTACAACAATCCCATTCGATGTACCAATTGCTGGCGATGGGGACATACTACCTCAGTCTGCCGCAATAGGAAAGTCTGTAAGAATTGCTCATCTCGAGAACATGATGAAAGCAACTGCACCGCTGAAAATCTATTATGCACAATTTGCAGGGGAAACCATACAGCTGCCTCAAAAGAGTGCCCCATTTATATTCAAGAACATGATGTTAGTAAACTCCAAGCAAGACAAAATATCTCATTTGTAGATGCAAGGAAAATAGTTCAAAACCAAACTCAAGTCCACCAGCAGCATGATAATCTCCCAGAATTAGAATCAAGACACTCCTTCCCCCCACTTGCAATATCAAGAACCCAAAAAGAATCTCAAAATCTGACACAAAAAACATATGCTAATGCAATCAATTCAAATAACTTACATCACAACCATGGTACACCAATACAGAATCTTGGCAACCCTATGCATGCTCATAAAAGGCTAGAACTACAGAAGCAGCCTACTCAAAACAAAGCAATGGAAAATAGAGCCATACAACAGAATCAACTTATGAACCAAAATACACCAACCCCACTGAACACAGAAAGAACTTACAACTTAATGGCAACTAATTGTGACACAGCAAATAATCCATTGAAAAAAAGGAACCCTCCTGCCTCTGAAAACCAGCAAAACCATAAAAGTATCACAGAAAAGGACATTGAAATATCACTCAAGACCATAATACTTAAACTTCTTCCTACAATTGTCAAAATGCTAATCTCCAATTCAATCACTGAGCGTATTGAACTGCTAACAGAACTTGGTAACATCCTGAATGCAGAAGATCTTATAACAGAAGTGCTAACTAAACTAAATGTCACCTCTTTAATAAGTCCATAATGAATCTATCAATATTGTAATGGAATATGAGAGGATATTTTTCAAAACTCCCCTTCCTGCAGTTGCTCATTAATCAATATGAACCCAAAATTATTTGCCTACAAGAAACCCACTTACAAAATCACAATCAAACTAAGCTAAATAACTATGTTCCACCCTACAGAAAAGATAGAGATAATAGAGGAGGTGGGGTAATGACTTATGTCCATAATACTATACCTTGTATACCTATTCAAATCACCACTCCTGTTGAAGTTGTAGCTTTTAGAGTATTCATAAACAAGAAACCTATCAACATTATCAATATGTATCTGCCACCAACACTCAATAATGACTCAGTAGGTTATAACCTACTAGAGATTAGCAATTTGAATAGGGGATCCAGCATCATTGTGATGGATTCAAATGCCCACAGCTACTCCTGGGGCTCAGACTTCATAGATAGAAGAGGCAGAATTATAGAGAATTGGATTACAGACAACAATCTTATCTTGTTAAACAACACAGCCCCTACTTTTTTATCATCAAATGGAAACTATACACACATTGACTTGACACTAGTGACAGAAGATTTGCACTCTCTTGTGACATGGAAAACCCACCCAGACACCATGATGTCAGACCACTTAACAGTGTACATGGACTCAAACATGGAAATATTGCAGGTTAATTTTCCAGATAGGTGGCTCCTTAAATCAGCTAACTGGCCCAAGTTTAGAGAAACCATGATCTTCCCCATTCTTAGTAACCTAACATGTGATGAAGCTTGTAGAGCGGTGACACAGACAATTATTAGTGCAACTGGAGGCTGTGTTAAAAAGAGCAGCATGGGCCCGGCTAGACAAAAAATGAATTGTTGGTGGAATTAAAAATGTAAGGAAAGTCACAGGGAATATCATAGGGCATACAATCAATATAAAAATCACCGTGGAAACATGCAAAAATGGATTGCATTTAAAAGGGCTCGAGCTATTTTCAGAAAGACAGTGCTTGAAGCAAAAACGGAAAGTTGGAGAAATTATGTAGCCAGTCTAAATGGTAAAAGCTCATCAGCAGAAGTGTGGAGAAAAATCAGAGCCATGAATGGAAAAAGAAACAGAAGCCAAATAACTTTGAAAATCCAAAATGAGGTGGTCACATGTCCTAAATATTGGAGGTAGGTTAAGTAAGACGAGACACTTGGAGTTCGTATAATCAGTACACACAGCAGGACACAGTTTACATCACGAAGGATAGCGGTGGAGTAGACTCCAGCCAAGCCCGAGAACCATGAGCTCAGTTCACAGCGCGGAGTACTGTCTAAACACATTCTAACACAAGAACACTGTAACATTATCAGTATTATACACATATACATTCAAGGTGCTACAATAAAGGTTTCAACACTCCTTCTCACATTGAATGTGTGTCAGATGAGACCATTCCTAACTTCGTTCTCAGCCCAGAGAACTTTTCTATGGGCAGGTTCTTGGTAAATATGTCGGCGAGCATTTCGTCGGTAGGGCAATACACTACGTCTATGTCTTTGTTACTTACAAGATCCCGTACATAGTGAAACTTAATATCGATGTGCTTGCTCCTCACATGATATTTGGGATTGTTGGCAAGACAGATGGCTGACTGGTTGTCTTCGTTTACAACCATTAGTTCCACAGTACCAAATTTCAGATCACTGAGTAAGTGCTTCAACCAGACAGCCTCTTGAGCCGCACCGGCAAGAGCAACGTATTCGGCTTCTGCAGTTGAGAGGGCTACACAAGTTTGTTTATTAGATCTCCACGTAATTACTGAATATGTGTACTTATTCGTGAATATAATTGCAGAATAGCGAACATGTTTTGCACGGACACAGCCTCATCGGGACAATCCTATGGTTTGCGAATAGTTGGAGCACCACTGATCGGATGAAGAAGAATCAGCTTCTCATCTTTGGGCGGCTCCACTGACAAATTCAACGAAACTCTGGGTAAGCTACTGAACTATCACTTGATACAGATTTGATAGTAGCAGCACTCTGGTGTTAGCAGAATAGCTCTAAATAAGTTTCCTGTAGAAAGGAATATCAGTAGTGTGGTATAATTTTAAATGTCATAAAAATATTTAGCTATAGTAGTGAAGTGCACGCAACGCTGTTCCAGTTATAATTAAAAGTAAGCTTATTCTTGGAAAGCTGACAAATTTTTCCGTCGATGAAATGAAGGATCAACCCCAGTCGGAAAATTATGATACCCACTGGACCCGTGTAGACATTCACGATTGGTTTGTTCAATATAATTTTCTGGCTCAATAAATTCTACTTGAACCTGTACTCCTTCAACCAGAATGTGTTAACTCAAATAATTATTTTTCCGAGTTTACTTCATTTTATGCCTTCTGTGCACTTTGTGCATAGATTCCGCGTTCCCTCAACTCCATACTAAATGGTGCCTTCCTCTTTCCTCTCTTGGAACATCTTTGTCGTGGTTAAGGAAGGCTAAAACTTTCTTATATTATTATTATTATTATTATTATTATACTTCATTTTATGCTTCAATAAGGGAAATAAGTGAATCAGAACTATCAAAACAAATTTACCCTAATCTAACTTGAACCTAACCTAACCTACCTTCATCCATCGTAAAGAATTCAAGTATTTGGACGGAAACTTGGCAACCCCCTGCTTTTTTACTCGGAAAATATCAACACGATTGAAATTTTTATTATTGCAATTCGAAATATCAATGCACCTGTACTTACATAATTGAATCTAACCACACTTAATTAACTAGGTAATTTTCCTAATTTAACTTCATTCATCGTAGACTGTTCGAATCGAAACCCGTGGACCAGTGCTTTGTGCTCTCATTACTGTAAGCTTGTTAAAAAATATTTTTTTTACGTTGCGATTCGTAAAACCAGAAAGATTAAACATTCGACGTGATGTATAAATTCTGATGGTCTTATCCCATTCATATACGATATAAGTTGAAACGCTATACATACTTTCATAACCATGATACTACCCTCCTAAAAAGGAGCTTGAATCTACAGCTGTTGAAACCGTTTGAAGAACTGCTGATCCGCGACAAAATTTCCCCATGGAACCAATTGTTTTGAAACCAGAATGATACCAGAATGAGTGTCTTCAGTGACTCCGTGGCGTGAGGACGGGTGTGGCGCTCGCTCCGAAACAAAGTGCCTATTGTTAGAAAGAATGTACCTCTAACCTAAATGGGTACCCACTCGCGTCCTGAGTATTCAAATGTGGTATAAATACCCCATATATGAAAAAAAATCAAACTAAGAGTATAATATTCCCTCAAAAGTGTGAGAGTATTCAACCCTCGTTTACACAACGACCGAATTCCCTCCATCCTCAAGATGCCTAACAAACGACGCATTACCAACAACAGCAGCAACAACAGCATCGAGTTTGAACCGAAGTTTGGTCAATACCCTGATGTGTCTAGCCTTACAAAAGACGGTAAAGAAGTGGTTTCTGTCCTTATAAAATACTTCGATTCAGTGATGACAAAATTTAATAGTGATATTGTTCAAGTGCAAAATGAAATAAGCCACCTTAAAACGCTATTTGAAACAAAAGAAGCGGAACACAAAAAAATTCTCGAAGAACAGAATGAGAAAATAGATAGCTTAACCTCCCGCCTCGACCAGTTGGAAAAAAATGATCAGCGCCGAGACATTGAAGACAAAAAATGTACTCTCGTCATTTCTGGAAGGGAAATACCGCCATCTCACGCAGGCGAAATCTGTAAGGATACAGTCTGCCAGCTCCTGAAGGACAAGATCAACATTGACCTCTCCGGCACTGACATTACGTCAGCTACAAGAATGGGGAAAAAAACAATAACTGGGAATGTAGATCAAAGAAACATTGCATTTGAACTAAAACATTATAACAAAAAACGTGAAATTCTCAACGCCTGCCGAGAAAAGAAACCACAGTTCTTCTTCATAAATGAATACCTCATACCTTCACGAGCTAACGTCATGTACATTCTATAGATGGCCAAAAGGAAATTCCCGGATAAAGTTGGAGTCCCAAGAACACAGGATGGAAACATCTTCATATTCAACCCAGGAAACCCAGATTCAAGACGCCGCGAGATCAACACGCCAGATGACCTCGAGCAATACCTGATGCAACAACTAAACATGTCATCACAGCAGATCATGGGTGACTAGACTAGGTTACCCCCTAAATTAGTCAATTTCATTTTCATCCCCTAAATATGTCAATTTCGTATTAATTTAACCTCAATTAGGTATCATGTCAGTAAACCTCAACTTGATGCCAGTTCAACCTGAATCTATACAAATGTATAACAGATGTGCTTGTAAACATTTATGACAGCTGTGTGTGAACTTTTGAAACAACGCAATCAGCAATTTTTTACCTCCCAATGTTACTGTGAATTTTTTCTCTTCTTAACCACTTAAGTGCTGATTAGCTTATATCATTGTCATATAAGCTGATTATATCATTGTCGTTGTAATCTTCTTATAACCTGATAATCGCTTCTGCCCTCCACTGCCATCGTACAACCATATTAGCTGATTATATCATTGTCGTTGTAATCTTCTTATAATCTGATTATATCATTGTCGTTGTAATCTTCTTATAATCTGATTACATCATTGTCATTATAATCTATCAGCAATTTTTCACTTACCAATATTACTGTGAATTCTTCCTTATTTACCACTACAGTCATTATTACGCGTAAACCATATTAGCTGATTGTATCATTGTCATCATAATCTTTAAAACTTATTCCCTCTTGTATGTGAACTTATGAAAACGCCCTCAGCAATCTGTTTGCACCAATGTAGTGATATCGAACTCCAATATTATAACAAATAAATAATAGATGTGTGTGTAAACATCTATGACATCTGTGTGTCACATTTTGTAACATCGCAATTAGTAATTTTTCACCAACCAATGTTACTGTGAATTCTTCTTTATTTACCACTACAGTTATTATTACGCGTAAACCATATTAGCTGATTGTATCATTGTCGTCATAATCTTTAGAAACTTATTACCTGTTGTATGTGAACTTGCGAAAACGCCCTTAGCAATCTGTTTGCACCAATGTTGTGATATTGAACTCCATTATCACTCGCTCATGGACTGAGTTTGTGTGTACTCACGAAATCGCGCTAGATTTTTCTTTTTACTCTATTCTCTCTTACTTAATAAGCTACTTTTTAGACTGGAATATCCCTTTAAGCTTGACTCTGTATTTCGTTTTAAGCTCTATAGTACCTAATTCTTACTTTTACTTATTTTAAATGACTGATCACCCTGTAATATTTGAGGAAATCGATCCAGATTTCAATCATTTGAACAGAATATATCCAAACCTAAACGACTCTCAAGAGTGTAGGTATACTAATATATCAGAATTCAACGAAACTATACGAATAACTGACCGAGATTTCTCACTCCTGTGTTGGAACTGTAGGTCACTCTATCCAAAATTGGAAGAGATACAATGTACTATTACTGAACTTAAATATAACCTAGACGTGATTAGCTTCACCAAAAGCTGGCTAGATGACTCGACAAAAGACATGATTCGATTTGAAAATTATCATAGTTACCATTCGCTAAGAAAAAACCAGCGGGGCGGAGGCATCAGCACATATATATCTAACCACATAGACTCGAGAACCATAGCAAGTGCAACCATGAATCAGGATCATATAGAATCACTCTTCGTAGAACTTTTTAGAGATGGTAAACGCATTGTGCTTGGAACGGTGTATAGGCCTCCTACAGCCTGTCCTATATCCTTCCTGAATGAATTGAATCGTATTATTTCTCAGTTCAACAGGCCCTTATACAATGACATAATAATATGCGGTGACTTCAATTATGATCTACTGAAACATGAAAGCCATGAACCAATCTCTAATTTCCTAACTACCTTTCAGTCTCAATCCTTCCTTCCGATCATTACAAAGCCTACACGAATAACCTCAGAGTGTGCTACGCTGCTTGACAATATCTTTATGACAGACCCTAGTGATTTTCTTGCTGGAATAATTACTTCTGACTTATCAGATCACTTCCCAGTTTTTCTTATTAAGAAAAATGTCTATATTGCTTGCACCAAGGCACGGGCTGAAACTTACTCATATCGTAAAATAAACGAATCAAATCTTGAAGAAATGCGCACCGTTCTAGAAGAATCAATGCCTACATTGCACATCTCTCAACAAAACAATAATACTACGAGCATTGATGAAGCAGTAGTAAAGTTGACTGAAACTATAATGACCGCATACAATCAGTGTTGCCCAATTGTAACTCGTACAGTTACCCCGAAAAATAAACATAAGCCCTGGATTACTAGAGACATCGTGATAAATATGAAGAAACGTCAAGCGTACCTAGCCCTCCTTTGCGAAGGACGAATATCTAGAGAAACATATAACCGATTTAGAAACTATGTAACAAACCAGATAAGAACATCAAAAAAGAACTACTTTACGCTCAAGTTTACTCAATTCAAAACTGACGTTAAAAAGACTTGGCATCTCCTTAACTCCTGCTGTAAACCGAATAATGCCGATAAAAAGAAAATTGAATATGTTGTTCAAGATAATGTAAAATATCATGAGAAGAAAGAAATTGCTAATCTCTTTAACAACTTCTTCGTAAACGTAGGGAAAACAATAGCTGATGGTATTCTAAGTGAACCTACTGATCACCTGGAATTTATGGATCATATTCGAGAACCCAACTCCTTTTTCTTTACGCCTACAAACTCCTCCGATGTAATTACGTGCATAAACAACATGAAAAATAAATCGAGTGGGTTACAAACGTTTCCGACTAAAGTACTTAAAGTTATTGCTGACATTGTAGCCCCACTGATATCAAATATTATTAACCAGTCTCTCTTACTAGGCACTTTCCCGAACTCCCTCAAAATTGCTAGAGTAACCCCAATCTTTAAAAGTGGTGAAAAAACCTGTGTAAACAATTATCGACCTATCTCCATTCTACCAATTATTAGCAAAGTATTCGAAAAGATTGTGTATAAAAAAGTGTACTCTTATTTTGAACAAAAATCATTTCTTTACGATAAACAATACGGTTTTCGCTCTAAAAAATCAACAACACAGGCTATATTAAATCATTTACAATTCCTCTATTCTAATATAGATGAAGGAAAGCCTGTCTTCTCTGTATTTCTTGACTTCCGAAAAGCATTTGATTGTGTGGACCATAAAATACTATTATCGAAACTACACTGTTATGGCATTCGAGGGATTGCCCATGATTGGTTCAGATCATACCTAACAAATCGGAAGCAATACGTTGTCATTGACGACGCAAAATCGGACCCACAGACAATTAGCCATGGAGTTCCACAAGGATCTGTTCTCGGGCCTCTCTTGTTTCTGATTTTTATCAATGATATTGTAAAATCTACATCATTCTTCAAATTCATACTTTTTGCCGATGACAGTACGCTTTCTGCGGTCCTTCCGAACCAAAATCCTGCTATGATTGTGGAGAGTATAAATACTGAACTTCACAAGGTTTCATCGTGGCTCAAAGCTAATAAAATAAGCCTAAATATCGAGAAAACAAATTATATTACTTTCTCATACAAGAAAGATGTATCTCTCCCATGCATTAAAATTAGCGAAGGTGAAATCGAAGAAACCAACTCATGAAAGTTTCTGGGCATCATAATAGATAAACATCTGACCTTCAAAGAGCACATCACTCATATTAGTTCTAAATTATCAAAATCCATCGGAATACTAAATAAAGTTAAAAATTTTCTGCCTGAAACAGCTTTACAAATGCTCTACCGAACGCTCATTTCTCCATACTTGCAATACGGAATAGAAGCATGGCACGGAACTGATAAAAATAAAACCAACAAAATTTTTACTCTGCAGAAAAGGGCTGTCAGAGCGGTAAAGAACCTAGAATTTAATGCTCACACAAATGATTCTTTCAAAAATTTACAAATACTTAAACTTTCGGATCTCTAAAAAATCTCCATCTGTAATTTCATTTACAAAACATTAAGAAATGATGGCGACAATAGCCTAAGACAATTATTGACTGCGCAAACTGGTCATCACGACCATTTAACCCGAAATAGAAGTAAATTCATGCTTCCTTATTATTCAAAGGCCAGGTCGCAACACAGTATTCTCTTCGTTGGAACCAAAACTTGGAACTCTATACCTGCAGAGATCCGTGAATGTAATTCGTACACAGTATTCAAAAGACATCTTGAGTCTCACTTCCTATCAGAATACTAGTCGTGTAAGATCACCGTGTCGAAATCTTGCCTCCTACATGTAACTAATGATAATGTCATAATGTAACTTGCCTTGTGTACCATAACCAATCTTCTCTCTGCTCTTGAATCGTTTTATCGAACATACTGTTAAATATAGCCGACTTGACCTATATTGTAAAATACAGCATAAAATATCGAGTTAATTATCTCAATGATCAGTCTAATGCGAAACTAGGTTAAGTGAACTAGGTTAAACTTTTGTACACCCTAGAATAACGTGATGGTAGGATGCCCTAGAAGTCGCTGAACTTATTCGGGCCCACAGGTAGCTATACTCAAATTTGACCATTGTACTTGACTTAAGTAAAATTCTACCTCTGTATCACCTGTGGTAAATAAATTGTTTAAATTGTTTTAAATATGAGTAAAATTTAACTCCAAGAAATTTTTGCTCGGATATAAGCATAAAAAATAAGTTATTGGGAAAAGAAAGGGTTTTGGGGCACTAGTGAAATCGAAATTTCTAAACACAGAATTTTAGAGGAAAGTAAGTTATTTCAATTGCTCTTCGACGCAGAAAACGTTGCTTCATAAATTACATGAAAATAATTTCAAACATCTCAAATAGATATTTTTAAGAAATCTTTCAAGTAATAGTAAAACTTTATTTTTTTCACTTTAAAAGCATCATATAAATAACTGGACGTTTATCCAAAATCTCTTCGGTCATAGTTCAGTAAATTTAATTGCCAATATAATGAGCCCTAAAACAAGTCGCTACGTCGATAAACGAGCACGAGGTTCAATTTTCAGTGCAGTTATACAAAAAAATTAGTGTTCAGTTTGAGAGGAAAGTTACAATCTAATAGTGTCGTTGATACGGTGACTTGTGCAGGCTTTAAATTGCGAGGAATGTTTTTTTCATAGGAATGATTTAGGATTGCTACAGTGCTCATCGATTTAATAAAGTGTAACGGTCATACTAAGTACAGAAACTAACTAACTCAGGGTCAGAGAGAATTATAATAAAACAAATTTCACTCCAGAGTACCCCGTGCGCCGAAATGAAGGTGAAAGGGCTTCTCTGAAAGAGCTACAATGGTGGTGTCGTTTTAGATTATGAATGAATGCATTAAAAAAAGAGTGGGAGTAACATTCCGAATGGAACTTTATTATCCGCACTGTTATTAGTTCAATTAATAATTAAATTCCCAAAATTTAATATTGGGATCGATTTCTCAAGTCACTCGTTTGTCATCTTGGTATTACTCGTTATCCCATGGCTTAACGTGTGGCAGTTAACGAAAACTAAAAGTTTATATCCTAATTTTCATTCACCTTAAGCATTTATAACATATATTGATCTTTTTTTACCGAATGCGTGCGACTGCATTAAAAAAACGCTTCATCTAGTCTCACGTCTTCAACACACGGTCATTCCTTGCTTTATTTTAAGAGTTCGGGCACATGCATGTTGGACATCAAATAATATGCTAGCGTGAGTTAGGATTCTATATCATTAACTGAGCGGCGTGGAGTCCTCAGCTTTGGAGACTGTCACACGGCTTTTTCTATGCTTTAAAGATTTTAATCTTATGTGCCCATAAGGCTCCTTCTAGACTTCATATCTTATTTTGTATGTCTTCGTCATTCTTATCATCAATTTTTTTTTTATATAATTTAATGCTCTATAGGTATGTCTAATTGAAGTTTTCATTTCAATTTTTATGACGGTGGACTTTCTAGATTTTAACTCCTGGTATAACCTATAAATGGTTCATAATTCCTAATAGTTCAAATGCGAGTGGAGGATACAGTATGATGGCTTAGAGCTTTTGTGTTAAACATCGATTTCCTTCGTTTTATTGAAATTAATGGACTGCAGTCATCATTGTTGCCTCATTTCCAGAAAGCGGTGAGAACGAAGAGATGAGGATTGCCCTAGCTGAGCCCTTCCCAAGGAGACCAACATTGCAAATGACGGTGAGAGTAATGAGTATGCCATTACCTAATAAATTATTGTTCCCCAGATTGCGCAAGATAACGTAATAGATCTGTTCTTGAGCAAGTGAAAAAAATTAGTTTACCAAATAACAAGTTTTGCCACCTAGTCTTCAACATACATCAATTTGTTGAAAATTTGTGTGTGCCATGTGATGTTAACCCATTCCTTACCACCAAATAATTATTCCAGATTGATGAATTTTACTGTAGTAGCTAGTTTAGGTCCCATTAAGAAACAAAAAAAGCGATTTCGCGTTACATAACGAGTTATGAGTAACGCGGTACGAGGTGGGAGTGTGGGACGAGTCCTAATGGGTTTCCGAGGGTTCGATCTTTCATTTTCAGAACTTCCTTAGGGTGAATAAAGCGATCGAAATGGAGTTTCCTTTTTACTGTAGGAATGAAATTGCACACACACTACATTTTACTGCACTTTTACTTGTTGAACACAAATCCCATTCTCAAAAAATGTTTATTTTTGGGCAAGAAATACAAAAATTTGCAGTTTACCTTTTAGAAAACAAATTGCACAAACATTACATTTTGCTGCACATTTACTCGTTGTGGAACTCTCAGAAGCAGTCGACAGAGAGGAACAAGTTACGCTTGGGGCAAAAGTAAGTGGACCTGTTGTCGCAAGGGCGCTCGCCCTCTGTGCACTTCTTGCACCTTCCTCTGTGCCCCTTCTCGTGCTTTTGATGCGGTGGCTGACGTTGTCGTACCTCACGTCGGTGAAGAGTTTCGTGAACATCTTCAGCTTATTGTGCAGCGGCGTAGACACATCTGCCTAGGAAGGGTGAGGGAATATTTACCGTGGCACTTGGCGAGCCCCTCCACCAGATTCCTCATACAGTTGAGATGGGTGTGCTGACACTTGCTGAAGGCAATTCCACGTGCAGTAAGTGCCATGTTCCTCAGGCGCCAGGCGTTTATGGCCGCTACATTGAAGGACCAGGGGACAAAGCCAAATCACCCATTCTTTTTTTTTTGACTGAGCAGCGGTACAGGGCCACAATCTAGCCCAGCAGGTCTACTTACTGACCTGCTTGTTGATGAGCGATCAAGTCAGGCCTGTTGATGAAGACCTGTTCGCCGGCTTCTTTGCAGTACCTTTTGGCTTACCATTGGCTGGGTTCATCGACCTTTCCTCGGTTTTCTTGGTCACGTTGTGGATGTTGCTCGCCACGTAGACAGCCTGTTATCCCTCCAGACCGTTCATACCTCGTCCTCCTTTTATACACACCTAGAGGCGCCCCTCTATCTTCTAGGCAGTTTTAGCATAGGGGAGGAGCACGCGGAGAAGATTGTGCTTTCGGATGGTCCCTGTTCCACCAATGCCAAGGTTTGACAACTTCTGCAGCAGGGGGAAGGAGGTGAGCAAGTATTCGAAGTATATCGCATAGCCACGCTGCACGCCGGCTTTCTCAACTTCCTCATTACCATGTTGGAACCCTGGCCGAGCCCGATGTCGACGATGGCGGTGTCGGCTCCCAGTAGGGCTCGAAGTAAAAACCAGGCCGTCAGCTGAGCAGATAACCCACACCTTGATGCCGAACCTGATGGGCTTGCCCTGATGAACTGCTTTGTATTGTGGCGATCAGAGAAGGGAAAAGACAGAGACGGAAAAGAAGCGGATGAGGTTGGTGTATTTGGAGGCCTGCTTGTTGAGGTTGTTGAAGATTGGCCGGACCTTCTAGTATCTGACATCATTGGCTTGACAATTGTCTGCATAGTGAAGGCAACTGAGAATCCCTTCAAACTTGATTTTGCTGATGTTTTCCGCAACAATTTTGTAGTACACGTCGTCCCTCTGCTCTCAGTAGAGGGGGCGGGAGGGCAGAGAGTTATACCGAGAGAGCATCATGACTCCCCTCGACGATACGCACATTGTTCACGGTTAGACCGTTCTGCCATTTGGCCCACGTTTTGCTTTTGGGCGGCTTGGCATAGAGCCTTGACTGCTCAACGACCTGCTCCATGAACTCATGTGGCATCATCTATTTGTTGAACCGTATGGGGGGAATCAATAACAATGCTCTGAAGGTGCTGCCAGTTCGGGTTAACCTCGTCCAACTTGAACTCAAGGATCTCAGTGCCAACTTTCTGTTTATCCTACTTATGCCAGCCGTCGTCATCCTTAGGCTGAGGTTCAGCCTGTGGTAATTTTCTCTCACGGGCAATATCACCTCGGGTACGACGGGCTGATGTGCAGCTCTGCCTCGACGAGCAGTCGCATCAGCTGTACCTCACTGCTCTCCTTCTCTCTGCTCTGTCTCGTTATCTTCCAAGTGATCCCCTCTGGCGGGACTGGTGTCATCTCGTCGTCAGTGTCAATTTCCCTCATATCAATTATCTGGGGCGTCTTGGTGGCCACGTTGCCCAATTCAGGAAGAGGAAGTAGAATGATGCGAGGCAGGACATCTGGGTTCACAGATTGAACATTCTCAACATCCTCGTCATCATCGTCGTTACAGTCAGTGTCGCCAATCTGTTTAGGCGATTGCAGGTACACTCGGTACTCCTCTGTGTTCTTTCCCTCCAACACGTCGTCGGAGGCGAAGCGCAGGTCTAGAATTTCATTTGTATTGAGGTTTTTCGACTTGAAACAATTATACTGTATAATAGAACGCTTGGTCAAAACGGGAAGACTCGAAAAAGCGCAAGAAAAAAATCACTAAGCCATCGGAAACCCACCGGGACTTTGAAGTCCCACAAATTTCAATTGACGATTATTAGCATATAAATTAATTTTTCAGTATAAAACTTTTCATGGATAAATACTAGGTACAAAACGTGTCAATGAGAACAAAACCATTAGTTGAAATTATTAACTTGTAGAGGAGAAAATTGACTTTGCAGCCGCACCCAATACTCCTTTTTTTTATGCGACATTCTGAAACTTCGTGTACAAAGGGATGAGGTCACTTCCGGCTCCAAGTCTATAAATATTGAGTACTTTTACCCCGGCCATTATATTATTACTGCTCGTGAAAAACATCGAAAAACATTGAAATATTCATGTTAAAAAAGTGGGACTTTAAAATCCCGATGGTACGGAATGGGTCAATATTGATGAACTAAGAACATACATACTAAGCAACAAAACGGGCTACCAACCGCCTCTTGAATCACTTGTAGTTATGCGCGGTGAGTTTTTGTCTAGTGTCCCATTCAAATTCCGTTGAAGTGTTCGCTAAACTTTTAACGGGAACCTGAAAATTAAAGTAAATAGACTGGGTACAGGATGACCGTAAACCGCCTACCTAATCATTCGGCCCCTGAAAATATAGTTTTGTGATAAATTAAAGGTAAAACACGAATTATTTGCACCAGAACCTAGACGGAACTGACATTTTATGCCGGTTAAATACAACAGGTTTTTAGTTTTTGAAAGTTATTTCCGATAAAAAACGCAATCCATGAATATCGCTTGAGAGAAAGTTCAGCATCGAATTAGTCGTCTCCATGAGAAAAAATTTATCGCAATGGTAGACGACCTCTGGAAATTTAAAAAAAGTCCAATGAACCATTACATTGTATACACAAAGCCTATGCACTGTACTGATCTGAAAAAATTGTAGGTCCCGTTAACATTTACAGTCACTTAGCCATTCATGAGTGAGAAGTTCAGACGTATAAGTTTTCTTATAAAATCATTGCTGACATGAAATAACCCATTATAATTATGAATTACTTCTAGCTAGTCACACGAATTAATTTTTGAAGTGAGCCTTTAACTCAACGGCAACACAATGAATGTCAAAATTTGCGTTTACAAAAAAATTAATATTTGTTGGTACGATTTTTATGAAATAACCCCTCAAGGGGACACACTGTGATGATGGGATCTTGCATTTCTAGAGGGAGCATGTGAGGGTTACGGCTAATGGCTTAGGTAGGCTTCGTGTCGTTGAAATAGAGAGATTCTGATTCGTTGAAAGCCATGTTCAGTTCATGGTTCCTCTTTTCTCGGCGCTGACATTTTTTTCTGAAATTTTAATCAATTTTTCTGAAACTTATTTCCTGACTGGCTCTATGTGCAGGGAGGCTGCGGGGAAATACCGTGTTCATAGAGGACTGAAAGTAGTATCCAGCCATAAAATTTGGTTCAATATTTGACATAAATTCGAACCATAACTAATTTCTCATCAGTTGGCTCTCCTAACACTTTGGCTGCGGTAGGTAAAACTGGAGTTTAATATTCATCTCAAATTTAAAGTCGATGTTTGTCAGTAATGTTGAAAATAGCGAGCATTAACTGGATCGTGCCTTCATTGAGTTTTCATTAAGTATTTATGAAGAATGAGTTTGTGGCTACTCGTCGATTAGCCGCTTACACTTATATGTTATGCTACTGTTAGTATTTATTAGTATTGACTTGGATTGCAGGAAATGGCTCACGGCGCAGTCAAAGTGTTTAGAAACATTCTTAATATTCCCCAGCGTAATCAGCCGGCTACTCAATACAGCCCGGTGCGTGGGTTCCACGTACAGTATTCCGGAGACGGGGGGAGGGAAATAATTTCACTGCCAATCACTACCTCTGCCCTGCAAAATGAGACTTTCATTAGGATGTCCTTTGTTGGTACACACCGCGTGTGTAGATTCCCATTGAAGTATTCATTCTTCTACAGGAATAATGATCACGTCGTGTTATGGCTAAATGTATGAGTAAAACATTCACAATCAAAATTGATAATGATAACATGTAATTAATAACTGGTGTATGTGTGAAATCCAATGGTAATAGTATCTGCTATTTATGTGCAGTTTTGCCAAGAGACGTCGTAGATGCAGAGATGGAACCATCCAGAGTTCTGCACTGCTTCCTCGCTGCGGTTATTTCAAGTTATGGCAAGAAAGTCAACACTCCAGCACTTACTCATGGGAATCCTGTCATATCGCCTAAATTAAGATCTGTGATTTAAGCATCCAAATTCAATGAAAACTTAACTTACTTTGATGCAACTCACTGGACGCCGTAGCTTTTAAATATATGTGGTGCTTGGCTTCAGGGAGGTAAAATGACAGATCCTTTAGTTGAGAGATCCATTTTCCACTTCTCTTGAAATTGAAGACAAAACTTGGTTACTAAATCCTCAAAAAATTAAAATAATAACTTTGTTACTATGTTTGTAACGAACCTTGGATGTTCATTGCGGACATCTTGCCAGCACCTTTATATTACTTTAAAAAGTTTTTCCCTCTTTAATCAAGTGCGCTGGATACCTCTCGTAAGACACTTTGAACAGAACATGAGCGGCTACACCTAGTGAACGGATTCCCCATTTGGGAGTTCGGGTCATACAAATTTCTTATTCATTCATGTGGGAACACTTATGACGTAATTGAAGAGTTTGCCGTGCTTCTTCTTACATGATATTAAAAAAACATTTTTATTTGAGTTCTGAAGTGTAAAGATAAGAACCTTTACCGAAGGTGAGCTCAATTTTTCTCCATGAATGGTCTTCTTGACCTGTGCGAAAAGAGCAGGAATTTGTTATGCCACTATTAATCTATATTCGTGTCGACTTGGATTGCAGGAAAATCTTTTCAAATATGTAGAGGTCATGCATATGCCATAGTTTATTGATTGGTAGTCAAGTAATGTAGGTATTTTTTGAAACTTCATTGAGAAACGATGTTCATTTAGAACTTTAAGCACGTAGTACATGTACAGTTAGCGACGAAATTATTCGTACACCCCTCGTCTTTCAAAACTCCCTAGAGTTACTCAAAAACAATTGTTGCCACAGGCATAAGATTTTCACAGGATGTGGAACACATATTAGTGACAATAGTACGAAGTTTCTAGAACAAAATATTATTTTTAAAATATTTTACAAGCTGAACTTCAGAAACACGATAGGACATAATTATTCATTCAGTGAGTAGTATTACTCTTTTTCGAGGTGAATCTACCAATTGAGTACATTTGTAATAATAAATAGCGTGACCTTTCATCTTCATAACATTTAAGCCTTTTATTATATTTTTTGAACTTTTCGGTAGTTTCAGATGAAATATTGTTCCATTCTTCTGTGGCGATGCGTTTCAATTCATGAAGATTCTTTGAAGCTCTCTTGTTGATGTTGACTTTTAATTCGTGCCAAAAATTTGCAATGGGATTGAGATCAGGACTAATCGAAGGTCATGACAGCACATTTATATTGTTTCATTGGAGCCAGGTAGTTTGTGACTTGGCCGTGTGCTATAAGTCATTGTCTTGTTGAAATACCCATCGCTTTCCGAGTCCCAAGCTATTTGCCGATACACTCAGGTTATCGTCCAAAATAGAAATATAGTCATCAGAGATAATCTTCCTTTCAATTGCAACCAATTTTCCAGTACCCGATGTAGCAAAACAACCCCAAAACATCAGTGAACCACTTCCGTGTTTAACTGTTGGCACAGTGTTCTTGGGCAGGAAAGCTTCACCATTCTTACGCCAAACCTTCTTCACGTCATTGTGCCCAAAGAGCTCGATTTTGATTTCGTCACTTCATAATACTTTCTCTCAAGAGCATCTGTCGTTATCCAAGTGTGACTTAGCAAAGTTCAAGCGAGAAGCAACATGACATGGTTTGTGGAGTGGAGTCCTTCAAGGTCAGCGTCCGTGTAGGCCTTCCTTGTTCAGACAGCGCTGGATTGTGCGATGTCTCACGCTAGTTCCCTGAGCGTTCAATCTCTCGGCAATGTCATCTAGCTTCACTCGTGAATTAGCGTTGATCTCACGACACAATTTTCGAGAAGTTTTCACCGAGAGCTTTTGTTTGCGATCACGCCGAAGCCACGTTTCTACAGTACTAAACTTAGCAAACTTTTTCAAAACAGATTGTACTGTAGATCTTGGGATGCTTAAACGCTTAGAGATGTCCCCATAACTATCTCCAGCTTTGTTGCAGTCAATTATCTTCTGTCTGAGGTCCACACCGGTTTCCTTAGTTTTTCCAATCGTGGCGCTAGTGTACGAATGACAAAGCTCAACTCCTCTGGCTTCCCCTTAGCTCTCACAATTTTTTAGAATGATCTCACTTTTGAAATGTTCATGAAAATTTTAAACTCAATTTTTTTTCAATAAAACAAGTATAACGGTAAAAACTTCTCAATGAAATGTAATGTTCTCAATTGTGTGAATGTTTTTGTTATTTCGTGTTTTTGAAGTTCAGCTTGTTAATTCTTTCAAAGATAATATTTTGTTCTAGAAACTTCGTATTATTGTCGCTAATATGTGCTTCAAACACTGAAAATCTTATGCCTGTGGCAACAATAGTTTTTGGGTAATTCTGGAAAAGGATGAGAGACGTGGATGTACGAATAATTTCGTCGCTAACTGCCTTTATCATTTGTGTAGTGTTGTTGTATAGTGACGCTCTTGGGATATTTATGGAGGTTCCGGCTGCGGAGATTTATGAGTCTCGCTCGCTCGGAGTTTCCGGCGGAACCGCCGATGCGGGCCTGGTATCTACAAGCGCCGGATAGGTCGGAAGCGCGCCTACTGCCGGGCTGAAGTTCATTGTTCGAACTAGACTTAAGAGCAAGCTGTGTGAACTTGAGATCAGTACATTACTAGTAGTCCTGCTGTTCGTTTTGCTATCCAATTGCCTGGTTTACGGCTAGGCTAACCGATCTACAAGTGCTGTCCAGTAAACCTTATATCTTGCTGAAATTCCAAGATATTACAATTGACGACGAGGCTTCGAACTTGCGAAGTGAATTTGAACTTTAAAAGTGCTCTGAAATTAAGATGGCGTATTCTACAGTCAGCTGCCCTCCGTTCGACGCGGAAGTAGAAACAGTGAGTGAATTCTTGGAGCGCTGGAAAGTAAAAAGTGCAGACGCTCTTCAGAAAGCAGGAAATAATGGCGGTAAAAAAGCTAGTATTTTAATCAAAGCTTTGCCTGTAAACATAATTACTGATCTACAACGAAGAATTAAACCTACGTTACTCACTGAGGCTACATATGAGGAACTTGAAGAAAAATTCACACAGCAATTTGAAATTAAAAAATCCATCGTCGGTGCATCGGTTACATTTCTAAATAGAAAACAAGGTGCTAATGAATCCATAGAAAGGTATGCTAAAACGTTAAATGACTTAGCATCTGCATGCAATTATGGTAATTGCTGTCGTGATCGTTTATTAAGAGATGCCTTCGTGGCTGGGCTACACTCAGCGCAAATTCTCAGCGCGGTTCTACAGAAGTGCGATAGCAAGTCCTTCAACGAATGCGTTGAACACGCAAAACTTATCGAACAATTAAGCTCCGACGCTCAAGATATCATTCGTGAGGATTCATCTTCATCGTATTTCACTACAGAAAAACTCCCGCCGAACTACATATGCATTCGCTGCGGAACCAAGCAAAAGCATCTTGCAAAGAATTGCTATGCTTTGAAATTGAAATGTCACACATGTGGAAAATTAGGCCACATCTCTATGGTTTGCAAATCTACAACTGCAGCTCGGCCTCCTCCTGCTATGCCTACACGAAGGGGACCTACACAAGGAAAATTTGACGCAGCTCGCACTTACACAGTGCATTCGGGAAGAAGCGGTTGCTGTGGCAACGTTGGGAGAGAAGACGTGTTAATGAAGAATTCACGGATGCCTCTACAGAAGAACGAAGCTGTGTTGCAAAAACCTGGGAACGAAGGTGGTGACGGTAATCATCTACATGAGTGTTCTGATTATTCCCCAAATGATTCTAATTTTTTAGAGTAAACACCACTGTAATAATTCCCGTCACTAAAGAGCCCACTATGATTGCATGCAACTTAAATAGTAAACCTGTTGAATTCCTGTTGGATAACGGCAGTGCCGTGTCAACTATACGTAAAAGAGATGCAATCAAAGTTGGTGCTGTGGTAAATCCTACATGCAGCAAAATTCTCGGGTACAGTGGTGTCTCGGTAAACCTGCTTGGTCAAGCTTCAATAACTGTCATGTACCATAATGTTAGTTTTAATCATAAGTTTTTCATTGTGGAGGATGATAGAATCAACTTACTGGGCCGAGATATTTGTTCTAAACTAAACGTAAACATTGTCATTCCTGATAAATACGACTCCATAAATAAAACGGATTGTCATAGTTTGCCGAAAAGTTTGTCGTTAAAATATTACGAATATTTGTCATCTGATTCACAGTCTAACGTTAAAGAGACAGTTCATCTTGATGTGTTGCCTAATGCAGTTCCGGTATTTTGTAAAGCACGCCCGGTTCCTGTAAGGCTAAGAGACTCTGTCAAAACCGAACTGGAACGCTTGCAGAGTATGGGCAAAATCACAAAAGTGTATGATAGCCAATGGGCATCTCCTACCGTTAATGTTCTAAAGTCTGACGGCAGTGTGAGAATCTGTGGAGATTTTTCAGCTTCCATTAATAATTTTCTGAATCCAGTTCAATCTGTACTACCTGTTATTGATGATGTCATTTCTCAAATCGGAGACGCTAAGTTTTTCTCAAAAATTGATTTGTCTAACGCGTTTTTGCAAATTCCGTTGGACGAAGAATCAAAGAAAGTTACGACCATTAACACCTCTGAAGGTCTATTCATGTACAATTACTTACCTTATGGTCTACGTGCAAGCCCCGGCATTTTTCAAGCATTCGTGAATAGGACTCTGTCTGGCATCGATAACATCATTGTGTACCAGGATGACCTCCTCATTTTGACCTCGTCATATGATGCTCATTTGGAAGTTCTTGACAGGGTCCTGTCTGTCCTAAAAAACGCGGGAATTCGCGTAAATCTGTCTAAATGTGCCTTTCTAACTGATCGTGTGTCTTATCTAGGGTACGTTTTCGATAACAAGGGTGTTCACCCTAACTCTGAGAAAGTAGAAGCTATTCTCAATGCTCCTGTTCCTAAAAACCTCAAACAGTTGCAAGCTTTCATCGGATTGTGTAACTTCTACAGTCGTTTTGTACCCAACTTTTCTAATGTCATGCATCCTCTGTACTCGCTGCTCAAGAAAAATGTACAGTTCCGGTGGACTCCAGAACAGGACGAGAGTGTCCAGAAAATTAAGAACATCTTTCGTTCGCATAAACCTCTAAAGTTGTTTGATCCCAACCATGAAACTCTTCTTGAAACTGATAGTTCGGGTTATGGAGTTGCTGCCATACTCATGCAACGCGTTAGTCCTTCTCATGATTGGTGTCCGGTTCAATTTGCTTCGAGATCTCTGAATAGTGCGGAACAAAACTACTCTAACATTGAAAGGGAGAGCCTTAGTGTGGTTTTTGGCGTGGAGAAATTCAAGAAATTTCTACTTGGTGCTAAGTTCATTATCCATAATGATCAGAAACCTCTTTGTAAACTTTTTGCACATGACAAGGGTGTACCTCTCAACTGTTCCGCTCGAGTTCAGAGATGGGCTCTTAGACTCTCCCAGTTTGACTATGTTTTCAGATATTCGAAAGGCAAATGTAACGTAAATAGCGATTGTCTCAGTAGGCTGCCACTACCTACGACTGTAAGGGAGCTAGAACCGTATGAAATGATTTTTGCTGTGAACACTCTTGATAAAACTCCTGTCACGTGTGAAAATATAAAAACTCATACTGATATGGATAGCGAACTATGCCAACTTAAACAATACATAAAGTTTGGCATGCCTCCTAAACCTGATCCCAATTTTTCAAAATTTAAGAACCTGCTACCTCAGATGACCATCATGAAGGGTTGCATACTTTATAAAGTACGGGTTTTTATTCCCAAGTCACTGCGTAGTTTAGTCCTTGAAACATTTCATGATGGACATCCTGGCATTTGTGGCATGAAATCGTTGGCCAGATCTGTTATTTGGTTTCCCGGAATGGACAAAACTATTGAAGACATCGTAAAATGTTGTCCCCAATGTCAATTAAATCGAGCAAAACCTAAGTCTAGAAATGTAGAATGGCCTACTCCTTCTCGTCCTTTTGAACGCATTCATGTCGATCACTTTTTCTACGAGAATAAAATTGTTTTCATTGCTGTAGATGCATTATCTAAATATATTGAATGTGAAGTGGTACCATCCACGAGTGTGTCAGATACTGTCGATGCGTTGGGAATGATTTTCAGCAGAAACGGGTTGTGTGATGTGCTCGTAAGTGACAATGCTTCTAACTTTTCGTCTCAAGACTTCAAAGATTTTCTTATTTCCAACGGCATTGAGCACCTCACACCTCCGCCCTACTCTCCAGCAAGCAATGGTCAAGCTGAGAGGGGGGTAAGAGTCATTAAAGACTTGTTGAAAAAACTATCTTCTTCCGAATCGTTCAAATCCCGTCTAGCGAAAGCATTATTTCAATCGCATTGTATTCCGCATAGTGTTACAAAAATTGTTCCCTCTGTTGCGCTGAACAATCGTAAATTTGTTACTTCCAAAGATAGAGTTCATCCTAAATTTTCTGTGTCCAGGTCTAAGCCTATGTATGTAACTCAATTTGATGTCGGGGATCATGTTCTCGCTCTGAATTTAAGAAATGGTCCCAAGTGGTTGAAGGGAATTATTGTTAGTAAAGTTGCCGTTAATATCTTTCATGTTCAAATATTAGCATTAAATGTAATCTGGAAGAGACATTCAAATCAGCTGTTGCACAGTAGTCTGGAATCTACCGGGAGTGGAGCAGCAGAGACTCCTGCTTTTCAGCCTGTTAACAGCTCTCCTGAGCAAAATGAACCTCGTAGATCAGGCAGAATAACCAAACCTGTAAAACGAATAGGTTGTTGAGTTCCTCCTTCCCTTTGTCACATATTCATCTAAAGGGAGGGAAGTTGTTGTATAGTGACGCTCTTGGGATATTTATGGAGGTTCCGGCTGCGGAGATTTATGAGTCTCGCTCGCTCGGAGTTTCCGGCGGAACCGCCGATGCGGGCCTGGTATTTACAAGCGCCGGATAGGTCGGAAGCGCGCCTACTGCCGGGCGGAAGTTCATTGTTCGAACTAGACTTAAGAGCAAGCTGTGTGAACTTGAGATCAGTACATTACTAGTAGTCCTGCTGTTCGTTTTGCTATCCAATTGCCTGGTTTACGGCTAGGCTAACCGATCTACAAGTGCTGTCCAGTAAACCTTATATCTTGCTGAAATTCCAAGATATTACAAGTGTCTATCTGTTGACTCAAACTGGCAGTTAGATTTCATCGGCAGCGAGTGGCACTCAGTATGACAGTATGTTCTATTTAGGCACACTCGTGGTAAAAAGGCAAATTTGATAACACCGGGATACACAGAAATTAACTCTCGTTCTTTGATAAACGATCAGCAGTCTATCAGAAATCTTTTTCGAAAAATTCCGTAAATACAGTGTGGGACATCTAGATTGAAAGTCTATTTATGTGTCTCGAAATTCCCTGGGTTTCGGAATGACCCTGCGTTGACTTCTGTTACTTCGTGGTTCTGTATGACGAACATGACCAAATGTAACAAATAAATATTTTCACGCCACAGCGACTTATATTTCCGTTCCGACTTTGATGTATTCATTTTTTATCGTTGATGAAACTTTGATTCGGATGTTTGAATTTTTATTTCCTAATAGATTTTAATTAGACCCAAATATTTTGTACTTAGTAAGTCAGTAATGGAGTCCTTGCCGACTCACGTTGGTTACTACATTTTGGAATCTGTGTTTTATTCGCCTATGCACTACACTGAAATTACTAGCTTTGGTTGATTAGATGACTTCGTATATTACTCCTATGCTTTATATTACTCCTGCCTGCTGGTACGCGCAATCTAAAGGCTACAAATGATTCCACCAACAATCCAAGAAGATTTAGTAGATGAATATCGAGGCTAACTTTCAGATGTCGAAATGGCTAAACAGGATACACTTTTAGGTATTTTTTCGACACATATTATCACAGAAAGCGGACAGAAAATTTATTCCGGCTGTTACCGTCATCATTATAGTTCTTTATTACAGACACAGAAAAGAGGGGAGGTTGCACCGAAAGAAAATTAATGTTTGGTAAAATTTACGCGAGTCAGAAGTAAAATAGAGAACATATATACGCATTAAAGCGAAATTGTTACGAGATATGATTCCGTAATTAGTTTTCAACTATCATGAGCTAGAACTAAATTCTGTGACTTCTTAGGGCAATGCAAGTGAAACTCATACACGAGCATGATAAGCGTGACTTTTAAATATTTTAAATATTAACGTTGATGGAGTCCTCTAACTGAAACTTTTACTCATGTACGTGGACTAAACCATAGTTCTCCAGATTGCAATTTGAACAGAGATCAGTGTTACCGAAGACATTTCAGATGATTCAAAATATACTTTTTGAGCACTACAAGTAGTGAGCAACAGAAAAGTTAGTGTTAGGCTACGTGAAATGGCAAGAAAAATAATTCGGTTAGTGTTCAATTAGTAAATTGATTTTTTCCATTTCATATTCCTAACAGGCCGCAGATTTATTAATTGCAGATAGCATAAACGCAACCGGCACAATAACCTTCATTGATTGTTATAGAGAGCAAGAACCACTATTTTTTCTGGATGAAACGTTTCTAATAAATGAAATACTCCCCAAATGTAGAATGAGCAACACAAATCATATGATATGGTGAAAATGAATCAGTTGATTAAGAGCAAATTTTTAACAACGTGTCTAGAGAGAATATCCACCTACTAAATTTACCTCAACCAATAGTATCAGATCCAGAAATGAGCGTTAAAATGAAGTGGGAAATTACATAGAAGCACGGACACACACAGCTAGAAGAATATCGTGTGTCATAAAACACGAATAAACGTGTGTTTAAATCAAAATCCTCAATCATATGCGCATAATTTTTATAACTTTAACAAGCTTAGAATGCTAAAATAAAGAATATTACTATTGCTGAAAATGAAACACTCCAGTAAAATAATCAATTTGGAACTGAAAACAAAGATAAGAAGATGAAAAATGGGAGGAGCTTAGTGTACTTGATGAATCAATATCAAAGCTGCTTTCAAAACGTCGTAAGGAGAGCTTCACTGGCGTTTAGTCTAGTAAAAAAGATCTCGAATGCACCTCGCTTTGAACCGATGAAGTCGACCAGAACCGAGAAGTCTACTAATGCATCCTCTCAATGACTTTCTCAGCGATACCGAGGTACTCTACTAGAGTCCACTAGTCTAGTACATTTTCTCCGGAGGAAAAAATGCAAATAGCCCACTAACGCTTTCCACCCTTCATTAATACATCTCAGGGCAGAGTTCTGCTAAAAATTCAGGATATTCATATATTTCTTTTCAAATTCATTATAAATGATTGTGCAGTAAGAAATTTTGCTCCTAATAAACCCTATATATAATCTTCTCAGTAGCTTTCGAGATGATCCCCATTTAAAGCTTGATAGAGCATTCATAACATTAATTCTCTTTAGGCAGTCAGTTCGGATGTACTCCACATGACCGTGTAGTGTTAGCTTAGGTGCATCAAAAACCACCCCTAACACTCTCTGATTCACAATAGGCAAAAGAAGAGAGTTGCACAGTCTCAATTCTACATCATAGTATCCTCTTTTGTTATGAAATAGCTGGTATTTAGTTTTAACAGGGTTGACTTTGAGCTTCCAAGTTTTAGGCCATCTATCAAGTTTATCCAACATGTTCTGCATTTTTGTTATGACTCTATGCAATGACTCAGCCGAACATAGTATGGTTATATCATCGGCATAAGACACCACTTCCACATCAGTACAGCAAGGCAAATCATGCAACAGAACATTGAAAAGGAGGGGACTCAGGACAGACCCCTGAGGTAAACCACAACCAAAAACTCTTTCTATGGACAGTGTTGAAAATCCCAACTTTAACAGTTCGGTTCCTTAAATAAGCCTGAATCCATTTCACTGTCCTAATATCACAGTTCACATTCAATAGCTTGTATATCAACCCATCATGCCACACACAGTCATATGCACTCTCTAAATCTAGGTATACTACTTCACAGAGATATTTATTTTGAATGGATCGTCTAATAGAATTACTTATAAGCACCAGTGCATCAGTTGTTGATTTCCCACGCCTAAAACCAGTCTGATATACAGAGAACATATTATGAGACTCGAGAAAATGATTCAACCGAACATTCACAATCCTCTCCATCACTTTTACAATGCATGGCAGCAGGGTTATTGGATGATAGCCCTGAACAGAATTTTGATCTTTGTTTGGTTTCTTTATTGGAAACATGATACCAGTCTTCCATGAGGTTGGCACATCTCCCAGGAAAAAGCTTGTATTAAATAGGTATAGCAACCTGTCTCAACCCCTCTAATGCTCTCTTAATTTCAAACAGCACCAAGGGGGCATCGTAGCAATTTTCATCTATTGTCATGTGCTCAATATTTTTGATCCTGCTTCTAATGGTGTTTGCAGAATAATCCGAGGTTATGATTTTATGACTTGTGAAATGCTCAATAAACAGTTCTGCCGTCTCTGAATTTGTGCTGTTTGTGTTGCCTATTGGATAACTAGATCTAGGTGTTGTTAGCCCACTCATGCTACGCACTACTCTTCACACTTGTGCAACATTTGTTTCAGAACTCATTGTCTGAACGAATGAATTCCAGCTGCTTTGCTTTTTATTTTTTATAATATTTTTGGCATTTGTTTCAGCCTTGAGGTATGCTTCTAGATTTATAATGTTCGGAGTCTTGGCCAGAATGTTCTTTGCTTTGCGTCTCTTAGCAACTGCTGCTGCACACACACAGACTTGAAACCAGTGAACT
The DNA here is from genome assembly GCA_030386875.1 of Morinoia aosen. NCBI lineage: Eukaryota > Metazoa > Arthropoda > Malacostraca > Amphipoda > Talitridae > Morinoia > Morinoia aosen. The sequence goes on along the minus strand of CM059558.1, from coordinate 61,838,029 downwards.
TGAACTTGCAATTGAGGGCCGACAGCGTCGGGGCCTTTGTAACGGCCTACAATTCCCTCCACAATTTTCATACAAAGAGTTCAGCGCCTGGTACCAGACTTGTCCACTAAACTACTCGGGATCTACCAATCCTTGTCACAAGCTGCCATTGGACGGCATCACTGGGATAACCAGTGTGTCAAAACACCATCGCCAGGCATATTGGGTCATTATTGCCCACTCCACCTGACTGGCTCATTCCAGTCACTGTCTCTTCCTCCAGGCATGCACAAGAAACATTTTCATAGCTTCAATGATACTCAAATTACACTCCTGATCCAATCCAGCAAGACAGCTCATACCGCAATCATCTTCAGCACATCTGGCATAACACTCATTCTCTCCATACTGCTCAAGCATCACATTCAAGAAACTTTCTCTCTCCTGCTCATACTTACTGCATTCCAGCACAAAATGCTCAATTGTTTCCTCTACTCCACTAATACACCGCCGACATAATCTGCTATTATTCTCATTCCACCCCCATGTACGTCTGTTCACACTCAATGACTTACATCTCACAGCAAACAAGAGTTGACTTCCAAAACTACCATCATAGAACATCTCAAACTTAGGTGCTTCTTTTTTCATATAACATTCAAGTGTAGGCTTCCGCATCATGCTAAGCTTCCACTTATTCAATCCATGCTCTTTTGTTTGCCTCTCAATCTCTTTCTTCCACCTCTTGCAGTCCCACTCAGGCCCTACACTTCCAGCATTTATTAAACTCCAGTCATCCACAGGTCTCCCAATTCTAACATGAATAATCTTTTGCATACTAAGTTTCCTTGCATGCCCCCAACATACTTTCTCCCAATATCTTACACTCAGATTCCATTCAGAAATTCGCTTTACCCACCTGCTATTCCGCATTCTTTCAATTCTCACCTTACAATTTAGCACAGCTTTCATCATTCTTTCTGAAAATAGGCTCCACCCTAAGTCACCTTCAATGGCTTCAATAGCTGTCCATTTTGGAGCACCCAATGCTAAACGTCCTACCTTATTTTGTATCACATCCAGTTTTTCAAGATCACTCACATTCCAGGCAAGAGCACTCATACCATACATGACACTAGGTACAGCAACATACTTCCACATTCCTCTCACACATTCATACTTGTTTGCTCTGTATCTGGCCACACTACCTAACCGTCCACTCCACTGCATTGCTTTTGCCACTTTCTCACCTTCAGTTCTAATACATCCATCTTCACTTATCATACAACCTAGATATATGTATTCTTCTGTTCTAACTATTCTGATTTCTCCAATATTCTACAGTCTGTTTCTTTCAGTCTCATCACTATTTATAACCATGACCTTACTTTTATCGGCACCAAAGTACATCTTGAAATCTGTACTATATCCATTCACAATGTCAAGCATCCTTTGTAGTTCATGTCCACATTCACTAACCACAATCACATCATCAGCATACAACAAACAGCTCAATCTCTCATTACCAACTTTCAGTCCTAAGCCACTCATTCTCAGTCGAACTGCTAATTCTTCGGTGTACAATCCGAACAACAGGGGAGACAGAGTACAACCCTGTCTCACTCCTCACTTGCCCTTTTTCCAAATTTCCTAACCTGTAGATAGCACTTGTGTTCACATACAGACTCTGTACGATGATCACTATTTTTCTGTTAAAACCAACTTTTCTCAAAATTTCAAACAGCCTAACCCGATCCACTCTGTCATACGCTTTCTCAATATCCAGGAATGCTAAATATAGCTTCTTATCATCCTTCTTCATTCGTTCAATTATCTCACCACAAACAGATTATCCTCACCACGTCTATCTTGCCTAAACCCATTCTGTTCTTCACCTAGGACTCCTAGTTCTTCTACTAAATGTTTCATTCCATCATTCAAAATACCACAAAATATCTTACACACAGTGTTAGGCAGGGCAATTGACCTGTTATTTTTAAGTTCTTTCATACTCTTATGCCCACCTTTATGCAACAAGACTACATTACACTTGTTCCAGTCATCTGGTAATCTCTCACTCTTTCATATTTTATCAAATAAACACTTCAACATATTGACTACATTCTCTCCCCCACATTTATAAAACTCATATGGGATTCTATCAGGGCCACATGCCTTTCCATTTTTCACTTTCTTCAAAAAACTTACAATCTCTTCACAAGTGATTTTGTCTTCCATTTCCAGTTCATGTTCATTAATCAGAAAATTTATGGGTTCATCATCTGTAACCTGCTCATTCATTCCACCTATGTCCTCCCAGTATTCTTCAATTGCTTTCATCATTTGCATCCTATCTCGCACACCGCAACCATTGACTACTATTTACTAATTCATCAACTTGAACTTCACTACCACTATCATTACCTTGTATAAACTTATACCAATCCTTTATTCCATCTGGACCCTTCTTTCTTTGATTTTCAACTTGTTGTCTCTCCTCTTTAACTCTTGCCTCATTAATCATTCTTCTTACTTTCTTCTGCTGGTTCTTGTACTCATTCCATGCACTCTGCCATTCATCCTCAGTAATTCTGTTTCTTTCATACATTTTCCTCATACTGCGTTGCTTCTTCAGTACTTCTCCTGCATTTTCCTACCTACCAGTTCAAGACATGGCCAAGCGTATGTCCGCCGAGCCGGAAACATCCCTGAATCGACTGGGGCAGATTAAAAGGTACTCATATGTAGTATTCTAACATTGGTAGAGGATTAAGTACTACCGCAATAGATTGTTGATGGATAAAAAAACAATAATAAATATTTCGTATTGTTTATTGAATCAAGCTAAATTATAACCCACATTAGTTGTACCAAAATCCCAGGTTAGCGAGGTGGCCACATTACAATAGTTATAATAACCGGTTACCTTGTGTGTCTTTGTGTAGTGACCAGGTATATCGTTTTATATTCCAGTGAAAGCATATTTTAAATTAAAGCGAGGTTCTAAGATGCATTTTTGCACGTGTGTCGGAGGTCCCGAAATCAGATAAAAATTCTCGTCATTTCACTTTTTTGCAAGGATTATCGTAATTCTGGCGAAAATTTTTAATTTGTTTTTTTATTATTGTAATTATTCCTGCTGGTAATTTAAAATTCCCTATTTTGTACGATTATTATTGTCATTTTATTCTTCGCCAGGTCCCAGTTACTCCTTACCTTAAACCTTGTATGAAATATACTGCTTAAATAAAAGTCAGAACCACAACTATACAGCTATTGTTCTCACCCTGTCACTGGATCATTCAATCATCTTGGGGGGACCTTGAGGTCACTCTAGCCGGTCGACAATAACCTTAGAGCCAGCACAACTTCTTATATCATCTTGAACGCACCTATATCATCCTTTTAAGCCCCAAATACCCAGGACACGAAGAGATATATATGTAAACCTTGAAATTCATCAGAAAAATAATTACAATATTGGGGCATGCAATTTACAATAAATTCAAAAATTATTTGTTGTCTGATAAAACTACTCCACCCCAGTTTTAGCTGGATTTTTCTCGATAAAGTTTGATGGAATAACCTTATAACATTTCATACTTCACAAAATTAGAAATCGGAATCAAGGTCCAATAAAATTTTTGATTGACACACTTGTGCCCAGTAAAGCCAGTTTATGCATTACCTTGCATGATATATGTGAGATATGATAACAGATTTTGAAAGTCCAGTTTAAAGGTTGACAAAATATTATTCTACGTTCTGATTTTGTTGTTGTTCAATACCAGAGAACAAAAATTGCTCGAAATAATAGTATTATTGACTCTAAGCATGCTCTCCAGTTTGTAGCGACATTGAGTTTTTCATTCATAATTGCTGCCAGTGCTCTCACTTTCAAGTAACCAACCACTGCCACTATACCGTAGAAACGGTATACGAGTATACCGCAGTAGTCATTGCTCATTGCGCCGAGTTACTGACGACAAATCGTGTCAGTACACAGACAACTATTGAGGGTAGAAAGGTGTAAGTGTTTTGAAGCGTTTTACCTAATTTTATTCTGATTCAGTAAGTTCGCCAATTGTAGTTTTGTACCTTTTTTATTCATAAATAACTGAAGTTTTAAGGGGATATTCTGCAGAATGTGCCACAATTGTGTGACTTATTTGAAGATTTGCAGTCTTTATGTATATGTATATACACTTGCTATTGTCTAGCGTTCTTCTGAGGACCACAGTGAAAATAAGTTTTAAAAATTGTCTTATTTTACCGGCAACTTACGCTGTACAAATGAGGTTTTGCTTGCTGGTCGTTCCTGGGAAATATTTTAAAGTTATTTGAGTGAAATATAATCGAGTAGAAGGGCTGTTTAAAATACACAGCAGTAAATCATTATTGTCAGCCGTTGTAGTTTGAGTTACATCGAAACAGAATTCTAGAGATTTCATTCTTCCATGCTTTCTCTATGGTTGCTTTCCATGCTTTCCATTTGCAAATTAACGTTGTTGTTCTGAATGCATTTTCAAATTACCGTTGTTGTGCCCTACTGCATAAAGAAGTCAACAAATTGGAATGAAGCAACCACACAATATTAGTGTTAAAAATGGTTTAGCAACTTATTGAATTGATGAAAATGTGGAAATGTTGCGTGTTAAATATAAAGTTTAGCATGCAATTCGAACAGCAAAAAGGTGAAAAATATTGCTTATAGAACTTTTAAAAGAAAAAATAAATTATTTGAGCAGAAAATCTAGTTTCCTGACTGATGATTACGTTTCTTGATAAAATGTAAGATGTTGGACTTACGCGTGGTAAGTAATTAAAATTTCAAAGGTTCTATCCTAAAAAATAATTACACGTTTCTGAGTCTTGAAAGTCTTCTTAAAGAGTCTGCAAGACATCTGTACTGGAGTCGGAGGTTCATCATGTTTTCTTTTAACTCGATGGCTGCGATGGATTAAACTGAAGTTGAGTATTGAACTATAATTTAAATTTAATAGTTGTTCGGAACATTATAGATACTAAATATTAAGTGCGTCCATTATTTCTTTAAGACTATAATAGCTCGCCACCGCAGTCGGCGCGTTGAGTGCCTTGAGATCTTTGGGTGAAGTTGGAGTTTTCATTAAATGTTTCCATGGGAATGGAACTTTTTGACAACTTCAATGCTCGGCTGTGCATCATGAAAAACTGCTTATTTGAAAAGAAATTCTCTTAAGTATCTCACAAAATGTTTATGCAATTCTTGTCAGGAAAGGTCTTTATCTGTCTGTTCGATTTTTGAATATACTCGATAAATGTACAATAACACGTATAGACGCAGTAACTAGTGGCAGACAACAATTGCACACACAACTACACGCGCTCCTTCCACTCACGTCGCTCGTTGACTGGTGGTACGTAGCCTATGTCATGATATAGCTTACGTTCGCGTTATAAATCTAGTTGCCCTTTTTTATCTAGCAAATATAATTGTGGTCTAACCATTTGACGTTGGCTAATTTCAACACCATTTCAAATACATAGTGTCATCATTCATATTATGAACGTCACATGTTCAATGAAAATCAATAAATGAATTTTCAGTTATGCGTACTTCAGGTACGAAAATAAGAAACTATCGAAATTGAACATACAGCAATTAGATATTCATTTTTTATTTTGAAGGTATACCATTGTAATGTGATTTGCACACACGAAACTCTGGTTACTTTGTTTCTTCTTTTTACTTTGGTTACTATGTTTCTTCTTTCATTCCCTGAACTTATCATTTTCCTCCATTATGATCGGTCTTATTTATCAGTGTATTTGTTCATGTCATTGTAATACTGGAACCCATGTTTAGGACATCCTCTACGCTTAATTTTCCAGTTTAGAATCACTAACCTCCTCTTTAGGCTCACTGGGCTCGGGACGACATGTAACGCGGTGCAAAATATTTATGTTGTTGGCTAGGCAACTATAATGAAGGAATTTGAGGGCAAATTAGTGACATGCTAGCGGGGACTGTCCCATTTGTTTGTGTGCAGTTATTTTCGTGCCAACAACTTGACCATCCAACGAGGCCCTGGACTCGAGCACGCCTGGTCAGTCACGATCTACTTGTGCCACAACTGTTCGTTATCACCTCAAATGTAGCCAACCCATGGTTTCAAACACTCATTTTACCAAGTTTGTACACAACACCCAACACCACCAATGAAAGTCCCTCAAGGGAACACTAATGATATTGTTCGTATTTGATGTAACTTCCAATCTATCGCAAGCCTTCGTACAACCCAGGTAGCAAAATTTATTGACCTAATATTGAGCCTATATACAGTCTCAATATTGACTGGATATTCAAAATGAACATTGGGGCAATACCTTATTTTGGAAAATTCGGTTGATATTAGAAAAATATATTGGCCCAATAACAATATTATCATCAACCCAATATCAACTAATTATTGTGTCAACATTGACTTGATAATGAAGTGTTCCCTATAATAACATTGGCTTAATACTCAATTCCCGATAGGTTGATATTTGTATAACATATAGCCCCGATAATGACAATTTCACTGCCCCAATATTAACTTATTGTATCACTATGGACTTGATATTGAGGTGCTCCTAAGAAATATCGGCCTGTTAGGCCTGGAATTACTACAGCTTTAGCAATTGAGTTCCGCTTGTGGCGGGTGAAGCAGCAACTCCAGCCAAATTCTCGTACATCTCCTGAAGCTGCTATTGATCGTACGCTCTGCAGATTTTAGCACTTTCACCTTGGGTAATTTTACATTACCACATATTAGTATTACTAAACACAAATGAACTAGAACTGAGTTTGAGGGGTAACTAAGGTAGGGTACTACAGACCTAATACTTATTTTCTGACATCAAGTGGATATTGGTAGAATATATTGTACCAATAATAATTTATTTTTAACCCAGTATCAGCTAATTACTGTGTCACTATTGACTTGATATTGAGGTGTTTCCTTAAACAACACTTTGGCTCAATAATTAATTTCTAATATCGCATCAATATTCAAAATGGTTAAAAGACGAGAAATATATATAATTCTGATAACTATGTTATCTGATGTACATACCTACACACCTAAAAGACTATGAATTAAACTGCATTCAAAATTTATCTAAAATCCATGATTACAAACCTCTTTGGCATCGTAGTCCAAATTTTGTGTTGCACGTACGTACCAGTGGTCGGGCAACCTGTACTAAGCAGCATATATACGTTCATCTAAGCAGCATATATATGCGTGATTGAAAAATTGCACGCAAGCGCGTTACTCAAAGAATGATGCATGCAAAATGGGTTATATGGTAGGAATAGGCCTACTCAATACCTTCGTTACGAAATTAAGTCATTTATATCAACTATATAAATGACTTTATATCATCTTAATTCAATATATAGACATTTATTGCTATGGTGTCATATGACAAACGATTTTAGCATATTTTTCGTAAAAAATTAGACCTTCGAAACTCATTGGACGACTGAAAAAACAGGAACTGTGAACCTGTGATTACAGTAATTCTTAATATACGTATTATTGTAACGTATTCACATTTCTTGATATCTGTCATATATATCTGCACTCATTAATGTCTGCAATAACTTTTCATTAACTTTATTAGTACATTTTAAACAAATTACTCCGTATTATTGGCGTACAATATCAACCCAATATTTGGGCAATAATAATTTACATTTTAACAAATTTTATTAAATTGCGAGATTTTTAATTACTATGATTTAGTTTCCACTTACATGAATATCGTATATATGTATATACACGGTTAGTTTAATATTAGAAATAAAACTATTTACTACATTGTCCCAATAATAAGTTGGTATCATAAATAAATATATATTTTTTCGATATTGTCTTGTTATTAGCCTATTATTGTAATCCAAGATTCCAATATCAGCCAATATTGGCCTAATAATTTCATGCTACCTGGGAATACCGCAACCTTTCAGGTCCGAGAAGAACTTCTGTACAACTGTTCCCCAATTGTTCTATTTCATGTTAATATATTCTATGTACACTGCTCTTTGTCTTGAAAGTTACGTTACCTCACATGCAGCAGCAAACGTGGAAGTGAACATCAAAACTTGTTTGCCTAATACTTTAGTTACCAATCAAAAAACGAGTTTTGTGTATAACGTAATTTGGTCAGGCACTATAATATAAAAATGAAAATAAATAAAACCAAAAAAAAATGAAAAAAATAAAAAAAATTTAATAAAGAAAATAATAAATCAATAAAAAATAAATGAAAAATTTCAAATAAAACAAACAGAAATTTCCACATAATCGACTACATCATAAATTTTGCCATTTTTTGGGGTGAGATATATAATATTTACCGCAATTTGTTGAATTTCATCGTATATGAGAGTTGTATAAGTTATCTGAAATTGGAAATGTTCGAGCGAGTGAAGAGAACTATAGTATTCACTGTTGACATGTCAAATTAGACACTTTTACGGCCTCAGCGAGGCAGACGACAACCACACGAAATGGCTGAGTGTGGCGGTGTACATGAGACGCACACACTGCCCCGTGTACGTATTTCTGTGTGTGTAACGCGGTGGGGAAGGGGGTGTACGTGTAGATGTGGTGTGTCATTGTGTTGGTGTAAGCTCCTGCAGACACGTTGAATTATGCCATAGAAATATGCTCACCTACAAATAAATACACTAAATTACAGCATCTATATTAATCAATGTTTGTTTTAATGTTTGCTTTAAACCATTTTGACACAAGTGTGAATGTTGGCTGAACAAATTATGCGAAGGAGTGACTCATGAATTTATCAAAAACTGCACATTTGACACACGCAACATTCTCGTTGCCTCCAGGGTCGGGCTGCTCACACCAACAACACGCTGACTCTTTTGTAGGTGCTGTGGCATTGTTTTTGCTTCTTGTATTTTGATTCTTGTTGTATCAACACGGCACTCTTTTTGTTCTTAATGTATTGATTACATTGTTGGTTGTCGCGGTGCTGGTGTAGGTACGGTGGGGGTGTAGGTACGGTGTCGATGTAGGTACGGTGGTGGTGTAGGTACGGTGGTGGTGTAGGTACGGTGCTGGTGTGAGTTCCGCAGTTGTATAATTACGCTTAAATGTGAATCAGTGACCAGTAAAAAAATTATTTTCGACTGTATATGTTTAGATCAGAATTATTCAGCCATGTATTCATTATTTTCCTATTGGTAATAACTGAAAGTCAAATTTGATTCTGACAGTGGGTGAGAATTCATTACCATTCCGTACATAACAAAACGCTAGGTGTCCACTTGAATTTTTGAATGAAAAATATAAGTTTATATATTTTTTGTGCGTAATTTGTGCCATGTTATCACAATGGGCATCTGAGTGAACACATCAAATTGGTTGGTGCGTGTGTCTGTGACGCTCGCAAGGACGCTCAATGACCGTATCTGTGATACGAGTTTCACCAGTGCACAAGTACGAGAATATTTTAATGGCGGGTACTGCTGGGATGGATATATTTGTTGGACATCCACGTCTGGAGGATTTGTTCAAAGGAAATATAGGATCCCGTCATTTTTGACGGGCTGTGTACACCAGTAGTAATAAAACAATGATCATAGCAATTGTGAGTCGATGTCTACCGCGATGGCGCGTAATGGCGGAAGGAAGAATAGCAGTACAACAGACTATAAAAAAGTTCCACTAGTAACAAAAACAACACATAGATGTTGTCCACGACGGTGTACATAAGGCAACGTGAGAGCTTCTTTCTATTGAATAAAAAGCTGACTAGACGATCGAGTTCGATAATTATCTTGAAATACTTTAGTTACCGTAAATAAAAATAAATCAAATTTGTAAATTACTCTGGAACTGGTTTTAATACATGAAAAAATATGGGCATGAATTAAATTTATAATTGTTTCTGCACTCATTCTGAAGAAAGCAATCAATTTAAAAAAAAATTATTCGATTCTGTTGAAGGGAAAATTATTGGTAACTTTACTACATCGATCCTAAAGATTAATATCCTAATCGGAGTTTCGGTGAAACAGTCTTCTACTTCCATAAGTATTTTCACAGCCCAGAGTGGCTACAAGAAAGTAGTACGTAGAATTGTGTGGAAATTCATGTAACGTCTACGGCTCGTGTGAATATACATAGGCCTACATGCGAAAGTTGCCCGCCGCTTTCGTGACCAGACGTAAGTTGGTGGACGTTTTTACGGTGGCGGTGTTGCTGATTATTGTAGAGACGCTGATTATGAGTCTGACTAAAGGAAACTTTACAAAAATGTAGAACGGCGGAGAAGGTCAAATATCTATTGATTTTGTTAGCAATAATGAAGCTCTGTATAATGTAAAGAGTAAAGACTACAGAAAATCCCAACTTAAACAAAATATTTGAAATAATATCGGGACTATTCATGAAAGATCAGGTAGGTTGTATCATAATGTAGGCAAATAAGATAGAATATTTCTTTATATTTTATTAAACACTGAGATGAAGTGATGTACACTATTCGTAGGAACTCTTAATATTCGTACCCACTTGTAATAAAAATGTACTTTTATTAAATAATGTGTACCTACAATAGAATTTGCCATAGTTTCAAAATTTTCTTTCAAGTCTACAACTGAATCATAAGCGAAGTGGAATAAAAGCTGGAGTAAATATTGTTAAATATCGTAGGAGGTGCATTTCGACTGATATATTTTTGATTAAGAAAATGATGAAAATAGAAACGAAAAGTCTTCAGAAGATTTATTCGAATCTTTCGTTCATAAGATAGTTCTCTACAACTTTGAAACGGAATGAACCGTTCATTCAAAATTCAGCTAAACGAATAGACACTTGCCGAAAATATAAAAAATTACGTGAAAGCGGTTCAAAAACAGAAAAAAAATTCTAGTACTATTATGAAAGGGAAAACGGAGGAAGGAGTGGGGAAGTGGATTATGGGCCAACATTTTTTCACGCCAATAGCTTTGAATTACGTTGAGTGATGATTATAATTAACTAGTATACAGAGATTCACGAGTGTGCACATCAAAGTTTGAAGAAGAGCTGCCAAAAGTCTTGAAATTATCAGTGTCAATAACTTTCATGGGTTATTCTTCAATTCATGATCGTAAGTTGCGTGAAAAATTTGAAAAAATAGTTTTCCGAAAAACTCAGGCCTCGTTAATATTATTTGTTATCAGGGAAGCCACATTTTGAAATCTGCATTTTTTTAATCAGTACTGTAGCCAAAAAGCACACGCCTCAAAGATATTTACAAACGGTTCAAGAAAAAAAGTTTCTGAGAAGTGATATCGATCTAGAAAATTAGCTGCAGCGACGGTTATAAACGGTGTGATATCTATTTAGCTGTTTTAATTACAGCTTTGAAAGTCCAGCGAGGTAAATGCTCCGTTAACTCAATCTAGTACTATCTCACCAAACCCGTATTGGCTCACTTATAATATAATATTGGCTTCCAATTCAGTTTACAAAATATTCTAATTAAGTGCTCGTTCATTTGTTTCATTCATACTTTTTCCACCATAATTAACAGGCAACAATCAAAATAATATCCAGTCACCAAAATAAAAAATTGAAACTTTATTACAGTTACCCACAAATTGTTGTTCATTCAACAATTTCATTTCATCAAAGTTCATTCTTCTACTAAAGTATATAGGAATAGCTTTCCTATATACTTTAGTAGAAGAATGAACTTTGATTACATGGAGCATCTCCATGCTATGACGACATCATAGAGGTAACTGAATCGCCACGCCTGCCAAAAGGAACTTCAAAGGAACTAAACTCTTGTTCAAATGATGACACATTGTATTAAAAGATAATTTTATAGCATAATTCATGAAATTTGCATTTTCGTGATTGGTTCCGTAATATAACATGTTCATAACCTATTTGTTATTATTGATCGTAATTAGGATGCCGATTGAGATTTTGAGGTACGATAGAAATCGTTTACAAACTCATATTTCCAAAGTGTTTTAGTGTTTGGCCATAATGAAATTCCTTGATATTCTACCCTGCTGTAAAGGGATCTGACAATCCCCTGATGTCTACTAGTTTCCTGTCAGTTTTTTTTCATATGATGAACTGTTTTCCTCATGGTTAGAAGAAGTTAAGACAAGGTCTTCGCCAAAATTTTGTTGGAGTCCATTTAGGATGGGGTACCTTAGGAATTTAGGTAACTTTTTTGCTGTAAAGCTTCGGTTGTTCCATTCAGTATTAAAGAGATCATCCCGATTTCCAACTTTTTTTGTCCGATTTGTTTAAAAAGTGGCCAGTAATGTATTTTTTGAAAGTAAACACTTCTTACTCATATAAATTTTTCGATTTAGGCCTTAGTTTTTTACGGAAAATTAGTTTTTTGGTAAATTTTTATGCACATTTCAAGACGTATCTCCTCATTCAGTTTTAATGCTAGAACAAAACCAAAGACAGTTTTAAAACCTTAGAAGCATTTCTAACTAGAAAATGAAGCAATATTTTAACATTTCGAAAAAAAATTTGCAATGATCGGTTTTTATGATAACATCAGGAAGAAATTATTTTTGGGTGTAGAGCTATATAAATTTTTTTCTTGAATTTGGAAAAAAGCCTTCATATTATTGTTAGAAATGTTCCAAGGATTTTAAAACTGTCTTTGGTTTTGTTCTAGCATCAAAACTCAATGAGGAGATACGGTTTGAATGTTTGAAATTAATTTTTTTGGGTATAAGCCATAACAAATTTTTTTGTTGAAGTTTAATATAATGGACAATGTATGTAATTGAATGCAGTTTTGATTTTAATTTCGATAATTTCCATATATAACTTCATATTCACACTGTGAATTGTGATTCCCATACCCAAAAAAATAAGAAATTTTTATTTATTTTCAAATGAATGAAAATTTTTTTTGTCTGATTCTTGTGAAATTTGACTATGGTATGTAACTTTTGAAATGAAACACAATTTTCTCCATTCATTTTTTTGATTTAGGTCTGAGTTTTTGAAAAAAAATTGACTTATTGGTTTTAGGTATTGATATTTCACTGGTATTGATATTTCAAGACGTATCTCCTCAGTCAGTTTTGATGCTAGAACAAAAATAAAGACAGTTTTAGAATTCTTCAAACATTTCTAACAATAAAATGAAGCAAAATTTCCCATTTCCCGTTTTGTTGTCTTTTTATATGGGGTCGAAATGGGGTCAAAAAATAAGATTTTGTTCCCCCCCCCCCTGGAGAGGAATCTATTGTCTGTAGCGCCGTAAAATTTTAGGACTGAATAGTCCACCACCTAAGGGTCCTTTTCCAACAAAAACATGAAAAATGACCATCGGAGCAACAGGGGCCTTGGATGATCTCCTTAAGTATTTTAAGTATTAAGAAACTTGGAGATTTTTTAAACCTCTGGTATTGCGTATATTCTTGACTCAAATTACTCATTATAGGCCGATTACTTACCTCTGGACATTTGGACAACATTCATTGTGTAAAAAAAGGTAATAATTTTTGGCCATTGAAGTTAGTAAAAAGTAGTGAAATTTGGAAATGAAATATCAGTAGTCACCATGTTGATTTCTGTGATGAGAATAAACTTGAAAACCTGAATGTCACTATATATCCCAATACCGAACAGATTCATGATCCAGAAAGCTCGACGAGTATTCTCCTCTCTGTACCTCCCCCAAAGTAATGCAGAGGTGGTAAAATTTTTTCCATCTAATATCCCAAACGAAAGACCAAACCGGAGGAACGATGTTTTAGTCAGTTACCGTTCATCTAACGTGGGGCAAAAAGCTCTCTCAGTTTCTGGAGCTTTTTTGTGGAACAAGCTTCCCCAGCATATCAAAAACTCTAAAACTGGAAAAGAATTTAGAGTAAATGTGTCACGTCATTTTGCATCTCTGTCATAGGGCCTGCAGCATCTCGGTGTGAACTTCCCATCTATCAGAAATTTTAATTTTTCCTGAAATTTCTGTTATAAATTTAGAAACTATTTCATTTTACGTTTGCTAAGCGATTCGTATATTCATCTTCATCTTACTTATTTCTGTCGACAACAATGAGCACCACAGCCGACAGTTCAGTGCAGCAGAACGAACGTTCTTTCCATAATTAGGAGTATTTCCTCATCTTTATTTTGTTATTTCTTTCTCTTTTCTGTAATAATATTTAACGTCCGTATGACAAATATACCATGAAATATATTTTGTGTGTACACCAATAAACAGGTTTATAGATGTGAGGGTTGTGCAAAGTTTATAATGAATTAAATTTTTGGCTAACGTTGTCTCGCTATTTCAAAATCATTCTCGAAGATGTTTTCAATCGATTTTCGGCTGAGCATGGGGGAAAGGGGTAATTTAAGCATTGCATTAAGTCTTTTTATTTTTTCCGTGCGTTCAGCGCACACTAGCACTGAACTTTCAAATCGGAAAAAACTCTAAATTTCTGTTATTAAAATTATCATTTTGGATCAAGGCCTAATCTTCCTATATGTGCCAATTTTGTGAATATTCTCCACTCAGATGTGATATCCGGCCACGATGTTACTCCATTTTATCCCACGTACACATGTCCGTATAATGCTGAAGAGTTGTGTTGCTTCTTGACTATAACCTGATTTTTCTTAAAAATTTCTGTGAAGAAATTAAAAACCAGCTCATCAGCTCATTTTTAGGTTTTTCGAAGTCTTCTCTTTTTTTAGTTTTTTTTTATGCGAAAAATTTCTTAGGATTACAGTGAGCTCAGCTGTCATTTTCTGTGTATTAGATGGTAGGTTGCTTCTATCTTATTCTTATATATGTATTTTTTTCTAATATTTTATTTACAATAAGTATATATATTAATATGTGTGTGTACGTGTGTAGGTATATATATGTATCTAGATAAATAGATATACATGTTTCTATTTCATTTACTTACGCAAAAACCATTCGGTTAATAAATTTTATTGCAATAGCGAAATGATTCAAAAATAGATCTATCACTTCCCCATAATGCGTTTCTGTGAATCGGATTAATGTCATATATAATTAATGAAATAAAGTGCAATTTGAGCATATGAATCGTAGTAAAATTATCTTTCTGTCCGTATGTTGTACAAGCTATGAATTTTGATATTGAATATATGTTTGTTTACCCATTTCTACCAATATTTTGTAGATATTTGTCAATCATGAGTGGTAACCGGCTTACACTGTATCTCTATTTTATCCCATGTACCCATGTCCGCATGATGTGGTGAATATCGAGAAGATATGAAATATGTTTTTGGGGGTGATAGGGCTTTGCATATTTTTAGGGCATATTTTTCATTTCTCATTCAACTACCCTTGACAGAGATAGACTATTGGCAAGCCACGTGTGGTTTGTCTATTAGTACGCCTCGTATATTTTGTCTATTAATATGCCTCGTATGGTCTATCTATTTTGTACACCTCTGATAGCTTGTCTATTAGTACACCTCGTATAGTTTGCCTATTATTATTATGCCTCGTATGGCTTATCTATTTGTACACCTCGGATGGTTTGTCAATTAGTACTCCTAGTATAGAACTTTTGTTAGACTACTAGCACACCACGAATGGTTTGTCTATTAGTACGCCTCGTATATTTTGTCAATTAATATGCCTCGTATGGTCTATCTACTTGTACACCTCCGACAGTTTGTCTATTAGTACACCTCGTATAGTTTGTCTATTATTATGCCTCGTATGGCTTATCTGCTTGTACACCTCGGATGGTTTGTCAATTAGTACTCCTCGTATGGAACATTTGTTTTAGGATGCCCTATATTTAAGAAACTTTTAAAAGCCAATATGTTGGCATGCATATCATGTGACAACTTGGAAATAAACATTTTTTTTCTATAGGAAATGGCTTGCATACATGGCAAAGCAGGGAATGGAAAACTACAATTGACGTTATTATAGTGAATAGTAGAGCAAGAGAGTGTCAAAGAAATGTTTGTAGATGAAGATGATTTTGATGTTGATAGTGACCATAAAATGCTTGCGCTTGAATGTAATTGGGGGTGGAAAGAAGTCAATGCAGAATGTCAACAGTGTGAAAGAAAATTGGTGTATGAAAATGGCAAACTGGAAAGAATTTAGAAATGAATTGAGTAGGTGTAACTGGAGGTGTGAAAGTGTAGATGACCTAAATGGTGAGATTGCAAGAACCTTGTATGATGTGGCAGATCAAAAGATTGGTAGAATGAAATGTAGGAAAAGTACAGGGAATGCTAGCAAGGTAGTTTACAAATGAGATAATGGAAGAACAAATGAGAAGAAAGACTTTAACATTACTATACACCACTAGAACAACTATATAATGATTCATTAGATGATTATAGTTTTTGTTAGGGGTATATCCTAATCTTCAGAGCTTCTGAAAACAAATGCCAATGAAAGAATTTTTAATTGCACTATTTGTTGTATATATTTGCTATAGCGAGTTGAAGTTAAAATATTTTTTTTAGCGAAACTCAGTAAGGTTTCGAAATAATCAAAGAAATTGCAAATAACCGCAAGGAACAAGGAACTAAGCACATTCCGATGAGGATCATTAATAAGATATGGACTGTATGAGTACATAACATAACAAATCGTTAATATCGCAAAAATACACGTTATTATCGTATTTAAATCAAAATAAACCAATGAAAGTAAAAAACACTTTCGGCAGAGAAATACTCAAGTAACATGAACAGTTGGTCTATCATGAAAAAATGACAACTCGGTTGAGTGACCAATGAACGAACTCACAATTCAATTAAAACTTGTAACTTGTGTTTTGTAACTTCAAATTCAAAAAATGAAAAACCTTAGCATTTATCTTCATTGTCGAGACGAATCTATTGATATATCATTCGACAATTCTCAAGAATGAAGTCTAAATTAGAAATTTAAAATATATCAAAATGTATTGACAGGAGTCCCTAATTCGAATTTCTAAGGTCGGCAACAGTCCATTTATTGACATTGACGAAACCAAGCGAATGATACTACTTTCGACGATATCAGCTCGAAACTGTGGCCGAAATTAGAAAATATAGGGTTACTGACGGACAGACATAAATAATTAATGTATAACATGAGATCAGTCAAAAATTTGAACCCCACTTCTCTACGACCACTTCTTATGGGTCATGTCCAATTACTATATGGTTCCCTCATGTGAGGGGAACCATAAAAAGATAATCCTTTTCAACATGCACTCGGGGAAAACATTCTTAAAGTTCCAGGCAAAGCAAAAACTAGACGCGCAGTCAAGTGGGACTGCAGATGGGTCCCACTTCTATTAAAACTGGAATAGCTCGTGGCTCATTGGTGAACATAAAAATCGTGATTTTTAATACGAAATCCAAAATGCAACTACAGTCACCATGTCTACAAAACGATTTTCACATCAATCTAACCAAAAATGGAGATATTAGTAGCCGAAACCTAGACGGTTATCCGTAGGACCCATAAATATGGGTCCCATGCATAATAATGAATAGGAACTCTTAGCATAATAATGAATACGAACTCGTAGAATACATGTAACGAACACTTAAGCAACATAAACATTTTATTCCTCTTTACCAGTTGGCATTACTAGAACACTTACAATTATTAGAAGAAGGGAGATGTAGCCGAATTATCAGACGGGCAGCTTGTTGAAGGTGTCAGTTGAAGGTCCAGCTGATGCTTCTGTTGCGTTCTGCGCATTTCCTGCACTAAAAAAGGTTGCAATTTAGAATCCTAAAATTCTCTGAGCTTTACCATCCCTAGAAAAATACATACACACGTTCCGTCTCATTTTGATAAATGGTAAAATCTAGTTTCACTGTCCTTTTGACGTTTTAAGGTCGATTAGTAGTCACGATATTTTCTATTCTAGTTGAGAACATCAAAACTCAGGTTATGCAAGCCAATGCAGCGGAGCGTGAGCGGCAACCATCCCAGTCGGGAACCGATTTCAGAACTGTCGCTACTGTAGCGGTGAAGTCCTTATAAGCCAGAGGAGGGTAGCAGAATTTCCAGGCATATGTTGAAATTAAAATTGAGATTTTGTAAGACTTCGGACAGTCTAAATGAACATAAAAATCATTGCTATATTTCAATTAGCCCCGACTACTGTCTTCTTGAACTTTTTTCTTGTTTGAACTTCCTTCTTAACTTGCTGTTTCTATGCGCTTGGTATCCTGTTTGGTAACACATACATGTTGACATTCAAGGATGTTCTGTGCGGGGCACATCTCGTGAATAGAATCCCCTTATACTTTTCCATACTAGATAGTTTTCATTATTCCTTCTTTTGAGATCGCCTTTGATGTGGCTAGGGAGGCTTAAACTGAGAGAATAATAATAATAATGATAAAGTTGGGTTCTTGAGGAGCAAGGCATAATTATTTAAACGGAACCAAGATAGAAACGTATCCTAAGCGAGGGGCTTGTAAAGAAGCTACAATTCAAAGATATAACGTACGTGACACAGTGGAGAAAACCTAAAAAGCCTACCTAACTGAAAGAGAACAATCCAGCTGCAAGTTATCACCTATACTGCAAGATGCAGATAGGCTCGCAGTACTGGGTCCAGTCGGAGAACCCAGGAACCTGGTAGTCCTGGAGACATCGCAAAAAAATTGAAAGCTCAAGTCCCCTTGGGGAATGATTTTGAAGCAATGGTAAAATTAACATTATCAGATAAAATCTCCTCTAGCTCTTTTTGAAATGAGGAAAGGTATTGAAATTTTATTTTGCTTCTCACGCTAAAAAAATTGGTATCATAGAAAGTCTTGAATACAATATTTAAGGAATTAAGGGATATTTAGGTCAGTTTTACTGCGAATTTCTTAAAATTAAAACATTTGGAAGATGACACATATGAACTATAGTAATCCCATAACATCATTTTCCAGTTTGATGATCTCTGATGATGATTTTTGTAGGCTTTCTGGAAGGTCCCCGTCCTGTCCAGCTGAAGGGTAGCGCCAGTTTTTTTCACATAAGCCTTCGAATAATGCGGCGAACTGTGTCACTCCATGGATGACATGCCTTGAAGTTCTTTCAGAGCATCAAGCTTAAAAAAAACCTGATTGAGTTGGTTTCTAAAATATTTAAATCTTCTGAAAAGTTATCCTTTAAAATATTACTGAAGGTAGCAGTAAATAGTGAAGACATGGCACAGTTCATAAGAAAATTAAAAACATTCAGAAAGACAGAAAATTCAAACTAAAATTTTCGGCACTACATGTTATCATAAATGAATGTCATTACTACATTGACTGCATGTGAAAGACTAAATTTCTATTCTGAATGATGCCAAGTAACAGAGAGTGATATAAAGATTAAAATAATGTAATTTATTGTGATGTGTCATATAGTTTAAATGACATGAAGCAAAGTAAGACATTTTAAAACTTTATCAAAAACAATTAAATACACTGATCTATTTAATCTGTCAATCAATACACAGAAGAGATATGTTTCGAGTTCACCGTGAAAAATACAGACCTGGAAGTGATGTAGAGTAAATTGTGGTATGATCATATCTCATACCCTAGGAACTGTTTTCAAATCAATTAACTTACGAGTGTTGGAGTCTGAAGCAGGACGTCCAGTTGATCAAGAGTCTCAGCTGGTGGAGGTAGCCCTGTGCTACGTGATAAGTGCTCCTATGCAGATGCTTGGGACAATTTTTCCTGATGAAGCATGAAGAGAATCTTGTCCAATTTCTTAGAATTTTCTTCCTGAACTTGTTTCAGTTGTTACAATTCAGCTGATAATTCCTGCCATCAGGAGCCTTTTTACACCTGCTCAAACACATCGACATTAGAAGTCACGTATAGCATTTCCATTTTTGTTGAAACACGGGATAACTAAACCCGCAGTCAACTGAAACTTCAGGTGGGTTTCATTTCACGTGGAACTGGAATAGTTCGAAGTTCAAATGGTGTGCATAGAAATGGTGACACGTCAAAATAAATCCAAAATTCAAATTTCAATTACAGCTTCCATACTTGGAATAGCAAGAGAAATCATTAATATCTTTATTGATGAAATAGGAGTAAAATTACAAGGTACATGTAGATGAACGCAAAACTATTTTTTTAATTATTGATGGGTAGGGAGATGAGTTACCATTCAAAATTCAAGAGTAAGGGATGGTCAAATTCATAAATTGTCACCATTCATTTTTAGAAATTGACAGGATAAATTGATTTATACCACTTACGGCAAAATCATAGCAAAACTGGGGAATTTTAAATTTTAGAGGGTGGGAAAAGGGCTAACTCATATATGATAATTATTTCACTCAGCCAAGATGAGGCAAAATGAATTGATATCATTTTTGATGAAGTTAAATCAAAATTATGGACAGCAAAATCAGCTACAACCACCCTGTCAGGAATGTCGAGACACATCGATTAAAACAACTTTCGATGAGACCAGAGTAAAACTGTGGAGTGAATTAAGCGGGCCCTCCCGTCAAAATTGAATTTTGATCCGATTGGTCTGAAATTTGGCCACTATATGTATTTTGGCAAGAAAAACATATTTTATTCGAAAAGCTTTTTGATTTAGGCCTTAGTTTATTTTTTATTTTTAAAAAACTCGTTTTTTGGTTCATATTTGGGATGTTTTCAAAAGAATAGAAGTCAATGAATTTTTATGTTAGAACAAATACAAAGACAGTTTTGAAATCCTCGTAACATTGCAAACAAACTGACATTCTTGAATTTTCTATTTTAATTTTTATTTATATATTTGATCAATACCTAAAATATACCGAATTTTTTTTAGGTTTTGAACTAGCAGAAAAAAAAAGACAATGTAGAAATTGGGAGATCGAGGAATGTCAGTTTGTTAGGAATGTTTCAAGGATTCTAAAACTGTCTTTGTTTTCTTCCTAGCATAAAAACTCAATGACTTCTATTCTTTTGAATTTTGAAAATAAGTGACTTTACAGTATTGGCCAAAAACAAAATTTTTTGTTGAAGTGTAATATAATGGAGAATTTATGTAATTGAATGCTGTTTTCATTTTTATTTCGATAATCTCTATGCATAACATCATATTCACACCGTGAATTGTATTTTACAAAAAGAAGAAAAATTAAAATTTTTTTACTTATTTCATAAAATTATGAATTTTTTTGTTTTCTGTTTGATTCTTATGAAACACAATTTCTTCTATAATTTTTTTTGATTCAGGCCTTAGTTTTTGAAAAAATTTGATGTATTGGTTTTTAGTCCACTGGTTTTGATATTTCAAACGAATAGAACTCATTGAGTTTTTATGCTAGATCAAAAACAAAGACAGTGTTAGAATTCTTGGAACATATCTAACAAAAGTGCATTCACAAACTTTCCATTTCTTCTTTTGTTTTCTTTTTATAAGGGATCGAAATGGGGTCGAAAATTTAGGATTTTGGTCCCCTTATCCCCCCCCCTTGGGGGAGGTCTATTGTCCGTAGCGCCATAAAATTTTAGGACCGAATAGTCCACCACCTAAGGGTCCTATATTCTAACAAAAACATGAAAAATGACCATCGGAGAGAAAAGGGGCCTCGGAGGGCCCCCTTAAGAAAACGAGCGTTACATTTGACAGACGGATAAACAGACACTAAAAAACAGCCAAACCCAAACAGAAGAACCAAAAAAATCAGGCAAAATCCAAATTGTTCATAGCGGGGACCCCTAATAATTTCAAGCATGGTTACCAATGATAATGCAGAAAGTAATGCAACTAATGTAAATTGATATAATCCATGCAAAATATATAGGTAGCTAGCTGTTACCTCTTTCCAGACGGCATGGCATTGCAGCGAGGAAGAAGCGGTGACGGTATACGTATTCTACTGCGAATCTCCTCTGCAGATGAAGCGCAGTCTGTGCTAGTGTATCCGTCAGTTTCTGAAGCTGCACACAGCTTCTTCTCACCAGGGTTGCGGAGTCGGAGGAATAAATTGGCGACTCCGACTCCGACTCCGACTCCACCTTTCCAGAATTTGGCGACTCCGACTCCGACTCCACTTTTCCAGAATTTGGCGACTCCAATACCGATTCTGCCTATTCACTATTTTGTGACTCCAACTCCACCTATTCATAATTTATAGGATGAATATTTTATTTCTTGACTAGTGTACACGGACCGTCAAAAATGACGGGATTCAATACCTTTCTACAACAGATTTTCGTTCGAGTGGAGTTTCCATGCTCAAGCTTATTCCAAAGGTAACTTAATTTTTATATTAGAGTAATTCACACTCAGAAAACAGTATTTTTGAGCCGCAAGAGAAGTAGTTATAGCCAGTTGTGTCGTATCCTAGATACAGAAATTCAGCATTACTGAAAGAAATTGCTGGTTTGTGTATGTATATTGTAATATGCAATGCATTATGTTTTAATACAGTACATTGTAATATACAATACAGCATATTGTAATATGCAATACAGCACATTATAATATACAATACCCCCCCGAACTCGGTATCCACGATACGAACTCGAGTATATAAGGCTCTGGATCTCTCTAATGTTTTGAAAGTGACTTATCATAGAGCACTTGTACAGCGAAAATGATTGTATTAATTGACCGTGAAGTGAAACCAAGACTACCAATGCTATTTTTTTCCTATCGATTCTTAAGAGCGTGACACGAAACGTATCAATAAACACACGACGGTCATTCTTAGTAGTAAACGGTTGCAGGTGTTAAAAACCTGTGCGTATGTTCATTATATTCTTTATCAACGAACGGCTTTTAAATTAACTACTGAATGTTAATAATCAAGTTACTAGTGTACATGATTGGTCAAAAATGACGGGATTCAATGTTATCGTTTTAAAATTCTCAAGATAAAGATGACAAACAAATACATCCATCCTAATAGTACTGGTAAAACTCGTATCACAGATACGGTCATTAAGCATCTTTAAGAACGTCACAGACGCACACACCAACCAAGAAAGCAACACCTTTACATTATAATTTAAATTTTTGTTCGCCAAGAAGTTTTGAACAAATTTGCCATACCTTTTTACTGCGATAAGCCGCATTTTCTTGACAATCGATTCGATTTTCACGCAATGTTTTTAGTTATAAATAAAAGTGAGCAGATGCCAGGTTTTTCATATTATGTCAATGGTATTTCCCAATTGAAAATTATCGCCCTTTTCAGGTAGTAAATTAGTCGTAAAAGGTCGAAAACGGCCCAAAAGGGCCAAAAATCACGACTTCAAACCGACTCCTACCTATACTTGGCCTATTAGGGCTTGAAAAGGGCTCTTCATTCAACTGGCCTTTTATTTGTCTAGTCAATGGCTGTTTGCGGGCTCATTCGGGTCGTTTAAAGTCGTTTTCAAGCCTTTTCGACGACCTCTATTTGGACGCGTAATAGATTGTAAAAAGACTCGTAATCGTAAATGTTTTACAAGTCGTATTACTTCAGTAAATGTAAAAAACTAAATGAATTTCAACTAACTTAACTTAGTTAAGTTAGATTAGGTAAGGGTGGCCAAAGTTAGTTTCGATTAGTTTCATCAATTAATTATTACTATAAATTTCGGTTTAGTAGTTAAAAAAATATTATGCTCATGTAGATATCCAGAGCTGGTCATAGATACTTCAAAATGTATCTAGATACTAGATACTTCTCCAAAAGTATCTAGATACTAGATAATTTTCTTTTAATTCTCTCTGTCTCACTACTTCATCGCTGAGCATTCAATTTGTAGTGCTTTACCCTAGTTACCCCTCAAACCTCGATTCTAGTCCTTCTATGTTCAGTAATTTTAATATATCCCAATGTAAATTTATTTAAGAAAAAGTTCACACTTCTCCGCCGCGTATTACTGATACCTACAGTCGGAGAAGTGTTAAAGGAAGGCCGCTGCTTCACTCGCCTCAAATCGTAACTCACTCGGCGAAGCAGCCACAAGACCCGGCCTTACAAACTCTTTATATCGTATAGAAAATCTGATGTTGGAGCGATCTGATCTGCTCCATTATGCCACTGTTGTAAATCAATACTTAGTAATTTTCATATTTATTTCGTTAATAAATAAAAATTTTAATTTTTATTGGTATATGTTTCAATTTGGGACTTTTGATTCCATGTGTCTTTTTGTTTTTAAGGCCGGGCGTAAGGAAGCCCAAAAGGGCCGGTATTAGCCTTGATCAAGCAGTAAGGAAGCCCAAAAGGGCCGGTATTAGCCTTGATCAAGCAGTAAGGAAGCCCAAAAAGGCCAGGACGAGGCTCGGTCACGCAATGGAAAAGCCAAAAATGGTCGTGAATAGCCTCGTTCAGGTAGTAGAGAAGCCCAAAATGGCCGTTGCATTAGCCGTTTCGATGCCCAGAAATAGCCGTTTAAATGGGCTAAAAATACTAGACATTTGCTCCGAAAAAGGCTAATTTACTGCTCGAAAACGACTAAACTCTTGGCTTATAACTGCCTGAAAACGATCTGTAAAAGGCTCAGAATTTCAATTGGGTTATGATACTGTCCAGGCAAAAAGATCCCATTGTAATAACATAGGGTAAATTACTCACGAGAACATATACTTATTTTTAAATTGACGGACCCCTGACTGTTTATTATACCAGGTGTCCCACAAAAATGTCCCCGATATTTAATTAATTATACCTCCGCTTTTAATTAACACATTTTAATTATTTTTTTACAATATAATCAATTTTGTTTCAGTTTCGAATAATTTAAGTTTTTAAAAATCGGTTGAATAACAACTTTACAATGATCAATTTACTGAAAGAGGTAGAAAAATTAATTTTTCAAAGGAAATGTCTATAAAACAATATTGCTATTCTTCCTTATTTTGTACTTTCCATAAACCCGGACAAACAAAAATATAAAAGAGGGACAAATCATTACCTTAAATAACGTTTAAATAAATAAAGTAATTTAGTATCCTTAGACATACCCTCCATTTCTCTCAAGGCAAGTATTACTTCTAGCCACCATTGAACGAAGATTTTTACGCATTTTTTCACTGTTTTCTTACAGTTCTTGAAACACTATTATTGAGAACACTTGAAACTTGAAACCTCTCAGAGGGTTCAAGGAGAGCGTCCCCCTTATGAATCCTTGCTTCTGGGATTTCTTGAGAAAATGGGATTTTTGCTGTTATAAGAAGTGCAAGAGGTCTGGTACATCCTGTGAAAAAATGAGACTCGTACGTTCACTCGTTCGCCCGCTACGGGGATTTAAAGAATGGGGGGGAGGGGAGGGGGAAGTTGTATTTTATCATGTTACACCTCCCGCATGGCAATTTCTTCACGGCGCAAAGTTGCTATGTCATCTCCTATGTCTCTGGATTACTCTATAATGATTTCAGGGGTCTAACTTGAAACAAAAATTTTAAAAAAAATTTTATTGGTATTGTTTATGTTCCTTTGTTTTGCTTATAATGTAAACAATGGTCTTTGGGGTTTCAAAATGCTTCTCCTACAGTTTTTGAGCTACAGTGATGGTTTTGGTATCATTAAATGCGGGAAGACGCGGGCTTTTATGGATGCTCAATCAATAATCAATTCATAAACAATTAAAATATGTTAATTTAAAGCGGAGATATAATCAATTAAAAAGTCGGGGACATTTTTGTGGGACACCCGGTGTAGTGTTGATTGTTCTTATACAATAAAAGGGTAAGTGTCTCCTTTAAACAAATAAATAATAAGGTTTAGGTATTTCGTGAGCGTAATCTCACCTATGATATCACAATGGAATTTTAGTACTTATAACTTAAGGGCAACTGTTCGAACATTTATTTCAAATACAGAAGAACTTTATGAGAACAACAGCAAGTCGTTTCCCGAGATGCGCAAAAGGAGAAACAGCACCCAAGTTAGGCGCATCTTGAGGATTCCAACAGTATGCCCAGCAGCGTCCTCTGTAGTATTTTGATTATTAAACTCCTTTAAAATGGAGACTGGAGATCTTCTTTAACGCAAGGTTAGTTTTTCAAAACGAAACTCCCTAAAAATAGAAGACAACCAATGGACGAGGCCGGTCATCAGCACGGCGCTCCGGTAGGAAGTTTTAGAGGCGTTCTGAGTAGAGATACAGAGTTTTAAGATGTCTGGTCGCCGACTTGGTGAATATCGTCTCTTATTGCAAAATTGCATATAGCACTAAGATTTTAACAATTAATTCACAATTAATTACCCTGAATAATAAGTGCCTATTCAAGAGGCTGCAAGAGCCGGGTCGAGTAGTTCAAGTCGCAGAAAGAGACTGCTTTTTACGCAAGAGAAATAAGTTAGAGTTACCAAACCCACTTTTATTAAAAGGGCGACATGCTGCCCAAGCAGAGCAAGCTCAGAGATAATTTAATGAGTGAACGCCAAAGCGTCACGATTGATGTTACTTAAAGCTATTTAAGGTTAATGAAGGTCTACTAGAAGCTCAAACATGCTTTAAATATAGAAAGGCAAATTCAAGTACAAAAAACTAAAAGGAAAGATGCAGCTGCAAAGCAAAAACAAACGAAGAACAGAAAGAACTAATTTCAACCGTTCCAAATTCTTGTCTGTGAACTAAGAGAGATCAACTGAAGAAAACTTTTTCTTCCACAAAGCCGCCCTCAGAAATACGGAAGATTATCAACAGGAAATTTCAGGGAACAAATAGAATTAGCTGTTCGTCTTTGTTGGTAGGTCTGTCTCCCTTTCACGCTCTTAAAGATGCTTCATGACTGTATCTGTGATGCGAGTTTCACCAGTGCACAAGTACTAGAATATTTTAATCCCGGGTACTATTAGGATGGATATATTTCTTTATGATCCACATCTGGAAGATCTCTATAAAGACAATATTGAATCCCGTTACCTATGATGGGTCTTGTACACAATTATGTAAACTGAGTGTTTCAGAACACGAGGTACAAAATTGCACATCAAGTAGAAAATGGCCAAGTAAACACTTTTTGTTCCATGAAATTTCCCCCCAAAAATCGGGGTTGTGAGATATTAGCTGTTTATTGTTTTGAAGGATGAAATTTAATGGCACAATTACTCGCAATATTTATTTTGAATTTACTTTACAAAAATTGTTCAAAATGTGTTCCACCTACATCAATGCACTTTTCGAATGTTAGCCTTAACGACTGCCGGATATTAGGAAACACGTCTGGCATTAAGGTATCTCACCTGCAGCCACTGCAATTCTGGCCTCAAGATCTACCTCAGACTCAATGGGTGTAGCATAAACAAGGCTCTTCACGTGTCCTCATAAAATGAAATCGAGTAGAGTCATGTCAGGAGATCTAGGAGGTCATGCAACTAGAACATTTCGCCTGATCAACGTAAATTCAAAATAAATATTACGAATAATTTAGTCATTAAATTTCATCCTTTAAAACAATAAACGGCGACTATCTCAATGTCTCTTTCTTCGGAAAATTTCATACCAGAAAAAGTTTTTATTTGGACATCTACTACTTAGTGTGCAATTTTTTGCCTCTGATTCTGAAAAACCCTGTATATTACTTACAAGTGTCTTCTGAGTAGGTAAAGTAGGCACGGCCTACACTCTGAGAAGCATAGATATGTATCAACAGGCATTAGTGCACACTTAGTAATAAACACTAAGTGTGCACTAATTCAGTGAAATTTGAAAAGTTAATTGAAGGACTATGTTTCAAATCCCCAAAATTGTAAAACACATGTAGATAAGGTAGGCCAGATTTGCACGCTGCCTTTTCTTCTCTCTATCTACACTATGCAGGGTAACAATGTAGAACAGGTGTCATATTATTGCTCAACACTATGTTACATTTCGGCTTTAATATGCAAAAGTTGTTCTGCTTTACGAATAAAAGTCACTTTTAGCTTCTATGTGTGTAATATGATACTATCTCTTAATCTCGGTGTTTTTTTGGAGCAATTCAAAATTTTCCAGCAAGAAAATTTGTACTATCGCAATGCAACAACCTTGCAGCTGAGATAGAGCATTGTTTTCATTTATAATATGTGTGTGACTATAAGTGAAGTTTTTGCTAGTGTGTGTAATTATTTTCATTCCAGCTCGTTTATATTGTATTTTATTTTTTTTCAAGTTTCTCAATGCCGATATTGATTACCTTACAACATTTCTAAATCTACCGTAAGGAGAAGTAATTAGTTACATAATGCTACAAAACGGATACGGATAACTTTATGTTTCTGCGAAGACTAACCATTATCAATCAATGCATCATTAAGAGCGTACAGATTTACCACTCCATATGTGAATACAAGGTACTGCATCGGCTGAAATGTTCTAGAAGTAACTTGCAACACATTTACTACAATTTTCTACGTCCTATGTATTAATTGAAGGGGAAATGAACGAAACAGAAATATACAGAACAAATTTTCAAAGCTTTCAATTACTAATTCTTGCTTTTCAACTACAAAGTATGCATACTCCAGTACAATTATATTTATTTCTCGTATGTATCATATTTATATATAGGTGTGCAAACCCACAATGACTAGACAACATTGTCGGTATTAGGTGATCGGTATAAACACGCTGTTTCAAACTTAAAACAAAATAATCAACAAAAACATTGCGTATTTTTTAGATTTTCAGTAAAGTAGTCTAACTCAGTTTGGTTTACTTTCGGTGTTAAACAATTTTAAATAATTTTTTAGCAAAAATTAGAATCAAAGACACCAAAAAATAGCGACTCCAACCTCGACTCCACCACATCCGAATGAACGTCTCCGACTCTGACTCCGACTCCACCACACTTCAGAGGAGCGACTCCGACTCCGACTCCGACTCCACCACACTTCAGAGAAGCGACTCCGACTCCGACTCCACCAAACCTCAGAGAAGCGACTCCGACTCCACCCCAAAACATGTGACTCCGGCGACTCCGACTCCCGACTCCGACTTCGACTCTGTATTTTTTTCTTGAGTCACTCTCGAAGCACGACTTCATGACTATTGTCAGAACACTGTATGCCATAGAAATTTTTATATTTTTCATGTCGATGTTCATGACTGTACTTATAGCTAGGTACTAAATATATTAAAGTAAACAGTTTTGCTCAAGTGCTGTGTATAAGAACATGTGAAACAAAATTATTTTTATAAGGAAAATTACCATTTTTCAGACACCATCTAAAGATATCCAAGTTGCATCATTTATTAAATTAGATAGTTTGAAAATTCCAATTTTTGAAGAAGGGAAAGGGTCAGTGAAAAAATCAAGTTTCTGTTGAAAATGAGTGAACAGTAAATTATATTATTTTCAAGAGTGATATTTTATTTTCAGGCACAAAATGTTTTTAATTTTCAACTTTTTGTAGTATTTTTCATTTTGTGTTTTCCCACGTCACTCTTTGTTGGATATTTTGCAACAGTTTACGTGTTCCTTTTCAGTCTGTTGTTTCCAGTTGAAGTTAGTATGAGCAACATGTTTGGAGATTTGACTCAGGGGTTTAAAACCAGACCTTACAGTACCTTTTATGTAAGTGCCTAAGTATGTTTCAAACGGAAAGGTAAATATATTTTCGAGTTTTCCAAATCTAATATAATCTGGTGGAAGATGAATCATGGCATGAACAGATTTGCACGAACGCAGTAAAACTGCAATATTGGTTTGATTCGCATCTTAACGTCTTGTAAGTGTAAAGGTACAAGTAAAACCTTTGCAGTACAAGAGTGTCAAATGTCGCTGCAAAAAAAGTTACTGTACAAATTTGAGTCAAAATCCCAAAAAACTTGTTGTTTTCTGAATATATGCTTGGAGAAGATTTTTAATCACAACATTTGTTGTTGATCATCAAGTAAAAGTAACTTCATGGCCAGAGAAAAATGTAAGAAACTATTGTACACCTCCTTACTCACAATTTTGGAGCTGCGTAAAACGAGTGTTCCACAATATAAATGAAATGTCCGAGATTCTGTTGCTTTCCAATGCACCATTTTTTCAATTCCCCCTTTTAATTTTCTTGAGAAATCATCTGGTAAATACATGGAACATTGAAGTAGCTTTTCATTGAATTTTAATTTTGCTTGTGAACTCATATGCATTTTCTTTTGATTGGCTCTGCTGCTCTTGAGTCTGCTCAAGAATCTTTTCATAGTCCCAAGTAGACAACAGTGCATGTAGTCAATGACAAAGTCACTAACCATATTGCAACCAAATTGTTCTAATGGAGATTTTAACAATGCCTTATGATGATTATTATCTAATCGTCTTGCAAAACTTTCATTTGTTCTTTCATCGAAGTCCAGCTCAGGGTAGACAACAGTGCAATCATGATACTGAGCGCGTTGAGTGCAGCGCTCACAGCTTGAATAACCGCCATGACTAACAATTCCTTTTAGAGCTGCTCATATTGGAGCATCACACACAAAAGGTCCCAGCTTCACAGTAAACACCTTAAACATTGATTGTTGCACTAAGGCAAAATCGATCAAAAATGGTTCTAAAAACTCTCTTGTCGGTGGCATGTGATTAGAACATATCTTGTTGATACACGATATTGCTGCACAGAATTTATGTTTAGGAATTTCCAGTACTTGTAAAAGAATTGGATATGCATTATACCTAATTGAACCATTTGTAAGAGACAACCTATCCACATTGATTTTGAAGTGTAATATATTTTGTTGCTTCTCATCCGTATAATTTTGCAAAATATATTCTTCTAATTGAAACCGCCAGCATTCAAAATAAGAATACTCACCATTACCCATGTCTTTTATATTAAATTCATCAACTTTTTGGCACAATGATTTCACTGAAGTTGGTAAGCCCGGATACCTTGGAGCCAACATATTTAATAATCTATCTACAGCTGCGTGAGGAACTTGTTTTTCTTCATTTATCCAATTTTCAAATTTTGATCTCAGAAAATTTCCGCAGTCGATGGTGCATGTGGTAGTTGGTACATCAGCGCTTTTCACATAAAAACTGTAACATGAAACCTGTGATTCAGACGCAGCTCTCGCAACTATACTGGTTTGTATTGATGAGTCACTGTGATCCATCATTTCAAGCGGAGATACGCTTCCTATATCACTTTCTTTCTGATATGTTCCAGTAGTTGGCTGTATATTTTGTTCTGCACTTGCATGCAGCTAAAGGTCACTTCTAAAGTTGCCATCACTTCTACTAGTAAAGAGATTACTACTAGTAGTTTCACAGATAGTAGGCACTCTACTAGTCTCCAATATAGATATTTTTATACGGCGTCGCTTCTGCCTTTGAGACAAATCCTCGAAGTTCTTTTTTCTACCCATATTGGATCAAACGATCAATTGAAACAATAGTTCAATGCACAGATGCAGCCACGCCGGCCGTTGAGTCATAACTAACCTTCAACTAGTGCCTGAGTGAGCTGCCAGAGGTAAGATCCAAGTATTGTAATGCAAATCCGAGGAAATGAATCACATTACAGTATAAGTTTTTTTTTCTACGAATTAATTCTCTGTGTTCCGAATCATTGTTTTGCTATAGACTCCGATGATTCTCATGTATTTTTTTTATTCGGTGCGTAGAAGTAAAATAGTAAAAAAAATAGTTTTTCGGACATATTTTATACAGTGCGTAGTTCGTACAAACATAAGCTACGTTGCATACGAACGCAGTAAAACTGCAATATTGGTTTGATTCGCATCTTAACGTCTTGTAAGTGTAAAGGTACAAGTAAAACCTTTGCAGTACAAGAGTGTCAAATGTCGCTGCAAAAAAAGTTACTGTACAAATTTGAGTCAAAATCTGGAGTTAGGTAAAATGATCGAACAAGTACTAAACCATGGGTGTACCCTGTTATTTCTCTGTATGGAACACGTATGAATTTACTATGAAACGCTGCGTTCGGGTAACATATTTTGAACACGTCACAACTTTTATATTTTTATGGCACATTTCATTACAGTAATCATTCTCTGGATGGGCTAACAGTGTTTTATCCTAAAGTATGAAGGCAAATTTCAAATGCGATTCGTAACGAAGGAATTAATGAAAATAGACTGGACTGTCTTAAATATCATTTTATTATTGAAGTATTGCTTTCCAGTTAACTTCAACCTATAAACAGTAACGTCACAGTACGTTTTCTCTAAGAGTCATCTGACCATCACTCATAGAATATTTAATTGATACACTATATGAGGACACAACGTGAATCAACAATACCGTATATGCATAATTGAATTATATAGAAACACAATAAAAAATACATTATGAATACCAAAATAGAAATGCATTGCGTAATTCCAATAATTTTTAGCTTATTCAGGTGTTGAATGAAGAAACAAAACATTTTGCAAACATGAAGTGTCCCCATGAGTGCCGTGTACAGCCGTATGTGCCGTGTACAGCCATCTGTGTCCTGTACAGCCATGTGTGCTGTGTACACTCTACAGCCATGTGTGCCGTGTACAGCCATGAATGCCGTGTACAGCCATATGTGCCGTGTATAGCCATGGGTGCCGTGTACACTGTACAGCCATGTGAGCCATGTACAGCCATGGGTGCCGTGTACAGCCATATGTACCGTGTACAGCCATGTGTGCCGTGTACACTGTACAGCCATGTGTGCCGTGTACAGCCATGAGTGCCGTGTACAGTCATATGTGCCGTGAACAGCCATGTGTGCCGTGTACACTGTACAGCCATGTGTGCCGTGTACAGCCATGAGTGCCGTGTACAGCCATGTGTGCCGTGTACAGCCATGTCTGCCGTGTACAGCAACCTGTGCCGTGTACAGCCATGTGTGCCGTGTACAGCCATGTCTGCCGTGTACAGCAACCTGTGCCGTGTGCAGCCATGTGTGCCGTGTACAGATATGTGCCGCGTACAGCCATGTGTGCCGTGTACAGCCATGTGTGCCGTGTACAGCCATGTGTGCCGTGTACAGCCATGTGTGCTGTGTACAGCCATGTGTGCCGTGTACAGCCATGTGTGCCGTGTACAGCCATGTGTGGCGTGTACATCCATGTGTGCCGTGTACAGCCATGTGTGCCGTGTTCAGCCATGTGTGCCGTGTACAGCCATGTGTGCCGTGTACAGCCATGTGTGCCGTGTACAGCCATATGTGGCGTGTACAGCCATGTGTGCCGTATACAGCCATGTGTGTCGTGTACAGCCATGTGGGCCGTGTACAGCCATGTGTGCCGTGTACAGCCATGTGTGCCGTGTGCAGCCATGAGTGCCGTGTGCAGCCATGAGTGCCGTGTACAGCCATGTGTGCCGTGTACAGCCATGTGTGCCGTGTCCAGCCATATGTGCCATGTACAACCATGTGTGCCGTGTACAGCCATGTGTGCCGTGTCCAGCCATGAGTGCCGTGTACCGCCATGTGTGCCGTGTCCAGCCATGTGTGCCGTTGTGTGCGCACTTTGTCCGTACATGCATTAGAACGTAGGTCAAGCAACGCCCTGGTGCGGAGTCCCGCATTGCGTATGCTTGGTCAGCAAAATCGAGATAATATAAAAGGACGTGCGCGGTTCTTAGAGGCGCATTTGGCCCGCACCCCATCCTGTGTTAACATCTCTACCAGTAAACGTCGCAGTTAACCAGCGTTATCACTACCCTTTGGCTTTCACACCGTGTCCAGCCATGAGTGCCGTGTACAGCTACGTGTGCCGTTTGCATCCATGAGTGCCGTGTCCAGCCATGTGTACCGTGTACAGCCATGTGTGCCAGGTAATATACATATGGTGGTGTTTATGGGTGTGGCAAAACCACTTTTTTAGAAATCAGGGTTCTGGTTTTAAACAATTTAAACAATTTAAACAATTTATTTACCACAGGAGATACAGAGGTAGAATGTTTCTTAAGTCTAATACAATGGTCAGAGTTGAGTATAGCTACCTGTGGGCCCGAATAAGTTCAGCGACTTCTAGGGCATCCTACCATTACATTATTCTAGGGCGTACAATAATGTTTAACCTAATTCACTTAGCCTAGTTTCGCATTAGACTGATCAACAGGATAATGAACTCGATATTGATGTTTAATTTTACAATATAGGTCATATGGACAATATTTAACAGTATATTCGATAACGATTTGGGAGCAGACTGAAAATCGGCGATATTACTCATGGCAAATTGCATTATTAGGACCAGACATGTAGGAGGCAGGATTTGACTTGGTGATCTTACACGACTAGTATTCTGATAAGAAGTGAGACTCAAGATTTCTTTTAAATACCTTGTAAGAATTACTTTCACGGATCTCCGCAGGTATTGAGTTCCAGGTTTTAGTTCCAACGAATAGTATACTATGTTGCGAGCGGGCCTTTGAATAATAAGGAAGCATGAATTTACTTTTATTTCGTGTTAAATGGTCGTGATGACCAGTTTGCGCAGTTAACAACTGTTGAAGGCTATTGTCGCCATCATTAGCTAATGTTTTGTAGATGAAATTGCAGATGGAGATTTTGTAGAGATCCGAGAGTTTAAGTATTTGTAAATTTGTGTGAGTAAAATCATTTGTGTGAGCATTATATTCTAGGTTCTTTACCGCTCTGATGGCTCTTTTTTGCAGAGTAAAAATTATATTAGTTTTATTTTTATCATTTCCATGCCATGCTTCTATTCCGTATTGCAGGTATGGTGAAATGAGCGTTCGATAAAGCATTAGTAAGGCTGTTTCAGGCAGGAAATTTTTAACTTTATTCAGGATTCCGATGGATTTTGATAATTTAGAACTAATATGAGTGATGTGCTCTTTGAAGGTCAGATGTTTATCTATTATGATGCCCAGAAATTTACATGAGTTGGTTTCTTTGATTTCACCTTCGCCAATTTTAATGGATGGTAGAGATATATTTTTCTTGTATGAGAACGTAATATAATTTGTTTTATCGATATTGAGGCTTATTTTATTAGCTTTAAGCCACAGTGAAACCTTATGGAGTTCATTATTTATACTCTCCGCAATCGTAGTGGGATTTTCGTTCGGAAGGACCGCAGAAAGCGTACTGTCATCGGCAAAAAGTATGAATTTAAAAAATGATGTAGATTTAATAATATCATTGATAAAAATCAGAAAAAGGAGAGGCCCAAGAACAGATCCTTGTGGAACTCCATGGCTAATTTTTTGTGGGTCCGATTTTGCGTCGTCAATGACAACGTATTGCTTCCGATTTGTTAGGTATGATCTGAACCAATCATGGGCAACCCCACGAATGCCATAACAATGAAGTTTCGAGAGTAATATGTTATGGTCCACACAATCGAATGCCTTACGAAAGTCAAGAAATACAGAGAAGACAGTCTTTCCGTTATCTATATTAGAATAAAGGAATTGTAAATGATTTAATATTGCCTGTGTTGTTGATTTTTTACAGCGAAAGCCGTATTGTTTATCATAGAGAAATGATTTTTGTTCAAAATAAGAGTACACTTTTTTATACACAATTTTCTCGAATACCTTGCTAATAATTGGTAACATGGTGATAGGTCGATAATTGTTTACACAGGTTTTTTCACCATTTTTAAAGATAGGGGTTACTCTAGCAACTTTGAGGGAGTTCGGGAAAGTGCCTAGTAAGAGAGACTGGTTAATAATATTGGATATCAGCGGGGCCACAATATCAGCAATTATTTTAAGTATTTTAGTTGGAAACGTTTGTAACCCACTCGATTTATTTTTCATGTTGTTTATGCACGCAATTACATCGGAGGAGTTTGTAGGCGTAAAGAAAAAGGAGTTGTGTTCTCGAATATGATCCATAAATTCCAGGTGATCAGTAGGTTCACTTGGAATACCATTGGCTATAGTTTTCCCTACGTTTACAAAGAAGTTGTTGAAGAGATTAGCAATTTCATTCTTCTCATGGTATTTTACATTATCTTGAGTGATATAACCAATTTTCTTTTTTTCGGCGTTATTCGGTTTATAACAAGAGTTAAGGAGGCGCCAAGTCTTTTTAACGTCAGCTTTGAATTGAGTAAACTTGAGGGTAAAGTAGCTCTTTTTTGATGTTCTTATCTGGTTTGTCACATAGTTTCTGAATCGGTTATATGTTTCTCTAGATATTCGCCCTTCGCAAAGGAGGGCTAGGTACGCTTGGCGTTTCTTTATATTTATCACGATGTCTCTAGTAATCCAGGGCTTTTGTTTATTTTTCGGGGTAACTGTACGAGTTACAATTGGGCAACACTGGTTGTATGCGTTCATTATAGTTTCAGTCAACTTTACTACTGATTCATCAATGCTCCTTGCATTATTGTTTTGTTGGGTGATGTGCAATGTTGGCATTAAATCTTCTAGAACGGTGCGCATTTCTTCTAAATTTGATTCGTTTATTTTACGATATGAGTAAGTTTCAGCCCGTGCTTTGGTGCATGCAAGATAGACATTTTTCTTAATAAGAAAAACTGGAAAATGATCTGATAAGTCAGAAGTAATTATTCCAGCAAGAAAATCACTTGGGTCTGTCATAAAGATATTGTCAAGCAGCGTGGCACATTCTGAGGTTATTCGTGTTGGCTTTGTGATGATCGGAAGGAAAGATTTAGAATGAAATGCATTTAAGAAATTAGAGATTGGTTCATAGCTTTCATGTTTCAGCAAATCATAGTTGAAGTCACCGCATATTATTATGTCATTGTAGAAGGACCTGTTGAACTGAGAAATAATTCGATTAAGCTCATTAAGGAAGGATATAGGACAGGCTGTAGGCGGCCTATACACCGTTCCAAGCACAATTCGTTTGCCATCTCTAGACAGTTCTACAAATAATGATTCTATATGATCCTGATTCAGTGTTGCACTTGCTATGATTCTCGAATCCATGTGCTTAGAAATGTATGTACTGATGCCCCCGCCTCGCTTGTTTTTTCGTAGCGAATGGTAACTATGATAATTTTCAAATTTAATCATGTCTTTGGTCGAGTCATCTAGCCAGCTTTCGGTGAAGCTAATCACATCTAAGGTATACTTAAGTTCAGTAATAGTGCATTGTATCTCTTCCAATTTTGGATAGAGTGACCTACAGTTCCAACACAGTAGCGAAAAATCCTGCCGGGTTATTCGTATAGATTCGTTGAATTTTGATATGTTAGTATATCTGCAGTTTTCAGAGTCGTTTAGGTTTGGAAATATTCTGTTCAAATGATTGAGATCCGGGTCGATTTCATCTAATATATCAGCGTGATCAGTCATTCAAAATTAGTAAACAGTAGGCAGTAAGTACTATTGTACAACTTAAAACGAAATACAGAGTCAAGATTAAAAGGATATATCTATCTAAAAACTAGCTTAGAAAGTATAGAAAAGAGTAAGAAATCTAGCGTGATTTCGTGGGTACACTCAATACTCAGCCAATAGCGATTAATATTGGAGTTCAATATACAAAATTGATGCGTACAAATTGCTGAAGGCGTTGTTACAGAGTTCACATACAACAGGTAATAAGTTTTAAAAAAAATAAACATAAATAGAAAAAAATTTAGCGACGATGATAATCTAATCAGCTAATATGTTTTACACATAATAATAGTTTGTTGGTTAAAAATTACATACAATTTACGAGGAAAGGTGAACAAGGTGGATATCAATATTCCATCATAATATTGGTAGGTACAAATTGCTGATGGTGCTGTTGCAATTTCCAATACAGTTGTCATAAATGTTCATATATATCTGTCATAAGATTGTCAAAATTGAGGTAAAACTGCCGTATATATCTTTAGAGGTTGGAACTGATTCATGACATGAAGTTATGCAGTTTGAAGATCTAGTGTAAAGTTATAGAATTCTAGGCGTTATTGGCATACGAGTATATAATTTGACACAGGTACATGTTTTGATACCTAATTGAGGTGAACACCCAAGACCTGATTCGATGATTTATCCAGTTGCCGCATCAGGTATTGGTCGAGCTCTTCTGGCGTGTTAATCTGACGTCTCGAGTCCGGTTGTCCAGGGATGAATGCGAAGATGTTTCCATCTTGGGTCCTCGGGGTTCCGATTTTTTCGGTTTTCGGGAAAAGTTCAGGAGTGACATTGAAATATTAAACGCAAAATATCTGGAAAATGAAAAATTTTCTTGAAGGTATGAAACGAGTTTGAAATATAATATATTTTTACTGTAACTTTAATGCTTTCAAGTTATTGTTCGCTTATCACTGATACAAATATGTTTGGGGTTACTTCATGTCATTTATCATATCTGTCATGCCTTTCTCCGTCTTTAAGTCATTTTGGGTTTTAGCCCGCCATTTAAATGAACCGCTTCTCATTTGACTGTCCTGGAAATTTCCAGATCGAATTCGTGATTTTGAAATGAGCGATATCAGGTCAATAACCTAATAATATCAGCAAAGTTGAACGTTAATGTCACTAAATGTCGATTTATGATGTCGATAATATCTTTATTTAAAATAGAATAAAAAACTCCGATACTTATCAAACGTTCTAGCTCTGTCCGCGTATGTAAGATTAAATGCGGGAGTTCTCCGCCGTTACGTAGATTCATTTCAGCTGGTTGCGCATTCTGGGGTTTTAACCGCGGATCTGGGTTTTTATCTGTCTCCTGGGGTTTACAGTCATGATTTGTGTTGGCAAAACGATTAATTTCAAGGAGCCTCAATGATTGTACTACTTGGTAACCACGAAAACAATAGGAAACGGGTAAGAAAATTTATTCATTAACGTCTTTTTTCGCTGACCTGGGTTTTTTCTTAAGCGTATGCTGGGGTTTTTTGGCAACATTCTCTTGGCGTCTCTTGTGGCTTCAGCGCCCGCTTCGCACTTGAGCCAAAGCTCTCCCGAGAGTAGGGTGTGATATTTCGTGCTCAGGCTACCTACCTAATAAGCCTTAAATGTGTGTGTTTGAACCCTTTTAAGTGATGATCGAACTTAATAAAATTAAAAGAACTGAAGTGAAAGTGTGCCTTATATCTGTAAGAACCGTAGATAGCCATTCTACCTTTGTGTGTGCCAGTTTTTCAAGTGCGTGCTTCGGTAGCCTCAGAATGTTGTCACTGTGCGTTTTGTCTTATTCAAATGATTTTTTATTAATACAGTTCTATCATTTTAATTTGATTGTGCGTACTGTTATCTTCAATGCGTTTGCGTACTGTAAAACTTCTGTTGTATCGGGAAAAATTATCGGGTTTAGGTTGCACTCAGTCAGATCATATCTTGAATGAATGATCAGCCACTCATGAAGTGTATTTTAGTTTTCTGTAAGTTTTGACCACTGAGTCTCAAAATCATTTGTATGATCGAAGAAGTGCGTTATTTATTGAAGGGGCCGAGATGCTTTAATTTGCAGCATGATTAATTTGAAGGTCATGTGCATATTACGAGTCTTCCATATGCAGTTGTCGTGTATTGCTGCGCCTCAAGCGCCATATAAAAAAATGGCCGACCTGGTCCCCCTTTCGTGTCTTTGTAAGTTAAGCCTAGTCTAGGTTGTAAATTGCGCGTGTGCATGATAATGATTTAATGTGATTTCTTTTACTTTACAGGTAATGTAAAGCATAAAAAAGTAAGCCTAGGGTCAGTGTCGTAGCTGAGGTCTCGCAAATAAAGATGTAAGTAATTTTAAAAGATGTAAGGGCGCGACACTAAGCTCTAGCAATAATTCTGAAACGATTAGAAACTTCTTATTTAATTTTACAATTTTGTTTTCTCGCAGTGCTTCTTATTTTTCTTGTAATCTGCGTTGTTCTCGAAACTGTTTATGTCGCAGAGGCATTGATCGCCTTGTGATCGTGATACTAGGTTGATAAACTTAAATACTCTCTTTGTGCCTTCAATCTGATTTATTTGTAGAACTAAGAATGTTCTTACCTTGTGCCGCCGAGCTAAGTTATTAATGAACTTAATTACTCTCTTTGTGCCTTCAATCTGATTTATTTGTAGAACCAAGAATGTTCTTACCTTGTGCCGCCGAGCTAAGTTAGTAATGAACTTAATTACTCTCTTTGTGACTTCAAGCTGATTTATTTGTAGAACTAAAAATAACCCTTGTTTACAGTGACGTATTCAACCGCGCCCAATACAACCTCCTTCTTCTTCCGGTGTTTTTCTTACCTGGCGAAGGGGAATAAAGGGCGCGACAGTCAATCTTTATGGAGTGGCATACTACCGAGACCTCTGCTGACACACAGCTGCATCGCTCCTAAACGAAGTAAGTGCCATTAGACTTCGCGGCGTAGGGGCCGTTATTAATAATAATGGATTCGTGTAGACCACGGCAGGACTCAAGAGTCGTGCGGCTCGATCACATGACCCGTCTTCAGGAAATAATTAAATTAAAATTGTCCAGCGCCAGAAGGGAAGCCTGGACTGAAGAAGAATGGAACCAGGAATCCCTCGAGTGTCTTCACCAATTTCGAGATTGGCGAGGACTCGTAGAAAACGAGTTAGAATATCTAAGAAAAGTTGGAGCCGGACAAGAAGCTAAAAATCTCATGGCTGACTACCGGCAATTAAAGAGGCAAGTAAAGTGCTTTCTCAACCCTCGTGTGAACGACCTTTCCAGCGAGAGCTCCATGTCAACTCACTCAGGAAAGGACGGTCGAGGATCGGGGCCAAGGCGAAGCACCTCCTCTAGAGCTATGTCCGTGGCGGAGTCCACAAGGCTGGTGGACTTGGAAAGTTCTATAAAGAGGATCAACATTGAGCACCAAGCACGAGTTGCCGAGCTCAGGTCGCAGTGTGAGCTCGCTGTGGAGCTTGCTGAAGTAGAAGCTAAGGCAGAGAAAAGTAAAATCGCACTTGAAATAGACGAGATCAACAACAGAGGTCTCTCCAGCCCCGACGTTTCGATCGGCGCAGTCAGCGAAACGGAAAAATCTAGGCACACCGAAGAATGGGTCTCGCAGAACCACGGCAGTGTGTTTTATTGCCCCCCTCCACCTAACCTTCGTGACTCTCAGGCACAGCAGCGGGACGCTGCTTCCCAGTTTCAAGATCGAAAACGAAATAAGGCCTCCAAAATGCGTCAAAATGCCCCGTGCTCATCGACGAGTTCCGACTCTAGTTTTTTGAGCCGTTCTGAGGTACGTCCCCCACCGAACCTGGAGAGTAGAGGAATTTACAATGCTGGACTTCGGAGTTCTCGCCCACGGAGAGTTCGGGAATCAAGACCCACTCGAGCCGCTGACAACAATCAAGGGAACTCTACCAATTACAACCCTCAAGACCCGCTTTTGTGCTACCTAGAAAAACCATTGGCCAGCAGTGACTGCTGCGCGGGAAATGAACTTAAGCTCGACGCAGCTTCAAGACATCTAGTTTTAATGGAACTAAAAAAGTCACCTCCCAACCCTTTCCGAGGCGAGCCCAAACGTTACCATACTTGGTTCGCTGAGCTTCGCAACGACTTAAGGAACCTTTCTTTAAATCCGAGCGACGTGGTCGGCATCCTAGAAGCGCGCACATCTGGGGAACCTCGTGACACAATCGTCGGATTGAGGACTTCATTCGGAAGTGATCCGAAGCGAACTTTGGACGAAATCGTCTCTCAACTAAGAGAACGATATGGCTCGTCGGAGCAAATCACGGCGGAGTTCAAGAAGATGATCGAGAGATTCGACCAAATAAAAACGACTGAATTTGATCCCAAAACCGCTCAATCGCTGCAAAAGTTGGGCGACCTGTGCTACAGCATCCAGGGGCAGATGAGGGAGGTGAGAGACTTGGAATACTACAATTACGCTCTGGGCCTCGAACCAATTTATGAGAAGCTCCCGGATTTTATTAAATGCCGGTGGAATAAATCCAAGCTCAACTACCAGAAATCTCATAAGCGCCATCCTCCTTTTGAGGAATTCTGCAGGTTCTTGCGCGAGAATGCTCAGCGCACGTACTCGGGAGTTCTCACCAAGTTGGACAACGACCAGCATACTGGACCTAAGGGCAAGTCCAGCAAGCGAGCCACCATGCTTGCTGTTGAATCCTCGCAAGTGGAAAACACGAGAACCGAATGCCCCTTACACCATAGCTCCGGGCATTCTCTGGCGTCTTGCAATAGATTTTCTAGTTTGAATGCTGCGGATCGTAAGGGTATCGTTGTGGAGTGCGGTGCGTGTTTCCGATGTTTCGGAGCGCACCGTATAGCTCAATGCACCGCAGATCAGAGGTGCGAAGCCTGTGGTTCCAGCTCTCATCACACGCTGCTTCATTCGGACGGGTCTGAGGGGCAGAGGCGCAGCCACTCAGAAAACTTCGGCGTACGAGGAAGAGGTTTTGCTTCGAGGGGAGGACCAGCGCCTCGAGGACGCTGGGCCCGCAGGTCTTCGCCTCTCAACGAGAGACGCGACGCTCCAGAAATGGGAAACCTGTATACGGAAAAGTGACAACCATCGGAAAACAGAAGCTGCTCAAAGATGGTCTTGGTGGACGTGACGGCGCCCGGAAGAAGCAGTAAAACTCTCCGCACTTACGTCATCCTGGATGACCAAAGTACCAACTCTTTCGCCACATCTTCTTTGTTAGATTTCTTTGCATTACCTCACAAAAAGGAAACGTATTCCATCACCACGATTTCAAGTTCTAAAATTAAATCCTACGGTCGGACTACGGAGGGCTTTCGAGTAAAGGGCGTAAACCGCTCTGAGTCTTACGCTCTTCCCCCGCTATTCGAGCACGACGGCATTCCTCATAATAAGCACGACGTGGCAACGAGAGAAGACGTCTTGAAGAACCCCGACATCGCTCATCTTGCATCGGAATTTCTTCCTCCGGACTGCAATGCGCCCGTGAGTTTGTTGCTGGGCCGAGACGCTGAAGACGTATTAGTTGCAGATCTGGTCCACCGGAAGCCCCCTGTCTACAAAACACCTTTGGGATGGGCTGTTGTTGGAAGAGTCAACCCTTCAGAGCCTCACCCGTCGAACATGCAGATCAGTGTGTATAAAACTCAAGTCGAAGATCACTTTTCGGCTCAGCCTTGTTTCGGTCCTCTGGCTCCAGTCTTCGACACCAGAATGGACGACGAGAGTCCTGGACCGTCCGTTGAGGACAGGAAATTCTTGTCGCTTATTGACGAGAATATAGTTGTAAATGCTGAGGGGCATCTAGAAACTCCGCTGCCATTCAAAGATCGCATGTCTAAGCTTCCAGACAACACGAAGGCCGTCTATCGCCGCTCCAGAAACACTTTGACGCGGTTAGTCGAGGACTCCGCCAAATTACAGCAGTGTTTGAAGATAGTCCAAGACTACGTGGATAGTGGACACGTAGAGGTAGTTCCTTCCCAAGAACTTCAACCGGCTGAAGGACACTTTTGGTATCTCCCTGTTTTTCCCGTTACACATCCCAAGAAAAAGAAGGTGCGCATCGTCTTCGACTCAGCGGCGCAGTATTTCGGACGCAACTTAAACGGAACCTTGCTTCAGGGGCCAGATGCCAACAATAGTCTTCGTGGAGTGCACCTTAGGTTTCGAGAGAACAAGGTTGGTTTCGTTGCCGACGTGGAAAAGATGTTCCACGCCTTCTATGTCCGTCCCTCCGACCGAAATTTTCTCAGGTTCTTCTGGTTCAAGGACAATGATCCTTGCAAGGGACTTGTCTCGTACCGGGCAAGAGTGCACGTCTTCGGAAATCGATCAAGTCCGGCTGTCGCAACTCACTGTCTGCGCCACGCCATTAGGGAAGCCTCAAGAGAGGAGAGAGAAAACGGAGACAGACTTGCCTGGAAAGCTCTGAGCAACGTCGAGCGCGGATTTTACGTTGACGACGGACTGGGATCCGCAGGTTCAGCTCAAGAGGCCGTCGACATTCTAGTCAAGACTCGAGAGTACCTGGAGACGTTCAAGGTTCGTCTTCACAAAATCTCTTCTAGTCATCAGGAGGTTTTGAACGCATTCCCGGAATCGGAACGCGAGGAAGGAAAAGTGGAGTTTTGGGAGGATGGCTGTAGTCAGCGCACCCTAGGAGTGACGTGGAATACTACGACCGACCGGTTTGACGTACATACCGAGGTGGTGGACCGCCCGTTCACGAAACGTGGTTTGTTAGCCACCGTCAATTCAATCTTCGATCCAATCGGCTTAGCTAGCCCCGTCGTATTGGGAGGCCGACTGATCATGCGCACCTTGATCCCTCCCGTAAAACAAGACCCAGAAAATTTGGCAAAGTTGGGGTGGGACGACCCTCTTCCCGTCGCTCATCTTGCGACGTGGGAATCGTGGAAAGAGTCGTTGCGAGGACTCTCCGACCTTTCGTTGGACAGGTGCCTCATTCCTGGAGACTTCGGGGAGGTTCACTCACGAAGTTTGCATTCCTTTGCCGACGCCTCTGAACAAGCCATAGGACATGTCACCTACTTACGATCAGTCGATGTGAGTGGACGAGTACACGTGTCTTTTGTAAGCGCTGACAGCAAGGTGGCTCCCAGAGCTGCCACAAGCATACCACGTTTGGAACTCTGCGCGGCCGTCGAGTGCAGCGAGGCCTCCAGAAGAATATGCGAAGAAATGAGCGTCGAGATCAACGACGTAGTGATGTACTCAGACAGCAAGGTAGTGCTGGGCTACCTCAACAACGAAACTAAAAGATTTTCAAAGTATGTGACTAGAAGAATTGAAGCGGCTACGAAGGTTCGTCCCAAGGAACTCTGGCGGTACGTAGCCACAGAGTGCAACCCGGCGGATATGGCCTCTCGTCCCACAAGCGCAGAGAACCTGAAGAGGATACGCT
Organism: Morinoia aosen; assembly: GCA_030386875.1. Classification (NCBI taxonomy): domain Eukaryota; kingdom Metazoa; phylum Arthropoda; class Malacostraca; order Amphipoda; family Talitridae; genus Morinoia; species Morinoia aosen. The sequence goes on along the minus strand of CM059558.1, from coordinate 61,793,389 downwards.
GGTTGACAGGCCCTTCCTTTCTGTGGGAAGATCATCTGCCTGACGAGCAAGAAGGCGCAGATATCTCGCTTTCAGTGAGTTTGCCCGAGGAGAAACTCGTCCAGGAATGCTCGAATTTCGTCACCTCCCTTCAGACCCCAGAGCTTCAGCGCGAAGTTCCTGCCTACTTAACTGGTGACTTTGTCTCTGTTCGTAGAGCATCAAGACTGGCGACGAACTTCTATTTCAAATGGAAGGACCGAACTCAGCAAAGAAAAGGAGTGGCTCTGGCCATCAGACCCTTGGAATCACTAAACTTCGGGGGTGAGAAGTTGGCCATCTCTGACGTTCAACGCGCAACCTTTCAAGACGTGATCAGTAATCTCAAGAAAGAAAAGGACATTCCTCTGCGCCACCCTTTGTCTTCTTTGAGCCCCTTTATTGATGCTGACGGTCTGTTGCGAGTAGGCGGACGCCTCAGGCGCGTTAACTTGCCCGGGTGTATAAAGCACCCCATTGTGCTTCCCGAAGACCACCCGCTCACCTCTAGCATTGTGTCTCATTATCACAAACTCTCCGGGCATCAAGGTGCTCACATTTCTCATGGAGCCGTACGAGATGCAGGCTATCATATAGTGCACGGAAAGAAAGTCATCCGTAAGTTCGTAAATGACTGCGTCGTCTGCAGAAAATTGAGAAGGAGACCCGAAGAGCAGAAAATGGGTGACCTACCGGAGGACCGACTTGCTTGCACCGCTCCCTTTACGAACACAGGTTTGGACGTGGCAGGCCCGTGGCAGGTCGTCGAGGGAATCTCTACGAGAAGCAATAAGAGGACTTCTAAGGTATGGGCCTTGGTGTTGACCTGTCTAACCTCTAGAGCGGTGCATGTGGAACCGCTGCCTGCCATGGACACTTCTAGCTTTCGAAACGCTCTCAGGCGATTCATGTGCGTTCGTGGATCGTGCAAAATCATAAGGAGCGACCGCGGTTCTAATTTCGTCGGCAGCTATAACCAGGACCTCGACATGAGGTCACTCTCCAAGACGCTGCAAGACTTCGATGTGCAGTGGATCTTTAATCCCCCTCACGCACCCCATTTTGGTGGAGTTTGGGAACGTAAAGTGGGAGCTATAAAAAAGGCCATGTTGTTCTCGCTTTCCCAGTGCGGCATGCGAACACCTAGTAGAGATGAGCTCTACACCTTTTTTCAAGAAGCAGCATCAATCGTCAACAACACGCCATTATGGTCCCTATCGAGCGACCCTAATGATCCACAACCCCTGACTCCAAACATGCTCCTAACGTTGAAAGAAGCGGGCGACAACCCTCCTCTCTGCGACACCTCCTCTGCGGACCTCATAGCCTACGGAATGAAGCGCTGGCGTAGGGTCAACCATCTGGCAGAGGTCTTCTGGCAGAAGTGGAAAAGCGACTACATACAGGAGCTTCAATCGCGCTCCAAGTGGACGAAGAGGACAACCAACTTGAGCCCTGGAGACATCGTCATGCTCGTCGAGCCCGCTCCGAGAAATAAATGGGCGATGGGTAGGGTAGTCAGGGTCAAGAAGAGCGGGGACGGTCTAGTGCGTTCCGTAGTGGTATCTCGGGCCGCTGCTGCGGGAGGTACGATAGCGTGCGAACGTCCGATAGGAAAGGTAGTAAGTTTAGGTCTCCGAGGAGACAACTAGATCTCATAGTGTCAGATTCTCGAATCAATTTGATTAGTGTACTCTATCTATCGTGCCCGTCGCAACTGTGACGCGTCCTTCCAGTCTCCCTGTCGAGCTTACCTATTTTTTAATATGCTTATTTCAAGCGATCGGCGGAAGGTGTCTCACTGCTGCTGATGGGGGGAGGTGAAGAGCTGCAGACTTCTCCTTCCTCTCCCGGTAGTGGTGTGATGCGTGAAGCATGTTCGTTTTTCCTCTCCTATCTATCTCTCACTAAGTCAGTTTGCGGTTTGCCTACTATAGAGTATTAGATTTTGAATACTGACGGGGTTCGCCTCTAATTTGTTGTATTATTCGCTCGTAACGTTCCTAACACTAGTCACGTGCGTTGTCCTTGTGCCTATCGGACTAAGAAACATTGATCTCTATCTAGATTAAGAAATTTCGTATTGTAAACGGATTGATTTTATGGTCTTTTAGTATAAGCGTAATGTTACTGATTATCGTGTACCAAGCTAAGGTACGCTTTACGTACTCTCTTCAAGCCGTCGCAAGGATGTTTTATGTGTATTTTTCCAAAATAGGGGGGAGTGTCATGCCTTTCTCCGTCTTTAAGTCATTTTGGGTTTTAGCCCGCCATTTAAATGAACCGCTTCTCATTTGACTGTCCTGGAAATTTCCAGATCGAATTCGTGATTTTGAAATGAGCGATATCAGGTCAATAACTTAATAATATCAGCAAAGTTGATCGTTAATGTCACTAAATGTCAATTTATGATGTCGATAATATCTTTATTTAAAATAGAATAAAAAACTCCGATACTTATCAAACGTTCTAGCTCTGTCCGCGTATGTAAGATTAAATGCGGGAGTTCTCCGCCATTACGTAGATTCATTTCAGCTGGTTGCGCATTCTGGGGTTTTAACCGCGGATCTGGGTTTTTATCTGTCTCCTGGGGTTTACAGTCATGATTTGTGTTGGCAAAACGATTAATTTCAAGGAGCCTCAATGATTGTACTACTTGGTAACCACGAAAACAATAGGAAACGGGTAAGAAAATTTATTCATTAACGTCTTTTTTCGCTGACCTGGGTTTTTTCTTAAGCGTATGCTGGGGTTTTTTGGCAACATTCTCTTGGCGTCTCTTGTGGCTTCAGCGCCCGCTTCGCACTTGAGCCAAAGCTCTCCCGAGAGTAGGGTGTGATATTTCGTGCTCAGGCTACCTACCTAATAAGCCTTAAATGTGTGTTTGAACCCTTTTAAGTGATGATCGAACTTAATAAAATTAAAAGAACTGAAGTGAAAGTGTGCCTTATATCTGTAAGAACCGTAGATAGCCATTCTACCTTTGTGTGTGCCAGTTTTTCAAGTGCGTGCTTCGGTAGCCTCAGAATGTTGTCACTGTGCGTTTTGTCTTATTCAAATGATTTTTTATTAATACAGTTCTATCATTTTAATTTGATTGTGCGTACTGTTATCTTCAATGCGTTTGCGTACTGTAAAACTTCTGTTGTATCGGGAAAAATTATCGGGTTTAGGTTGCACTCAGTCAGATCATATCTTGAATGAATGATCAGCCACTCATGAAGTGTATTTTAGTTTTCTGTAAGTTTTGACCACTGAGTCTCAAAATCATTTGTATGATCGAAGAAGTGCGTTATTTATTGAAGGGGCCGAGATGCTTTAATTTGCAGCATGATTAATTTGAAGGTCATGTGCATATTACGAGTCTTCCATATGCAGTTGTCGTGTATTGCTGCGCCTCAAGCGCCATATAAAAAAATGGCCGACCTGGTCCCCCTTTCGTGTCTTTGTAAGTTAAGCCTAGTCTGGGTTGTAAATTGCGCGTGTGCATGATAATGATTTAATGTGATTTCTTTTACTTTACAGGTAATGTAAAGCATAAAAAAGTAAGCCTAGGGTCAGTGTCGTAGCTGAGGTCTCGCAAATAAAGATGTAAGTAATTTTAAAAGATGTAAGGGCGCGACACTAAGCTCTAGCAATAATTCTGAAACGATTAGAAACTTCTTATTTAATTTTACAATTTTGTTTTCTCGCAGTGCTTCTTATTTTTCTTGTAATCTGCGTTTTTCTCGAAACTGTTTATGTCGCAGAGGCATTGATCGCCTTGTGATCGTGATACTAGGTTGATAAACTTAAATACTCTCTTTGTGCCTTCAATCTGATTTATTTGTAGAACTAAGAATGTTCTTACCTTGTGCCGCCGAGCTAAGTTATTAATGAACTTAATTACTCTCTTTGTGCCTTCAATCTGATTTATTTGTAGAACCAAGAATGTTCTTACCTTGTGCCGCCGAGCTAAGTTAGTAATGAACTTAATTACTCTCTTTGTGACTTCAAGCTGATTTATTTGTAGAACTAAAAATAACCCTTGTTTACAGTGACGTATTCAACCGCGCCCAATACAACCTCCTTCTTCTTCCGGTGTTTTTCTTACCTGGCGAAGGGGAATAAAGGGCGCGACAATATCATTCTTGGCTCATGTGCACAATTCCTACAAAATGTTAACAAATTATGTATTGCCGAAATTGAATTCTATTAAGAAATTATTGCCGTTACTGAATGAAGTAACAATATCCATTTATTGTGTCGAAGTTACCCCTTAGGTGTTTTTCTGTTTCTCTTGTTTCCGGCTATTTATTGTTCCAGACGTTTCTCGTCGGACCAGCGATCGAACTAGTTTTTTATTTTGTGCAACTGCTTCCGTGTATGAACTCTTTGTAGATAGTCTTTAAGTATTTGTTGCAAGGAATGTTTGTTGTTACGAGTCAAATGTGATGTTACGTTATAATACTTGTGTTAGTATATCTTCAAGCGGTCCTGGAATGTTTGTTGTTACGAGTCAAATGTGATGTTAAGTTGTAATACTTGTGTTAGTATATCTTCAAGCATTCCTGGAATGTTCTACAACTTCGGCGTCTTGACTTAGTGCGCACTTACACTAGTTAGTCTGGCTCGGTTAGTGTGGCCTCATTGTCGTGAGTGTCTGTGACTCACGCACTATCGTTGTGTGTCCTCTGTTTATATATAGAGCGAGCGATGATAGAGCGAGCTACCTTGCGGGAAGATTTTCTGAGCTTGAAGTGAGTCACTGTCATTACACGCGATTTAAAGGTGACCTTAACTTGAATATTCCTAAATTCTCTCTCAATGTATGCTCAAAATTTTTTATATCAGTCGGTTAAATATTGGAATAGCCTGCCTTTCTGTCTCAAATCTTCAAATAGTTTGTACGAGTTCAAGCGTGGTCTGAAGTCGAGATTGTTTGGTGGCTAGATATTAAAATTCCATTACTTGTATTGCTCGCATTGTCACTTCCCCAGCGTTTGTCTCTGCGGCTCTCTGGAGCGTCTCAGTTTGGCTTTGATCAGCTCGGCCCGTATCGCGTGTGTTCATGGTTCACTTTGTTGATTTGTCACGGTAGCGTAATCGCGCTTTTTTGTATCATTAGCTGAAGCCAATTGGCCTGTTTCAGCGTGATCTATAACTAAATCTGAACTATATAAAAATTTTCACGTTAGTGGTTTACTACATGGTTCTATTTGTATTAAGTTATCAATTTATAGGAAACTCAGTAGATAAGTCTTAAATGGTGTTTACTCATTTTGCTATTTTGCGATTTACTATACTCAGAAAAATAATAGAACGGAACTTCGTGGTCGTACATGCCCCAATAATTTTAACACATTTTACATAATTCATTATGGTTCCTTATACAGATCTTACAAATGAACCTGCAAACATAAATGTAGACAATCATTAAACCATACACTCTTTTTTCTTCGTAGAAATATCTTAATAAAATTAAAGGGTAATAGGGCCAAGCAAGAATCAATCAGTCTACAATATGATCTTTTTTCTATTCAGATCTTTATATATTCGCTGACGTGATGTTATATATATACTTTGTTTCTAACTCATCTCTAGCTTCATATAATTAGGCACTTGTAGAGAAACTTCGCAAACAACTTTACTGCGCGTTCCACAGCTTGGGTATGCTGGGGGTATTTCAAACATTGATAAGATTCTCTCGTTTAGATGAAATGTCAACTTTCATCACGAGTGAATTGCTTCGTTATGAGATGTTCAGTGGCCGTTACCGATTGCCCATCAATCAAGTTGGTGCAATCGTAACACTGAACATGCAATGTAGGTAACTCGATAGATCGCATCAGAGATCCACAACTTTCAGAAAAGGATGGCAATTTCTTATCATCGTTCGACCTAACTCCCTGATGTGAGGTCTCTCATCAATTAGCGTACCTTATAATATGTGTTCGCATTTCCTACAGCGCGCATTTCTCATGACAACAGGTAGAACATTATTTTGAGCGTCATCACTTAGCTTTTGCTGAGAGTTAACGCGTTAAATCCATGTTTTGAACCCGTTTGAACGCTTGAACACTTGCAAAAGTCACATTGGGGCATATACGTACATCAAAAAATTTGTTATTTATATTAATAGCTTCAGAGATGTATACTATATCAACATCCGTGTTATCAGTTGAGTATCACAAATAACTGTTATCTCAATAACTGAGCTGACGCTAGAAGTAGAAGCTCGTAGCGAATTATGTGAAGCTCGTCTCCTGTCGTCTCTACGCCCTGATTCATTCGGTACAGCAATGTCAACTGAACCGATAGACATTTTCTTCGCATTTTGAAGATCTTGCATGAAAGTGCGTTCAGAATGAGGCACTTTCTTTTCTTTAGAATATAGCACGCTCGGAATTTACAGTGAGCCTTGTGTGATTTCATCAAAACTTGATTCTTGTTATGGCAAGAAAACACAGATCACCAATGTGTTTAACGGAACCTGACGGAATTGGAGCGTCACTAAATTTCGGAAATTCTGCTTGCGATCGTTTTGCAAATGTCTTTCAAACATGGATCTTTATTTGTTTTACGTTTTATCGTTTTTTCTGAAACATCTTCATAAGTAGGCGACTGTGTGCACTTGAGCTCGGAAACAAAACCAAGCATTGGGGAAGAAATGAGGTACGCGTGGCAGCAGCGACACTCATGTTGAGAGTATTGCTAGCAGCTAACTGCCATATCGCGTCACGCTTCCGCCCTTCTCGTTCTCAAGGGTCGCTGAGTAGTGGCTGAGTATCGATGGCTGAGTTTCAATGATCAAACCAAACGCTAGAGGGAGTGGCTGAGTATCATTCACATGATACTTTCACAGGAATGTACGTCTTAGGAGGTCCCAGGCCCTAGTTACACCCGAGCTCTATAGGACTTGTTTACCTCTCGTGTAGTGCCGAGGTAACATTCCTTGAGTACAGCGACCACACTGCATGCACGACCCGGATTTGCAGCCTCAGCGTTTGTACGCCAACTGCTGCGCCACCACAGGGTCCAAACCTGTGCAGGAAGCGTGGCACGCAAGACCTGTGTCTACTCAGCCACGTGCAAGGCCATCTAAAATACTATGAATAAAAAAACATATTAAATGTATAATTTACTAGGCATTTGAATCCTTAGATGCGTCTTGGAACCTGGAAATAGAGCGGGCGTTCCACACAAATGTTCCCAAACTTTTAATTTATTATATCTTCGCTTTAACCCAGTTGAAAATCAGCGCAGTTTTTTGGCAGTTTATTGACGTTTTTGGCAGAGGTTAATGGCGTCGCAGCGCAGTGCAGCGGTCGCTACGTACGCTTTAGGGACGACAATCTTTGCCGAAGCTGTCGGCGGCACTCGCGAGAACGTCTGCCTAGATCTGCTTAGAACTGTTCTACATTTTTATGCGGCTTACGTTATTTCAAAATCCTTGTACCATTTCAAAATCGATTATCGAAAATATATACTTGCAAACAACAAATTAAACCTCAGGAACATTCCTCAATCTCCATTCTACGAGAGTTATCTCTCTTCAACAGAAATAGCACAAAAGATTTTCCTACTATCGTCCACCCTAGGACCCCTTCCGAGAGTGTCACATCTAAATGACCCTCTGAATTTTCGAGCTTTGTCCACATTTTGATTTATTATCACCGATCATACTCAATATCTATAATGACCCCCTTAAATAGACATACATTTCAACAAATACAGTAATTTATATTTTTTGCAAAAATAACACGAATAAACATAAACTATTGCATTATGCAACAAAAACACGTAAAATTACATGTGAAATATTTGTGCTATTTAGCTAGGTAATCAGACTATTATTAAAATGTTGAAATACAATACAAATAAAATTTGAGTGCTAACTAAAGTAAATGTACTGGCGCACATCAGCAGAAGCACATCTGTTACTGCCTCTTTACGACTGAGGCATGTACTGCTGCGCACGACGAAGGCCAACAGAGAACTATCTGCTTCAATTCGACTGTAGACAATTACTGCTGAGGTCTGCCAAAAAATGCTATTAGAATTGACGCTCATGCATTTAGTCTGCGGTGAACTGCCAGAGTTCGTCTTAAAACTGCGATCACTTCGAAAAACTGCCAAAATTCTCCAACGCAACTGCGCTAATTTTCAACTGGGAAATTAACGTATTTTAATTAACAGTGAACGTTTTACTGAGAGGAGAGAAAAACTGATTGTTCAGAGGAAAAGTTTTTAAAACAATATTCATATTCTTGTTTATTTTGTAGTTTCCTGAAAACATACCTAACAAATACTCAAAAGAGTATAAAATCATTACCTTAAGTAAAGTTTAAATGAATGAAGCAATTTAGTATCCTGCGACAAACCCTTCATTTCTCTCAGGGCAAACATTACTTCTAGCCACCATTGAGCGACAAGTTTTGCGCATTATTTAACCGTTTTCTTTCAGTTCTTGAAACACAATTCGGTGTAGAAGAATTATTAGTGATGGCGGTGATACATAATTGGTGGTAAGTAGGATACAACATGCGAAATTATTTTCAACTGTACACCTAGGTATTGAGAAATGAAGAACACCAGTGCTGTTTTTAAAACTTTTTCATTGAACGAATAGTTTTTCTACCTCATTTAGTGAATCGATCATTGCAAACTTGTTATTCAACCGAATTTGAAAAACTTAAATTATTCGAAAAACCAATTCACTACATTGTAAAATGAACAATTAAAATATTTTAATTTATAGCGAAGATATAATCAATTAAAAAGTTGGGGGCATTTTTGTGGGAAACCCGGTAGCACAGACTCCAATCTCGCAGGATTTCTACCCTGCCCAGCACTCTCCCTCCACCCCCGTGTTGCTACATGAAGTTGTTATTCGCGCCAATAATTGAACTATGTAGTATTTCTGAGGTTCATTAACCTATTTGTACGTTATACATTTATTATTAATCACTGTATTATAACCACTACAAGTACTTAGTAAGTGAATACTACAGCGGAATACCAAAGTTAACCTGCATTAAATCGTTAGAATAAGTTTTCACAATGACCGCTGGTGTTTCGACGTTCGACCCTCCATCTCGGCACGCAGAAACAGGCATTTTCAAACTTTTTTAAGTTAACCTTAACTAACTGAACTTGGCCTAACCTAATCCAACCTAACCTAACTTACCGTAACCTCCTAACCTACCTTAACTTAACTTAACCTAACCTAAATTAATTTAACCTAACATTTCTGTAGCTGCTTGGAGGTGGTGCTGTAGCTGGTTGGAGGTGGAGGGAGAGGGCTGGGCGGTGTAGAAATCCTGCGAGATTGGAGTCAGTGCAACCCGGTATATGTACAGTCATGTGTGCCATGTGCACATCTCTGGACTTCCAAACCCTGTCCCAGACACACAACTGCAGCATCATTGTCTGCCTTTCGCTGCCCCGAGCTGCTCACACAGCTGCTCCAAACCTGCCATTTGAGCTCCAGTCAAATGCTTGCCATTTGCCAGCTCCGGTAAATAGCCGCTGCAGGGGCTCACCCTTGCTCCAGTGTGAAACAACTGCGACGGCGCAGAGATGGTTGTTGCAACAGCTTCACTTGTGGCATGTCTCTTGGAACAGCTTAAACGCTTCAATGCTGACACTCGATACAGCTCCAGTGGTGAGGTTCTGATTATTGAAGCAGCTTAGGTGATAAAACTCCAAATTTTGAAACTGCTTTTACAGTTGAATGCTAGACTGTTGAACTAGCGTGAGTGTTTTGCAGCTATTGAAAACACTTTATGCATCAAATAGACATCTTTTGATATATCTTTGGTTTTGTGAATGCATTTCGGGGCATTTTGGTGAAATATAGTGTTATATATTTCACTTCATTTTGAAACATTGTTTACTGTGTGACATATTTTGTTGTGATTTAAATTTTCGTATCAGGACATGTCGAATGTTCTCAGCGGTTTGGCTGCGACGTGCGCCACCGGTGGCCACGGAGGAGATTTTCATAGAACTGCTGACCGACTAGTAGTCACGAACTCTATTTTAATAATCAAAACTAAATGAAGGCGCCATTCAGTTCATGTTTGCTACTTTCAAAATTACTAACAACAATTTACTGCAGTTTTGATTAGAAAATTAAACTTTAGTTCTTCCTGTCGCAGTAGACATAGAGGAGTTGAACTTAAGGTTTGGAATCTCTTCTGCACCTTTTGACTTTCCTTTGCAAAATATCAATTAATGAAATCACACCTGAGCATTCCTGAAGTGCAAATGACATTTAGGGCAACCATCATTATTTTCATCGCTAAAACAGACACTTTTACGGTGAGACATAATTTTCCCCAATAAAAACATTTCTTCTGGTATAAGCAATATTATTTTCTCTGTAAGCAGATTACTTAGACGGTTACAAATGTTTTTCAAATATAAAATTTGTAACTGGAATTCAATGACAAGAAATTTACACTAAACGTGATGAGCTTATGAGTAAAAATCTAATTTTCTTCTCGACGGATTTTTTTTAGACATCATTTAAGTAATGTTTTTTATTTTCATTTAAAAAACATTTCCCTTAAAATTGGCAAAATTAGTGTTCTTAAGTCAATCTGAAATTAACTTAATGCCAAATGCGAATATAAAATACGCCTGATCTGATGAGTTATTGCGTGAGGAATTGAGAATTATTCATGCTGTAAGGCTATGTCCTTTATTTTAGGTTGCTTAAGTCTATGTTGGGCTGAATACCTCATTTCATAGGGCAGTATACTTCATTATAGAGGGTTGAAGGCTTCACTTTCTCTGCCTAAAGAATTTCACAAGTATCCTTGTTTATAAAGAGTAATTCTGATTCTCTACCCCAAACATATATGGGTTACTTAATAAGCCCGAAGAATAAATGTTTTAGTGACGAATGGGATTCTCTTCTAATTTTTTAAGAAAAATGCTTGTTGTGTCCTTACATAAATATGTTTTCTTGTACGTCGATGCTAATATTTATTTTCCATTGCGTCCATGTCCAGAGATAAGTCAAATTTCTTTTGCGTCCACACATTTTTCTCTACGATATGTTCTTCTTCACTCCTCACACCCGGCCATCTCGCCTCCTTTCGGCCGGCGGCAGAAAATTACAAAATTACCGCAAATACTGAATCAAGCATACTTAGATGATTCGTTAAGTTCTCAAAATTTTGCTGTGTTTGCAAAAAGTGTGTAGATCTCGTACGATGATCATGATAATTTTAATGAAGTTGTGCATCTCTTCTGGCCTCCACAGTCTCCAGACCTCACCGTTATTGAGCATTTACGGTCGGGTAAAGAGATTAAAGTTAGAAATCGATTGCCGCCAGCATTGTCTAAAACACCTGGAGGGTGTTGCAACTGAAGAATCAACTAAAAAATTTTGGAAACAATTCACAAGTTGTATGAACCAATGCCTCGGAGAACTGAGGCTGTAGTTGCCTCAAATAGTAGACCTCCTCAGTGTATAAAATATACCCTGTTGATTTTCCTAGGTGTTTCCATTATTTTCTCCAACTCCTGCACTTCGTGGTAGTCATAAGCAGCAATTCGTAGTCGACGTGTTAATGTATAAGTATTCATGCAGGTGGCTAGAAATAGGTTCTCCCCAGTTAAAAATTCATGCCGTTTTTAGGTCGACAGGTAGCAGAGCACAGTGAAATATGGCCGTTGAAGGTCAGAACGTTCCTCTGTCGGCCGCTCTCGACCAAAATTTGCCGTTCGACGGCTATCCGCTAGTCTCATTCAGACGGAAACAAGCCGGTAAAATCGAGCCCTTGCCCAAAGGCGGATTCGAGAGGAGAATGTCGCTTGCGTTCGATCTATTTGATTAACAGTCGAGCAACGGTTTTCTGGAAGCTACAGAAAATTCTTTAGAATATCTTAAGTGCAACTTTAGAGTTTAGTCTAACACTCGTAACTTTTGAAATAATTCACCTGTTGAGTTCAAATTACTCTCAAATGAAAGATAAAAACATTCTTAAGGGAAAATCGTACATACCAACATTCTTGAGCACTCTCAGACAGCAAAATTCATTTGCCCTGAAAATTACAGTCGGTAGCTGCCGAGGAAAACTTGCTAGTCAAAGCTGTCAACTAAAAAATGGTACATTTACCTAAAACTTTACCTTACGGATCGTTATGATGGTATAAGGTATTTAAATGTCAATTTACATTTTGTATAGTGTACATTAAATAATATTATCTTGTTGTTCATCTGAGCCAAATTTTTATTTCCATTCGAGTTAGAGATGGCAACACTGCTCGCACATGTGACAAGTCTGACTGAAGCTGCTCAAGCAAGCCTTTTCGCGGCAGTTATTCGAATGGTTTTGTGCGTCACAGGTGTAGTGGTGGCTTCTCATTATGCAATAAGTTTTTTCACGCAATGTCAAAATGTATTTCAGTGCGAGTGTGTAGTACGTTGAAGTGTCTCTTATTTCTGAAAAAATTTCTGCTCTAAAAAGGTATGAGGTGTTCGCTCTCACTCGAGTTTCTTATTCCATTGAAGACGTTAAGCCGGTATGGCATGTTGTCAAGTGCCTGATGAGGGATTGACCTTGTCGTCTCAATAATTTTTGAGTGTGAATGAATAGTAATATACATATATTAATGAGAAGGAACAATTACGCACTTTAGGTCAATCAGGAATCAGGATTGCACTACTGTGCGGCCAATGTTGAATTCATATGTGGTAGTGCACAATTGTATATAATTCAAAATTTAAACTGCAGTTTAAAGAAGCAATAAAAGCAAAATATAATAGTGTATGTTTATTCACTATTAATTTCATTCTGGTTTTACAGTAAGTGTTAACACAATTTAGCTTCAAACTTTCAAGTTGCAGTATAATTCCACTTGAGAAACCTTGACAAGCAACAACGTGCAATGTTTTCAATTTAGATGTACGGATAGTATCGGTATCGGCCTTTTTCTATTATCAGTACATCACTAGTTTTCAATTTTTTGTAAGAAAAGTAAACTTCAGAAATATCTGACGAGCTGCGTTATAAAATTAAGGAATAACAATGATGAGAGAAGAATATGTCAATAATTTACTTAAATTCGTTCGCGGAAATTAAGAATTCTGTTTCAAAAAATCTCTATAGGAACACATTTAAGAACGTTTCAAATGAATAACATTTTGCTCGCTGATGCGTAATTTTTGAGTTTTTAATCTGTGAAGTTATAGGAACTTAGTATAAAAAAATGGAGAAACGGATACGTAAATATGATGTAATACGGCATAACATGATGCTAGGTTAAATAAGGTTAGGTAACGTTAGATAAGCTGAATAAACTAACCTAAAATAACTTAACTTAGCCGTACTGACACTGATGGTTACGGCCAAAATACTGGACGTGTTTCAAGAATGCAGCTACGATTTAGACAATTATATAACGTTATTTTTACCTGAACGTAATTCATGTTATAGCTTGAAACTTACGTATCAGCGAGCAAAATGTCATTCGTGCTCTTTCAGTGATTCTTTAAAACAGAGGTCGTGATTTCCGTGAGCACATTAAAGTAGATACTGACCGAAGAAAAATCCTTAATCACCTGATGAACCTCAGCATTATCGATGAGTTAGGGTTGAATTATGCTTTAAATTGAGGAGCGTCCTACCAGCAAACGTTGCGTGATCGTAGGCTAGTGATGTACAGATATATCGGTAGCGGCAAAATCTGGCCGATATTTCATGGATACTTTCCAATAATACGTATTTTATCGTGAAAATGAAGGTCATAAATCATGAAAGTAAAATTAAATAAAGAGCCTATTCATTCATTGTAAATTAGTTAGCTAACTGTTAAATTACAGAGTTTAATCAGGCCCGCTAAGTGAATCTACTACGTTGAATTCCCGATGTCACGGACGGTCTGTAAGTGAAAGCTTTGTAGCATAAATAGTTAAGCACAGAGGGGACGTAAAATTAGTATACTTTTACAACTGAAACCTATATAGTTTGAACCAATTTCCATTTCTTAAAGTATGTGACAGGCTAACTAAAATCAAACCAATTAAATATAGTTAAAGGTGCATTTTAAAGTTTTCATAAATTTAACATAGAAATAACTGAAAATTCTATTTTCATTAAGCTTGTAGATCGTAAAGTATTACAAAGCTAATTATTTTATTTTAATTAAGCATGTAAATCGCCGTTCATTACGAATCTAGCATTTTTCTTAATTTTAATATGTTTGAAAAATTCAAGAACAATCTTATAGTTGGTTGCGTGTTTGCGCATCTCTCCGGTTTCGGATCCTATCGAATTTTACTGTTTTCTTTTCGTCAAAGTCTGTATTTTGGTGTGAAAAACATGAAAATGATAACTATTTTGTGGAGAAATAATTGTTTCGGTTCATGAACAATCTTATAAGATTGTTCGTGAGTTTTTCAAACGTCTTAAAATAGAAGAAAAATGCAATATTCCTAAAGTACGGTGATTCACATGCTTAATTCAAATAAAATTATTAGCTTTGTAGTAGTTGAAGATTTACGTAAAATTAACACTCCTTAGTCGGACTATCATTAAAAAATTTCAAGACGAAGAATATAGCACGGATAGGTATCATATTTAATACAATTTAACGATCCTAAATTTTAACTATATGAAATAATCAGTTTTAAACGTTTCGGAGACCAGCTCCATCTTCAGTAAGTCTGAAAACATAACAACCAAAATTGGTTAGTTCATGACAACAATGAGAAAAAGTGACAAAGTGATCGGTAAGAAAAAAAATCAATACAAAAATTTCCAACGGATATGAACTATTAGCATCATTTAAAGATGGCTTCTATTTGGCAATGTGAATGGATTCTAAAATGCGCAAATCTAACTCGTTAGGTGCAGAGCATAAAATAGAAAAATTGTCCTCGGAAATACGGCTGCTACACTGTTCGGTATGAAGGCGGATTGATGAATGAGGAGGTTGAGCCACAGAACATTTACATAATCTGAAGGTTTTCTCTCCTGAACTGTACTCGAAGTTGTAGCTGCATCTGTCAGGTTCACGTCCGGGTGGTCTGTATGGTTTGCCAAAACTCCATAAGTTAGACTTTCCATCCAAATTTCAATTTCGTCCTATTTTTTCTGCAGTGAATATGCCTAATTTTAACTTAGCACGATTTCTCTTTCCTGTGTTAAATCCTTTGACTGTAAATTAATACACTCTTGGTAACTCAACTCAATTTGTTAAGGAGATCATATCGTGTCAAAATGCTGATAAAGTTACTATGTCTTCATTTGATATTGAAAGTTTATTCAAAAATATTCCACTTGCAGAAACCATCGAAATAATTATAAATTCCTTGTTTGCTTTGCCTACTGATACAGTTTTAGGCCTAGGCAAATCTTATTCTAAGACGCTTCTCGAACTGTCTGTTATGAACTCTATATTTGTGTTTGCAGGCAATTTGTATAAACAAATCGAAGGCCTGGGGTCTTCGAAGGCATGGGTCTTCCATTATGACCCACATTTGCAAAAAATTTCATGTGTCACTGGGAACAAAAATGGCTGGCCGATTGTCCTGTGGAATTTAAACCAGAATTTTATCGCCGTTACATTGATGACACGTTTTTGTTGTTTCGTGATCCAAGTCATGCTCAAATGTTCAGGGACTATTTAAATGAGAAACATTCATCAATAGAATTTACAATCGAAATTGAGAATAATGGCTCGTTATCTTTTTTGGACTGAAAAATTACTCGAGTAGGTAAAGCTTTCACTTCTTCAGTTTTTCGTAAGGCTACTTTTACTGGATTGGGCATAAGTTTCTACAGTAACTGTAGCTATATATTTAAAATTAATGCGATTAAAACCTTATTGAATCGTGCCTACAACATTTGCTCTAGTTTTGTGGATCTGCATGCTGAATTTAATTTTTTAGTCTCATTTTTTTTGTAAAAACGGATTTCCTTCCTCAATTGTTCATGCTCATATTAAAAATTTTTTAGCCAAGAAATATTCAGATATTAACGATGTCACCGATTCGGTGCAATAGCTCTACTGTGTATTTCCATATTTTGGTGATTTTACGAGCAAGATGTGCCGGGATATTGAAAACCTTTTTGAACACCACTTTCCTGCGGTAAAATTGAATGTAATTACTGTGAATCTGCTGCGAGTTGGTTCTTTCTTTCGGTACAAAGATAGGATTCCTAAGCGGATGCGGGCATCCCAGGTATATAAATCTAGTTGCGTACAGTGTACGTCTGGCTACGTCGGCATGACGACACTGCCTTTTTACGTCAAGATCGCTCATGGGACCGCGCAGTAAGCTTTCGAACCGGGAGACCTTTAGGTCAACCTCCTCACTCATCAATCGGCCTTCATACCGAACAGTGTAGCAGCCTTATTTCCGAGGACAATTTTTCTATTTTATGCTCTGCACCTAACGAGTTAGATTTGCGCATTTTAGAATCCCTTCACATTGCCAAAGAGAAGCCACCTTTAAATAATGCTGATAGTTCATATCCGATAGAAATTTTTTATAGATTTTTTTTTTACCGATCACTTTGTCACTTTTCTCATTGTTGTCATGAACTAACCAATTTTGGTTTTTATGTTTTCATACATACTGAAGATGGAGCTGGTCTCCGAAACGTTTAAAATTGACTACTTCTCATATTTTAAATTTAGGATCGTTAAATTGTATTAAATATGATACCTATCCATGCTGAATTCTTCGTCTCTAAATTTTTATTGAAGATTTACTAAATAAATTAAGATCGAATTTCCAGCTTTTTCTATAATAATTTTCAAAAACTTAAAAATACACCATCAACTTTATTTACATAATTGGTTGGATTTTTGTTAGCCTGTTTAGTTGTAAAAGTATAATAATTTTAGGTCGCTTCTGTTTTCAATTATTCATGCTACATGCTTTCACTTACTGAACGTACGTGCCTCATCGGGAAGTCAAAGTATTAAATTCAGTTAGCGGGCCTGATTAAACTCTGTAATTCAACAGTTAGCTAACCAATTTGCTAGGTATGAATAGCCTCTTTATTTGATCATGCCTTTACTCTCATGATTTATGACCTTCATTTATATGATAAAATACGTATTATTGGAAAGTATCGGCCGGATTTTACCAATGCCAGTAAAATGACCGATACCGATACATCGGTACATGAATAATTTTATCACAGGATTTTATAAATATTTGTCAACGTTTCGATCTGAATTTCAAATAAAAAAAGAAAACCATTTACATTTTTGTGCCACGGCAAAAAAAAAAAGACTGTTGGCCGCATTGGCTACTCTGGCTGAAGCTTCATAAAAAAATGACGCTGAAACTCACAACGAGTCGTTTTCCTCTATTTCGCATGGAGTTGAGTTTGGACCCGTAACTTCTGGTGAAGATGGCGATTCTTCAGAAGAAACAAGAGATGGAAGAAATGTAGAATGCTGGTCTGCAGAGGCACCATTTCAAGAGCAAGGGCCCAACTATTAGCTTCACCACATCGGTCAATTGGTATTTATCACGATTTATCTTTGTGGTGGGGTTGGTAGTGACGGCAATAAGAGCAACGTAAACACAACGAAATGTGGAAACCAAGCATGAATTTTCCCTCGTCAGTCTTCAGCTACCTCTGAATTGAAGGACGTCCTTGAAGGTGATCAACGATGTGTTCAGATACATATTTGTGTGTGTGGGAGGGCGGGTGTGTGTGTGTGTCTGTGTGTGAGGGAGGTTATGGGTGTGTGGGTGTGGGGGGAGGGGTGTGTGTGTGGGGGGGGGGCGGGGGTGGGGGTGTATATAAATAGACAGTGTAACTAAGTTCGGGCAAGGTCGATCTGCTGCCGCGGGAGGCCGGTACAAAGTCGAGTAAGGTCGGCAGAGAGCCGATATATAGAATGGAGAAGCCGCGGAAGGTCGAATTGGGGCTGCGGAAAGTCGATATGTAGTCGATAAAGGTGGGGATTTCCGAACAGCTGCAAAGAAAATTCAATGGTTTCGTAGCCGTTTTTTCCTGCCATGAAAAGGGGACATGGCGACCAAAAATCGGCTGCTTTTCCGAATAAAACACGGCTAGAAGTCTTGCCTGCCGCGGCACATAATCGACTTGAAAACGTCTTATTTTTTTAACTGGGTCATCCCTAACAGTTACTCATGCATTTTAAGATGTTACGATATTTATTAACGATCCCGTATATTCGTGTGAAATACATATATATACCTATAATCGATATGCATCGATGAATTTGCTTTCTTCATGGGCAGTTACCTGCATATTAAAAGTATAACCAACCCTTCATGCTAAAAGGTTTTATAAAAACCAGTTCACATTCAAAATAAGATCTGACTTCATCTGGTAATTACATTATAATTCAAGTTGCTGGTTTAAACATGTGCTTGTTAGAAGGTTAAAATTGTATACTCGTGTGTAATCACTGTGTAAGTCCTCAAACCAATGTTGAGCAATTTGTGGCATTTTTTGATAATTAGTTGCAGCAGCTGCCGGACTACGCGAAGCACCGAACACTAAAGAGTAAGTGGAAAAATTGCACAGTATACTTTACACATGACATATATTCATTTGGCCTGGAGGTATTAATTTTGTTAACTTGGGTTGGTTTGGATTGGCCGTTGTTTGAGTATGAAATGGTAACTGTTTTTTTTTTCTTTTAGAGTAAAGGGAATTTTCACGATTTGAAAATGAGTTTTCACGCATCTCCGCAATGGAGTAGTGCTGAAAGTACTGTCATCACTGTCCATACTGTGTTATGCAGATGTTCTATATTTCTCCACACTGTCACCTGCTTATGCGATGTAGTGAAGGTATTCGAAGGCACAGAGTTCAAGGCAACATTGTACAAGACATCAGCCGGGAGAACGGCCGGACACTATTGTTGCTAAAGCATAATTGGCTTGTATCCTTTCAACTATACAAGTAGGCAATTTAATCTCTCTGCAAAATGGTCCATCTCACATTTTCTTCTAAAGAAACCGAAAACTTTAAATAGGAAATTATTGCATCCAAAACTAATGAGGTTTCTTGATGCTTAACGTATATAACCAAACGCTACTCTCACAGTGCTGGAAATCCTAACACGGAGGGAGTTCTACTTATGAGTGAGTTCAACCTTATTCTTTTGAATGAGAGAAATTTCCTTAAGTAGTGTTAAAACCAATAGGGTCAAATGAAATGAACTTTTTCAGTCCGGGTGTCAAAAAACGGAAATTTGAGAAGTGCACATGGGCAGACATGAGCCAGAGGCAGCACTGCGAGACCGTGCAAAAGTGTGAGTTAGCAATAAAATGTTTGTAAAAACGGTGATAATTCTGTATAGAGGGAGTTCCGACGTTGTCGCAACATAGGACGTCATGGTGCTCTTCCATCAAAACACGCGATAAAATGTTTTATTAATAACTTTGGAGAGACAGGATCTGCCGTTAAGAAGAACCCAACAGGACGACCATGATGTGCTCGTACTCCACAGAACATTGATGTCGTAAGGTGACAGTAAGGTGTGCTGCTTCATTGCCTTGGATAATCAGACCTCATTTTTCCTCAAATGCACAGGGGATCTCTGTCACTGTCACTGCGAATCGTTACGTGTAGATGTTGCAATCTTTCCTTACACTTGAATTAAAGAATTTTCCTCGCGTTCGTTAAACTTATTTTCAACATGCTGGAGTGATATCACACACCGCAAGAAATCTTTGGGGGCTGTGCGAGAATTGTTCGGTAACGTGTATGGTCTCAGAATTCGGTACCGTTCCCTGGTCCCCTAGATCGCCTGATGTGTACGCTTGTGATTTTTCTTGAGGTGCAAGGGTAAAGGGTAAAGTGTGCACAACTGGACCAGGAACTCATGATGACTTAAAAAAGAGAATTGAGGATAAAATTCACAGTTTCCCAGCTTAGATGCTGTAACGGTCAATGAAGAATCTCAACAGCAGATTACAAGAGTGCATTCGTACGAGAGGACACCATCTACAGGACATAATTAAAAGAAGAAAATTTCATCACTGTCTATTAAATGGCATGCTTCATGTTTCAAATAACATGAATGAAATATTTTTATCCATCACTTTTGGTTAGATAGAATTGTTGAAAAGTTTTCGTTTTTTGTGTCAACCTGTATAAATTTCAAAAGTTCCAAACCGAAATTTCACAAGGCAAACATCTTGTTTGAGTTGTGTTGCGACTACGACAGGAGAAACATAGACGCAAATTAGCATAGTTCAATTGTATTAATTCAATGCTCCAGTCCCACCGCCCGTCCTCCATTACGAGCGCTAGCGAAGACAAGAAGATTTTCAGTAAAGACAGTACTTCCATTCTCGTACAATAAAAGCAGAGGAGAAATGCATTAATTTCAGAGCTGGTAAACTCGACAGCCAGGCAGTAGCTGCACATTATGCAGTGGTGCGAAATGATGGTGTGCGTCAACTTTTTATTTATGTGCGCGCACGAAACGTCCCTTCAAATTTCATCTCCGGAAGGAGCATTTGATGACATGATTTCTGTGGTGTTAGGAGATGGTTGGAGCAAGAGAATTGGGGGATTTTATGATTTTGACTCGCACTCAATGAAGTGCGGTTTGTAAAAACCAGGGGGAGGAGTGGGGGAAAGCACCGAAGCACGTTAACGTCGACCTCACACTTTGGAACCCAAGTTCAGACATTTGGTTCAGAATGAGAGCACAACTGTGCATTTTTTTTGGCAGCTTACTCGCTAGAATTTGTAACCTCACTTCTATAATGTGGAACAATTCTTCGTAATATAGCAGAATCATTCTGGTTACATGCAATAATTACAATAATTAGGCCATAATAAAGCATAATAATTCTGGTTACTTGCAATAATTAGACCACAATAAAGCAGAATCATTCTAGTTACATGCAATTTTTAGGCCATAATAGAGCAGAATCATTCTAGTTACATGCAATTATTAGGCCATAATAGAGCAGAATCATTCTAGTTAGTTACTTACAATAATGAGGCCATAATAAATCAAAATCATTCTAGTTACAACAATGAAGCCATAATGAAGCAGAATCATTCTAGTTACAACAATGAAGCCGTAATGA
Source organism: Morinoia aosen (assembly GCA_030386875.1). Taxonomy (NCBI): domain Eukaryota; kingdom Metazoa; phylum Arthropoda; class Malacostraca; order Amphipoda; family Talitridae; genus Morinoia; species Morinoia aosen. Next base: position 61,772,325 of record CM059558.1, on the reverse strand, counting down.
AGCAGAATCATTCTAGATACTTACAATGATGAGGCCATAATAAAATAGAATCATTCTAGTTACTCACAATAATTAGGCCATAATAAATCAGAAGCATTCTAGTTACCTACAATAATTAGGCCATAATAAAGCAAAATCATTCTAGTTACCTACAATAATTAGGCCATAATAAGGCAGAATCATTCTAGTTACCCATAATAATTAGGCCATGATAAAGCAGAATCATTCTAGTTACTTACAATAATTAGGCCGTAATGAAGCAGAATAATTCTAGTTACGTACACTAATTAGACCATAATAAGGCAGAATCATTCTAGTTACCCACAATAATTAGGCCATAATAGAGCAGAATCATTCTAGTTACCCACAATAATTAGGCCATAATAGAGCAGAATCATTCTAGTTACTTACAATAATTAGGCCATAATAAGGCAGAATCATTCTAGTTACCTGCAATAATTAGGCCATAATAGAACAGAACCATTCTAGTTACTTACAATAGTTAGGCCATAATAAGCAGAATCATTCTAGTTACTTACAATAATTAGGACAATGCCGTAACTTCTATTTATTGCGATTAAGCAAAATGAGCGAATGATTTTCGTTCAGTAATTCTATGAAATATTTGATTTAGGCTACCGATAATTATTTCTGCTGTTCAAAAATTTAGAAGCAGAGTTGTGATCATTAGCCCAATTTCCCGTCTCAATATTACAGAGGCTATATGGTGAGCTGAGTTCCTGTCACATCTGAGCGTGGGTCAGAGACCCCTGAGACCCCTGCACAGTCGTCCAGTGGCGATTGCGCTTACGGTTGGGAAGCGGTGCGTAACTTCTTCATAGTTGAGGCATTACAAGCTGTGCGCAATGGTGATATGATATCATTTTATAATGTTTTCCTTCATACGGTCCTTCAAAAAGGAAGCTTCATTTATATTATGTTAATATACCTACTCACACTCGCACTCATGACATGAAGCGTTCATGGTAAACTCATTCCAGTTCTTTAGCGATGTTCTTAACATACCAGAATCCAAACCTGGGTAGCCCTCACAATTGTCCTCGGTCGAAATACGACAGAAGTAAAGACCATTGCATGATTTTTCAATCCTTTAATCAGAAAGGTTATATCGAAGCTGACTCGTCCACAGCTGACGATGTTTCAAAGAGGACAAATTGAGGCTGACCCGGACTGTTATTTAGACCGGAAGAGATACACACTACCATGAGACAGAACTAGGTACACAAAATAGACCAGAAATTCGCTCAGCAGAATGGGCCTGGAGCAGACGAACAGCAGCAGAAGTCAGCAGCAGAGACCAGCACCAGAGCCAGTCACAAGACACAAGAAGAAGAGCAGCCTGGTGTGGCCAGATGTAACTGCACGGCGGCAGGGTCCACACACCAGCTGGGACCTCACGTCTGTTGACGATCACAGACATAGCAGCGTTCTCTTCACGGACCGGGTGGCACACACTCCAAACCCGCAGATTTGGACGCCGCCCACCCCTCTCCCTCCACCTCCAAGCAGCTACAGCACCACCTCCGAGCAGCTACAGAAATGTTAGGTTAAATTTATTTAGGTTAGGTTAAGTTAAGTTAAGTTAGGTTAAGAGGTTAGGTTAAGTTAGGTTAGGTTGGGTAAGGTTAGGCCAAGTTCAGTTAGTTTAAAGTTAACTTAAAAAAGTTTAAAAATGACTGTTTTTGCGTGCCGAGGTGGAGGGTAGAATAGCCAAACACCAGCGGTCGTTGTCAAAACTTATTATAATGATTTAATACAGGTTAACTTTGGTATTCCGCTGTAGTATCCACTTACTAAATACATGTAGTGTTTACAATGCATTGGATAATAATAAATGTATAAAGAACAGATAGGTTAATAAACCTCAGAAGTACTACATAGTTAAATAATTGGCGCGAATGGCAATGTGATGTAGCAACACGGAGGTGGAGGGGCGAAGTCCAAATCTGCGGGTTTGGAGTGTGTGCGACCGGGTGCGCTCTAGTCGAGGATGTGCAGGCGCACCCTTTCCCACCTGTAAATGTACAAATGTTGAATTTTGGGTTTTGAAATGATAGGTACCAGAACAAAATAATCAAATGGAATGAGTTCTTTTTTTGAGATTTGCGTGGCCATGCCTTCCCTTGCCTAGCCCAAGTTACGCAGCTTAAGAGTTGATTCCTATTGAAACTGTAAAATCTGACGCGAAAAGTTATTTTTGCATTATGTTGAAAAATATTCTCAAACTATCAATCAAGTTTGAATAAAATGACCTACAAATATTAGGTGAAAGTTGGATCAGGTTGCAATATTATTGAGAACAAATATTATGAAATGACCATTTGTGTTGGTATTTCGTGTTGAGGCGATGTGTGGTGCGTTGTGTTTGTGTTGCGTGCTACGTGCTATATGGATGGTTCGTTGTTTTGTAGTTAGCCATCCAGACCTGTGGGTAACATTCCATGCTTCAGATCTCACGCTCTCGAGGCACCAACACATCCCGTGCACGTGAGGAGAGAGACACGAGGGATGAGGGGAGGAGGTCTCTCCTGCCACACATGGTCGGAAAAATATATCGAAGTGGGAAGGAGGCGCTAAGACTCGTATCTTCGTTGGTCCTTCATTCGTGTCGAAATAGTCAGAAATTTTCATGAGAAGCGTTTCTTAGTTAAAATTTCAGTTCTACGCAAAATATCTTTGCAAGTTCGGCGCGAGAAAACGAGTGTCAAGCATAAACAACGTGTGGGAAGGTGAAAGTTGAGAAATGTAACCCCGATAAAAAAACGCCGTAAAAATAAACTGTAAAGTAGTGGCATAAAGCAATGTGCCCCATGTGTGGCAGTGTGGGAATAAGAAATGTGAATAATTAGGACTTATGAAATAAAAGACGTGTAAGGTGCAGAGGCATGGGGAAAAAGATCTACATCAATGAAATTAAAGGAATATATTTATATTGATCATCTGTTGAGGAGAAAAGATTGGAAACTAATCATGTAAATAATTTAGCGTCAGAGGCGCGAGCGCTCGCTCTAACACGACTACTGACCACCTGCATTGAGGGCAAAACATCCACAAGGGGTGAGGGGTGGCAGTGAGTGAACCAAATAACCTGATTAAATCAAGTCTCGATAAGGTCAAATTTCTTGAAAGTAGTTTTTGTATCATGAAAATATAATATAAATATTGTGGTAAATTAAATCAAGTTCCACACATAGCTGAAATAATTAATACAATAATTTATCAAGCAAAATTAGCAAGGGGACACACCCCTCGTGACAAGTGAACATGCAGGGATTATGCGCGGTACAATTACAGTACAAAGTGGCCCACGATTGAGAAAAAATTAGAAATTTTCGCTCCAAAAAGAATGTTTACAGTATATGTTTTAAATTTTTTCAATGTGAAAACATTGAAAATTTAATTTTGATGTTAAAGAGACATGTGAGAATCCTCACGAGATGGATCACACTTCACAGAGCTAAGAAAACATTCATTTATCGTATCCTTAAATGTTTGGAAACGTCAGCAAGTACATTTAATCTCAAATGTTACCAGCCAGCAACCGCTCAGCTGGTCAAGACTTGATAACATAACGTAAGACTGCCTCGTTGTGTTAGTAACATCAACCGAGATTATACCCATGTCTATATCCTCTTCGTTTTATGATGTTATGTGCACTGCAAATATGGTGTTGTATTGAATGTAACTTATGCGACTGTTGCTGCAGTCTTTGCTCGCCTGCTTGTGTTGAGCTAAATTTATTTACTTCAGCTGTTGGCTGTGCAAGTGGCTTCAGATCCAGGAAATTCATCACACCAGTTCACAAACAGATTAGCGCACTTTCATGTAGCAACGTTTGCGTTCAAATTGGGTAGGTTGTAAATATGTTTGCTAAAATGTAATGTATTGCTATGGAGGAGGGTACATCGTTTAGTGATTTACAAAATTTTAACTGTGTGTCAATTCGTTTAAAATTCCACCATCAAAACTAATGATTGGGTTGTTACGTTACTTTAATTTTGAGGAGAGTTGAAATAGTGGTCAAAACTTGATTTGAAATAAAAACAATGGTATGAAAATATCGGATTTTCATGGAAAATGATGGCTCATGTCTTTGACGAACTTCTTTTCACACATACTATGGACTCGTGAATGTCGAAGTTGGAAATAACATTTTGAGGCTAAAGCATTGTTGAAGGCGCAACAGCTAAATGGTCGGTGTAGTCAAGACAAGAAGTTCATGGCAGCCGCACAGCTGGAATACACGGCTGAGAAAACCGTCTGGAATTCGAAGACCGACGGAAAACTTCAAATAAATGTTTACTCATCAGTGTGGTGTATCTGACATCGTTAATTCATCACCATGCAACAGTACGAGCAGTAATGAAGAAAACGATATAATTTCCGTGCATTGATTTGAAAATTTCAGCAATAGTACGTAACTACCGGAAAAAAACAATTATTCCAGCAAGTCGAGGCGCATCACAGCTGTTTACTTTCTATATTCTCGAGGGTCTACATCTGTGGTTCTTAACCTTTTTACTTCCACGTATCGAGCCCTCTTTAATTGTGTTTTAATGAAACATGTGTGGCGCTTAGGTTAATGTAGAAACGAAAAGATGGATTTTTCATTGAATCTATTGATTCTACTCCCTTTAATATAAAGCGAGTACATCATTGACACATTTGATGGTAAACTGTCACCGTGTACATTCTAATGTAGGTGTCACCTCAACCCATCTGTGAATACGTCGCTCTGAACTGTCATGTGGTGGTGTTACTCATGGACCTGTGAGGGTGTGGCGCTGGTGTAGGTGTCACCTCAACCTATCTGTGAGTACGTCGCTCTGAACTGTCATGTGGTGGTGTTACTCAGGGACCTGTGAGGGTGTGGCGCTGGTGTAGGTGTCACCTCAACCTATCTGTGAGTACGTCGCTCTGAACTGTCATGTGGTGGTGTTACTCATGGACCTGTGAGGGTGTGGCGCTGGTGTAGGTGTCACCTCAACCCATCTGTGAGTACGTCGCTCTGAACTGTCATGTGGTGGTGTTACTCATGGACCTGTGAGGGTGTGGCGCTGGTGTAGGTGTCACCTCAACCCATCTGTGAGTACGTCGCTCTGAACTGTCATGTGGTGGTGTTACTCATGGACCTGTGAGGGTGTCGCGCTGGAACGTCTGCCCTCTTGAGCGTGTATTTACCCCTACTCTTTGTTGTTTCCCCTGTAATTCCAGTAATTATTAATTGCCAACTGAAAGGGAATTCTTCTACAAAACTGAAGAAAATTTCGGTACGTAGGAACTGTGGCTGATATAAGTGTATTATTATATATCTGCTCAGACAAGTTCCGTTTTTGTTGTAGTTAGGATGCTGTTCTTGTGTGCGTGACTTGCTTGGTGAGTTAGTAAACTTTATTATACTTTACATGCGAATAAACTCTATTTATAGTTGTTCAGTTGATAAACTACATATATTTTATTTTCATTAATTAATTTGTTTGTCTAGTATCGTTGAAGTGAAAGTGTTCAGAAGATGCTCAGTTACTCGTTTATCAGTATCTGTGCATGTCGGTATAGTGTGAAATTCAACCGAATTATTCATTTAAGTTATCGCACTTCCTGTCAATATTCTGTGCTATCATTCCGTCTGTATTGCGTTGTGTCACTTGCCTTGTGAGTCCATTGTTGGTCTCGTTAATTAGTGCTCGTGTCTTTTGGCCTTCAGGGAGAAGTATATCTTATTCATTTGACCGTGGGTGTACTTGGCTTGCAGCTGATGTGCCAAATGTGTTCCTGCCCACACTCCATTTCTGGGGCACTCCTACGCTCTGTGATCCCATTGTTTCCTTAGACCCTTTTCTATTTGTCTCAACTACCCGTCCTGATCCCGTAGTTCTCCCCTGTGCTATTTTCACTGACTACCAGTGTTCTCATAATGAATATACACGCACGGTTCTGTGTATTGCCTTCATTTTCTTAGACGTCCTACGGTAATCGAGAGAGCTTTTTTCTTTTGCCTAATTCGGCCCCCACTAACAAAATTGACACTATTCTGTTGCTATTAGATATAAAAAAGGATTAGCGACACTTTTACCACTGCTTCTCTGACAGTAGATTTTGAAAAAATAAATAAAAGAAAGCAAATTTTCAATGTTACGCTGAAGAATTCGGTATCTATGAAACCAACATTTTAGTATTATCCCTAAAACTGATTCATCAGTGAAAGTTACATTGCTGGAAAAATAAAGCTTTACTGCTGAGACGCGCGCCGCCCTGGAACTTATGTAGTACATCAGCAGAATTCTGGAAAGGAAAGCCGTGCTCAACACTCTCAGGAGGTAAACCTGGTTGTAAGCTTCCTGTATCACTGTAAAAAAAACTGCAAAAATACAGACAAAAACAGACGAATTATCTGTTAAAATGACACAAACTGTTACTTCTAGTCCGTTTTCTGAATATTATCTGTTAAATCAACAAATTCATCCGTAATTCGTTTCGATACCGGACAATTTTTCTAATTTCCGTTGTTTTCACGGGTCAATTAAAAATTACGGGAGTAAATTGAATTCTTCGTTGTTGTAACGGAATCTTGGAAGTTGTCCGTTGTTCCAACGGCTCTTCTTTACATTAGGAGTAGTTTTCACAGACAAACTGAATATTGCAGATTCGACTGACTCCTCAGGGGATTATACAGAATTCGATTAAATTCCCATTGTTTCAATGGTCTGTAACAGTAAAAACATGATCAAATATCTGTCACAATTGCTGTTAATGTTGCAGTATGTCTTATATTACTCTGTCGTCGTTTTACTTTTTGGTCAACCAACACATTACCGATTTGCGTTTGCCAAGTATGAGATATAAAATTAATAATTCTGGCGGAACATCTGCATTTAAAAAATTAATAATACTCTCAGAATAGAATTTATAGTATTAGCGCTGCGTAAAGAGTTTCAAGTTGCAAATACATCAATTTGCCAACTAGAAATATATGATGGCCATGACAGAAAGCGAAACGTTAATAAAAGGCCTGTGAAAATTTATTCAGAAAATGTGTCCATTCCCTCTCATTTAACATACAGACAACGCAGCGTAAAGATGGTATACAAGTTGACGTATTCTGCACCAGAATTGGTTAGCCCGTATATAAGTTGGCAAATAACCGTACTTAAACGTGTATATTTTCATTCTCTATGGATGTGAGGAACATAATGCAATTAGGGACTTGTGCGTTTATACGCACATACATATATATATACGTAAGTACATACGCGTAAACATACATACGAATAAGTGAAAAATACTATAAAAGTGTTCATTGAGATCAATATGAATTTTCAAATAAGCCTGTGTCAGGGAGGAAGTTCATTTTTTTATTCACACATGAACAGTGCTCTGTGAAAAGAAAAACTGGATAACATGCAGCGTTTTTATCCCATTTTTAAACTTATTTAAACACTACACAGTCTAATAATGCATGACATACAGTAATGGCATCACATACTGTATTACCGGACAAGTTAATGCGGTATTTAAATTTACGCAAATAAAAGTTACAAAATTGAAAAAGTTGAATGAAGCACGGGCCGTTTTCATAGCCTAATATATACATAAAGAAGTTATGTTAATCATTTGTAAGTGATCAACGGACAAATTCGATCACACGACTTTATTTACACTCAACGCTAATATAACTTATAGCAGGGGTACTAAAACTTTTCTGCTGTGACTGAAACTGGAACAGGTAGCGACTGGAACTGCCCTCGCCCATACTCGATTAGTTCATTTGGTGCTTCACTGAAATAATATTTTCTTTGAGAAAATTTGGTTTCTCGTGAACAATATACCAAATAATATAGAGCCACGTTATATAGTTTTAATATAGAGCACACTTGTTGACCTCATTTATTATAGATTTTTAAATTTCTCTACTTTTTCGGAAAAGAATAAAAGGATAAAGAAAAATGAAGCTGTTTATTAAATGAAAGACACGCTGTCGTTGCCGTATCGAATTTATTAGTGGTAATAAATTCCACTGTAAACTAATTCTTTTAGATGTGAAAATGAATGTTAGAAAATGTTTATCAACCTTATTTGGGTCGTTTATGCTCTCTAAAACGCAAGAAATATCTTCAATTCATGTCCTGTCATGCGTCGAGTAGAATATATTTTCAACAATAGAGAGGACTCGTTACTCGTGTCCACTTTCGAACGTCTGTCGCAAACTAGTCCCTGTTCCTGGGCCCGGAGTGGAATTCATCGTAGTGGAATTCAGGACAGTGGAGGGCATATAATCCATAACCTAAGTGTATATTACATTTTTATATCATTGATACTAAATTTCAAAGGAATTGAACGTTCAGCTGGTTAAAAACCATATAATAGAAGATCGTGAGCGATGCCAATTAGCCAATGACGGAGCCCAAAAAACGTCACGTGACGAAAAATCGTCACGTGACTTTGTTTAACCCTTTAACGCCCCAGAGGACACCAGTGTCCTCTTTCAAAAATGCCCTCAATTTATTGTATTTCTTGTTCAATTAGTTCCCTAATGTGTTCTTTGAAGTTCTCTGCCGAGTGGCAGTTCCTATCCCATTCTGATATTGGTGACTGCCTGATGCCAGCGCCAGTTTAGTGACGGTGGTTGTGTTAACGGTAATATGAGTACAAAAATTCGGACGTTAAAGGGTTAAAACTGGTTATGGCGGCCGTAAGTGATGCGAAGTAGATTACAGGAGTTAAAATGGCTCCTTGCGTACGCTTCAAAAAATGTTTTCGATAATTGATGAAACTAAACTATGCTAAATGCAATATTGAAGATGCATTATACAGGGTGTTTTTTTTACTTTGAACAAACTTCGAACTTAGGTACAAAAACTCAAAATAAATCGATTTTCATGAATGACAAAATGTCCGAAACTCTTTAGTTTTCGAGTTATAGTTACTTGAAGAATATTAGAACTTCAAGTAGGATTGCACGCGCGCACCATTTTTAGCGCTACCTTTGATAGTTAAAGAGGTTTTTGGGCCCCACTAATGTAGTATTTTTATAATTTCACAATGAAATTTGCGTGTACACGTTTTAGAAATGAGAATAAATTGTCCTAAATGAGTAATTACCAATTATTAGTAATGGAGCTTGTTAAAAATAAATTTTATTCCATTATTTCAGTTTCCCATTGCATCTTGAAATCTTGTCGTTGATTACATGGAATGGATAACCCATAATGAAATGAGAAAAAATGCTTTAATTGTATTCGACAATCTCGAAAACTAACAACTTTAAATAACAATTGGTGGGCGGCCCAGTTATAACATGCACTTCTAAACATGCTTTGCGACGCCATAACTCGAAAACTAAAGAGTTTTGGGCATTTTGTCATTCATGAAAATCGATTTATTTTGAGTTTTTGTACCTAAGTTCGAAGTTTGTTCAAAGCAAAAAAAACACCCTCTATATCCAAAATGCCGAAGAAGTCTTGTGTGGAGGGAAGTGCAAGCATTTCTGTCCCTCGAACATCAAATCCAGTTTCAGAATGAGCTGTCAAGACCAAGGTAATGTAAAATTTTGAGTTACATGATTTATCCCGATTAACTCACAGAATCAAAGCTTCATAAATTAATTATGAGTTTTTTATTACCCATTGTTTGAAAAAAGAGTAAATTTTTAATTCACCCATGACTTTATGAAGAGAAAAATTTGTATGTGCTTTAACTTATGTTGTCATTGATGGAGGCCTAGCAAAATTTAATATTTTTTTGTGGAAACTAAATAAAAAACAGACAACCCCAAAATTTAATTGACATTAAGGTTAATATATGGTTGCCTTTTTCTACAAAATTTAATAACAAACGCATTCTAAAAGTAATTTTTAAAATAATTATTTATAATTGAAATGTCTTGAATTGGCTGTATTGCCTATTTATTTTGTATCTGAAGCAACTGTCTTGTATTAAATTACAATCACAATCTCTCATTAAAAGTTTTATTTTTAAATGAGTGACTTACTTTAGATGTGCATCCATTGTTTATTACACGGTTCTTTCAGTTTGCTTGCGAACAAACAATTTTCAAAATTTCTATATTTAATAAATATAGCTCTGTAAAAATAATATGATTCGTTATAGCATTTTAAAAATGATTAATAGAAATCTATTATGTAGAGTATTCACAATGCCATCTAGATTTCACTAGATAACCATGCATGATCCATTTCTAAAATTGTTTTGCTTTTAACACGTTCACTGAGTATTGGGCCTCATGTGTACCATTCGGTAAATTGTTTATTCAAGTACCGGTGTTAGTAAACGACATCTTATCTGTTTCACAAACTTTTTAAAATATAACTGTTATCATACATTGGGAAATGTTATCATGCAATTGTATTTTCATATTTCTTAGAGGAAGGATGAAATTGTATTCGAGCACTAAAGTCATTTTCCCAATTGTACTAGCTACAACCTAACCAAACCCACCGATAACAACTGTGGAAATGCAGTGAACATGTTTAATTTTAGTTGTTTTTCCTTTACTCATGGCTTGAATTTTAATTGAAAATATAACATCATGCAGGCTTCTGCACTTATGAAGCCTTGTAGCGAAATATAGTGTACCTACTCTTGCTTTACTTAGTTGTAAAATGAATGATTAGGCTTTGAGAATACCAGCTTCCTATATTACATCTGGTCACTGGTAAATGTTGAGGAGGGGACTATAATTGGTTTTGCACTTATCGGTGCCTAAACATAGTTAATTAGATCTAAATAAAAATTTTTTCTTCTATGCACTTTCCGTCGCAAATGAGTATTTAACAAGTCATAGCGGTAAATTACTGACCGCAACTCTTGTTTTTGAAGCGGAAAGAAATTGGGCAGAGGGGAAGACTATAATGGACTCTCCCTTCCGAGCCGCTGAAAGGATGAGCGCAAAGATGAAAGTTGACATACCGCTATAATTCGTTATTTTATGGATAATAACCTTTATTGTGTTATTAACTGAAAGTTCTTAGAAGTGGATTCAGACTCTGCGAGGTAGGCTAATAATAAATTACAACGTATCCAAACCTACTCTACCCAAACCAATCCTACCGCTATAACTCGGTTTAATACTAATTTTCGACAGAATTTGCATAGATGAAAAGTTGTTTATTTTGACCTAATTAACTATGTTTAGGCAGCAAAAATTAGAAAATCGATTATGGTCCTCTCCTTTACAAATACCCTGGTCACTTTCAAAAGTGGCCTTTAATGCAATGAAAAGTGATCAAAGTTGTTCACGATAGGCAGCCATACAGAGTTGGCCACCAAAGGTGACCATGCAAAGTGTACATAGAATTTGTTTTAGTTATTTCAAGGTAAACATAATCATGGGATCTTTCTGCAAAGTTTTGTTCAGGGTGAACGGAATTTCCATTTTCATGAACTTGAGTCCCAAATTGAAATTTGACTATAATTGAATGAATTGAAATCCAGTTAGAATGAAAAAAGATTGTGACAAGAATGTTCTCACTAAGAATGGTAATTGATATATTGAAAAATTGAAATGAATTTTATCATCAGATAATGTTAAAATTGAAAATCACATTAATTTATTATGCACCACTCTACATAATTAAGAAATGTCACTAAAAAAATGTTACGTTGGCGGTGATGAGTAGTTTTTAATGCATTTATACCTAAACATTTATGCATTTCAGTGCATTGAACCCTGAACAGCATTTTTTAAGGAAATCCTAAATGTACTATTATTGCCTAAAGAGACACAACAGATATTTGGTTTCAAAACACGGATGAACATTACACATAATAGCATAATATGGCGTGCAATTCAATGACAGGTTATTCAATTTTTGTTTTCTGCATAATTAAATTGTTAATGTTTTCAAATGTCAGCTGTGAAAAATTCATTAAGATCTGTACAATGGTTCTCAAGATACAGAGGTTAGCAGCTGGGGAATAGGGTGGTTTACTTGAATTATTAGGTATCCTATGGGATTAATTTACATGTGAAGTCATAAAAATAACTTGTTTCTGGTATCTCAAAGGAATGTGCTTTAAAATGGTGTGGGCACTAATGAGGAGCTAACACACTCTGAGCCATACATTGTGTATCCATTCATTGAATAATTCACAAGCATTGCAAGATTATTTTTGAAATTATCAAATAACCCTTCTCTGCTATTGTAGGTTATTGACAATAAGATCAACAAAAGCTCTGTCCCTCTTTGTAGGAACTTGATTCTACTCTCATTTGATGCAGAAATGATCTGTTTACAAAAATGGAGAAAAATTTAAAGTTCTTCTCTAAACTTGAATGTTGCCAGAAATATGTGTTCTTTCAAAAATTTTGATTTTGAATATGTATCTTTTTTCAATTCAATATTGATATTTGTGTTTCCATTTGTTATATATTGTTTATTTTTGGGTTTAAGCAAACCTGGATCAAGTTTCTGCGTTGAAAAGTGATGGAGCTTTTGTTGCTGTAATAAATGCAAAAATGGTGCATTTATTTGTTGAATTTTTTCTAGTTGCAAAAACAAATAACAGAAGCTAAAAAACTCATATCCTTACCAGTAAAAGTACTCTTTATTAGACTGGTGTTTCAAATTTGCTGTTTACCCTTTGCACCAAAACCCAAAAAAGACAGCTTGTTATTCGTTTAATATTAGGATGTTTACTATTGTAAATGTAATATTTTGATGTATGCAACCAGCACTGCTGCAACATTCTCACTGTGATGTCATTTAAGGGTTTTTTCTCTGATGCAGGAAAGGAACTTGAGCATCAGGATGGGAGAAACTAATTTACAGATGTAAAATTAATGAACAACGCTTGTTCTTAGTAGAATATCAATAGTTTCAAATATGATCATTTTTCAAAATGATTTTCATAAAAACATCATGGTGGGAGAATGCTGAAAAATTACTTTTTTGCTGTAGCATTTTCAAATGATTAAAACTAACTGATTCAAGACTAATAATCTCACAAATTTGGATAGATGTTTATATGTATGTGTCTACATGAATGTGTATATGCATACATATATATATATATATGCATATTGGTACATAACATTTTAAGTTCAGAGAGGTACATACCTGCATGTTCCTGCGCATTCCTTTGCCGAACATTTACTTGAGGTCAAGCTGAGAGTTTCACATATTTAATTTCTGTCGGCTCGTATATTTTCAGTAGTATGAAAATGACTTAACTAACTTACAAACGCTAATGTATTTTCCAATTCCAGATAACTACTGAAAGTAAACCCCAAGCGAGGCTTCAAAATAAGATCCACGAATGGAAGAAAACGCCACTGTGGGACGCATCCGAATATCCTGTCGTTGGTCGCGTGCTTCAGCAGCACGGAAGAGTCTCTTGGCTTCAACCCTGCCACCCTTGCTTGCTGATCTATTCCACAAGTGTGATTGATGTCTTCATTTTTTAGTGACAATTGAATGTTATGTTAGGTTTAAATGACGGCTAATTCAATTTTCTGACAATTTTTTATATTCTGAACGTATATAGGTCTTTTCAAGTAAGATTGCAAAAAACTGAGGTTCCCAGTTCATTCATAAATTAATAGTAAAAAATTGAACAACTTATTATCACAATACAATTTAATACCTAGAAGGAGAGGGGTTTTATATGTCATGGCTGGAATGTGGGCTATGTGAAGCAGGTTATTCATTTTAATCTTGGTTTTTCATCACTGCCCCCTCCCCCTCACACAAATGGGTAATCCTCATGTATGCTTTGCACTTTGAGTTACCAATAGGCTGTGTAGGCCCTGACTTATGGACTAGTTGCCTACCTTTCTCGTTGCAATGGGTTTAGGACTTCTGGACCGTATTGCACTTTTCACCACCTCAACCCAGGGGGACTATGTGAGGGCCTGAGCTAAAGGTTAGGTAGGCTCCCTTTTTGTTGTAATAAAATAGGTTTTTGTTTTGTTACGGACCATCTTTTTTCGGTTCACTGCCATCCTGTTTTTCAGCACCTACTACTTTCTTCTTCAGCTTTTTCTTGTTTCATGAACTTCTTTCCTAGCTTACTGTTTCTGTGCACTTTGTGCATAGATTCCGCGTTCCCTCAACTCCATACTAAATGGTGCCTTCCTCTTTCCTCTCTTGGAACATCTTTGTCGTGGTTAAGGGAGGCTAAAACTTTCTTATATAATAATAATAATAATTCACCACCTCAACTTCAATCTTGATGCTTTTTTTTCCTACTCTTGTTTTTTCTTTTTAGTATGCTTAAGACAATACTTCGCTAGAAAACACTGAGTGCATTGTAGATCCGTAGTTCCCACATGGCCAATGCGCCTTCTGCCGCATACTTGTCTTGAATAATGTCAGTGCTAATTACTTACAGCTAGTATTATGAAACGTACCCCTGAAATTGTGTGTTTTTTAATGTGTTCCTGCGTTTTAGTTTTGTTTTCCATGCTTGTAGGAATTTCACTTCCATTCTGGTTTCCAAGCTAAGGTTCTTCAGATGATAAAATATGGTTCAACTTTTTAACGAAAGGGTAAGTAAGTGTTTTTGGACTCGTGTTAGCTGCTAAATTGTTTGAATGACGATTTTTTCAAATCGGGGTGCGATTTTCAAATAGTTTCTCAATTCTATTTTAAATGCGTCAGATAGGCTTGCATGAATCTGCGGTATGTTTGAGTCTTAAGTTGTACGTGAACATTCTGTGTATCAGGTCTCCATGCTTTCTCATTGTCTAGGCGTTGAATTATTTTTGTCAAATAAGACCGAATGAACTACGCCTTGGCTTAAACGAAACGCTCGCCACTTTTGTGCCGGTTATTACGCCAAATTTTATGTAATTGATATAACATTGTAATCTGTTATAAGGTAATTGTGACTATCTTGAGCGTAAAAAGAAAGGCGAAAGTCGTTACACGTTAAGTCATTTTTTAAAAAATAATCAAATAAAACGCTTCCGATTAACAGTCCATATTCAGCAAAATCTCTGTAAAACGAAGCCAAAAGAGGAAGAATTAATGCACTAATGAACTATTTATATAAAGTTTAAACTTGAAAAAAAAACTCGAACGGTAAAAAAAATAAAAAGTAAAGGAAAAACTGAGTAACTGCATTATGTGTTGGCAACATGAAGTGGAAAAGCACTTTGAGTGTCATTCAGAGAAGGTCTCATTTTGTAAAAAGGCAAGGATTCGAGAACGCGCAGATCTGTTCAGTAAGATGTACCGGCCAATATTTTAAAGTCATTCAGGGAGACCGGAACATTGCACTCTTCTGCATGAGATCTAACAGAGGACAGTGGGGGGATCCAAGAGGAAGACCAGTTCTGCAACTTCGCCCAGCATGCTCGGAAACTCGAGTCATTAGAACACGGCAGGTAGAACCAACGTACCGCGATTCACAGCGTGAACAACTGTATTGGTACACCAAAGACGAGCACAGTGAGGGTGGCAGTTTGTCTTTGAAACAGAATAGAGAATCAATTGTAAAATTATTCTCTAGAAATATTTGAATCTTGAGTTACAGGAAAACTAATTAACAAGGGAATCCTCGCTTAGTTCCAATGACTGATGGCCAAAATACGGCAACTTCACAAAGAAAGCTTGTTGAGCACAAGATTAAACAGATTGAGAGTTATCATGAATTTTGTCTAAGATTTATTACTCTCAATCAGTTCAGTCTTGTGCTCAACAAGCTTTCTTGGTGAAGTTGCCGTATTTTGGTCATCAGTCATTGAAGCTAAGGATGTGAAGTCCCTTATTAGTATGTTTTTCCCGTAACTCGAAACTCAAATGGTTCGAGTGAATAATTTTACAATTGATTATCTATTCCGTTTCAAAGACAAACTGCCACCCTCACTGCTCGTCTCTGGTGTACCAATACGTTGTTCACGTTGTGAATTGCGTACGTTGGTTCTACCTGCCGCACCCTGATGATTAGAGTTTCTGAGCATGCTGGGCGAAGTTGCAGAACTGGTCTTCCTCTTGGATCCCCCCACTGTCCTCTGTTAGATCTCATGCAGAAGAGTACAATGTTCCGGTCTCCCTAAACGATTTTACAATCTTGGCCGGTACCTCTTACAGAACAGATCTGCGCATTCTCGAATCTTTGCCTATTCACAAAATAAAACCTACTATGGATAACACCCAATGTGCTTTCCCGCTTCATGTTGCCAACACATAGTTTAGTTCCAGTTTTTCGTTCAACTTTTATTTTTTTACCGTTGTTCGTGTTTTTGAGTTTTTGAAAGTTTAAACTGTAAATACTTCATTGTTGCATTAATTCTTCTTCTTTTGGTTTCGTTTCACAGAGATTGTGCTGAAGATGGACTGTTAATCTGAAACGTTTAATTTTATCTGATCATTCTTAATTAAAATGACTTTATCTGTAGCGATTTTCGCTTGGCTTTTTATTCTCAATCTTAGAAGCATCAATGCCGGAGTTATTTTCGATTATATCTTGAGCATATAGTATCTGAAGTTTACTTTCTTCATGCATTGGAAACATTTGGGAGGACTTATTGTTAACTAGCTTGCATGAGACACGGCGCCATTCGAGGTTCAATCCCCTCAGGGGGAAACAACTATTATAACTATGGGAATGAGCACTCCCAGGGAGAGAATGTGAGGGCCCGAGCTGAGAGTTAGGCAGGCCTTCTTTTTGTTGAAATAAAATGTTTTGCTGTGTTAAGATCCATCTTTTTTCGTTTCACTGCTGTACCGTTTTTCAGCACCTACTACTTTCTTCAGTCGTCTACAAGTATCGCGCACTGTGTGCGTCTGAGTACGTTGGGTCCACAAAAAGGGCCTTGCATGCGTACTCGTGTAGCAGAGCATGCTGGACGAAGCTTTCGAACAAATAGGCCTCTTGCTTCTCCCTCTCAATCTTCTGTGCGTGCACATGCAGAAAAGTGCGACTTGCCTGTTCGTTTAGATGATTTCCAGATAATTGCAACACCTTCTAGCCAAACAGATCTTCGAATTTTAGAGTCTCTTTTTATCATGAAAGACAAACCGGTTTTGAATGATGCCCAATCTTCCTTCCCCTTGCAAATTTCCTGTTAGCAATTACAAATGTTAATCATATGTGTGTGTATATTCTTTTTTTGTTTGTTTTGTCTCCATGAAAAATCTCTTGTTTTCCCAGATGCTGAAGATGACCCTTGTGGTCGAAACGTTCATTTTTTCGTTTATATTTTTAGTTCTGACCTATTAAACTTTCTAAGAAATAATGTCTATTTTAAAAGTGACTATCCTTGCTATTTTATTTGTAGCTACTACTTTCTTCTTACTCTTTTGTCTTATTGCATGAACTTCTTTCTCATCTTCTGTTTGAATAGCCAACAAACAGCGCTGGCAAGGGGTGTGAAATGGTGTGCTCAGCTTGGTCTCGAACGATAGGCCTGAGTGAAGTGTGAAGTATCCTTGTTCCCTCAGTCTCCCCTCACCGCGCCCGCACCCTCCCCCCCCCCCCCCCCCTTTCCCGTACACCTGCTTCCCGTCCTCTGACCGTTCAGAGCATAGCAAAACCTGGACTTTTCCGCTTCAAGCAACCAAAGAAATTACGTTTGTTTTTGATCAATTTTTGGTAATGTCAAACCTCTCAGTTAAGTTTTTGTTCACTTCCTACGTGGCCGAGACGGCAAATGTGCACGAAAGAATTATTGTGTTTCGTACCTCCGTTTCACTACTGACACCGAATAGTTTGAATACACAGAAAGTTTGAAGTTAGCTACCAGTAAGAACAACGGGTGAACGAGAAGTTGAAAAACATTTACAATCACCAGGGAAAATACTATAAAAAGCGCACCTAACCTTGAACTTGAATTTGTAATTCAAATATGTTCTCACTAAAAGCGTTAGTCATCCTACTGACGATGTGTTTCTTGATCCTGCAAAATTTCCTGCAAAATTACCGCAGCGAAAGGAAGCCCATCCGAACGAAGGAAAAGACTGACGATGAGGCTGAATACTAAGATACGCTTTCTTTATAATCAATGAAACTAAAATTTAAAAATTGTGCTGTCCCTCAATATCATCATATCACATTTTGTACCAGATCTCATTCTGTTCAATAATTAAAACGTCCCTCAAATAGGAAGAAACTCTCGGCCAAAAAAAGAAAAAAAAAATCACGACTCGTGTCAGAGACTGTGACCTAGTCGTACAAAATGCAAAATGCAAAATTGCATGTCATTGTTCACGGCCAACCCCAAGCCTCCCAGTTCCTCGCCTCTATCCTCCAGCATTAAAAGGCAACCCCTCTTCTCTCAGCTGTGAGCTTCAATACCTCGATGAACGGCTTGGATTTACCTCACTTTTCATAAAATACTTGCTGAGCGAGGTAAAATTTAGCAAATCAGTATCAGCGATACATATACAAAAACTACATCGTTCTCATAATTCAGTCATAGCTATGCAAATATAACGCACAATGCATCACTACGAGACTCGCTACGCAGGCCGGAAAGTGCCGTTCTCTGCACAGATGTTGCCCTATACAACATCCCGAAAAAATGGTTCTTTCAGGGGCAAAAATACGACCTTACCAAGCAAAGTGCCTGCAAGTAGGAAACCTACATCTTCTCACTCACAAGATTCTAATGCTCAAAACGCAGGAGACTTGCTAACCGCTGCCAGTAACTCCGTCAGAGATTGTGTGTCACCTTCCGAAGCAACGTCAGTGAAGACTATGCAACCAATATCGCAGGACGAGGGAAAACATATCTGCCAAACCTCCAGCAACCATTTGAAGGTTCGAAGCAGTGAAGTCTCAGCCGCAGCACCACAACCAACTGCTGCTCCTCATCTGAACAAGCATAATAGCGTGCCAGCTCCCCAGCTCTGCGTAAACAACAACGCTCCAAACTGTCCGCCAGCGACGGGGACACAAACGCCATCCTCATCAGTGGTACAAGACAGAATAGTTGTTATTAATAAGGACATTTCAAGCGAGGTAGACTCTCCTCATTCTCCAGATTATATGTTCGATAATATTCGCGCACAAACCGATACTGGCAGTAAATTACCCCAGAGCGCAAGCTGTGAGAACAAAATGAAATTTCCAGTACAGAGCAATAGAAAAAACACTGTTACTTCTTTAAATGGCTACTTGCACCCGCTTCAAATCACAAGCTCTCAAAAAATTCATGAAATTATTCACAATTTGTCTCTAACAGCAGCGTTTTTCAATAAATCCCTAAGACAACGTGAGCCTCCTAGCCCGTCGTCGATTTTCTCTACAGTATCAAACATTCAGAACTTAACCGAGCAACTTTTTGCTTTAAATTCACATATAAGTTCTCATGACCTTGCGACTGCGGTACCTGCTAGTATCTCTTGTGAAGTCGACTCCAATTGTCGAGAACCTTACGATACTCTGCTGCTAGGTGACAATATCCTAAGAACGATCAGAAGGAAGGACATCGATCGCTCGTGCTGGATCAAAACTGTTCCATCTGGGCGCTTCGACGACCTTCTCCATGCTATAAATTGCATGCCTAGATTTAAAAATTATATACTAAGTTTTGATGGTCTCTGCCACTCTCCCTCAGACCTTGCTCGAATCAAACAACAAATTGTAAGGAAGTACGCACTTTCTACTATTTATATCGCCAATGCTTGCAGTGCGAAAGAATTCAACAAAGCGATGAATTTCTGCAAAAACCTGGGTTTAAACTTGATTCAATTTCAAACTTACCCAGATAATGAAAATGGTGACGCACTCAAGAACACTCAATGGCCTCGCACCCAGGCAGAAAACTTCTGTTTTCTTGGACAACTTGCAATGAAATCAACAATGCGAATCACCGTGCCATATTGTCCTCATTTTAACAAATGTCAAGCAATAATTGGAATTGTAGGTCATTCCAATGAATCGAAAACTTCACGGAAAGAGACAAATAGTCTCACTTTAAACTTTGGAAAAGAATATAAGCCTATGCACATCGCTGCACATGGTACACCAAATCCTTCAAAATTGATTGCGTCATCAAGCAGAGCTCTGAGTAACTCACCCACCCACAACATGAGGAACATTAATAAGCCTGAGCCTTTCCCTGACTCGATCTCAGACAAATATAATGTCAGTACGAAAAATAAATTTGCGTTACTTGCAACAGACACAAATAGTGATTGCGACATGCCCTTCTTTTCAACCAATTCTCAACTTTCCAGTGAGTACGCAGGAACCGAGGAAAGTCAAGCTAATAACGATATTCAAAACTATTCCAAAAAAAAATAAAATCATTCAAAAAAAATCTGTTGCCTCTGCCAGGCCTCCGTTGAACGATCAAACCGATACTGCTACCGCAAAACCAACAGTGAATCAAATTTGCACACGCGTTGCAGACACACTGGACGACTTGAAACGATCGCTCAAAATGGAGCCTGCTTACACTGTAGGTGACGGACACTGTCTCCTCCACGCCGTAACGACGCAGCTTGCTTCACAACAAATATCGAAATGGGATTATACATCTCTGAAAACAGCCATCAAAACTGAGAGCTCCAGAAACAAGGACCAGTATGCAAAATTCGTTGACAAGAACAGTGGCAGTTTCGAACAACTCATCGATAAATACATCAATAGAAAAGTCTTCGATCACGCAGTTGGAGACCTCATACCCCAAATACTTTCTAATGTAACGAGAACACCAATTCACGTATTTGATGAAAGAGACAATGGGATTTGGAAGACGACAATCTCCCCTACATCAAATGCTCTGATAAACTGTCCTCCGGTAAACATACACCGGAAACAGGACCACTATAGCGCCCTCGTGAAAATGCGTGATGAAAATCGTGTTGCTCCCTCCCCCATCTTGTGACTAAATAACAGTGATCAAATTGAATTTGAAGCTGAAATCACAAACAATGAACGCGGCAATAAAGACCTAGAGACGAATACCAAATGCCCTGCTAGACCTAAAAAATGCAATAATTCCACTAAAGATCTGCCTATTGAGATAAATAACATCAAAATATTACACATAAATGCTCGCAGTCTCAATGGTAAAATGGATGACGTACGAGTAATGTTGATCACTAACGATATCGATATTTTATGCGTATCTGAAACATGGTTCGATTCACGAGTCGAAAGCTCATATCTCAGTATTGCCGGGTACACATTGTACCGTTATGACGGAGTCAAGAGTAAGAGAGGTAGCGGTTCATGCATTTTCATCAAAGATGTCTACTCTACATCCTTATTTCCGATAAAAGAAAAATGCGAAGACATAGAAATGGTTTGGCTCAATGTTCAGGTAAACAAACACAAGTCTTTCATTATCGGCAGTCTTTACAGACATCCGTCAGCATCTCTACGTCCAACATTAGATTTCATTGAAAATACGTTTAAATTAATCTCTGCAGCCAAAAAATCTTTCTATGTTTTCGGAGATTTTAACGTAGATCTGACAAATAAAAACAATAAGCTAAGCAAGATGCTGCACAGACTTAATCTTTCTCAAATGGTCCAAGAACCAACGCGAATTACCAACGCTTCCAAAACTCTTCTTGACCTAGCAATTACAAACAATCCCCAAGCAGTACTCAGCACAGAAATCTTACCGTCCTTTTCTGATCACCATTCGGTAGAATGCCAAATAAATATTGCAAAAGAGAAACAGAAATCTAGTTACATTTCATATCGCATGAAAAACCACTACTCCCCTGAAATATTTCAAGAAAAGCTATTAGACAGATGGAGTGAATTTCAAGGCATGGAAAACACCGATGATGTCAATTTACAAGTTTCGCTTTTCAACGAAAATTTCGTATCAGCTCTTAACGAATGCGCACCTTTCACTACGAAGAAAGTTAAGCCAAGAATTTCTAAATGGATAACAGATGAGATAAAACAGTTGAGCAGAGCTAAAAGAAATTTGCAGCGTGAGTACAAACTGAATAAATCAGACAGTACGCGTCGAAAATTATATAAAGATCATGAGAAGATCCTACGAAGAAAAGTTAAGGAAGCAAAACGGGACTACTTCCACAAAGAACTCTTGGCGGCAAAACAAAACCCAAAAAGAACTTGGGAAATCATTAGAGAAGTTGCTCAATATAAAAACTCGGAGTGCAAAAGCACTTTCGACAACCCCTCAAAAATGGCTAATGACTTTAATACTTTCTTCTCAAAAGTTGGCGAAGATGTTTTCAATGAAGTATCCAGGACAGTTTCAGACACATCTACAGGAGCAAATCCGAGCGATGTATCATCCCCAAATAGTAGAAACAAATGGAGACCAAAGCCGGTTGGCGTCATAGAGATACGAAAAATCTTATACTCACTAAAGAATACCAAAGCAACTGGACATGATGGCATAAGCCTCCAACATATAAAAGACAGCTTCCCTGTCTCAGCACCCCTCATTCGTTTGATAATAAATACATCTATAGCCACAAACAAGTTTCCCGACCAATGGAAATTATCCATTATTAAGCCATTACATAAATCTGGTGATATCGACATAGCGTCAAACTACAGACCAATCAGTCTCCTGCCTGTTATGTCCAAAATATTAGAAAAAGTAATAACAAACCAGCTCTCGTCTTACATAGACGAGTCACATCTACTGCATCGCAATCAATATGCTTACAGAAGGAATACCAGTACTCAGGACGCCCTGTTGAACATAACAGAAAAAATTTACAATGATATTGACCAAAAAAAATTAACTCTCTTACTATTGCTTGATCTCTCCAAAGCTTTCGACAGTGTTGAGCATAAGAAACTTCTACAAAAAATTTCAAACCTCGGAATTGACACTCAATGGTTTGAAAGCTACCTACTAAACCGCTCTCATGCAGTGTGCTTGAATAACAAAATGTCATCATTCATACCAAACAATTTTGGCGTTCCTCAAGGTTCAATCATCGGCCCGCTCTTATTTTCAATTTTCATCAATGATTTCCCCACCATGCCGGCAAACACAAAAATCTCAATGTATGCTGATGACGTACAAATTGCCATGACAAGCTCAACAGCAGATTTAAAAGAAACACAAGCCAACGCTGAAAACCTTCTGAGAAACCTGAAATTGTGGTATGACCATAATGGCCTCAAACTTAACGCAAGTAAAACGCAATGCATTATTTTTGGATCACAGAATGCGACTAAAAATTTACCACCATTCAAGCTAACATTTGAAGACGATACAATTGAACCAGTAGAGACGGTAAAAAATCTGGGTGTTTGGTTTGACAAAAATATGACTTTCAATTCACACGTCGAAACAATGTGCAACAAAATAAACGGAACCTTAATGTTTTTTCATCGCATTAAGAACACACTTGACGAAAAATCTAGATTGTTAGTGATTCAGTCTTTAGTTTTATCGCGCCTGGACTACTGCAGTCTTGTGTGGGGAAATTTACCTCAATATCGTCAGGAAGAGTTGCAAAAATGTCTAAACTTCGCTGCCAAAGTGGTGTGCAAAGGAAATTTCAATAAATACGATCATGTCACCCCTCTTTTAAGAAAACTCGACTGGATCCCAATACCGAACAGATTCATGATCCAAAAAGCTCGACGAGTGTTCTCCTCTCTGTACCTCCCCCAAAGTAATGCAGAGGTGGTAAAATTTTTTCCATCTAATATCCCAAACAAAAAACCAAATCGGAGGAATGATGTTTTAGTCAGTTACCGTTCATCTAACGTGGGACAAAAAGCTCTCTCAGTTTCTGGAGCTTTTTTGTGGAACAAGCTTCCCCAGCATATCAAAAACTCTAAAACTGTAAAAGAATTTAGGGTAAATGTGTCACGTCATTTTGCATCTCTATAGACCTGCAGCATTTCGGTGTGAATTTCCCATTTACCAGAAATTTTAATTTTCATGAAATTTCTGTTAGAAAATTATAAACTATTTCATTTTACGTTTGCTAAGCCATTATTGCATTCATCTTAACTATTTCTGTCGACAATAATGAGCACCCCAGCCGTGAGTTCAATACAGCAGAATGAACGTTTTTTTTTTTTTTTTTTTTTTCCCCATAATTAGGAGTATTTCCTCATCTTTATTTTGTTATTTTTTCTTCTCTGTATAAATATTTAACATCCGTATGGAAAACATACTCTGAAATACATTTTGTGTGTACACCAATATACAGGTTTATAAATGTGAGGATTGTGCAAAGTTTATAATGAATTAAAATTTGGCTAACGTTGTCTCGTTATTTCAAAAACATTCTCGAAGATGTTTTCAATCGATTTCGGCTGAGCTGGGGGGAGGGGTTAATTTAAGAATTTTCATTTAGTCTTTTAATATTTTTCCGTGCGTTCAGTGCACACCAGCACTAAACTTTAAAATCGAAAAAAACTGTTAATTTCTGTTATCAAAATTATCACTTTGGACCATTGCCTATATGGTCTACCTATATGTGCCAAATTTTTTAAATATTCTCCACTCAAATGTGATATCCGGCTACAATGTTACTCCATTTTATCCCATGTACACATGTCTGTATAATGCTGAAGAGTTGTGTTGTTTCTTGACTGTAACCTGAGTTTTCTTAAAAATTTCTATGAAGAAACTAAAAACCAGTTCATTTTACGTTTTCCGAAGTCTTCTTTTCCTTTTAGTTATTTTTTTTCGAATAATTTCTTGGGATTACAATGAGCTCAACTGTCATTATCGGTGTAATAGATGGTAGGTTGTTTCTATCCTCTTATTTTATATTTGTATTTTTTTCTTATATTTCATTCTCAATAAGTACATATATTAATATGTGTGTGTACGTATGTAGGTATATATATATATCTACATAAATAGATATACATGTTTCTATTTCATTTCTTTACACAAAAACCATCCGGTTAATAAATTTTATTGCACTAGCGAAATGATTCAAAAATAGATCTCCCACTTACACCAGAGGACGTCTCTGTGAATCGGATTAATGACAAATACAATTAATGAAATTAATCGTAATTTGAGCGTATGAATAGTGGTAAAATTATCTTTCTGTCCGTATGTTGTACAAGCAAATTTTGATGTTGAGTATATGTTTGTTTGCGCATTTCTGCCAAAATTTTGTAGATATTTCTCAATAATGAGTGGTAACTGGCCTACACTGTATCTCCATTTTATCCCATGTACCCATGTCCGCATGATGTTGCAGAGAATATCGAGAAGATATGATACATGATATGATAAATTGAAGATATATGTTTTTTTTGTTGTTGTTCCTCAGCGGTAACTTGAGTTTTCTTAAAATTTCCTTTAGGAAATTAAAAAACCATTCCATTTATACGTTTTTCGAAGTCCTTTTCTATTACTTATCTTTCCTCAGGTTATTTCTTACGATTCATCAGAGCTTGGGCTGTCATTTTAAATATTGAAAGAGTAAGATTATTTTTCATGTCTATTAGCATTTTTCTTATATTCATTTTCAATGCGTATATATATGAATATGTGTGTTGGTGTGTGCGTGAGTATGTGCGTGTGCGCACGCAAACATAAATGTTTATGTATCAGTGTAAACATGCACACGTTTCGCACACATATATGCGCACATGTACATATATCTGTTTCTATTTCTACTTTTTGCATAAAAAGCAAAACCTCAAGACACATTACATTTTACCTACAGCTCTGCGATCAGTTAACACTGCACCAAATTTCAGAAATAAACAAATTGATTGCGCTTGCTTAATGATTCATAAATCGATCTATCACGACCCCGAAGGGCATTTCTGTGAACAGAAGAAATTAAAAAGTATAAACAGACAAAGGAAATAAAGCACTCGTGCAAAAATTATCTCTATATTTGTATGCCGAACAAGCCATGCATTTCAATTTTGAGTGTAGGTTTGTTTACGCATTTCTAGATGTGCGTGCTGTGTTGCGCGATGTTCTTTACAAATTATTTCGAGACTATCTTTTTTTCTCAATACTTGATTGTCATTTACGGTGGTGTTTCAATCTAGTACGGTGTAGCGTTTTTTTTTTTTTTTTTTTTTTTTTGTGTATTTTTCCTACTTCGATGATCTTATAAATAATTCGAAAACTACTAAAGAATTCTTCGAAACTGCCAAGTTCTTAGTTGAAATTATCGAAGTGGTAAAAAAAAGGCAAGAAGCGCTGTACCGGAATCTCTTGGAATATAAAATATCCAAGAGATAATATTTCTCATTTCTCATTCAACTACCCTTGACAGAGTTAAACTATTAGCACGACCCGTATGGTTTGTCTATTAGTACGCCTCGTATATTTTTTCTATTAATATGCCTCGTATGGTCTATCTATCTGTACACCTATGATAGTATTGTCTAATATTACACCTCGTATAGTTTGTCTATTATTATGCCTCGTACGGCTTAACTATTTGTACACCTCGTATGGTTTGTCAATTAGTATTCCTCGTATGGAACTTTGTTAGACTATTAGCACACCACGTGTGGTTTGTCTATTATAGTACGCCTCGTATATTATGTCTATTAATATGCCTCGTATGGTCTATCTATTTGTACACCTCTGATAGTTTATCTATTAGTACACCTCGTATAGTTTGTCGATTATTATGCCTCGTAGGGCTTATCTATTTTTACACCTCGGATGGTTTGTCAATTAATACTCCTCGTATGGATCTTTTGTTTTAGGACGTCTTATATTAAGGAACTTTTAAAAGCCAATATGTTGGCATATGTATCTCATGTGACAACTTGGAAATAAACGGTTTTGTTTGTTTTTGTTTTTTGTTTCTATGCCCCTTCTGCAGAGATTCCTCATTCTCATATCTCCATACTAAATGGTGCCTTCCTCCTTCCTCTCTTCGATACGTTTTTTTTGTAGCGGCTAGGGAGGCTTAAACTAACTTATAATCTACAATCTTTGATCTTGTTTCATGATCTTATGTTTTACCTTACTGTTTCTATGCCTTTTCTGCATAGATTCCGCGTTCCCTTAACTTCATACTAAATGGTGCCGTCTTCCTTCTTCTCTTTGGATAGCCTTAGTTGCGGAACAACTAAAACAACCCTTAAACTTACTAATAAACTAATCTTCGAGATTCAATAGTACTGACGTCAGAATAGGTTTGTTCTGAACCATATACTTTTATTTCATTAATGAGTTCATCGCTTTGTTGAACTTATTTTATTGTTCAGTTCAGATTCATCATAGAGTGAGCCAATGATATGTATTAGAAAGTTTGTACACTCCGCGTAATATATGTATAACGTTATCCATGTATAGCAATGAGTTGATTTTTCTGTAATTTCGTACTTCTGTGTAGGTTTTGCTTTTTTATTGTCTCTACGAACTGCTGCCTAAATTTCGTAAGTATTACGCACCAAGACAATGTGTCCAGTTATACTTATTTTTTTCTTTGAACTCTGAAATGTTTGGCTAGTATTTTGATTAAGCGGATCGCATCACCATTGACAGCGGCAGTTAATATTTTTCTGTTTGCCGAGTATCTCTATAGCTCTCGAATAATACTACTCTGGAGACTCAGTTTCATGTACTATATTAATTTTAACTCGGTGTTGTTTTTCGTTATTAGCAACAGACGAGGTATAGTCTTTTACTGGAAACATCGATAGATTTTTCAGTATGGTTCATTAATATTGCTTGTGTATTATAAGTTCTTTAGTTATATAGTTTTTTGCTTTTTCACCCCTCAGGGGGATACAACTATTGTATCTATGGGAATTAGCGCTCCCAGGGGAACCATGTGAGGGCCCGAGCTAAAGGTTAGGTAGGCTTCCTTTTGTAGTGATAAATAGGTTTTTGTTTTGTTACGGACCATCTTTTTTCGGTTCACGGCTGTTCTGTTTTTCAGCACCTACTACCCTATTAAAAATTATAGGAGTGGCATCGATGATTCTTGGGAGCGCTCCCAAATATGCATGGCTGTTTCATCCATGCGTCTCCTATGAGGCAACTTCGAAGTGTCCACTTTATAGGCGCCCCTGCACCTCTGTCCCAACCGGTGGCCACGCATGGCTCAGCATGGAGCACTACCGTCGCGCTCCCAAGGCGCGACCAGTTGCTCCTATTTACCATTGGAGAATCATGAGAGGCCCAGGATGGCCACCTCTTAATTTGATTTAAAAAAAACGGCTGCGCACAGCTGATTTCCCATTAGTCACTCTTTCCAACCGTCTCACTGCTCAAACCGATTATAACCAGTTTGCCCTTGAATTACGTTAGTTCTTGCGCGATTAATCAATTCACCATAAGCAAACACGGTTGACAGCACAATAAAAATGTACCAGAAATTGTAAATTAAATACATTCCTACTAATGTGCAGAACATTTCATGGGTGCGTGTTCATTATTAAGCTGACATTAATGGGACATGTTTGTGACGTATAACTTATGCTTGAAGTTTTCGCAACGCAATAACTAAGGTAATTAATGGGCAACTGGCTATATTTGGTTGAGAAGCGTCAACGGTTGAATGTGCAATAATGGGAAATCAGCTGTACGCAGCCTTGGAGGCGAAAGCCTGCAGGGAACAATATAAATGTATCTTGAAAAGAATATAGCAACAATACCCTAGGGTCGTTGAAAGAATATACTCGTAGCTATATACATAACAAAAAAAATTATCGTCCAGCAGATTTTTCATCTTTCATTCCTAAAATTAGAAAGGAAAATAAAATGACTTTACCTTGCCCGAGCTTAATTACACCGGCTATTCATATACACACACTCCCCCACCTATCCCCACACACAAACCCTCCCCACACCCCCCTCCCACACACCTACCCCCATACCCACACACAAACCCCCCCCCCCCCTATACACACACAAATATGTATCTGAACACATAGTTGATCACCTTCAAGAACGTCCTTCAATTCAAAGGTTGCTGAAGACTGACGAGGGAAAATTCAGGTTTGGTTTCCACATTTTGTTGTTTTTACATTGCTCACATTGAGGTTTTGCCTTCACTACCAGCCCCACCACAACGATAAATCGTCTAAAATATCAATTGACCGAGGTGGTGAAACTAGCAGTGGGGTCCTTGCTCCGTTCATGCTCTTGAAATAATGCCTCTACAGACCAGCATTATACTTCTCTTCCATCTCTTGTTTCTTCTGACGCCCCCACGTACTATACACCCTCACGTAATACACACTCGCACTGATATACACTCTAACACTACTTGAAACGTTTTAAATAATAGAGACACGATCCAGACATCTGTCACGCACAACACCAACTTCAAAACTGAGGCGAAAGATGGCAACCGTCATTTCTCTCGAGAAAGATGGCAGGCGTCTCACCAAGAGGCCATCTGCACAAGTGGCCTCTGGTAGCAACATGGGAGAACTTGCTCGCATCGCGCTTATGAGTCGCGCCCTGGAAGTGTCAGAAGGGAAGAGGCCTCGGTTCGCTTAATACTCCTTTAATTCTCCGCTGTCTTCTTTAACCAACCATGCTACTCCCTTAATTTTTAATAGGGTACTTTCTTCTTCAACTTTTTTCTTGTTTCATGAACTTCTTTCCTAGCTTACTGTTTTTGTGCACCTTGTGCATAGATTCCGCGTTCCCTCAACTCCATACTAAATGGTGCCTTCCTCTTTCCTCTCTTAGAACATCTTTGTCGTGGTTAAGGGAGGCCAAATCTTTTTTATATAATAATAATAATAAAAATAATTTTGTTTTTCCAATTGAGAAATAATTTTATACGTGATAGAGGTACCCGACGGTGAAGCATATTTCATTCACAATGTTCCTGCGAGGATAGAAGTGAGCTGCGCTATGGGATGGGCTTATTTGCAGAAAACAGTTTTCAGCTCTCGATGCTTTCCGGTTCCTTTCAGGATGCCTTATCTTGTTATACATGTCTTTCATCATTCGTTCCTAGGTGTGTCATACGGTGTGTGACAACCCTTTGTATTCCAAATTGTTTTTCAGTACACTTTTCAAGCAAGTAATTCGTTTTTGACCAACCCAAGAAGTATCGATGTGAATCTTATTAAATATACGAAGTGTAAGAAAAATTTTCATCAAGCAGTCTGAATCGCCAGCGGTTATGAGCTTTATAAAAATGAAAACTTGAGCTTTTGTTCAATCAACAGAAACATAAAGAAGCCTCTGGATAAGTGACAGTTTCAAGAGATTATGCTATTTACTATACGACAGAGAAACCGGAAATTGGACGGTACTCTGATGAATCTGTCGCGTGCAGATACATTATGGTGCCCAGTAAATATTACATGCGATGTACTTTTGCTACATAGAAGTATAGCTGCAAGGCTATATTTACGAACCGCAGTGAACGGTGCAATAAAAGAACTTGTCGAAACTTCCTATGAACGCGGGAAGTCTTCCGCGTTAATAGGAAGATACTAGTACTTTTATTGCACAGTTCACTGCGGTCCGTACACATAGCCTTGCAGTTATACTTCTATGTTACAAAAGTACATCGTATGTAATATATACTGGGCACCATAATGTATCTGCAGGTGGCAGATACATCAGAGGACCGTCCAATTTCCGACTCCTCTGTTGTAGTAACAGAATCTTTTGAAACTGTCACTTACACAGAGGCTTCTTCATGTTTCTGTAAATTCAACAGAAGCTCGTATAGTTTCCAGAGAAGAGACGGGGAACCTATATTTCTTCCGGCACAATGCCGGCCTCACCCGTTCTAACAACGGACATCTAGACGTTCCCTGTGCGAAATACAGAACGTTCACAATATTTCTGTAAATTGAACAGAGATGAAACAATAGTTCCGTTAGACAAACGGTGCGTCTATAGCAGTCCGTTAACTCAACAGATGTCTGTAACGACAACGGAAGCAAATGATGCATCTGGCGGACTAACAGAGAGAAAAAAACTCTCTGGCCAAAAAGCTGCCAGACAATTTTCCGTTGTTTTAACACTTTTTTTTACAGTGTAGTATAAACTTGCTAGTGTACACGGGCCGTCAAAAATGACGGGATTCAATACCTTTCTTGAACACATTTTCGTTCCAGTGGAGTTTGCATGCACGATCTTGTTTCAGAGGCAACTTATTTTTCTCGTATTGATAATAATAAACACTCGGAGTACAGTAATTCTGAGCCGCAATAGAAGTAGCTATAGCCAGTCGTGTCATATCCTAGACACAGAAATTCAGCATTACTGAAAGCAACTGCGAGCTTGTGTATGTACAAAATTATGTGCAATACAGTATATTGTGATACAGTATATTGTAATAAGCCATACAGTATATTGTAACGCAGTATATTGTAATATACAATACCCCGCCTAACTCGGTATCACGATACGGATCAGTATATAAGCCTCTGGATCTCTCCAATTTTTTATGAAGTGACTTACTATAGTGCACTTGTACAGCATAAATGAGTGCAGTAATTTACCTCTAAACAGAAACCAAGACCGCCAGTGCTAATTTCTTCCTATCTATTCTTATGAGCGTGACACGAAACATACAAGTATATAAACACACGACGGTCATTCATAGTTGTAGATGGAAGATAAACATATCTAACCTAATAATACCCTTGTGTGTTTATTTATATATTTATTTATATGATGTTATATGTATTTATTTGGTGTCCACTTTTCACTTTTCCAATTGTCTGTCACGCTCTTAGGATAGTTATAATGACCGTATCTGTGATACTAGTTTCACCAGCGCAAAAATGCAAGAATATGTTCATTCACGAGTACTGTTAGGATGGATACATTTGTTGGTCATCCACATCTGAAAGCTTTGGTCAAGAAAGATATTGAATCCTGTCATTTTTGATGGATCGTCCACAGTAGAACTATAATAGGAGCCGCGTCCGTCCGTCTGTGTGTCACACCCACCAGCCTGGAGTGTGAGATGAGCGTATCTGTGATACAAGCTTCATCATAGAATATCACTTGTATTGGTAGGTTATGTTGGGTTGTATAGAATATCACGTGTATTGGTAGGTTAGATTAGGTTGTATAGAATGTAACGTGTATTGACAGGTTAGATTAGGTTGTAAAGAATATCACGTGTATTGGTAGGTTAGGTTGGGTTTTATAGAATATCGCGTGTATTGGTAGGTTAGATTAGGTTGTATAGAGTATCACGTGTATTGGCAGGTTAGATTAGGTTGTATAGAATATCACGTGTATTGGTAGGTTAGGTTGGGTTGTTTAGAATATCACGTGTATTGGTAGGTTAGATTAGGTTGTATAGAATATCACGTGTATCGATAGGTTAGATTTGGTTGTATGGAATATCAGCGGTTGTTGATATTCTATACAAAGCCATGTTGAAGCTCAGTTGGTCTGTAGCTTTGTGATGCTCTTTGGAGTTTCAGCAGTGCACAAGATATCACGCAAAAAAATCTCTCTAAAGTTTTACTGGTACACCACTCCTTTCAGCCAAAAAATATCCATGGTTCGGAAAGAAAGAGAGTAACAATTAAGTTTGAACGAATAGCACGTAGGATGTCCACATGCACTTGCATAAACTTTTGTGCAACAGAATCTTCGACCAACCTAATATTTTATGGTAACACACACCGTCGATTATCTCTTAAACGTTTCTCCACATGCCAATCACATGTCGGTCGCAACTGCTTCTGTATCTGAAGCGTGGCGATTGGACTCTAGGATATGCACCTCTGTTTCAAATTTAACATGAAATTTTCACTCATTTATGTTTCCAAAAATTCAAATAAGCACGAAACTGTCTTATTCTGGCAAATACTTTCAGTAGCAGGACTTATCAAAAAAGTTTACGAGGGTGACATGTTGTTTAATTTCTCCTTACGTGGTGCATATTGGTACACAGCACTGCAGTTATGTCGTATCTCTAAGATAGTACATTGACATATCATTCCTCAGGTACGCTATATGGAATCCATAGCCTAATATATTCTGAAATTATACTATTAAAACTTGACATATTTGTTTGACACCTATTTTAATACGAAAAGAATTATACGCACGTTATTTTTTGGCCCATGAAGGAGTAAAATAGTTAATAAATTCTCACTATCTCGATATTGGTGTCCTGGCTACACATCATAGGGAAGAAATACTTAACTAACATAATTTCGAAATTGACAACAAACCAGTTTGCGCTCAGATACTTCATTCACATGAGCAACGCAGCGCGCGTCAAATGATTAGAGCTTTGGGCCGTGGTGTGGCGGGAATTTTTCTCTAAATTAGAATTCTTACGTAAATTTAACTCCTCATTATACAGGATCTTCAATTACAAATCGAAAACTTGATTCATTACGTACAACTGAGTTGCTAACCAGAAGCTGTTCACCCTTCGCTTGGCAATGCTGCGTAGCTTCAATTATTCCAGGTAATCCAAATCATCCTTATTCTTCTTAATTAACCCCTTTTCTGTTCTTTTGAGCGTCATTAACTATTGAAAATATTGAGTTAGAAGAAAATTCAAATTCTGTAAGGGTAGGTACTACTGTAATGTCTACTACAAACGTGTTATAATAACACGATAACAAGAATTGAACGAGACAACTGAAAATGTATAATATTTACAGTTAGCGCTAAAATAAAGAAAGACAAAGAGACAATACAATAAACAAACAAAGTTAAATTTCTTATAATTCCTCAAATTTCCCAATTTCCGTAGCATTTTTCTGATCTAATGGTATGTTTTAGTACTAAAAACTTACAAAATGCCCGCGCTTCACGTAAAGAAAGGCAGATAGAGCGTGTGTTTCGTCCTAGAAGGAAATGTAAACGAGGCTACAATTGGAATAGCTTCGACATGGCATCTAGCCCAGAAGTTCATGACAAACTTAAGTCATGGGGTGAAGGAATTCTGTGAACGTGGAAGCATCCCAAGTTTCTCCAATAGTTGGACTGTCAAATAGCAGCTCAGAAATGAGCCGCGCGATGGGCTGACCTGCCGCCAGCAGGAGCGAGGGCCTGGACGGTGTGAGCCACAGCCTTCCAGTCATCCTCTGGCGTAAGCTTCACGCGCAACTCTGGGAGAGGCTGGGCAGGCAAACAAGTGCGTGCATCGCCTTCGTCAGTTACCGGGAAAGGCCGCGTAGTTACCTCTGGAACATGAACTCACAGTGGGAAATCCTCACGTTACGGAAGCAATGCTGTAAATTTAAACGACAACATGCGAAAGTGCGTGTGAAAAACAACTTTTAATAACATTTTAGAGATAAAAGAATTCACCCAAGTGGAGAAATCATGACCTTCATTATTTCAATTCAGCGTTCAATGAGATAAATCTAACATATATTCTGCATTCATTAATCATTGTAATTTCAACAACAGCGCGCGTGGATTACAAGAATATAAACATTACCCAAAATTGATTCATTACACTGGGGATCCCACTTTGGGTTGCATGAGTTCTGACACTTGATTCTGGTGGATTTCTGGCCACTCATTCCGAAAATCAGTAATTTTATATCGGCGTTTAATTTTGCATTTGTTCTTAAAAATGCTCCACTTTTAAAATTTTAAGATTACATTTTAGTTCATCGGAAATTTTAAAAAGAACAACTCTTCAGTAAAAACACGAGCGAGCTAAATAAAAAACGAGGTCTCGACCTTCTACTGCGGTCATCATCATGGTATTTCTGTAAAAACAATTGAAAAAGATGAATAAAACCGGAAGTAGAAAGTCATTGAACATCTATCAGATAGGCAAAATACTTCTAAACTAAAATCTATAGCTCAAGATAAAGTTTAGGTAGCTGGTTGGGTAAACGGAGAAGGCTGACGAGGGAAGTGCTCAGATCAAACTTGGCGTGAGGCTGGTGGCGGGAGCTCTTGACGATGCCTTAAACTCGGCACGCTTATTCGTTGTGAATAGGTTTAGGTAGTTGGAGAGTTCGTTGTTCTTCACATTTATTATCAGCGAATGTTGTCTGATTTGTACGGATTTTTTAGTGATCATCTCTGAAGTGTTTGAAGATGCTGTTGGATGAATAACGATGCTGTTTTGCTCTTCTCCCGGGTGTAGTCTACCGATATCGTTATTCATCTAGCAGCATCTTAAACACTTCAGAGATGATCAACAAAAAGAACCACCCAACTTTGAAACATTCCTACGAGCTTTCAGCCAGGGTTGCGGAGTCGGAGTCGGAGTCGGGAGTCGGAGTCGCCGGAGTCGGATGTTTTAGGGTGGAGTCGGAGTCGGAGTCGGAGTCGCTTCTCTGAAGTGTGGTGGAGTCGGAGTCGGAGTCGGAGTCGCTATTCTGAAGTGTGATGGAGTCGGAGTCGGAGTCGGAGTCGCTTTTCCGAATGTGTTGGAGTCGGAGTCGGAGTCGGAGTCGTTCATTCGGATGTGGAAGAGTCGTGGTTGGAGTCGCTATTTTTTGGTGTCTTCGATTCTAATTTTTGCTAAAAATTATTTATAATTCTTTAAAACTAGAAGTAAACAGAAACAGAGTTAGAATGCTTTGCTGAAAAATCTAAAAAATACGCAATGTTTTCGTTGATTGTTTTGTTCGAAGTTTGAAACAGCGTATTTATTCCTATCACCTAATACAGTCATGTTATCTAGTCATTGAGGGTTTGCACAGATATATATGAGAAACCTACGAGTGCGAAAAATGATTTTTGTACCCAGCATTAATGTATATTTTGTAGTTAAAAGCAGGAATTAGTAATTGAAAGCATCGCAAATTCATTCTGTATATTTCTGTTTTGTTCATTTTTCCTTCAATTAATACATAGGAACTGGAAAATAGTAGTAAATGTGTTGCAAGTTACTTGCAGAACATTTCAGCTGATGCAATACATTGTACTCACATAAAGAGTGGTAACTCTGTATGCTCAAAATGATGCATTGATTGATAATGATCATAAACATTTCTAGTCTTTTCGTTATGATTCATTGCCAATGAGTAGTCTTTGCCGAAACCTGAAGCTATGGTCTAGTGCACAAAGACTTCTAGTTTTCAAGTCATGTTATTAAAATTGATATGGCTTCCGTGTTTTTAAGTCAAGTTAACATGTATTAATAATAAAAATTTCTTCTCATTTCTCAAGTTATTCCTTGAATGTAATTTGGTTCTTTCAGAGTTATATTGTTTTTCACTATATCATCATCATGTTTAATTTTTATCTTCGTATCACTCCCCAGTTTCTAAGCTAGTATACGCTGAAATGCAGAATTTTATAATTATGTTGATACATTTTAAAAAACTGAAATAGTATTTGTTTTGTAGCATTATGGAATTAATTACTTCTTGTTAAGGAAGATTTGGAAATGTTGTAAGGTTATCTATATCGGCATTGAGACACTTGAAAAAAATTAAAAATACGATGTAAACGAGCTGCAATGAAAATAATTACACACACCAGCAAAAACTTCACTTACAGTCACACACACATTGTAACTGAAAACAGTGCACTATCTCAGCTGCAATGGTTTTTGCATTTATGCGATAGTACAAATTCTCTTGCTGGAAACGTTTCAAATTGCTCCAAAAAACACGAAATGAGAAGAACCTGGGCGTTCATTAAAATAACAAAGTGTCCAATACAAAGTAAAAAGTTAGACGAAAATAAGAGATAGTATCATAATACACGCAAAGAAGTTAGAAGTGATTTTTATTCGTAAAAAAAACTTTCCGAAAACGTCAGGCTCCTGCAATGAAAGCAGAACAACTTTTGCTTATTATAGCCGAAATGTAACATAGTGTTGAGCAATAATATGACACCTTTTCTGCATTGTTACCCTGCATAGTGTAGATACAAAGAAGAAAAGGCAGTGTGCAAATCTTACCTACCTTATCTACACGTATATCATAATTTTGGGGATTTGAAGCATAGTCATTGAATTAACTACTATAATTTCACTGAATTAGTGCATACTTAGTAATAAAAAACTGTTGATGCATATCTATGCTTCTCAGTGTAGACAATGCCTACATTACCTACTCAGAAAACACTTGTCAGTAATATACAGGGTGTTTCAGATTCAGAACAAGAGGCAAAAAATTGCACACCAAGTAGAAGATATCCAAATAAAAACTTTTTCTTCTATAAAATTTTCCGTAGAAAGAGACATTGAGATATTAGCAGTTTATTGTTTTAAAGGGTGAAATTTAATGAATAAACTACTCGCACTATTTATTTTGAATTTACGTTGATCGGGCGAAATGTGCTAGTTGCAAGACCTCCTAGATCTCCTGACATGACTCCACTCGATTTCAATTTTTGGGGACACGTGAAGAGCCTTGTTTATGCTACACCCATTGGGTCTGAGGAAGATCTTGTGGCCAGAATTGCAGTGGCTGCAGATGAGATACCTTAATGCCAGATGTGTTTCCTAATATTCGGCAGCCGTTAAGGCTAACATTCGAAAAGTGCATAGATGTAGGTGGAACACATTTTGAACAATATTTGTAAAGTAAATTCAGAATCAATACCGCTAGTAATTGTGCCATTAAATTTAAACCTTAAAAACAATAAACACCTAATGCCTCCCAAACCCGATTTTTTGGGTGAAAATTTCATAGGACAAAAAGTGTTTATTTGGCCATTTTCTACTTGATGTGCAATTTTGTACCTCGTTTTCTGAAACACTCAGTATACATAATTGTGTCCACGACTCGTCAAATGACGAGTGTCTGTATAGAAATCTTCCAGATGTGGACCATAAAGAAATATTTTCATCCTAATAGCACTCGCGATTAAAATATTCTAATACTTGTGCACTGGTGAAACTCGCATCACAGATACAGTAGTTAGGTATCTCTAAGAGCGTGAAAGGGAGACAGATCAACCAACAAAGACGAACAGCCAATTTTGTTGGTTCAATGAAATTTCCTGTTGAATATTTTCCGTATTTCTGATGGCGGCTTTGTGGAAGAAAAAGTTTTCTTCAGTTGGCCTCTCTTAGTTCACAGACAAGAATTTGAAACTGATGAAATTAGATCTTTTTGTTCGTTGTTTTTTGTTTTGCAGCTGCATATTTTTTTCCGGTTTTTGTGTTTAAATTTAACTTTCTATAAATAAGCTAATTTGCGCTTCTAGCAGACTGCATTAACCTTAAATAGCTTTAATTTACATTACTTGTGACGCTTTGGCGTTCACTCATTAAATTATCTTTGAGCTTGCTCTGCTTGGGCAGCATGTCGTCCTTTTAATAAAAGTGGGTCTCGTACCTTTAACTTATTTCTCTTGCGTAAAAAGCAGTCTCTTTCTGCGACTTGAACTCCTCGACCCGGCTTTTGCAGCCTCTTGAATAGGCACTTACTATTCAAGGTAATTAATTGTCAATTAATTGTTAACATCTTAGTGCTATATGTAATCTTACAATAATATACGATATTCACCTAGTCGGCGACCGGACATCTTAAAACTCTGTATCTCTCTACTCAGAACGCCTCTAAAATTTCCTACCGGAGTACCGTGCTGATGACCGGCCGCGTCCATTGGGTGTTTTCTATTTTTAGCGAGTATCGTTTTAAAAATTAACCTTACGTTAAAGAAGATTTTCGGTCTTCATTTTAAAGGAATTCAATAATAAAAATTTCACAGAGGACGCTCATGTGCGTACTGTTGGAATCCTCAAGATCCGCCTAACTTGGGTACGGTTTCTCTTTTTGCGCATCTCGGGAAACGACTTGCTGTTGTTCCCTTGAAGTTCTTCTGTATTTGAAATAAATGTTCGACCAATTGCTCTTAAGTTTTAAATCCTAAAACTTCATTGTACTAACATAGGAGAGATTACGCTCACGAAATAGCTAAACCTATTTATTAATTTGTTCAAAGGAGACACTTGACCATTTATTGTATAAGAACAATCAATACTATACTGCGTGTCCCACAAAAATGTCCCGGACTTTTTAATTGATAATATCTCCGCTTAAATTAACATATTTTACTTGTCTTTCATTTACAATTTATTCAATTTTTTTTCCTTTTGAAATAATATAAGTTTTTGAAAATCAGTTGAATAAACTTCAAGATGATCGATTTACTGAAAGGGGTGGAAAAATTGTTCAAAGGGAAAGTTTTAAAAACAACACTGGTGTTCTTCTTCATTCCTCAATGCCTACTGTTAAGAATAATTTCATAACGATGTATCGTACATACAACTAAGTATTTAAACCTTCTGAGAGGTTTCAAGTTTCAAGTGTTCTCAATAATAGTGTTTCAAGGACTGATAGAAAACGGTGGAATAATGGGTAAAAGTCTTCGTTCAATGGTGGCTAGAAGTAATACTTGCCTTGAGAGAAATGGAGGGTATGTCGTTGGATACTAAAATTACTTTATTTATTTAAACGTTATATAAGGTAATGATTTGTTACTCCTTAAAATTTTCGTGTGTTCAGTTTTATGGAAACTACAAAATAAGGAAGAATATCAATATTGTTTTAAAAACTTTTCATTGGAACAATTTAATTTTCTACTCCTTTCAGTAAATTGGACATTATAAAGTGGTTGTTCAACCGATTTTCAATAACATAAATTATTCGAAAAAGAAACAAAATTTACTACATTGTGAACAAAGGCAATTCAAATATGTTAATTTAAAGCTGAGATATAATTAATTAAAAATCGGAGACATTTTTACAGTACACCCGATATAATAAAAAACCAGGTGTCCGTCAATGATAAGTATATGTTCTCGTGCGTAATTTCCCCTATCTCATTACAATGGGAATCTGCTTGCTTGGACAGTATCATAAATACATACATACATACATATACCGGGCTAATCCTCCCTATGGGAGGGTAGCCGACAGCAGGCCACAATCCCCACACTTAGTCACTAGGAGGCGAGAGAGGCAGCACTGGCCGCACCTGAACTGTCAGGATCAGCAGCAGCCCAGCACAACCACCTCCCACAGTCAGGCCCGACAGCCACAGCTGGTTTACCCCGACCGCTTCATTGAGTGCAGCCCCTCCCCCCGCATATGACAGGTCAACCCCATCACACGCGGGCAGCTTCCAGTAACGCGTCATAAATAAAATTACCTCCTTATACACTACCCCCACTCACTTCTGTCCGCAGCCATCCCTCTCGCCACGTCCACAGTCAGACCCCTCTCATACAAAGCACGTCTCACCCCATCCATCCAACTCATCCGTGGTCTACCTCGCGCTCGAAGACCACTCACGTCCGACATATATATCTTTTTCACCAGCCGTTCAACATTCATTCTTTCAACATGCCCAAACCATGCAAGCACTCTTTCATCCAATCGCCTGCTCAACTTTTTGATAACACCAGTCTGCCCCCTAACCAACTCATTCCTGATCCTATCTCTTCTAGTTACTCCATACGTGCTCCTCAAACACTTCATCTCAAACACATCCAACTTCCTCCTCTCAGCTGCTCTCAACCCCCAGGACTCTGCTCCATACAACAAAACTGGCACAATCAAACTTTCATACAGTCCCCTCTTAACATTCATACTCAAACTCCTGCATTCAAAAACTTTCCTCATTGCACCCAATGTCTTACAACCTTCACTCACTCGATGCTTCACTTCTACTTCCATACTATCCTTAACAGTCACATCCGACCCGAGGTACCTAAAATGCTCTACCTCCTCTAAAACTTCCCCATTCAACCTCACATCCAAAGTTCCAAACACTCCACCTCTTGAACATCTCATCACCTTACTTTTATTCACATTTACCCTCAATTTCTGCCTTTCGCACACTCTACCAAACTCTGTAACCAGTCTCCAAACTCAGTATCATAAGTACCATCGAAATATGAAAAACCAGGCATCTGCTCACTTATGTTTATAAGTAAAAACCATTGCGTGAAAATCGAATCAACTGTCAAGAAAATGCGGCTCATCGCATTTAAATTTCAAAGGCATTTAAATGCTTAAAAGGTATGGCAAATTTTTTAAAAACCTCTTGCGAACAATAATTTAAATTACAATTCAGATAGGTATTATGTTATACAATTTGCTTGGTTGTTGTGTGCGTTTGTGACGTTTTTAAATATGCTTAATGACCGTATCTGTGACACGAGTTTTACCAGTCACAAGTATGAGAATACTGTATTTTAATCGCGGGTACTATTACAATGGATATATTTGTTTGCCATTTTTATCTTGAGATTTTTTTAAAACGATACCATTGGATCCCGTCATTTTTGACCAATCATGTACACTAGTATCTTGATTATTAACAATCTGTAGTCAATTTAAAAGTCGTTCGATAATAAAGAATATAATGAATATATGCACAGGTGTCAACACCTGCAACCGTTTACTACTAAGAATGACTGTCGTGTGTTTATTTATACGTTTTGTGTCACGCTGTTAAGAATAATTGATAGGAAAAAATTTGCACTGGCGGTCTTGGTTCCAGTTCACGGTCAATTAATACACTCATTTTCGTTGTGCAATAGCTCTATAATAAGTCACTTTCATCACAATTAGAGCGATCCATAGCCTTATATACTCAAGTTTGTATCGTGAATATCGAGTTCGGCGGGGTATTGCATATTACAATATGCTGTATTGTATATTACAATATACTGTATTGCAATGTACTGTATTGCATATTAAAATATACATACACAAGTTCGCAGTTGCTTTCAGTAATGCTGAATTTCTGTATCTTGGATACGACACGAATGGCTATAACTTCTTCTCTTGCGGCTCAAAAATGCTGTGTTCTGAGTGTTTATTACTCCTATAAGAAATTTAAGTTACCTTTGGAATAAGCTGAAAGCAAGGAAACTCCACTCAAACGAAAATTTGTTGAAGAAAGGTATTGAATCTTGTCATTTCTGACGGTGTGTGTACACCAGTTAAGAAATAAAATATTCATCTTATAAATTATGAATAGGTGAAGTTGGAGCCAGAAAATTGTGAATAGGCAGAGTCGGTGTTGGAGTCGCCAAATTCTGGAGAAATGGAGTCGGAGTCGGAGTCGCCAAATTCTGAAAAGGTGGAGTCGGAGTCGGAGTCGGAGTCGCCAAATTCTGAAAAGGTGGAGTCGGAGTCGGAGTCGGAGTCGCCAAATTCTGGAAAGGTGGAGTCGGAGTCGGAGTCGGAGTCGCAAATTTATTCCACCGACTCCGCAACCCTGCTTTCAGCATAATGCAAAGTTACTCCGACACAGTATCAATGAATATTGGGGAAGAATTAGCAATCAGAAAATGTGCACCGATAATCAACGTAATGTCCAACGAATTCTCTAACTACCTAAACTTATTCACGTAGGAAGAGCAAACCGAGTGTGAGAGGTTACTTTAAGGCATCGTCAAGTACTCACGCCACCAGTCTCACGCCAAGCTTCTATCAGTGCACTTCCCTCTTTTTGTCTGCTCTGTTTACCCAACTAGCTACCTGAACTTTATCATGAACTACTGAGAGTTTAGTTTACAAGTATTTAGCCTGCCTGACAGATGTTCAATGACTTTGTCATTTCCGTTTTTTTAACGGAAGCAGAATAAAGAAAGCTAACTTGCGAGAGTGTTGGGGTTTCGTCGCTTGATAAAGCCAACGGCTGACCTAATTTAGAGTTTAAGTTCCAGCCACCCCTTAAACTTCCAAACGATATGGAATTTCACACGAGTTCATTATAAGACTTTAATTTTACAGACAAGTTTTCACAGTTTTACAAATAATAAGTACACTGAATTACTAGCTTTAAAGTCACATCCAATTAATTTAGATCCCGTCCCCAGAATAAATAGTATTAGATTATACACTCCATTGGGTAGCACGACCGAAGCCCGAAGATGAAGCAAGTAGGACAAACAGCGATCAGGCATCAGCTACGGAACAGGCTCCTTGAGGTGTCGACCACAGTGCCGCCTACAAAGAACGGACTAATTAAGACTCTAAACAGTAACTAAGTTGAATATGCGACAACGAGAACTGAATCTTATCTCACAATATTCAAACGAGATTAATAAGGCAGAACGAACTTTCTATTTACCTGGGTCGGAAGACACCTATGAGAGAGTGAAGGTAACAAGAACCGATACCAAGAGGTCACGTCGCAAGAACAGAAAGAAGTAGGATTCTAT
This sequence comes from Morinoia aosen, assembly GCA_030386875.1. Classification (NCBI taxonomy): domain Eukaryota; kingdom Metazoa; phylum Arthropoda; class Malacostraca; order Amphipoda; family Talitridae; genus Morinoia; species Morinoia aosen. The sequence continues at coordinate 61,729,417 of CM059558.1, read as the reverse complement.
TGTCAGTAATCCGGACTGTTTATTTGTGAATCACTGACAATACCACCCAACTGAAGTATAACAGCCACAGATATACAAACAACTGATTCACAAAATAGGGTACACGAAAGCATCACAAGAAGTTAATGAATAGTTTCACATTCCTTAATCCTAAACAACGAACACGAACAAATGCGAACAAACACGAACAAACAAGAACATTTCAGTTATTCCTAACCAGCAACTCCGCCACAAAAGTAAAGTTTAGCTTTAGTACAGAACAAACTTCTTAAGATTAAATAAACGCAAACACGGGTAGTAACAAGGGTAATATAATTAGGCGATCAGATTATTGTCGGCAGATCCTGCTGAGCATGTCAGCACCAACATTTTCAGAACCCCTAATGTAGGCTACTCTGTAGCAGTAACTCTGCAACGCGAGAGCCCATCTCATCAGACGACCATTATTTGGCTTCATCGTCTGCAGGTAAGTGAGAGGCTGGTGGTCAGTTTCTAGAACGAATTCTTTTCCATAAAGATAGGTATGGAACTTTGCAAAGGCCCAGACTACTGCTAAGCACTCCTTTTCAATAGCCGCGTAGGTTTGTTCGCTCCCGGTGAGTTTACGACTAGCGTAGGCCACTGGAACTGGGACGTCGTCATGGTACTGCAGCAAGACTGCGCCAACGGCTACTCTGGAAGCATGAGTTCGGACGACGAAGACTTTACTGGTGTCCGGAAGCCTCAGCACTGGAGTCTTTGCAAGAAGGACCGGCTTCACGCGGCCACGAGCAGAGACTTTCTGACAAGCGTCACAGGACTGGCAGTATCTGCGAATGTGAGCGCTGGCACCTGGCCAGTAAAATTTGTCGAACACTTTCATTTCAGTTTTCCTGAAAGAACAGTGTCCAGAGATTAGATCATCATGAGCTAACTTTAGAACCCGATTTCTGTACAATTTAGGCATTACAAGAACGAGCTTACCTATATCCACAAAGTTTTTGCTTGAAATGCATTTTCTGTAGATCATAGAGTTATGGACAACGTACTCGTACTGGTACCCAGATTTACTCTGTTCAATTACTCGGTGGGTCAATTTACGTCTTACTCCTGCTAGAGATTTGCAAGACGTTTGATGGCGTTTGAGATCAGCTGGCGTAGAGTCAAGACTAGCGAGATCATCAAAAAGTTTTGGCTTTGACCTAGTCACTGCTCCAGCAAGTTGAGTGCCGCTAAGAGTTACGGTGGAATTTTCGTTAACGTTAACAGGGTTAGGCAAATTTTTAACAACAGACACTACATCCACATCATTACCAATTAAAACGGAGCAGAACTTAATAGGGGCTTTCACAGCTTCAACCCAGCCAGTCAGGTACGGACAAGAAATATGGCAGCGGACTACCGGAAATTCGTTAGTTCGCCCCAAATAATCAGAAATTGACACGGTACGCAGGACATTTGCATTACCTGGAATCAAGTTATCGGATACAATCAAACATGAACACCCTGTATCTCTTAAAATAGACGACACGTGAGCACCGTTAACGGTACCAGACACAAGTTCACTCTGACGCTTTGCTGCATTTAGTGCGAAATTCACTTGGTGACTTGAATCGCTCCTGGCAAACGTTGCCGGGTTTTGAGGACAATTACGTCTAGTGTGGCCTGATAAGCCACAGGCATAACATTTAGTGCTAGGAGAGCTCCGAACAGGTTTAGCATTAGTTTCAGGATACAATGATTCGTTATTGGGTGTTACGTCAAGGGGTTTCGCTCGTGAAGGTCGTGCGTCTGAGTAAGCGTCAGCTAATTGTGCCATTTCACGAAGTGAAATAGGTTTACGTTCTTTAATAAAGATACGTAGTTCTGGAGAACAAACTGACAAGAATTGGTCAATTAAAATAAATTCTCTCAGACTGTCGAAACTTTTTGTCCGTTCGGAGGATTCAAACCACTGATCGAACAGCCTACCCAAAGTCGTTACAAATTGTAAATAATTTTCGTTGGAAGAGATACGAGCTGATCTGAACGTTTTCCTATGCTGATCGGGAGTGTACTTAAATGCTACAAGTAATGCATTTTTCAGGTCATCATAGTTTGAGGTTATTTCGATAGGGAGAGACGAGTAAACTGACAACGCTTTACCTGTCAGTAAGTACCCGAGCTGAATAGCGTAGTCCCTCTCTTTAATCCAACCACGCAGCTCAGCCAAACGTTCAAATCTAACCAAGTAGGCGACCAAGTCGTCACCGTCCTCCAGAGGAGTCGGCTTAGGAAAATATTGCATAGGGAGAACATTCTGAGCTGGCTCGGCACGGCCAGTCAGTTCCGCTAACTTCAACTCATGTTCCCTCTGCTTTGCTCTTTCCTCTCTCTGCCTCTGTTTCTCTCTTTCCTCCCTTTCTTGTGCCCTATCTTCACGAGCAGCGGTCTGCTGAGAGCAAATGAAGGCAGCTAACTCTGAGCCGGTCAACCCCATGTCCTCGCCTATCTTCCTCAACTCCATCAGAGTAGGCGTAGGCCGATCCATAATGGAAGATATTTTGGTACGCGCTCAATAACAAAAGAATACTAGTTCAAATCGAAGATTCACTAGAACACAGTAAACCCAATTTTACAGCTATCGTGGCCACACGAAGCTATACCAGCGTTGGCGGCACAACAACAGGTACGGACAAAATTACGAAAATGACAAAAGGATAACTCTAGAGGTACACGAATTCCTAAGAAAGCCTCACACGAGCATCAGAACCAAACAGCCAAACAGCCAAAGAAGTGTCGTTTACACAAGGCGACCAGTTTCACCAAATAGATACGATCGCCTGCCTAGTTCCTAGCAGGGTTGCGGAGTCGGTGGAATAAATTTGCGACTCCGACTCCGACTCCGACTCCACCTTTCCAGAATTTGGCGACTCCGACTCCGACTCCGACTCCACCTTTTCAGAATTTGGCGACTCCGACTCCGACTCCGACTCCACCTTTTCAGAATTTGGCGACTCCGACTCCGACTCCGACTCCACCTTTACAGAATTTGGCGACTCCAACACCGACTTCGCCTATTCTCAGTTTTGTGACTCCAACTTCACCTATTCATAATTTATAAGATGAATATTTTATTTCTTAACTAGTGTACACAGACCGTAAAAAATGATAAAATTCAATACCTTTCTTCAACAAATTTTCGTTTGAGTGGAGTTTCCATGCTTTCAGCTTATTCCAATGGTAACTTAATTTTCTTATACGAGTAATAAACACTCAGAACACAGCATTTTTGAGCCGCAAGAGAAGTAGTTATAGCCATTCGTGTCGTATCCAAGATACAGAAATTCAGCATTACTGAAAGCAACTGCGAACTTGTGTATGTATATTGTAATATGCAATACAGTACATTGCAATACAGTATATTGTAATATACAATACAGCATATTTCAATATGCAATACCCCGCCGAACTCGGTATTCACGATACAAACTTGAGTATATAAGGCTCTGGATCGCTCTAATTGTGATGAAAGTGACTTATTACAGAGCTATTGCACAACGAAAATGAGTGTATTAATTGACCGTGAACTGGAACCAAGACCGCCAGTGCTATTTTTTTCCTATCAATTATTCTTAACAGCGTGACACAAAACGTATAAATAAACACACGACACTCATTCTTAGTAGTAAACGGTTGCAGGTGTTGAAACCTGTGCATATGTTCATTATATTCTTTATTAGCGAACGACTTTTTAATTGACTACAGATTGTTAATAATCAAGATACTAGTGTACATGATTGGTCAAAAATGACGGGATCCAATGGTATCGTTTTAAAAAAATCGCAAGATAAAAATGGCAAAAAAATATATCCATTGTAATAGTACCTGCGATTAAAATACAGTATTCTCGTACTTGTGCACTGGTAAAACTCGTATCACAGATACGGTCATTAAGCATCTTTAAAAACGTCACAAGCGCACACAACAACCAAGCAAATTGTATAACATAATACCTACCTGAATTGTAATTTAAATAATTGTTCGCAAGAGGTTTTTAAAAAATTTGCCATACCTTTTAAGCATTTAAATGCCTTTGAAACTTAAATGCAATGAGTCGCATTTTCTTGACAGTTGATTCGATTTTCACGCAATGTTTTTTACTTATAAACATAAGTGAGCAGATGCCAGGTTTTTCATATTTCGATGGTATTTATGATACTGTCCAAGCAAGCAGATTCCCATTGTAATGAGATAGGGGAAATTACACACGAGAACATATACTTATCATTGACGGACACCTGGCTTATTATTATACCGGGTGTCCTATAAAAATGTCTCCGATTTTTAATGAATTATATCTCAGCTCTAAATTAACATATTTTAATTGCCTTTTTTCACAATGTAGTAAATTTTGTTTCCTTTTCGAATGATTTAAATTTTTGAAAATCGGTTGAATAACCACTGTACAATGTCCAATTTACTGAAACAAGCAGAAAAATTAATTGTTCAGAGGAAAAGTTTTTAAAACAATATTGATATTCTTCCTTATTTTGTAGTTTCCATAAAACTGAACACACAAAAATTTTAAGGAGTAACAAATCATTACCTTATATAACGTTTAAATAAATGAGGTAATTTTAGTATCCAACGACATACCCTCCATTTCTCTCAAGGCAAGTATTACTTCTAGCCACCATTGAACGAAGAGTTTTACCCATTATTCCACCGTTTTTTATCAGTCCTTGAAACACTATTATTGAGAACACTTGAAACTTGAAACCTCTCAGAGGGTTTAAATACTTAGTTGTATGTACGTTACATCGTTATGAAATTATTCTTAACAGTAGGTATTGAGGAATGAAGAAGAACACCAGTGTTGTTTTTAAAACTTTCCCTTTGAACAATTTTTCAACCCCTTTCAGTAAATCGATCGTCTTAAAGTTTATTCAACTGATTTTCAAAAACTTAAATTATTTCAAAAGGAAACAAAATTGACTAAATTGTAAATAAAAGACAATTAAAATATGTTAATTTAAAGCGGAGATATTATCAATTAAAAAGTCCGGGACATTTTTGTGGGACACCCGGTATAGTATTGATTGTTCTTATACAATAAATGGTCAAGTGTCTCCTTTGAACAAATTAATAAATAGGTTTAGCTATTTCGTGAGCGTAATCTCTCCTATGTTAATACAATGGAGTTTTAGGATTTAAAACTTAAGGGCAACTGCTCGAACATTTATTTCAAATACAGAAGAACTTCAAGGGAACAACAGCAAGTCGTTTCCCTTTTCTCCTGCGCAAAAAGAGAAACCGTACCCAAGTTAGGCAGATCTTGAGGATTCCAACAGTACGCTCAGTAGCGTCCTCTGTAATATTTTGATTATTAAATTCCTTTAAAATAGAGACCGAAGATCTTCTCTAACGTAAGGTTAGTTTTTAAAACGAAACTCGCTAAAAATAGAAGACACCCAATGGACGCGGCCGGTCATCAGCACAGTACTCCGGTAGGAAATTTTAGAGGCGTTCTGAGTAGAGAGATACAGAGTTTTAAGATGTCTGGTCGCCGACTAGGTGAATATCGTATCTTATTGCAAGATTGCATATAGCACTAAGATTTTAACAATTATTTGACAATTAATTACCTTCAATAATAAGTGCCTATTCAAGAGGCTGCAAAAGCCGGGTCGAGGAGTTCAAGTCGCAGAAAGAGACTACTTTTTACGCAAGAGAAATAAGTTAGAGGTACCAGACCCACTTTTATTACAAGGACGACGTGCTGCTCAAGCAGAGCAAGCTCAAAGATAATTTAATGAGTGAACGCCAAAGCGTCACAAGTAATTTTAATTAAAGCTATTTAAGGTTAATGCAGGTCTGCTAGAAGCGCAAACGTGCTTAATTATAGAAAGTTAAATTTAAACACAAAAATCGAAAAGAAATGATGCAGCTGCAAAACAACAAACAACGAACAAAAAGATCTCATTTCATCAGTTTCAAATTTTTGTCTGTGAACTAAGAGAGGCCAACTGAAGAAAACTTTTTCTTCCACAAAGCCACCATCAGAAATACGGAAAATATTCAACAGGAAATTTCATTGAACAAACAAAATTGGCTGTTCGTCTTTGTTGGTTGATCTGTCTCCCATTCACGCTCTTAAAGATGCTTAACTACTGTATCTGTGATGCGAGTTTCACAAGTGCACGAGTATTAGAATATTTTAATCGCGGGTGCTATTAGGATGGAAATATTTCTTTATGGTCCACATCTGAAAAATTTCTATACAGACAATATCGAATCCCGTCATTTATGACGAGTCGTGTACACAATTATGTATACTGAGTGTTTCAGAACACGAGGTACAAAATTGCACATCAAGTAGAAAACGGCCAAATAAACACTTTTTGTCCTATGAAATTTTCCCCCAAAAAATCGGGGTTGGGAGGTATTAGGTGTTAATTGTTTTTAAGGTTGAAATTTAATGGCACAATTACTCGCGATATTGATTCTGAATTTACTTTACAAAAATTGTTCAAAATGTGTTCCACCTACATCTATGCACTTTTCGAATGTTAGCCTTAACGGCTGCCGAATATTAGGAAAAACGTCTGGCATTAAGGTATCTCACCTGCAGCCACTGCAATTCTGGCCACAAGATCTTTTTCAGACTCAATGGGTGTAGCATAGACAAGGCTCTTCACGTGTCCCAAAAATTGAAATCGAGTGGAGTCATGTCAGGAGATCTAGGAGGTCATGCAACTAGCACATTTCGCCGGATCAACGTAAATTCAAAATCAATATTGCGAGTAGTTTATTCATTAAATTTCACCCTTAAAAACAATAAACTGCTAATATCTCAATGTCTCTTTCTTCGGAAAATTTTATAGAATAAAAAGTTTTTATTTGGATATCTTCTAGTTGGTGTGCAATTTTTTGCCTCTTATTCTGAATCTGAAACACCCTGTATATTACTGACAAGTGTTTTCTGAGTAGGTAATGTAGGCATTGTCTACACTGAGAAGCATAGATATGTATCAACAGTTTTTTATTACTAAGTATGCACTAATTCATTGAAATTATAATAGTTAATTCAATGACTATGCTTCAAATCCCCAAAATTATGTATACGTGTAGATAAGGTAGGCCAGATTTGCACACTGCCTTTTCTTCTCTGTACCTACACTATGCAGGGTAACAATGCAGAAAAGGTGTCATATTATTGCTCAACTCTATGTTACATTTCGGCTATATATAATAAGCAAAAGTTGTTCTGCTTTCATCGCAGGGTTCTGACGTTTTCGGAGCGTTTTTTTACGAATAAAAGTCACTTCTAGCTTCTTTGCGTGTAATATGATACTATCTCTTATTTTCGTCTAACTTTTTACTTTGTATTGGACACTTTGTTATTTTAATAAACGCCCAGGTTCTTCTCATTTCGTGTTTTTTGGAGCAATTTGAAACGTTTCCAGCAAGAGAATTTGTACTATCGCATAAATGCAAAAACCATTGCAGCTGAGATAGTGCATTGTTTTCAGTTACAATGTGTGTGTGACTGTAAGTGAAGTTTTTGCTGGTGTGTGTAATTATTTTCATTGCAGCTCGTTTACATCGTATTTTAATTTTTTTCAAGTGTCTCAATGCCGATATAGATAACCTTACAACATTTCCAAATCTTCCTTAACAAGAAGTAATTAATTATATAACGCTACAAAACGAATACTATTTCAGTTTTTAAAAATGTATCAAGATAATTATAAAATTCTCCATTTCAGCGTATACTTGCTTACAAACTGGGGAGTGATACGAAGATAAAAATTAAACATGATAATGATATAATGAAATACAATATAACTCTGAAAGAACCAAATTACATTCAAGGAATGACTTGAGAAATGAGCAGAAATTTTTATTATTAATACATGTTAACTTGACATAAAAACACGGAATCCATATCAATTTTGATAACATGACTTGAAAACTAGAAGTCTTTGTGCACTAGACCATAGCTTCAGGTTTCGGCAAAGACTACTCATTGGCAATGAATCATAACCTAAAGACTAGAAATGTTTATGATCATTATCAATCAATGCATCATTTTGAGCATACAGAGTTACCACTCTTTATGTGAGTACAATGTATTGCATCAGCTGAAATGTTCTACAAGTAACTTGCAACACATTTAATACTATTTTCCAGTTCCTATGTATTAATTGAAGGAAAAATGAACAAAACAGAAATATACAGAATGAATTTGCGATGCTTTCAATTACTAATTCCTGCTTTTAACTACAAAATATTCATCAATGCTGGGTACATAAATTATATTTCGCACTCGTAGGTTTCTCATATATATCTGTGCAAACCCTCAATGACTAGATAACATGACGGTATTAGGTGATAGGAATAAATACGCTGTTTCATACTTAGAACAAAACAATCAACAAAAACATTGCGTATTTTTTAGATTTTTCAGCAAAGCATTCTAACTCTGTTTTGGTTTACTTTTAGTTTTAAAGAATTATAAATAATTTTTAGCAAAAATTAGAATCGAAGACACCAAAAAAAGAGCGACTCCAACCACGACTCTACCACATCCGAATGAACGACTCCGACTCCGACTCCGACTCCACCACATTCGGAAAAGCGACTCCGACTCCGACTCCGACTCCATCACACTTCAGAGTAGCGACTCCGACTCCGACTCCACCCTAAAACATCCGACTCCGGCGACTCCGACTCCCGACTCCGACTCCGACTCCGCAACCCTGGTTCCTAGCTGATCTAACCTGATTCTTGTGCACAGTCACTTGACTAATGACATTAAAACGCATCAGGAGCATCACTGTCTCCACTTTCGGCTGCAAACCTCTAGGATAATTTTCAACAAGAAAATAAAGGAACGATGAATAATTACCAAAATACGAGCACAATCGAATGGAAGTTATGAAACAAACCAATCCTGTCTACAGCGCCACTTGTTGGGGTTTCGTCGCTTGATAAAGCCAACGGCTGACCTAATTTAGAGTTTAAGTTCCAGCCACCCCTTAAACTTCCAAACGATATGGAATTTCACACGAGTTCATTATAAGACTTTAATTTTACAGACAAGTTTTCACAGTTTTACAAATAATAAGTACACTGAATTACTAGCTTTAAAGTCACATCCAATTAATTTAGATCCCGTCCCCAGAATAAATAGTATTAGATTATACACTCCATTGGGTAGCACGACCGAAGCCCGAAGATGAAGCAAGTAGGACAAACAGCGATCAGGCATCAGCTACGGAACAGGCTCCTTGAGGTGTCGACCACAGTGCCGCCTACAAAGAACGGACTAATTAAGACTCTAAACAGTAACTAAGTTGAATATGCGACAACGAGAACTGAATCTTATCTCACAATATTCAAACGAGATTAATAAGGCAGAACGAACTTTGTATTTACCTGGGCCGGAAGACACCTATGAGAGAGTGAAGGTAACAAGAACCGATACCAAAAGGTCACGTCGCAAGAACAGAAAGAAGTAGGATTCTATTGTCAGTAATCCGGACTGTTTATTTGTGAATCACTGACAGAGAGTACAAAAACAATAGATCAAACAGTACCTTATACAAGAGATATAAAGAACATGAAAAAATTCTTCGAAAGAAAATCACTGAAGCAAAACAAACTCACTTCCACCAGGCACTGATAACGGCTAAAAATAACCCGAAGCGAACTTGGGAAATCATTAGTGAGGTAGCCCTATATAAAAATTTAGATCGCATAAGTAATTTTGAAAATCCCTTGGCAACAGCCACGGATTTCAACACATTCTTTTCACAAGTAGGGGCTCAAGTGTTCAGTGAGGTGTGTACCAATCCAGATGAAACGACAATTGAAAATTCATGCCCCACTGCACCCTCGAGGACTGATGTCAAGTGGAGACCACGCCCTGTCGATTTACCAGAGTTACGAAACATCTTATACTCACTAAAAAACACAAAGGCAGTTGGACATGATGGTATCAGTCTTCAATATATCAAAGACAGTTTCCCTGTTACAGCACCATGGATTCGTCTGATCATTAATACATCAATAGTAACCAATACGTTTCCAAACCAATGGAAACACTCCATTATTAGACCGTTGCACAAAAGTGGTGACCTAAATACAGAATCTAACTACAGGCCCATCAGTCTTTTGCCTGTCATGTCCAAACTATTGAAGAAAGTGGTGACAAATCAACTGTCATTTTACCTGGACGAGTCACATTTACTCCACCAAAATCAATATGCCTATAGAAGAAATAATAGCACTCAAGACGCTCTGCTCAATATATCTGAAAAAATATACAGTGACATCGATCAAAAGAATGTAACACTCTTGCTGCTACTCGATCTCTCTAAGGCGTTCGATAGCGTCCAACATGAAAGACTTCTACGTAAAATACTGAACTTGGGAATAGACACGCAATGGTTTGAAAGTTACTTGTCAAATAGATCTCATGCAGTCCGCATAGAAAACAAATTGTCCCCATTCATTCAAAACAATTTTGGTGTTCCCCAAGGATCCATTCTTGGACCGCTACTGTTTTCTATTTTCATTAATGATTTCCCTCCAATGCCTTCTAACACACGGATCTCAATGTATGCAGATGATGTTCAAATTGCAATAACAAGTTCTGTATCGGAAATACCACAGACGCAAGTTAAAGCCGAAACTTTACTGACTAGACTGAAATCATGGTACGACCGAAATGGTCTCAAATCAAATACTAATAAAACACAATGCATTATTTTTGGATCCAAAGATGCAATTAAAAAAACTTCAGATCTTACTCTTGCAGTTGGAAATGATAAAATTAATGCATCAGAAAAAGTTAAAAATCTAGGTATCTGTTTCGATAGAAATATGTCCTTCAAATCTCACGTTGAGACTACTTGCAACAAAATCTACGGAACTTTAATGTTTTTTCATCGTATAAAAAGTATGCTAGACGAAAAATCCAGATTATTAGCCATTCAATCCCTTGTGTTATCGCGCATTGACTACTGCAGCCTAGTATGGGGAGACTTACCTCAATACCTTCATAGGGACTTACAAAAATGCATGAATTTTGCAGCCAAGGTGGTATGCAACGGTAATTTCAAAAGAAGTGATCACGTAACCCCTCTCCTCAATAAACTCGGCTGGATCCCTATCCAAGAAAGGCTCCTCATGCAGAAGGCCCAATACGTATTCTCCTCGTTATATCTTCCTCAGAGCAATGCTGAGAGAGTGCGTTTCCATCCACCCACTGTAACCAATCAAAAACCGAACAGAAACAATAATGTCTTAGTCAACTATCGTTCATCTCACTTAGGGCAGAAGGCTCTGTCCATATCAGGCGCCTTACTGTGGAACAAACTTCCCCTGAGTATTAAAGTCCCTCAAAGACCGAGAGAATTTAAAGCAAAATAACTCGTCATCTTGTGTCTCAATAATAATCCTTAGTTACAGAACATACTGAATGAGTACTGACGAATCTCCTTTACCTGGTATCTCCATTGCTGAACAATCTCCCTCGCTCATTATTTTATAATTCAAGACATCAAACAACAGTTTTGAAGTATGCTTAGGTATTATGATTTGACCGCCTATACGTTGTCATTTGCGGACATGCTTACTTGTATATGTGTGTACGTATATAGGTGTGTGCGCATATGGGTGTGTATATGTGCACGTACAACTGTGTGCACTAGAGTAGATGAACCAGTCGAAGGTGCATTTTATGTCATTCCTCTCCGTTTCTGTGCAAGCATCAAACTAGACCGTCATGGTACCTATGTGTGTGTGTGTTGATCAATTACAGACATTCTGCCCCATATTACAAAGATAATGTATTTTTTATAATAGGAAATTGTAAAGCATCCATGTAAAAAAAATAATTCCGTTGTGTGATCATCCATTTATACTGCAGTAATATACATATTCGGCTTATAGTTATATGCTTGTAATAATGTGATACCTATGTTTGTTTATCAATTGACGACAATTTGCGCCATATTTCAAAGATAATATGATTTTTTTTTCTAATATGAAACCTTTATAGGACATTAATGTTTTCTTTCTTATTCACGTCCCATAATCGTTTTCATGTTTCTGACTTAAGTAGACTGTTTTGTGCCACTATTTTTAGTACGAAATTTTATAAAATTCATGCTATAATAAAAGATATTTTCTCCGTTTCCCTCGATTGGAATTCTGGTTTATACTGACTAGTTTACGCTGATATTTGCGCACATGCTTACTTGTGCAAATGTGTACGTGTCCACGCTATGCGTATGACACTCTGTAGAATGCGTATGTATTGCCTCGATGCATAGAAAGAAATGCATTTGTGTATGCTTACGAGTTAGGTGTAAATATATGCGTGGGTATATGTGTGCATGTGTATGTGTAAATATTTACATGTAAACGTGCACATATATGTGTACTAAACTGACAACTAGCATTTTACTAGAGATAATGGTCTTTTTTCTGTGCACTCTCAACTTGTAACATTACCTAACTCGTCATATCTTTAGTATTGTAAAGCATTCATGTAAAAACTATACATTTGTTGTGCGATCATCCATTTATATTTAAATAAAATGCTTGTTAACTAATGACCGTTATGTTAAAATTGTTGAATCAGAAATACAAAACCTATAATCTTCTTGGTTCTCATGCTTATATGTACACATATGTATATATGTGTGCGTGTGTGTGTGTGTGTGAGTGTGTGTATAGATATACACACACATGCATACGTATGTGTACATATGTGTGTATATGGATATATATTTATATATATATATTTTTCTTTTTTTCATGCTTCCTTAAAATGACACTTGTGAACATTGACCGAAACAAGCGATTTCATATATTATTTCCTGGCGTCAAGAATTGCGAAGTTTTATGTCATGTACATGTAAACTGTCAAAAGTGTTTTCACCCCACAATGAAAATGCATCGTCCATGAAATTGTGTTATCTCTTACAATCATCATTACATGTATTATCAAATGTAGACTAAGCTAGATTAGGAGTTCATTGCCCTCAATAATTTCTTTTGACTAGTGACACGAGTTTTTCAATACTCGTGTGTGTGTATCATCTAAGTGTATTAATTTTAAGATATTTTAAAAACCAATGATGGTACTTGTGTACCATCTCTATTGGAAATAAACCGTTTTTCTTTTTTTTTCTTTTCTTAAGCTCTGTCATTTCATATACTCTTCTCATATTTATACTCTAGAGTTGTTATTTTAACATTTCCGATGAATTAAAGTGTGATTTAAGAAAATGGAGAAATTTTTAATAACTAATGTGATTCTGAAAATGTCATTCATTAGTGAAAATCAGGTATTTTTCATGCCACGCGACCTTGTTTTCATTTTAATCTAAATTTTGATTGAATTTAATAGTACAGTGCTGGTAAATAAAATCCTATCGCTATGAGTAGTGTTTTTGACGTATATGAGAGAGCTGTTAAAAGAAAACATGGCTTCACATTCAAGTGAAATGAAATATAGGACGCGTTTGGTTGCGTTCTGCTACATATGTGGCACATTCACAGGTCCAAAGCGTAGAAGGAACATTAGTGAATTTGAAAAGCGAGCTAACTCCTCTCACTTTCAAGTGAAGCTTGGAAATCAAGATAAGCCTTGGGCACCTCATATGGTAGGTCATTTCTGCGAAGAAAACTTGCGTCTATGGACTAAAGGAAAAAGTAAAATGCAACATCTATGGCGGAGTAGCCATAGGACACTCAGTACACATGAAAGACAAATATTAACACATCAAAACAGTATTGGAGCTACTCTTACATCAAGAACACAAATGGATCATTTGGGTTGATCTAAAAATGATCATTTTTATGTTATGGCAGCAGTGGCTACACAAAACTACTTTGATTAATTGTAAGAAATACTAGGCCTTAGAAACAATTTCTTAAGGCGCTCAATACTGACAGTGACTGTTTTAAGTGTTTGTGTGACGCGTTCTCAGGTGTAGCGACAGACAAACTCAAAGCAGCTATTTTCGACAGCCCTAAAATTAGGAAGCTGATTAAAGAACAAGCTTTCACTCAATCTTTGACTGATGTTAAACAAAATGGCTGGGGAACATTCATTTCTGTCGTCAGGAATTTTCGTGGAAACAGGATGTCAAAGGAATATATAGAGATAGTGTAATCTTTATTGGAAAGTTTCCAGATGTTTAGTTGCAACATGAGCATTAACATGCATTTCTTAGACAGTCATATTGAATCATTTTGGAAATCTTTGGGAACGTGAGTGATGAGCAGCGATGATTGCGTTTTTTTTGCCAAACTTCCTTCCTCATCCAGAATGATCATCATTCGAGGCCATCGAGGCCATTTCTGGACCACGCGAGCGAACAAGCAATTACACGTAGGCGATTTCGTTACAATTTTAAACAATTTAAACAATTTTAAACAATTTATTTACCACAGGTGATACAGAGGTAGAATGTTTCTTAAGTCTATTACAATGGTCTAATTTGAGTATAGCTACCTGTGGGCCCGAACAAGGCCAGCAACTTCTAGGGCATCCTATCATCACGTTATTCTAAGGTGTACAATAATGTTTAACCTAGTTCACTTAACCTAGTTTCGCATTAGACTGATCATTGAGACAATTAACTCGATATTAAACAAACAAACATTTATTTAATGCTGTATTTTACAATATAGGTCAAATCGGCTATATTCAACAGTATGTTCGATAAAACGATACAAGAGCAGACTGAAGATCGGTGATGTTACCCAAAGCAAGTTACATTATTACATTATCATTAGTTACACCCAATTGAAATTCAAGGACGTATCGCCGATGTGTTATGGCCGGGCAAGGACGAACCTAAGGGACGTAACATGGTTAAATCACCTTCGAATCGTGGGCGAAATGTCCACTTGAGGACGAACTTTTGGCTCAGATACGTACGCGGCCGTCCGCGATGATCAGACATGCTAAGTCCATGCTACGTCCCTGCTCGACCCATTTCACCGGCGATACGCACATGATTCGCATATGGCCATCCTTGAATTTAGCATTAAAAAACAAAACTTTCGGCCGCGCACAGACGAGATTTATCGCCTCTAAGCGACCCTCAAATATAAATATATATATGTATAATCACATATATATATATTTATATTTCAGGATCGCTTAGAGGCGATAAATCTCGGCTGTACGCGGCCGAAAGTTTTTGTCGAAAGTTGTCGTTTTTAAAAGGAACACTCAAATATATATATATATATATATATTATTTATATACCATATATATATAAAAGAAACTTTTAGCCTCCCTTAATTGCACGACAAAGATGTTTTAAGAGGGGAAGGAGGAAGGCACCATTTAGTATGGAGTTGAGGGAACGCGGAATCTATGCACAAGGTGCACAGAAACAGGAAGCTAAGAAAGAAGTTCATGAAACAAGAAAAAGTTGAACAAGAAAGTAGTAGGTGCTGAAAAACAGGACAGCAGTGAACCGAAAAAAGATGGTCCGTATCAAAACAAAAACCTATTCTATTTCAACAAAAGGAAGCCTACCTAACCTTCAGCTCAGGCCCTCACATAGTCCCCCTGGGAGCGCTAACTCCCATAGATACAATAGTTGTATCCCTCTGAGGGGGATTGATTACATACATCATCATCAGAGAATAATTCTTGCACCCCGTTCTACAGTCACATGCTATATGTTTTGTACCGTGTATAATTTACAAAGATTACTTACTCTAACACTAAACGTAGTGACATCTTACAGCGCTTTGTATACTACGCATTGTTTATATTCAATAAATATACTGAGCAATGAGCTGCAGGAATGAAAATCCGTTTGGTCACGTACATTGAGGGAACAAAGTTAAAACCGTGCTGAGTGTGAAAGACAAGAAAAAGAGTGGATTGTCCTGAAATTAAAAAGCTATGAGGCGTAACAAAACAAAATACAGAAAATTAAGAATATTACAGCTCAAATGAGGTTCATTTCACAATTCTAAATCTCTCGTATTAGCTGCGGTATAAATACAACCATATCGTCACTCATGAATTAATCAAGTCCTGCACTTAGCAGTTGTGAAACATTACGCGTGAGGAAGATCTTTGTATAAATTTTGGTAGATGGGTGGTACGAAATTTAGCAGGTGCATTAAGTCTTCGTACTTTTCCTTGCTGATGAAAATACTGTCCGAAGAACTTTCCAAAATTATTTCATGGCCTGGCTTCGTAGGATAATTAAGTTGGTATTCCTCGTCCCCTTCTGTTGTCTTGTAGAAGACTGTTGCAGAATTTCTACCTACCTTAAAGGCTCTCAGTTTCATAAAATTGAGTTTTTTACTAGCATTTGTGCGAGTTGAATTGAAGTGGAGGGAATCAACGAGTGTATCTATCCCAACAAATCTATCTTTCATGTCAATAACTTTGAATGGATTAATTTTCCTTGATTTTGAGACCAATTCGTACCATTCTTCTTTAGAATAGATTAATTTGTTTTGAGCCATTTTTAAATAATTGCGAAATCTCTATCATTGGGCAAATAGCTATGGCCAGTTTCCATGAAAGTGTGCTCCCAAGACTCAAACGCTTTGATGTCACACATGTACATGAAGAAGCACATAACCGCCTTGTTTCTATTTTGTCCCCCGCAAGAATCACTGAATGTTTGAACATTTTTTATTTGGAAACAATCTATAGAATTCAGGTATGCTAAAATGCTTGAACAGATTTCTTTTGATCCTCGTTTTCCTTCACTCTCTAGGCACATGGCCATATGACCTCCGTTGTCTTTTCCAGTATTAATACCTACGTTGTACACCCAAAGTTGACGCTTATAAAACACGGATGAAGTATTTAGTCGTGGCAGTGGTTGAGTTTTCTGTCTATCGAACGTAAATGACAATAGAGATGTATCATTTTTTGCTAGCTCTCTGTACTGATTTAGCTTCGATCTAGCATTTTGAGCTCGACTATGATGTTTTTCCAGGTCTGATTCAATATCCGTTTTGCTCAACAAATCTGCCGATTTCATTTTCATTGCCACTGCATCGCAAACAGTACAGGTATCTGTTTTTGGAACATAAATACCAATCTTATACCTGGCGAATTCCCCGTAGAAAATGGGTTTACTCACATATTTGGTATTACGTTCGGTTTGGTTTTTGATATAGAGATCGTAAAGAATAGGTTTTGACAGATTTTCATTGAAATATAACTTACTACTGTTCGAATAGTGGCTGGTAAATTTTGGATATGAGTCTAACAAATTCCTAATGCTTTCTTTTTCGTATTCTGATATTCTGTTATAGCAAACTGATCCCCTTTTATCAGGAGAACACATTTTCCCTTTACATTTCTTCTTCAAACAATACTCGATTCGCATTTTAGAGATTCCAAGGGTTTTGAGATACACTTCTTTACAAACCCTAATATTTTCTAAAACATAAGTGCGAGACTTGGACTTCTTACTACTTGCGTACACTCTTTTTGGCGGGTTTTCAGTTATTGTATTGATAATGAAATTTGACTGCGCTTGCCAATTTTGACTACTCCAAAATCTTTCGAATAAATTTTTGCGTTTATTTTCTGGTAAGTCATTACAGTTGTAACGGCAGTTACACTGGTGATATACAAATTTTTTCCTTACCAAATATTTACCGTTTCGCGTGAAATAGCAGCGTCCAGAATTCCTCGCTAATTTCCTCGCAATATATGGGCGTTGCAATGGTCCAAGAGGACTTCGTAAAACTTCCGTACTGGGACCCATTTGCCCATTCGAACTTGAATCCACTGCTGCTGCGACAGACGAATATGTCACTGCAGTCGTTCCGGATGTCGATGCGACTGCTGACTCCACGCTGGAAACAGTCGCTGGCCTCGTTTGATGACCTGAAAATCAAAGAATTCATTGCAATCCGAGAATGACAAGCATAGAACAGATCAGTAAATAAAATTTTAACCGAATTAAAAATACGATGAAGTGTGGGCACAGGGTCTCCAAACATGGTAGAATGTGTGCCGCTAAACACTATCCAAACCCAGCATGTTTATCATGCACTTATAGCCTGTACAGTCCAAACTTTGCTTTGCCTGTTACATGATATCAATGCAGTGCCTAGATTCTTCCCTGCTGTTCCGTCTTCATATTCAAACTGCTTTATGAAATCCGATCTTCTTTCCTGACAGCTGTAAGATTTCATAATTTGCAGAGCGCAAATCTTGCTGAGTTTCTAATTATATACGTTTTCATTCAAGACTGATGAAATTTTTTTGGAGACTCACAAATACTCCAAATTTAATTACTATTTGCAACGCATCGTAAGTTACAGCTTGTTTCATCTCACTCGTCTAACCTCCTTTTAGAATTCATAACGAAGAATTAATTCCGTACAACTGCCTCCAATAATCCCAAATTTTTTTGCGCTTTTCTGCCTCATTTCAGTATTCTATACTCGAATCAAGATTTGCGGCCTGACTTATTTTCAAGTACGAAATAGAACTCAACCTCCTCTAACATGCCTTTATTCAATGTTACGTTCCTCATCCTTAGAGCCTTATTCATAGCTCACCTCATACTCACACCGCCATTTACGTTTTACGTCTAACTCATACTTCCTAATAACTTAGCCTTTCCATAATATTTATCTCAGACGAAAGCATACACGCTTCTCATAAGTATCATAAAGCCTGTTGCGGTAAAAATACCTAATTTTAAGCTTCAAATAAAGAAAATTAAAAATCAAGGGCTCAAAATCAAGAACCTCTAAGCCCCTAGCAATATGTTGAACGTGACAGAAAGAAATGGTGTTCATAGGTAACAAAATATTAGTGTAATAAAAACTAACTCTCCACATAAAATTACGTAAATGTATCCTTCCTTGAAGAGCGGGTGGAAAATTATTTCATCTGAATACAATAATTCCGTTCATTTTGAAATAGTGTCTAATGAACGGAACGCACTCAGATATATAGGATAAAATGAAAAAGTAACAAGAGTTTATATCCTGAAAAAAGTAAGTTCATTTCTATAAATGAAATGCCATTCGAAACTGAGGAGTGCTATTTTGCACTGCGGTGATGGGCGCGGCTAAGTGTTGATCTCAAAATAATACCTAGTTCATGGAGTGTTTCGGACGGACTAATGGAGGTGTCCAGTCTATCCAATGGACCAACAGCGGAAGGGGCAGAGGGTGCGCTAGCCAAATATTCTGCATCGTCAAAAATGCAAGCCTCAACCGCCTGCGGCGATATTTGATCCGCTCCGGTATCATCTGAATGCAACAAATAAAAAAGCTTAAATTAAAAACATCGTGAGAAACAAATTTATGCTGAAACAAAAAGTCAGACAAATTAACAAATAGAACAGTGAACTAACTATTACGGCTACAGGGCTTCATTGGCTGCTATTAGTCATGTGTGACCCGTAAGGTAAGAAAATCTCTATTGTAGTGTATCAGTCAGCGGAAACAACGGGGCGACAAGACGAAAAATTTTCCGCACATTACTTCTGTTCTTACGAGTGGACGAGCTGTCAAAGAAGAGACACACTGAATGTGCGTAGTGCAATGGGTGCGACATAACTGATCGCAAATTCAAATATTGTTAGTTTGGCAAAAATTTTCTAAGTTTAAATGGAGTCTGTGACTCACTCATAACGATAGAGTACAGAGTAACGATAGGTAAGTACACAAAGTCTGCTTGCATGGATGGTTCAGCAGATTCGCTACGAGTACGTTAATGTTCGAGTACAATACATGATACAAATTATATAAAATTGCTAATCATGTTAATTCATTTACTGTCTGTCAATTAGATAAATTGCGACCAATTTCAGCGACATGCTGAAAAAAAGTGTAAATAGAATTACAGTCAATCCGATAAAATGGAAAATGAGTGCTCAAGGTATATGAGACAGTCGTGTCGAACTTGAATAGTTTCTTGAAGTAGAAAAGTTGGAGAAGAAAAGATGGAATTAGAGCCAAATGGGAACACTCTGGATGAATGCTGTGTTTGAAGAGGACAGGAGTGTCGACGAAGTTCAAGTAAGAGAAGGTACATCGAGATGTGTGGATGCAAGGGAGTGCGTATGGCCATGAGAGTGTATGAAGTTAAGAAGAAAAAATCCTTTGTTGAGTGCTGAAATTAATACTTGAATGGCTGACTCAAGTTCATACGCGGTGGCCAGAGGTAAAATTATTTGAAGTGCTGGTAATACAATCCTTTGATGATTAAGCTATGAAAGCTGGTAAGAATTTTTTGTACATAATCCAGCAAAATTAATCAGTCTGCTATATAAGCAATAAGCGACGGAAATGGGCGCGAGAAATGCTTGGATTTGATTAACCATATTCCGGAGTTTACGTGGTTTTCAGCTGGAGGAAAAGTAGTTGATACAACGATAATAATTTGAGACGTAGTGTGTACAATATGTGAAAGCATCTGCATGCGTTGATTGAAACATGCTGGATTGTGCTTCTGCTAAAAAACGAAGATGTGTATGAGTACTGAGAAAGACCACAAAAAGAAAAAGAAATGCGCAAGGTAACCACGGTATGAGGCTGAATGAGT
The DNA here is from genome assembly GCA_030386875.1 of Morinoia aosen. NCBI lineage: Eukaryota > Metazoa > Arthropoda > Malacostraca > Amphipoda > Talitridae > Morinoia > Morinoia aosen. The sequence continues at coordinate 61,708,868 of CM059558.1, read as the reverse complement.
AATCAAGACATTACTAGAGCAGATTGAAGAAATGAGGACCGTACCAAATCAGTACGGGAGATGAAATAAGTTGAGAGCAGCAGGGGGAACTCAAAATCTGTCCGGCTAAACTTGCTTGGAGTGTACCTGGGAAACTAATATCAGTACCAGACACGAAACAATAAAATTACGCTCGAAATCGTACGATTTGAGTGTTTTAATACTGCTGCATACACATACAAGGAAACATATAGGTCTTGTTATGGCACATGTTCGAAACCACTAATGAGAACTGTAAAAATTTGAAACTGAAACCTCTTCCCCTAACTTCAATGCATAGAGATTCAGGTTAATTAGAACATACCTAATTCACAGAGTACTTTTGAAGGAATGATGGAGGTGCATGAGATTTGCATTGGAGCCATGGCGACAGTTCGTGACGCGGGCTGCGTCAAACGATAATTTTTTTGATCGCCAGGATTGCAGTGAACCATTGGTTGCGGTTGTGGGCTGTCCACTGCGTTGTCATCTGAATCGAGAAGCATTGATAGCATCAAATGAAAGGGACTCAGAGTCCGTTTTTATTCAATCCGCTCACAGCAGATTAACCGACTGCTAACATTCAATGTTAAACAAAAAATTAAGTGACCAAATCGTAAGCTTTTTCAGCAGTGAACGTCTTTAAGGGAAATTAATGATCACTCCATTTTTTTCCTTCTCGAGATAAATTTTCCAACCTTGGTTTGTCAAATAAGACATAGAAGAACAAATTAAGACTTATATAATCTCTTTAGTGTTGAAGACTACGAAATTAATAGAACTGAAAATGATTATTTTGTTTTGTAAGCTTCGTGCACCTTGTGTTTGCGTTAGTCAAACGTATGTATACTCTACGACAAAATTTTATTTACAGAAAATCGAAATAAACGTTACCCTGTTAAATCAGCGACAAGTTTCAGTTCACTACAGTATTTGGGGTAATCATTGCGAATAGCAGTTGTAGTCGCAGAAGTGGTGGTAGTACTAGTATTAGTAGTAATAATACTAACCGTAATAATGATAAAACTAGTAAACGTAATAATATAAATAATGGAAATAAAAGTATAAATAATAACAAAAATAATAGTGGTAATAGTAGTAGTGTTAGTAGTGGCAGTAATGGTAGTAGTGGTTAGAATAGTAATGGTTGAATCAACAACGGTAGCCACAGTAATGGTAGTAATAGTTGTTATAGCAATAGTATTACTAATAATTTTAGTAATTGTAATGGTACTAGTAGCGGTAGCAGCAGCATTAGCAGGCGTAGCATTAGCAGTAGTAGCATTTGCAGTAACATCATTAGCAGTAGGAGCATTAGCATTAGCAGCATCAATGTTAAGAAATTGATTCGCGTCAAAACTTACTTAATTCACAGAGTATTTTAGAAGGAATGATAGAGGTGCAAGATGTAGGCAGTGGAGGTTTTGAGACAGTAAGAGATGACACCTGGGTCATGGTGCGGTGTTGTTCCTCGTCAGGAAGGCAGTTCTCCATCACGGGCGGTTGTTGGTAGTCATCCACTGCGTTGTCATCTGAATGAAAAATGTAATGATGTAATCAAATCCGAATGTATCTTTAAATCCGACTAGGAATGACTCGTTACTCGGTGAGGATCTCCAACCCCAAGCTAGTGGAGCATTTTTAGTTGCGCATACGATGAGTTGCGTCTATATAAGTGCTGTCTGGGAGACACGAAAAATCTCACTAACCCCTTAATAACCAAGTCGTGACAATCGGTGTTCTTTCATTGGCACTGTGCTGACTTGTATGTATTGAGATGTGCTATTCAAAAACACGATACGCCTCTATTATCTGTAAACACTAGGCCAATGTGCTTATACTGCGAATTTATAAAAATTCTAGAAAGAAGAAACCACTAAAAAAACTGATCATTCTATTCTCCTAAAATTTTTCGGATACCCACTTTCAGTCAAAAATCAATCGGTAAAAAAGGCACAGGAAAAATTACTAAAATGGGAAAAGATCAACTACAAATGTACATCAACAAAATGAACACAAAATACCCATAGGTATGATACAAAAATAATGTATGGAGTTACTATCTGTAGGGGGGTGCGAACTATCAGAATCATTATTGAAAATATGTACACTGTACAGGCTTTAGAACTCAGAGCTGTGAAATCGAAGCTTCAGCTGTACGTTTACACGTACGTAAATCTGTGTTGGTGGCCCGGGCGGTACCCACGTCAATCTCGCATATTCTGAGTGTGCGTGTGCTGGTCCGTGTGCGTACATGTCTCGTCACAACCACCAAGACTCCCTACCATGCGCACTTCAACAGCTGCCACACATCACTGAGTGACTTGACTCTACATAGTGCGAACATTTATTATCGAATAGCTCGGCAGTATAGGTACCATTTCACAATGAAATAGAATACAATGTATTTCATTTTACACCTAAATGTCACTGCCGTTTTAAACGACACATGTTATATAACGAGTTAGACCAAATAACAGCCCAGTTACTGCGATACTACCGTATGTCAAAATGTATTGTTCACATGATTATTATTATTATTAGTTAATTTAAGCCTCCCTATCCACAACAAATGCGATCCAAAGAGAGGATGGAAGAAGACACCATTTAGTATGGAGTTAGGGGGAACGCGGAATCTATGCACAAAATGCATAGAAACAGTAAGAATAGAAAGAAGTTCATGAAACAAGATAAAAGTTGAAGAATAAAATAGTAGGTGCTGAAAGAACAGCACAGCATTGAACCTAAAAAAGATGGTATGTAACAAAACAAATACCTATTCTGTTTTAATAAAAAAAGCCTACCTAACCTTTAGCTCGGGCCCTCACATTGTCCCCCTGGGAGCGCTAATTCCCATAGATACAATATTTCTATCCCCCCTGAGGGGTGTATTGTTCAAATGTCACAACGTATTTGTAACAATGCAAATCTCATCTAGTTTCTATTATAAACTGGTTAATTCGAGCAACTACCAAGTCCTTCATAATATCAATTAAATAAAAAATATTCTAGTGCTGAAGTGTTCTGTAAGTCGCCTTTCAAGCGTATTTACGCCAAATGAATTCGATGACTTTACTTAGAAATATTCCTAAAATATTTTATGTACTCATATCGGTATATTTACTTGTCACTTCCCTCTCGTTTAATATATTACTATTTCGATCGTAAAGGGCAAAATAAATGAACCTTTATGCTCTCATTGGTGATGAAACTTCACGCTCACAAACCAGGTAATAAATGTTATGGATTTCATCACAAATAATGCACCTTTTTTGTTCACGTCAGCAAATTGTGTACAGCCTCTGTTGACACCCCTTCAGTTATCATTTGACAACAGGTATAACGTTTCATCAATACCTAATTCTGTTCAGTTGCGCTGACGATAATGAAATATTTTTTAAAGAATATTAATGCTCGTGGCCACATTATAGTTTAATACTGCAGAGTTAGTAAATTTTTTCCGTCTTAACGTGACAACTATAATATGAGAAGTCTTTCAATAATTGAAGACAATTACATGTAGTTTTTCAATATTTATTTATTTTGTCGTTGTTTATTATTAGTTCTCATTTATCGTAACTTCCATTATTTACTGCTAATTTAGTTTTGATTGTTTTATTAGTGAGCCAACCAGAAAACAAATGCATCCAATAAAAATATGAAAGAACAATTATTTAGAAATCACTACTGCACACTATGAAAATTAAGGGCTTTTAGCATTTGGTACATTTCTAGATATATTTGATGATAAATTTCTTTCCTTTTTACTCCTCTTTAACATTCCCCACCTTTCCCCTTCTCCGGTAGGTGCACGAATGTAAAACTATCTGGTAATTATAATTTATCTCCTTCCATATTGCATTTAAGCTCGCAATGAGCAAAGCCTTTTCGAAATCACGACGGGCACAGTTTTCTAAGCAAGTGCATAACCTAACTGCCTTTGCGACATCTGGTAACTCATTATAGTTAGACGATACAGCGATTTCTGGCAATGAGGCAAAGTCTGGACCTGTGCACTTGACGGTCCCTCCACGCACACGAACGCAGCAACACACGTTCATGTAAATGTGCGAGGTTGACATGGGTGGGCCAGGCGTGCCGTAGTTAGAATAAGAATGATTAGGTTTCCCATTACTCAACCAACCTGAAAGATGTTTGATTGAAACTCAATTAAATGTTACAGCTAAAATGACATGATCAAATTGCGGCAAAATTTACTGGAAAGATGATTGTACTCTCACGTAAACGAAACAAATCGCTATGCTTATTCACTTCAAAACATCTACGACGTGTTCGTACTTACGTCTGTGCGGCACTGTCAGCTCGCGAGCATCGGTTTCAAAAGAAAACGATTCGTGACGTGAATAATGTTGGATGGATCAACATTTATTTTGACTTCTAAAATGACGAGAGGTTCTATGAACAAGACGTAATTTACTTGAAAAATGGTTCCATTTCTACAAAGCAGGAGAAAAAATGCGAATCTTCAAATTTGATGAAAATTACGTCGTAGTGCAAAAATAAATTTGTCATATAATACATTGTATTTTAACAGAGACAAATTCGTTACTTACCTCCAAACAAACGACGTCTAACTCTCGAACGCTGTTCGATTGAATGCTTGAGGATTTTAAAACCTCTGGAGGATCTTGCGCACACTTCCATCTCTCACGATGGCTGACACGAGACTGGTCTGGTGATTACCGCCAAAGTTGTGACATTATGCGAAATACGGTCCGAGGAGATCGCTTGAGAATCTTGACAATACATTGATACCAAGTCATGATTTTATCTCTATCTTTTGAATATGTTTTACTATAAGTAAGAAAAGTCAGTGCGATCTAATGTATTGTAGTTTTCGCGAATAGAAAGCTTCAAACTCAGAGCATTTTAGATATTCAATTTATTGTTCTATATCTTCGCCATTTAATGAACATCATAAAACAAATAACAAATTGTTTTCAACCCTCAAACAAACCTTTAGTTCTCTGTAACTACGTTAAGCCATTGATTTACTTCAACACATTGACAGCTGTGCGCAAAAACAGTGATTCATGTAGCACACCACTTTTCACATGTACTTAGGTGCGGGTAGTATCATGGGAACATTATTGCGCTCAGAATTAATTATGAATAATATTGTTCGTGATGGTTTGAAAGTTGTTGAGTAAATATGACACTATGCAATGAAAATGTAAAGTTTATTTGTTGAATGGCTCAATAAAATTCTGTACTTTTTTTGCTGTTAGAACAAAAATTGCTGTGGTAATAGAAGACGGAAAACTTCGGTCGTGTGGGAAAGTTGCGCTGATAAAGCTACTTCCTATTAAAGGTTTTATGAGTTTGAGTGTTTATATGTTCGTCAGTGTGTACTTCAGACGCAGGAGCAGTAAGTTATAAACACTGATTTAAGAATTTAATCTGATGTAACACAAATGATTGATAATGAAAACAACAAAATAAGGTATCATCAATTTCATCAATTTATGTACAAAAATTAAGCAACACATAATCATTGATTTTCATAGGTAGTGAAATAAAAAGTGAACGAGTTTCATGCAGTAGTGAAATAACAAGAATGAAAACTTTTCACATGATGTACTCAGATCTAAATGAGCTCATGTGCTAGCTAAATGATTTAATTGAAGATGCTATAAAAAACTAGTTTTCTATTCAGGTGACGGCGAATAGAAAATTTCAAACGATGCGCATATCCTAATACGGTTCACGCCGATTTAAGAACATAGCCTTTCGTTTCAAAGTAGGTTCTGATGCTTAGCATAGTTGTTGGCTGTTTTCGAAAAAAACAAAAATTCTGCGCTTGTCCTACTTGAGCTTTTTACCCTTCAATTGAAGATACAAGATGAGACCATGAGTCTAAAATGACAGAAAATAATTTCCAACTAAACAAAGGAAAACAACCAAAGCTGTCTGGCGCAAGGCATTTCCAAGCGACTCAGGTACATGCGACAGACGGCAGCCGTGACGAATCGTCCCTTTTTTATTAGCGCGGAACGCTCGATGAATGGAAGGTATCGGATTACATGAGGAAAAAACAGCTTACTGGATGGAATCGTAAGCCTGGTACCTCCAAGCTCCAGACTTTGAAGACAGTCTCAACTGAGCAGCCTTCCAAACAACACGTGTGCTACAGTGATCTGAGTTTTGTGAGAAAAGAACTGTTTTGCCGGTTCGAAAAATCTTGTGACTAGAAACCCATACCTAGTGTTGAAAATCACCTGTACAAACTTAATACGAGAAACCCCCGTGAGTTAAAGGACCAACAGCCACATATAAAGTGATGGAGCAGACTGCTTCTTCCGCTGCCGGCTGGTCTGCTGTGAACCGGCAGAGGATATGGGAGTTCATCCGTGAAGTGGACCATTCCATATTGGATGTTGTATCTCGTGAAGATGAGGAGGCCTACCTGAGTATGGTGGATGCACCCATCAGTTGTTGACGAATGTTGTTCATTTTAGTAGATGAAGTTAATCACTCAGCATTTCTACATGTTATTTAAATTAACAGCTGTGTTCATGGTACGCAGCGATATTATGCTTTGAAATAGTAGAAATGTAATGGTATTAATAATAGTATTGGAAAGGGAACCTGCCAAAGAAGTGATATTTTATTAGAGTTAATTTTTCTTTTATATTTTCGTCCAAGGAGATATAATAGCAAAAGTGGCTACCACGTGGTTGTTATTGCATTTATGTTACTGATATGGCCGATTTTCAAGATAGAAATTAGAAAAATGTTGATAAATCTTCCACGTTACGGTCCCAACGTCACAATACCCAATTCAACAATGAACGAGCTCCCTTTTATAATAATACCATTGATCATTTGAGTGATCGGTCAAAATTTCTGTAATTGATTTTGTTTATGGAAAATATAATATTATTTCTGATGACACATCGAAACTATTGAATAATTCACCAGTAAATTCGTTCATTAAATTCCATTCGCGCTTTCAAAGCACGCAAACTTTCCATTTCGTTCGGTTGTGTCTCTTGGTGTTAAAACAGTAAAGTTTTTGTAGCAACAATGGGAAAGAGTGGGTCTTTATGAATTAACCACGAGTACGTGGGATTTTTCATTATTTTCTGTCTCATTTAATACAAATGATGTATGAAATGATAAGTAAACTTAGCGTTACGATGTTTACTTCAGTGCTTGGTATCATTGGAGTATTTGTTTGGATGTCAAATGTCAAAAATGAACGTCTGAAAAAGTCAGTATTTCATGCGTCTGGCTTATTCTCAAATTTCCTGACATCTACTTCTCACCAAAAAGTGTACAATGTTTGACAAACCTGCAATTTAATTTTGTGAATAACTGTTTTAAACTCTATGAAATTTTTCATTCATTTCAAGAACAGTTCCTTAGTATTTTTTTTAAACACTGCTATTATTAAAATCAATGAAAACTTACGACCCTTGATATTAACTGTCATAGCCTGGAAAACCGTCGTTTTAAGATATATATTTTTTTAGATTCCTACATGAAATTTGATTAGAGTTTTCTTGGTTTCCCTGTAAATTTTCTGTTCAGTATGAACTCGAGTCAGAAAGTACTGTTTTTAAATTATTCTCTGATAATGCCTGTCATTTAAAGATATTTCTCTGAATGTTACAGTTGCATTTTACTGTTTCCGAATATTTTATATTCTTAAATTGACTTCGTTCAATGCTTATAATTTATTGTTTTTTATTATGAAGCAGCGATAAATAATATTCTCGTTTTTCTTTCAAAATTTTTATTTTAAAATCATGTCTCATTCGATTTTCAATTTTACGTCAATGCTCAATGAACACATTATTTCAACGATTTATACCACATTAGTATTCTCTGATCAAATTTCCATACGTTGTTTTTATGTAATGAGATTATTTTGTTCCACGCAAGATATTGAATGTCAAATTTGATAAAACAAAAAGCTCTATTGAAAGAAGACTCATTCACTGTAACACATCCTCTGCTAGTTAAAATGATTTTTGAATTTTTACAATTCATGTCTCTGAAATCGAATGAACATCAACGATGTATCTAATCTTAATAAAGGAGAAAATTAGGAGAGAACCTCAAGATGATTTGAATTTATAGGGTTCTAACTCTGAAAAAACTGACAAGTTGTCAGTACGTCTAGAAATGAATTATAAGCTCATCATTAGGTTTTCTAAACAACTATGTAATGAACTTAGATAGTACAAAACATTCATTGTTTTTATATTCTTCAAAGCACTGAAAGTCGTGAACGTTTTAACTAAACAATTTCATATGTCCACAGGACGTAGCCACAGCCCAACAGACCCACCAGCACCTCGTCCCGCCGATGTGCTTCCGCGAGCTGCGAAGAGTCCAGGGCACCGCCCTCTCGCGTCCGTCCCTGCGTCAGGTGGGAGCCCTGGTGTCCGTGCTGACCGTTGTTTTGGAGGGCGCTGATGGTATTTATGATGGCTACACCCCGACTGCTCCTTATCCTCTCGTGCCATCCATGAAGTGGTACGTTTTGGACGTGGTGGAAGGCATCAATCTCGTCTTGGAGCGCATCACCTCGCCTCAACTCTATGACGGCAACGCCATCGCTCACCTGAGAGACCTCGCCCGCTTTTGTTTCCTGTACAACGTGCTGCTCTTCGACCCTGTGTATGAGGAAATGCGCTCCGTCGTGGCTGACGACCCTCAGGGCAGGACCGCCTTCTACAGCGCCGTCCACATGCAGAATCTGATCGCCAGCTTGGTCATCCCTCTGATTCTGCAGGGGCTTCTGCTACCAGCCCGCTCCAGCTCCCCATCACGCCCTGCACTACGGTGGAGGAGATGCTGGGCTGAGGGCCCCGAAGACCTGCGCAGTTTTCCAGGACGCCATTCAGGACGACGACGAGTTCTGCGTGCTGTCGAGCTGTCGCCATCTCTTCTGCGACCGCTGCCCTCCAATGGGACGCCTGCTCGCGGTGGGGGCGCCAGTTCGTCGAACTGCGAAAGGTCCCAACCCTTCCTTGTTCTCGGGGGGCCGCCCCGGCGGCCTTCTCGGGGACACGGCCAGAGTGCTGCCTTGGGCTTCGCCCGGCCTCCAAAGGAGGTACACCCTCCCCACACCACCCCAGAGTTTTTTCCCTAGGGGGCAGTAGCGGCCCGGCGCTGCTGCCCCGTCTCCTACTCCTCTCCGGAGACATAGAAACAAACCCCGGCCCCGACTATCCCTGTCCGACCTGCACCCGCCCATACCAACGGCGCATGGGTGCCATCCAGTGCCCACGGTGCAGCTCTTGGACCCACTACAATATACGATGCTCTGGGGTGAGACAACACCAACATATACCGCCCGGGTGGTTGTGCCTGCACTGCCACCCAACCCATAACATAACACAATCCCCCACGCCTGCCCCCCAGTCGCCTGGGTGTCTCCCTCCTGCCCCTCACCCTCTCCCTGACCCCAACGACAACCCACCCCAAGACACCTCCCCCGACGCAGCTTCCAACACCCGGACTCCTCCCCGTCCCCGCCTTCGGGCACGTCCTCCCCGCAGAGACTCCCCCCCAGACGAGACGACACCCCCCCCCAGCCCTCCTCCCCCCCCTCTTGACTCTCCGCCCCCCACGCCTCCTCCCGCACAAACAATTGACTTAATCCCACCCTCCCATCAACTTAACATACTACAATTAAACATAGACGGCATCACAAACAAACAGATGGAACTTAAACACACACTCACTACCCACAACATACACATAGCCGCTATCCAGGAAACAAAACTTAGGAACACTTCACTCACACCAAAGTTTCCTGGTTACACGACACTTAGACTCGACAGACAAAGAGACGGCGGTGGCGGCCTTATCACCCTCATACACAAGGCAATCCCATTCACAAACACAACAGCCCACACACTCGCAAACATGCCCCAAGACAACACTCTAGAAATACAGACTGTAAGAATTAGGGTACACAAACACGAGATCAACATCGCAAACATTTACATCCCTCCGACCTCCTCATGCCCCCCAGGATACTCCCCAAACACATCATACGTAGAAACACTACCTGACATCTACGTCCTGGGGGACCTCAACGCTCACCACACTACATGGCTCACCTCCCAAACAAACGATACCCGCGGACACCTCATCCTTCAACAACTAGACTCCCTGGTATTCCTCAATGACCCCGACACACCCACCCGCAAGCCCTATAACATTAACACCGCCCCCACCTCCCCTGACATATCCCTGGCTTCACCATCACTTGCCCTCAGATGCTCGTGGCATGCGCTCCACGAACTCCCCTCCGATCACCTCCCTCTTCTCATTACACTCTCATTTCACAGACCACTCCCCTCACTACACTCACGCTCATTCACAAATTACAAACACGCAGATTGGCACTCCTTCACCGCATCAATTGAAGACTCTTTACACAATTTCACTTTGAACAACTACACGAGCATTGATGCGGCAGTACAACACTTTAACACAGCCATCACGAACGCAAACAAACACCATATCCCAACAGGACACAGAAGACACTTTAATCCAACATTCAACCGCGATACAAAACTCAAACTTCAAACTAGGAACCATCTTCGCTCACTTCCCCTCACACCCAACACCCTGGCTCGAATACAAGAACTCAATGTAGAAATAGACAACAACATCAAAGACGAACAACGAGCCAGGTGGAAACAAACACTAGACACGATCACTTTTGACACTGACCCAAGTAGACTATGGAAACTTCTGAGGGGCCTCAATAACAAATACACCGACAACACTACCACGCACGAGGCCATCCTCTCTCACCACACAAACATCCCCACAGACAAGCAGCAGGCGGACACACTCATTAAACACTACTCAAACATTAGCCGACTCCCACACAAACACGAGAATAGGATCATACTGCGCCGCCTGCATGCTCTACAGGTCGACAACACGTACACGCCCTTTACACCTCACATGACGGCGGTGGCCGTCTCCAACACTAAACATACAGGCAGCACCGGACCTGATGGCATCTCATACATTCACCTCAAACACTTAGGACCACAAGCCATCAGGGCCCTCACAGACATCTTCAACCACTCAGTCGCAAACAACAGCATACCCAACATCTGGAAGACAGCCAAGATCCTACCCATCCTGAAGCCCAACAAATCACCCACAGATCCAGCCTCTTACAGACCTATATCACTTCTGTGCAACCCTTCAAAGATACTAGAGAGGCTGGTTCTTCACAACATCTCACCACACGTCCCACTCTCACCCTCACAACACGGCTTCAGGCAACAACACTCCACTAACACTCTCCTCACGCACATGACGCAAACAATTCTCGAAGGCCTTAACTCTCTCAAACCTGCTCCACGCACACTGTTAGCTGCCATCGACATAAGCAAGGCCTTCGACACAGTTCCACGTCACTTACTTATTAACAGAATACTCAACACAAACATCCACCATAACCTTCAGAAATGGCTCGCCAATTTTCTTTCGGGCCGCCATGGCTACACAACATACAACGGCAAGTCCTCCATAACAAAACACTTCACCAACGGAGTACCGCAGGGCTCCGTGCTCTCACCTACACTATTCAACTTATTCCTCCACGACATACCGGCCCCTACACACCCACAAACACACCTCCTCACATACGCAGACGACCTAACCATCTTCTCCCTACACCCTAAACACGAGACCGCCGCCACTCAACTACAAGAATACATCCACATAATAGAGAACTGGCTAGAAACAAACAGACTCAAGGTCTCCGCAAACAAATCCTCACTCACACTCATCACACCCTATAATAGAGAATACAACATCCATCCCCACGTCACATTAAACAACACCCCCATCCCCTACACAGACACACCCAAAATCCTTGGAGTTACATATGACAGAGGTCTTACGTTCAGCCCACACACTAACAATATCAACACTAAATGTAACACTAGGCTGAACGTCCTCCGAGCACTAACACACACTACATACGGCCACTCCAAGGAAGACATAACAACAGTATACAAACAGTTCATCAGACCCATCCTCACTTACGCACACACATCTTGGTACGCAGACACTGCTCGCACACACTTACAGAAACTACAGTCCACACAAAACACAGCGTTGCGCATTGACACGGGCTGTACACGATCGACCCCTATAGCACACCTACACGAAGAAGCCCTTGTCCTCCCCCTCCTTGACCACATGAACACGCTAGGGACAAACTTCTACACCTCCACACAAGACCCTGCCCACCCGCTACACTACATGCAACAACCCCGGCCAACCCAACGAACATTACACACCACCCCGGCCACACACCTCAGAACACTATATGACTCCCTCCCTCCCTGCCCCCCTGACACCTCACTACGCACACACATACACACACAGTTCACCTCACGCGCCCTCGCTGCCCTACCCCCTAACTCCCTCCTCGGAGTAAGACCCCCCCCCCCGTCCCCTCGACGGAGCGATCCCTCCCCCGGCAGGATCGAGTCCACCTGGCGCGGCTGCGGTGCGGGCACCACACTTCACTCCCCTCATACATGCACAGGATAGGACTTGCGGAGGACGACAGCTGCGTCTGGTGCCATGCCAACGTGGGCGATCTTCCGCATGTCCTCCTACACTGTCCCGCCCTACACGCACACCGACACACACACCAGATACATGCACTGGAGCACCTCTGGACTCGCCCCGCGGACGTCGTGAGGTTTCTGCACGACGCGGGCGTCTTCCAGAGGCCCATATAACCACACCCCTCTTCGCCTCGGGCCGGGCCCGGTCTGGGGCGGCCCTGGCCGCGGCGGACCCCTTCGAGCGGCCGTCGGGGCAAAACAACAACAACAACCGCTGCGCCCCCGCTCGCCTCAGGCCGCAGTGAGTATAATTCGCTAACATTTATTATTTTAGTGTTAACTACCTGCAGGGAACTTAGGCTACAAGTTTTAATTTTATCCTTGTCTCACTGCGGCACTCAGTGACGATATTAGATGGTATTTCATTCAGAGTGGTTTTATCAATTTCCAACGGGCATACAGTAATTTCTGCGTTTTCCAAAGTTTTCTCTTAATTTTTTTTCATGTATGAGTTGTGATATCAGACCATTTGAAACAAATTTATTTGTATTTACCCTAAAAAACATTAATTTTTATTTTAATTGCATACTGTTTTATAATTTTGAAAATAGGGAATATATATATATATGTATATCTACAAATTATTTCTCTGAATATGACCCTAAAAAATAAGGGGGGCTACAAAATAATCGAATGTTCTTAGTTTGAGTGCCTCATTCGCTATTGATACCAAGCTTATTGTTCTTTTTTAAATTTAGGACTCCACCGTGTATAGTTTTAATGTTTCTCTTTATTGGTGCATGGTGTTCATCTCTGCTCTGCTCCTCGATAAACTCATTCGTAACATTTATTTTGTCATGGTCTTTCAGTACTCGTATTTTTCAGATGAGCTGTTTACTCAAACTGCATCTAACAAAACACAACAATTAACTTGAGCATAGAAAAGCATGTCTTCCTTGGATGAGCTGACGAACACTTATCAACTTGATACGGTTTGACGTCTACACTCATATTGGTATAGGCCAGTTTAGTATAGAAACAATGCAACGCAGCACATTAACTCCAAAAAAGTCATGAAATTGCTTTTGTTAGAACTAGAGTTTTGTGTGACTCATGAGTTGTTAGCTTACAAAAACATTCGACTTTCCATTCCAGGCTTCATAAAATGATTGAAAATAATAACTTTGCCCTGCTTCTCGTTGCAGTTGCCCGTGTCCGGTATGCGGAGCCGGCGCTGGCTTCTGGATGAGCAAGTCTCCGCTGCTGGAGTACCAGAGACACCTGGAGGCCGGCCACTCTGCGCCGCAGCTCGACGAGGACTTCGGACCCCAGATTTCGGGCTGCCTCAAGTATCTCTTCGGTTTGTTTTAACCCCTGAACCCGAAGTTTGGATGCCCTTCGACCTTCCTCTGATCACGACCGTGGCTTTTAACGACCCAATTGAAAATTATCGCCCTTTTCAGGAAGTAAATTAGTCGTAAAAGGTCGAAAACGGCCCAAAAGAGCCAAAAATCACGACTTCAAACCGACTCCTACCTATACTTATCCTATTAGGGCTTGAAAAGGGCTCTTCATTCAACTGGCCTTTTATTTGTCTAGTCAATGGCTGTTTGCGGGCTCATTCGGGTCGTTTAAAGTCGTTTTCAAGCCTTTTCGACGACCTCTATTTGGACGCGTAATAGATTGTAAAAAGACTCGTAATCGTAAATGTTGTACAAGTCGTATTACTTCAGTAAATGTAAAGAACTAAATGAATTTCAACTAACCTAACTCAGTTAAGTTAGATTAGGTAAGGGTGGCCAAAGTTAGTTTCGATTAGTTTCATCAATTAACTATTACTATAAATTTCGGTTTAGTAGTTAAAAAAATATTATGCTTATGTAGATATCCAGAGCTGGTCATAGATACTTCAAAATGTATCTAGATACTAGATACTTCTCCAAAAGTATCTAGATACTAGATAATTTTCTTTTAATTCTCTCTGTCTCACTACTTCATCGCTGAGCATTCAACTTGTAGTGCTTTACCCTAGTTACCCCTCAAACCTCGATTCTAGTCCTTCTATGTTCAGTAATCCTAATATATCACAATGTAAATTTATTTAAGAAAAAGTTCCCACTTCTCCGCCGCGTAGCACCGATACCTACAGCCGAAGAAGTGTAAAAGTAAGTCCGCTGCTTCACTCGCCTCAAATCGGAACTCACTAGGCGAAGCAGCCACAGGACTCGGCCTTGAAAACTCTTTATATCGTATAGAAAATCTGATGTTGGACAGTTGGAGCGATCTGATCTGCTCCATTATGCCACTGTTGTAAATCAATACCTAGTAGTTTTCATATTTATTTCGTTAATAAATAAAAATTTAAATTTTTATTGGTATAATGTTTCAATTTGGGTCATTTGATTCCATATGTCTTTTTGTTTTTAAGGCCGGGCGTAAGGAAGCCCAAAAGGGCCGGTATTAGCCTTGATCAAGCAGTAAGGAAGCCCAAAAGGGCCGGTATTAGCCTTGATCAAGCAGTAAGGAAGCCCAAAAGGGCCGGTATTAGCCTTGATCAAGCAGTAAGGAAGCCCAAAAAGGCCAGGACGAGACTCGACCAAGCAATGGAAAAGCCAAAAATGGTCGTGAATATCCTCGTTCAAGTAGTAGAGAAGTCCAAAATGGCCGTTGCATTAGCCGTTTCGATGCCCAGAAATAGCCGTTTAAATGGGCTAAAAATACTAGACATTTGCTCCGAAAAAGGCTAATTTACTGCTCGAAAACGACCAACTCTTGGCTTATAACTGCCTGAAAACGATCTGTAAAAGGCTCAGAATTTCAATTGGGGACTAACAACGACAGGCACGACCGTTTGAGTCGTGCTGTATTAAATTACGAAGTGAACTGTGTACTCCTCTGTTGTGTCAGAGCCTAGACCGATGGCGTTATTTTGCCGACGAACCAAATAATTTGTTGACCAAAGCAACTTTTTGCTGTGATAAATTTACCAGATATATTTTAATATTTATATATCCGAAGTGTTTGATACTCCACATCCTCTTCAAGCTTTTGTTAAAATGACACGTAATTAGAACACACACAGTAAAATTCCGAGGCTTGGCTTTCTACTGAAATGTTTGATATATTTAACGTAGGAAATGTCTAGGAGCATCATTCATATAAGCTATTTTGTCATTCCAGGCTAAGCTGAGAAAAGTTGCTTCTGTTCGCATTTATCAATTTGTAATTCAATGCCAGCCAAAGGAGCAGTATTGTGCATATGAGTTTTTCTGTCAGTGTTGTTTCTTTGCTTTGGAGACGAGTTGTTCTGCGTAAATATTATCGATCAATTTGCTGTAGACACAATCGCTAACGAATACCAGACGACAATTCGAAATTTTTGCTGTACTCTATTGGGCGACATGTTCTTCCTAATGAAATAGAAAAAGATTTTATGTGAAGACTTCGAAGCATAGAAAAATGCTCACATTTTTTTCTAAATCTAACCGCTTTAGGTAATGTGAATGACATCTTCGCTTTATCTGTCTCAAACAGTCTTCATTCAGTAGCTGAAACTCTACTAATTAGGTCTACTTGAAACAACTTTCGACTAAAATTTTTTGGCATTAAGCTAAATAATTTATTTGAAATTATGAGATGTACTCAGCCGACTGGAATGAGGTAAATTTTAAAAATATAAGAGAAACGCACGTCGGGAAAATTATACGTATACTCTTCAGTGCGGGACAATGTTCATTAACAATTACGTTCATTAATAGAAGCCCTGAATAATACTGAGTGGTGACATTTCTTGAAGGATCTTCATGCTCACTAGATTGATGTTCAAGTGCAGGACAATCTTTTGTATTTAGTTTACTTAAAGGTCGTGCCAGTTCTTCACGTGCTGAAGGCCATCGCTTATCATTGCTAATCAACAATTTGTGACTGACCCAAGCTAAACTCGACTCACTTAGCTAGTCACATTCGAACGTGGAATGTATTTAGTGGGGAAATTGGAGAGAAAAATGCGTAATGAATGTACGATTTCCAAAAGTAAATCTCATTGACGGGATAGAAAGAATAAATTACCGAGAACGAAAGTCTCCAAGAATGTTAAGAGTACTACACAAATCGAGGCTGAAATGTAGAGATTAGTACAGAAATCGAGGCAGGAATGTACAGAGTAGTACAGAAATCGAAGCTGGAAAGTACAGAGTAGTACAGAAATCGAAGCTGGGATGTACAGAGTAGTACAGAAATCGAAGCTGGAAAGTACAGAGTAGTCCCGAAATCGAAGCTGGAAAGTAAAGAGTAGTACAGAAATCGAAGCTGGAAAGTACAGAGTAGTACAGAAATCGAAGCTGGAAAGTGATGAGTAGTACAGAAATCGAAGCTGGAAAGTACAGAGTAGTACAGAAATCGAAGCTGGAATGTACAGAGTAGTCCAGAAATCGAAGCTGGAATGTACAGAGTTGTACAGAAATCGAAGCTGGAATGTACAGAGTAGTCCAGAAATCGAAGCTGGAATGTACAGAGTAGTACAGAAATCGAAGCTGGACCGTACAGAGTAGTCCAGAAATCGAATCTGGAATTTACAGAGTAGTACAGAAATCGAAGCTTGAATGTACAGTGTAGTCCAGAAATCGAAGCTGGAATGTACAGAGTAGTACAGAAACCGAAGCTGGAAAGTACAGAGTAGTACAGAAATCGAAGCTGGAAAGAACAGAGTAGTACAGAAATCGAAGCTTGAATGTACAGAGTGGTACAGAAATAGAAGCTGGAATGTACAGAGTAGTACAGAAATCGAAGCTGGAATGTAGAGTAGTACAGACATCGAAGCTAGAAAGTACAGAGTTGTACAGAAATCGAAGTTGGAATGTATAGATCAGTACAGAAATCGAAGCTGTAAAGTACAGAGTAGTACAGAAATCGAAGCTTGAAAGTACAGAGTAGTACAGAAATCGAAGCTGAAATGTACAGAGTAGTACGGAAATCGAATCTGGAAAGTACAGAGTAGTATAGAAATCGAAGATGGAATGTACAGAATAGTACAGAAATCAAAGCTGGAATGTACAGAGTAGTACAGAAATCGAAGCTGGATAGTACAGAGTAGTAGAAAAATCGAAGCTGGAAAGTACAGAGTTGTACAGAAATCAAAGTTTGAATGTTCAGAGTAGTACAGAAATCGAAGCTGGAAAGTACAGAGTAATACAGAAATCGAAGCTGGAATGTACAGAGTAGTACAGAAATCGAAGCTGGAAAGTACAGAGTAGTACAGAAATCGAAGATGGAATGTACAGAGTAGTAGAGAAATCGAAGCTGGAAAGTACAGAGTAGTCCAGAAATCGAAGCTGGAAAGTAAAGAGTAGTACAGAAATCGAAGCTGGAAAGTACAGATTAGTACAGAAATCGAAGCTGGAAAGTAAAGAGTAGTACTGAAATCGAAGCTGGGAAGTACTAAAGAAAACAAAAATTATTTCATTAAAAGAAAGCTCACATTCATTGGTAGGCTGCTCTAGTCTCGTGAATAATCCGGTTTACTTCGGCTGTGACTAATGCTGGTAGAAGTAACCGTTCTCTGATCTTTCGCAAGCCTTACCAGCAGAACACCTTTCACCGAGCAGCTGCCTCGTGCCTCTACCCGTTACTTCTATTTCAACGTAACTTCGAGGAGTTTCCCTGGGCCATTCCGACCGCTCTCCTTGGGCTACGAGGAGCGTGAGCGTTGTTCGATGGAATGTGGCTTAACTTCGTTGGGGACACCTTGAGGGGCTGAACCGCTCTTCACCGCACTGCAAATCCCCGTCTTCCTCTCTTCGGTCCCTGTGACTGTGGGAATCCGTGTCTGGACGGGAGTCTTCGCGTCTCCTCTGCGTCGTCAACGGAACTCCCTACTTGATGGCAGCTGAGGTTGGTTCACGTAGACTTGGCGCACGTCTACCAGTGATTTAGCTGCCATTGAGCTTCTATATGATCCGCTCCCGTAAATTTACCTGGTGAACTAGAACTCTATAACCTTAACTGTATAACTATAACTATAACTTACCTTGAAACCTTAACTGTATAACTATAACTATAACTTACCTTGAAACCTTAACGGTATAACTATAACTATAACTTACCTTGAAACCTTAACGGTATAACTATAACTATAACTTACCATGACACCTTAACGGTATAACTATAACTATAACTTACCTTGAACCCTTAACTGTATGACTATAGTTATAACTATAACTATAACTATAACTATTAACTTATAGCTAGAATTATTACGTAACTTCATAACCCTCTGCCTACAGCGATCACAATAACGAAATAATTTCGTTGATATGAAATTAATGTATTTTTCTTTCTATTTTCACTAGGGCACTTTTAACTGAAGTGGCCCGAGAAGATCGCGCCTACTGATCTTCTCCACTTGGTGGCCGTATGCAGCGTCGTCCAAATCTAACGAGCTGCTGGCAATATCTATGTTGTCCACTTAATTATTCACCTCTTAACTGTAACTTTACGCGAATAAATTCTCCCGGCCATCAAGGTTTATTTTCTCCACTTCGCCTAGTTTTTCGTAAGTACAGAGTAGTACAGAAATCGAAGCTGGAATGTACAGAGTAGTCCAGAAATCGAAGCTTGAATGTACAGAGTAGTACAGAAATCGAAGCTGGAATGTACAGATTAGTCCAGAAATCGAAGCTGGAATGTACAGAGTAGTACAGAAATCGAAGCCGGAAAGTACAGAGTATTCCAGAAATCGAAGCTGGAAAGTAAAGAGTAGTACAGAAGCCGAAGCTGGAAAGTACAGAGTAGTACAGAAATCGAAGCTGGAATGTAAAGAATAGTCCAGAAATCGAAGCTGGAATGTACAGAATAGTACAGAAATCGAAGCTGGAATGTACAGAGTAGTCCAGAAATCGAAGCTGGAATGTACAGAGTAGTACAGTAATCGAAGCTGGACCGTACAGAGTAGTCAAGAAATCGAAGCTGGAATGTACAGAGTAGTACAGAAATCGAAGCTTGAATGTATAGTCTAGTCCAGAAATCGAAGCTGGAATGTACAGAGTAGTACAGAAATCGAAGATGGAAAGTACAGAGTAGTACAGAAATCGAAGCTGGAAAGTACAGAGTAGTACAGAAATCGAAGCTGGAATGTACAGAGTAGTACAGAAATCGAAGCTCGAATGTACAGAGTAGTACAGAAATCGAAGTTGGAATGTATAGGTTAGTACAGAAATCGAAGCTGGAAAGTACAGAGTAGTACAGAAATCGAAGCTGGAAAGTACAGAATAGTACAGAAATCGAAGCTGGAAAGTACAGAGTAGTACAGAAATCGAATCTGGAAAGTACAGAGTAGTACAGAAATCGAAGCTGGAATGTACAGAATTGTACAGAAATCGAACCTGGAATGTACAGAGTAGTACAGAAATCGTAGCTGGATAGTACAGAGAAGTAGGAAAATCGAAGCTGGAAAGTACAGAGTTGTACAGAAATAAATGTTGGAATGTACAGAGTAGTACAGAAATCGAAGCTGGAAAGTACAGAGTAGTACAGAAATCGAAGCTGGAATATACAAAGTAGTACAGAAATCGAAGCTGGAATGTACAGAGTAGTACAAAATTCGAGCAGTAGTACAGAAGCACCCTAGAAATGCAAACAGTCACTCTACGAACTATAAAAACGTGTACTGAATTAGCCAACGAGTTTTGAGTTAATTTTTTTGATATTCGAGTAAATCATTTCTGCATTTTGATCCACGTCAAAAAATTTTGTTCATTCGACGCCTACGTTCATTAGCCTGCAGATGAATTCAGTTTCAATTTTGATGAAACTACAATAATTCTTGTAAAAAATGAACGATGAGTAAATATTCATGGTGAGCATGGGATAATTGAGCATTTCTGATAATTTGACCATGTTATTGTCTCCACTTACTCCTTGTTTAAGGTATCAGAAATATTTTACCCACGTATAAATTTGCCAGTTATGATTTTCATTTCTGCTGGATATTATGAAAGTCAAAACATTTCCATGCTCTAGCCAAATTAAGTATTTGATAATAATGGCTCATCTTTTCAAAAAATTCATTTGTAAAAGTCTGATTAGCTCCATGGTTCGGTCTTCCCAACGCCATTGAGCGATCACGCTTCATCTGAATGGAAATCTCGAATGGAATAATAAAACTTTGGCCTCGACGAAAGATAAGATGCACTATACTTACTTAGTGCATGTCACGCCTAAGCAGACCTACACGCTGACGCACTCAATTTGATTTTATTCTACCGGCATTCTTATTTTAAAGCAGACTTCCGATGTGAATTCAGAGGTGGTCTTTTTGAGAACAGGCGTTTGATACAAATTTAGGAGAGAAGTTGAAAGTTTTTTCACTTAGCGTACCTGCTCAGGAAATGTAAAACTCAGCAACTTTGAACTTCTCTTTTGAGAAAGATTATTACCTTATAATCGCCCTGAGAAGCCCAGAGTGGACTGGCCAATACGGAGTTAATAAGAATGCGTTGGTAGGAAGATTTTGTGCTGTCCAACTTTTTTTGTCTGAACATCTGTGCATTTTTCCCCACAGATCCAGCGCTGAAGAAGCATCGTAGACGTCATGATAGGCAGGTTTTTGTTATTTTAATGTGTTGTTTTGAATTATTTAATGCCTCTGATGACAGGAATCGAAACAATTTCTAGCCACGAATAACCGCTCATGCACTGGGATTTTATTATTTAGCAGGTTTTCAGTAGTTATCTAGATGAAGTTTCATGAGAACTTTCATTAGTTTGAATCGAAAAACAAACCTGGTGTTAGATTTCGTGTGCTAAACGAAATTTTATGTGCGCTAACTTTTCCATTAGGTTGGTTATCACATATTAGACCATTATTTATTACATCGTCATTATGATTTTTCAATGTGAAAAACTTAAAATGGATTCTAGTTTTCTCTCCAGAACAAATAAATTGCGTAAAGAAATTTCGACACATGCTGAACAATGCAATGAAAATCATTGGAATGGGGGAAGAATGTAAGGAATGTAAGAATCAATGGGGGAAGAATGTAAGGACTTAGCTTCGCCATCTGTTCAAGGTTATACCTGGTGCTTCGCATAAAACAGAGTGTTTGAGTGATATTAACCTGCTGAACAATTATCTGATAATAATGAGGTTGTGTAAAAATATTGTTTCCTTCCGAAAGAAAAAAGTATTGCGTTATTAACACAAAACTTTGGTTAGAGATGCTTCAAAAATGCGAGGGTGTCCTAAACACTTTCTGGAACAAAAAAACGCTCATGATAAAATAGCTACAGGAATTCATTTGGTAAAATGAATACTGAAGAAAAAGTGAAGGCACACGAAAAAGATAATTACTTATACTTAAATAACCAAATATTTTTTAAAATCCCCTAGAAGAGATGACATTTGTCTACTTCATAATCGGCTACCATTTTCCAAAAGGCATTCTAAATTTTCTTTCAACATTTTTTCATGGCGCGCCCTATTATTTGCAAATTTTGCTAAGAGTATTGAAGTCCGTCGTTCAGCGATGGAGTGATGTAAACTGATGATTTTGAGACCTTGGCAGCCACTTTGGTGACTGCACCGTAGTGAACAACTCGACGTCCAGCACGTGTGTAGCTACACAAACAAATTGAAGGGTGGAAAGCGTTAGTGGGCTATTTGCATTTTTTCCTCCGGAAAAAATGTACTAGACTAGTGGACTCTAGTAGAGTACCTCGGTATCGCTGAGAAAGTCATTGAGAGGATGCATTAGTAGACTTCTCGGTTCTGGTCGACTTCATCGGTTCAAAGCGAGGTGCATTCGATATCTTTTTTACTAGACTAAACGCCAGTGAAGCTCTCCCTACGACGTTTTGAAAGCAGCTTTGCCATTGGTTCATCAAGTACACTAAGCTCCTCCCATTTTTCATCTTCTTATCTTTGTTTTTAGTTCCAAATTGATTATTTTACTGAAGTGTTTCATTTTCAGCAATAGTAATATTCTTTATTTTAGCATTCTACGCTTGTTAAAGTAATAAATATTAGGCGCATTCGGTTGAGGATTTTTATTTAAACACGTTTATTCACACACGATATTCTTCTAGCTGTGTATGTCCGTGCTTCTAATTTCCCATTTCATTTTAACGCTCATTTCTGGATCTGATACTATTGGTTGAGGTAAATTTAGTAGGTGGATATTCTCTCCAGACACGTTGTTGAAAATTTTCTCTTTATCAACCGATTCATTTTCACCATATCATATTTGTGCTGCTCATTCTACAGTTGGGGGGTATTTCATTTATAAGAAACGTTTCATCCAGAAAAAATAGTGGTTCTTGCTCTATAACAATCAATGAAGGTTATTGTGCCGGTTGCGTTTATGCTATCTGCAATTAATAAATCTGCGGCCTCTCAGGAATATGAAATGGAAAAAAATCAATTTACTAATTGAACACTAACCGAATTATTTTTCTTGCCATTTAACATAGCCTAACACTAACTTTTCTGTTGCTCACTACTTGTAGTGCTCATAAAGTATATTTTAAATCATCTGAAATGTCTTCGGTAACACTGATCTCTGATCAAATTGCAATCTGGAGAACTATGGTTTAGCCCACGTACAGGAGTAAAAGTTTCAGTTAGAGGACTTCATAAACGTTAATATTTAAAATATTTTGAAGTCACGCTTATCATGCTCGTGTATGAGTTTCACTAGCATTGCCCTAAGATGTCACAGAATTTAGTTTTAGCTCATGATAGTTGAAAACTAATTACGGAATCATATCTCGTAACAATTTCGCTTTAATGCGTATATATATTCTATATTTCACTTCTGAGTCACGTAAATTTTACCAAACATTTTCTTTTGGTGCAACCTCCCCTCTTTTCTGTGTTTGTAATAAAGAACGGTAATGATAATGGTAACAGCAGGAATAAATTTTCTGTCCGCTTTCTGTGATAATATGTGTCGAAAAAATACCTAAAAGTGTATCCTGTTTAGCCATTTCGACATCTGAAAGTTAGCCTAGATATTCATCTACTAAATCTTCTTGGATTGTTGGTGGAATCATTTGCAGCCTTTAGATTGTGCGTACCAGCAGGCAGGAGTAATATAAAGCATGGGAGTAATATACGAAGTCATCTAATCAACCAAAGCTATAGTAATTCCAGTGTAGTGCATAGGCGAATAAAACACAGATTCCGAAATGTAGTAACCAAGGTAAGTCTGCAAGAACTCCATTACTGACTTACTAAGTAAAAAATATTTGGGTCTAATTAAAATCTATTAGGAAATAAAAATTCACACATCCGTATCTAAGTTTCATCAACGATAAAAAATGAATACACCAAAGTCGGAACGGAAATATAAGTCGCTGTGGCGTGAAAATATTTATTTGTTACATTTGGTCATGTTCGTCACACAGAACCACGAAGTAACAGAAGTCAACGCAGGTTCATTCCGAAACCCAGGGAATTTCGAGACACATAAATAGACTCTCCACCTAGATGTCCCACACTGTATTTACGGAATTTTTCGAAAAAGATTTCTGATAGACTGCTGATCGTTTATCAAAGAACGAGAGTTAATTTCTGTGTATCCCGGTGTTTTCAAATTTACCTTTTCACCACGAGTGTGCCTGAATAGAACATACTGTCATACTGAGTGTCACTCGCTGCCAGTGAAACCTAACTGCCAGTTTGAGCCAACAGATAGACACTACACAAATGATAAAGGCAGTTAGCGGAAATTATTCGTACATCCACGTCTCTCATACCTTTCCAGAATTACCCAAAAACTATTGTTGCCCCAGGCATAAGATTTTCAGTGTTTGAAGCACATATTAGCGACAATAATACGAAGTTTCTAAAACAAAATATTATTTTTAAAAGAATTAACAAGCTGAACTTCAGAAACACGAAATAACAAAAACATTCACCCAATTGAGAACATTACATTTCATTGAGAAGGTTTTACAGTTATACTTGTTTGATTGAAAAAAATTGTGTTTAAAATTTTCATGAACATTATAAAAGTGAGATCATTCTAAAAAATTGTGAGAGCTAACGGGAAGCCAGAGGAGTTGAGCTTTGTCATTCGTACACTAGCGCCACGATTGGAAAAACTAAGGAAACCGGTGTGGACCTCAGACAGAAGATATTTGACTGCAACAAAGCTGGAGATAGTTATGGGGACATTTCTAAGCGTTTAAGCATCCCAAGAACTACAGTACAATCTGTTCTAAAAAAGTTTGCTAAGTTTAGTACTGTAGAAACGTGGCTTCGGGGTGATCGCAAACAAAAGCTCTCGGTGAAAACTTCTCGAAAATTGTGTCGTGAGATCAACGCTAATTCACGAGTGTAGCTAGATGACATTGCCGAGAGATTGAATGCTCAGGGAACTAGCGTAAGACATCGCACAATCTAGCGCTGTCTGAACAAGGAAGGCCTACACGGACGCTGACCTTGAAGGACTCCACTCCACAAACCATGTCATGTTGCTTCTTGCTTGATCTTTGCAAAGTCACACTTGGATAACGACAGATGTTGAGAGAAAGTATTATGGAGTGACGAAATCAAAATCGAGCTCTTTGAGCACAATGACGTGAAGAAGGATTGGCGTAAGAATGGTGAAGCTTTCCTGCCCAAGAAAACTGTGCCAACAGTTAAACACGGAAGTGGTTCACTGATGTTTTGGGGTTGTTTTGCTACATCGGGTACTGGAAAATTGGTTGCAATTGAAAGGAAGATTATCTCTGATGACTATATTTCTATTTTGGACGATAACCTGAGTGTATCGGCTAATAGCTCGGGACTCGGAAGGCGATGGGTATTTCAACACGACAATGACTTATAGCACACGGCCAAGTCAACAACTACCTGGCTCCAATGAAACAATATAAATGTGCTGTCATGGCCTTCGATTAGTCCTGATCTCAATCCCATTGCAAATTTTTGGCAGGAATTAAAAGTCAACATCAACAAGAGAGCTTCAAAGAATCTTCATGAATTGAAACGCATCGCCACAGAAGAATGGAACAATATTTCATCTGAAACTACCGAAAAGTTCAAAAAATATAATAAAAGGCTTAAATCTTATGAAGATGAAAGGTCACGCTATTTATTATTATAAATGTACTCAATTGGTAGATTCACCTCGAAAAAGAGTTATACTACTCACTGAATGAATAATTTTGTCTTATCGTGTTTCTGAAGTTCAGCTTGTAAAATATTTTAAAAATAATATTTTGTTCTAGAAACTTCGTACTATTGCCACTAAT
Source organism: Morinoia aosen (assembly GCA_030386875.1). Lineage (NCBI taxonomy): Eukaryota > Metazoa > Arthropoda > Malacostraca > Amphipoda > Talitridae > Morinoia > Morinoia aosen. The sequence continues at coordinate 61,683,006 of CM059558.1, read as the reverse complement.
ATGTTTCACATCCTGTGAAAATCTTATGACTGTGGCAACAATTGTTTTTGAGTAACTCTAGGAAGTTTTGAAAGACGAGGGGTGTACGAATAATTTCGTCGCTAACTGTACATGTACTACGTGCTTAAAGTTCTAAATGAACATCGTTTCTCAATGAAGTTTTAAAAAATACCTACATTACTTGACTACCAATCAATAAACTATGGCATATGCATGACCTCTACATATTGGAAAAGATTTTCCTGCAATCCAAGTCGATACGAATATAGATTAATAGTGGCATAACAAATTCCTGCTCTTTTCGCACAGGTCAAGAAGACCATTCATGGAGAAAAATTGAGCTCATCTTCGGTAAAGGTTCTTATCTTTACACTTCAGAGCTCAAATAAAAATATTTTTTTATTATCATGTAAGAAGAAGCACGGCAAACTCTTCAATTACGTCATAAGTGTTCCCACATGAATGAATAAGAAATTTGTAGGACCCGAACTCCCAAATGGGGAATCCGTTCACTAGGTGTAGCCGTTCATGTTCTGTTCAAAGTGTCTTACGAGAGGTATCCAGCGCACTTGATTAAAGAGGGAAAAACTTTTTAAAGTAATATAAAGGTGCTGGCAAGATGTCCGCAATGAACATCCAAGGTTCGTTACAAACATAGTAACAAAGTTATTATTTTAATTTTTTGAGGATTTAGTAACCAAGTTTTATCTTCAATTTCAAGAGAAGTGGAAAATGGATCTCTCAACTAAAGGATCTGTCATTTTACCTCCCTGAAGCCAAGCACCATATATATTTAAAAGCTACGGCGTCCAGTGAGTTGCATCAAAGTAAGTTAAGTTTTCATTGAATTTGGATGCTTAAATCACAGATCATAATTTAGGCTATATGACAGGATTCCCATGAGTAAGTGCTGGAGTGTTGACTTTCTTGCCATAACTTGAAATAACCGCAGCGAGGAAGCAGTGCAGAACTCTGGATGGTTCCATCTCTGCATCTATGACGTCTCTGGGCAAAACTGCACATAAATAGTAGATACTATTACCATTGGATTTCACACATACACCAGTTATTAATTACATATTATCATTATCAATTTTGATTGTGAATGTTTTACTCATACATTTAGATTTATCTCTAGGGAAACGTAATCTACATAAAAACAGAATTATCAAGGAGGGTAAAAACATCTTTCAAGAAGTCATCTTTGTTTAAAAATAAAGCTTTCGAGTACTACTACACTCATCATCAGTATCTGAAACGGAAAAGAAAAATAAACTTTACATCAGGAATTACAAAAGCACACATGTTAGTGAACAAAACTTAATTAAGAACTTGAAGAGGAACAGATGAATCAGTTGCGTTTAGTGTTGGTTTAATCTGATGAATAAGGATGCTTTCTAATAATCTTATATCTTGTCTACTACTGTGCCCTATAATTTCAAAGTTATTCTGATTGATTGGGTGACCAGCTAAATGTGCATGATCTCTGATACTACTATGTAATGTTTGGTTGGTAGCTCTACCAGTACGTACGGACATGCCCTTATGCTCTGCTATGCGCGTTACTAAGTGGCGAGTGGTCTCTCCACAATATGTAGCATTACACTGGCTACATGTATATTTATAAACGACGCAACTTTGTAGAGACTTAGGCATCCTATCAGTAAACCGGAAGAAACTACCAACACTGAAACCATTGCGAAAAATAATTCTTGGATTGAGCTGTGGGTAATATTTGGACAGTAGCAATATTAATTCCTTCCTAACATAGTGATTTAATGCATTTGACATATAGTTAACGGATATATATAAAATTTTTTTCTGCACATCATAATTTGGCATCTTATCCTTGCGGTTACATTCAATGGTTGCACGGAAAATTTTTTCTACGACAGAGAGCGGGAAACAGTTACGGCAAAAATAAGAACGCAAATACTCATACATTTAGCCATAACACGACGTGATCATTATTCCTGTAGAAGAATGAATACTTCAATGGGAATCTACACACGCGGTGTGTACCAACAAAGGACATCCTAATGAAAGTCTCATTTTGCAGGGCAGAGGTAGTGATTAGAAGTGAAATTATTTCCCTCCCCCCGTCTCCGGAATACTGTACGTGGAACCCACGCGCCGGGCTGTATTGAGTAGCCGGCTGATTACGCTGGAGAATATTAAGAAGGTTTCTTAACACTTTGACTGCGCCGTGAGCCATTTCCTGCAATCCAAGTCAATACTAATAAATACTAACAGTAGCATAACATATAAATGTAAGCGGCTGATCGACCAGTAGCTACAAACTCATTCTTCATAAATACTTAATGAAAACTCAATGAAGGCACGGTCCAGTTAATGCTCGCTATTATCAACATTACTGACAAACATCGACTTTAAATTTGAGATAAATATTAAACTCCAGTTTTATCTACCGCAGCCAAAGTGTTAGGAGAGCCAACTGATGAGAAATTAGTTATGGTTCGAATTTATGTCAAATATTGAACCAAATTTTATGGCTGGATACTTCTTTCAATCCTCTATGAACACGAGTATTTCCCCGCAGCCTCCCTGCACATAGAGCCAGTCAGGAAATAAGTTTCAGAAAAATTGATTAAAATTTCAGAAAAAAATGTCAGCGCCGAGAAAAGAGGAACCATGAACTGAACATGGCTTTCAACGAGTCAGAATCTCTCTATTTCAACGACACGAAGCCTACCTAAACCATTAGCCGTAACCCTCACATGCTCTCTCTAGAAATGCAAGATCCCATCATCACAGTGTGTCCCCTTGAGGGGTTATTTTATAAAAATCGTGCCAAGAAATATTATTTTTTTTTGTAAACGCAAATTTTGACATTCATTGTGTTACCGTTGAGTTAAATGCTCAATTCAAAAATTAATTCGTGTGAGTGTGACTAGCTAGAAGAAATTCATAATTATAATGGGTTATTTCATTTCAGAAATGATTTTATAAGAAAACTTAAACGTCTGAACGTCTCACTCATGAATGGCTAAGTGACTGCAAATGTTGACGGGACCTACAATTTTTTCAGATCAGTACAGTGCATAGGCTTTGTGTATACAATGTAATGGTTCATTGGACTTTTTTAAATTTCTAGACGGTCGTCTACCATTGCGATGAATTTTTTCTCATGGAGACGACTAATTCGATGCTGAACTTTCTCTCGAGCGATATTCATGGATTGCCCTTTCTAACGGAAATAACTTTCGAAAACTAAAACCCTGTTGTATTTAACCGGCATAAAATGTCAGTTCCGTCTAGGTTCTGGCGCAAATTATTCGTGATTTACCTATAATTTATCACGAAACTATATTTCCAGGGGCCGAATGATTAGGTAGGCGGTTTACGGTTATCCTGTACCCAATCTATTTACTTTAATTTTCAGGTTGCCGTTAAAAGTTTAGCGAACACTTCAACGGAATTTGAATGGGACACTAAACAAAAACTGGCCGCGCATAACTACAAGTGATTCAAAAGGCGGATGGTTGCCCGTTTTGTTGCTTAGTATGTATGTTCTTAGTTCATCAATATTGACCCATTCCGTACCATCGGGAATTTAATGTCCCACTTTTTTAACATGAATATTTCAATGTTTTTCGATGTTTTACACGAGCAGTAATAATATAATGGCCGGGGTAGAAGTACTCAATATTTATAGACTTGGAGCCGGAAGTGACCTCATCCCTTCGCACACGAAGTTTCAGAATGTCGCATAAAAAGGAGTATTGGGAGCGGCTGCAAAGTCAAGTTTCTCCTCTACAAGTTAATAATTTCAACTAATGGTTTTGTTCTCATTGACACGTTTTGTACCTAGTATTTATTCATGAAAAGTTTTATACTGAAAAATTCATTTGTATGCTAATTATCGTCAATTGAAATTTGTGGGACTTCAAAGTCCCGGTGGGTTTCCGATGGCTCAGTGATTTTTTTCTTGCGCTTTTTCAAGTCTTCCCGTTTTGACCAAGCGTTCTATCATACAGTATAATTGTTTCAAGTCGAAAAACCTCACTACAAATGAAATTCTAGACCTGCGCTTCGCCTCCGACGACGTGTTGGAGGAAAAGAACACAGGAGTACCGAGTGTACCTGCAATCGCCTGAATAGATTGGCGACACTGACTGTACGACGATGATGACGAGGATGTTGAGAATGTTCAATCTGTGAACCCAGATGTCCTGCCTCGCATTATTCTACTTTCTCTTCCTGAATTGGGCAACGTGGCCACCAAGACGCCCCAGATTATTGGTATGAGGGAAATTGACACTGACGACGAGAGTGACACCAGTCCCGCCAGAGGGGATCACTCGGAAGATAACGAGCCAGAGCAGAGAGAAGGAGAGCAGTGAGGTGCAGCTGATGCAACTGCTCGTCGAGGCAGAGCTGCACATCAGCCCGTCGCCCGAGGTGATTTTGCCCGTGAGGGCAAATTACCACAGGCTGAACCTCAGCCTAAGGATGACGACGGCTGGCATAAGTAGGACAAAAAGAAAGTCGGCACTGAGATCCTTGAGTTCACGTTGGACGAGGTTAACTCGAACTGGCAGCACCTTCAGAGCATTGTTATTGACTCCCCCATACGGTTCAACAAATAGATGGTGCCACATGAGTTCATGGAGCAGGTCGTTGAGCAGTCAAGGCTCTATGCCAAGCAGCCCAAAAGCAAGACGTGGGCCAAATGGCAGAACGGTCTAACCGTGATCAATGTGCGTATCGTCGAGGGCAGTCATGATGCTCTCTCGGTATACTCTCTGCCCTCCCGCCCCCTCTACTGGGAGCAGAGGGACGACGTGTACTACAAAATTGTTGCGGAAAACATCAGCAAAATCAAGTTTGAAAGGATTCTCAGTTGCCTTCACTATGCAGACAATTGTCAAGCCAAATAACAGACAAATAACAGTCAGATACTAGAAGGTCCGGCCAATCTTCAAGAACCTCAACAAGCAGGCCTCCAAATACACCAACCTCATCCGCTTCTTTTCCGTCGACGAGTCAATGATCCCCTTCTCTGATCGCCACAATACAAAGCAGTTCATCAGGGCAAGCCAATCAGGTTCGGCATCAAGGTGTGGGTTATCTGCTCAGCTGACGGCCTGGGTTTTACTTCGAGCCCTACTGGGGGCCGACACCGCCATCGTCGACATCGGGCTCGGCCAGGGTTCCAACATGGTAATGAGGAAGTTGAGAAAGCCGGCGTGCAGCGTGGCTATGCGATATACTTCGAATACTTGCTCACCTTCCCCCTGCTGCAGAAGTTGTCAAACCTTGGCATTGGTGGAACAGGGACCATCCGAAAGCACTATCTTCTCCGCGTGCTCCTCCCCGATGCTAAAACTGGCTAGAAGATAGAGGGGCGCCTCTAGGTGTGTATACAAGGAGGACGAGGTATGAACAGTCTGGAGGGATAACAGGCTGTCTACGTGGCGAGCAACATCCACAACGTGACCAAGAAAACCGAGGAAAGGGCGATGAACCCAGCCAATGGTAAGCCAAAAGGTACTGCGAAGAAGCCGGCGAACAGGTCTTCATCAACAGGCCTGACTTGATCGCTCATCAACAAGCAGGTCAGTAAGTAGACCTGCTGGACTGGATTGTAGCCCTGTACCGCTGCTCAGTCAAAAAAAAAATAGTGGGTGGTTTGGCTTTGTCCCCTGGTCCGTCAATGTAGCGGCCATAAACGCCTGGCGCCTGAGGAACATTGCACTCACTGCACATGGAATTGCCTTCAGCAAGTGTCAGCACACCCATCTCAACTGTATGAGGAATCTGGTGGAGGGGCTCGTCAAGTGCCACGGTAAGTATTCCCTCACCCTTTCTAGGCAGATGTGTCTACGCCGCTGCACAATAAGCTAAAGATGTTCACGAAACTCTTCACCGACGTGAGGTACGACAACGTCAGCCACCGCATCAAAAAGCACTAGAAGGGGCACAGGGGAAGGTGCAAGAAGTGCACAGAGAGCGAGCGCCCTTGCGACAACAGGTCCACTTACTTTTGCCCCAAGCGTAACTTGTTCCTCTCTGTCGACTGCTTCTGGGAGTTCCACAACGAGTAAATGTGCAGCAAAATGTAATGTGTGTGCAATTTGTTTTCTATAAGGTAAACTGCAAATTTTTGTATTTCTTGCCCAAAAATAAGCATTTTTTGAGAATGGGATTTGTGTTCAACAAGTAAAAGTGCAGTAAAATGTAGTGTGTGTGCAATTTCATTCCTACAGTAAAAAGGAAACTCCATTTCGATCGCTTTATTCACCCTAAGGAAGTTCTGAAAATGAAAGATCGAACCCTCGGAAACCCATTAGGACTCGTCCCACACTCCCACCTCGTACCGTGTTACTCATAACTTGCTACGTAACGCGAAATCGCTTTGTTCGTCTCTTAATGGGACCTAAACTAGCTAGCTACTACAGCAAAATTCATCAATCTGGAATAATTATTTGGTGGTAAGGAATGGGTTAACATCACATGGCACACACAAATTTTCAACAAATTGATGTATGTTGAAGACTAGGTGGCAAAACTTGTTATTTGGTAAACTAATTTTTTTTCACTTGCTCAAGAACAGATCTATTGCGTTATCTTGCACAATCTGGGGAACAATAATTTATTAGGTAATGACATACTCATTACTCTCACCGTCATTTGCAATGTTGGTCTCCTCGGGAAGGGCTCAGCTAGGGCAATCCTCATCTCTTCGTTTTCACCGCTTTCTGGAAATGAGGCAACAATGATGACTGCAGTCCATTAATTTCAATAAAACGAAGGAAATCGATGTTTAACACAAAAGCTTTAAGCCATCTTACTGTATCCTCCCCTCGCATTTGAACTATTAGGAATTATGAACCATTTATAAGTTATACCAGGAGTTAAAATCTAGAAAGTCCACCGTCATAAAAATTGAAATGAAAACTTCAATTAAACATACCTATAGAGCATTAAATTATATAGAAAAAAGTTGATGATAAAAATGACGAAGACATACAAAATAAGATATGAAGCCTAGGAGGAGCCTTATGGGCACATAAGATTAAAATCTTTAAAGCATAGGAAAAGCCGTGCGACACTCTCCAAAGCTGAGGACTCCACGCCGCTCAGTTAATGATATAGAATCCTAACTCACGCTAGCATGTTATTTGATGTCCAATATGCATGTGCCCGAACTCTTAAAATAAAGCGAGGAATGACCGTGTGTTGAAGACGTGAGACCAGATGAAGTTTTTTTTTTGATGCAGTCGCACGCATTCGATGAAAAAGATTAATCTATGTTATAAATGCTTAGGGGAAGCATTTTGACAAAATGGTCAACTTTTGTTCTATTGGACCTACGTCTATGAAAATTTGCAGATTACTAGATCTCTACATTTGTAACAACTTATCTTAAACAAAAATTTTTCATAAGGCCATAGAAAATTTTATATTTGAAAAAAATGAAATTATATATATACATATATTATTCATTACATCTTCGAAATTTACAAAGCTAGAGCAATGCGGTTTGTTGCATTTGAAAGTCAAACTTATGCTCTATCAAAATTATGGGGGGATTTTTGATTTTTTTTTTCAGAATTTATATGATTTTTTTTGTAAGGGTCAGAGCAAAAGTTATACTTTTAGGGTAAAAAAGTCCACGGAAAGCTTCACAGAAAAAAATTTGGAAATGCCCCCATAAGTTCGATAGAGGAAACATGTCACTTTCAAATGCAACAAACCGCATTGCTCTAGCTTTGTAAACTTCGGAGTTATAACGACAAACGTGTTGATAAGTTACTTTTTTTATAAAACCTATTTATAAGAAACAAAATGCTTCTCCTCCTACATTTTTTGAGCTACAGTGATGATTTTGGTATCATTGGATGCAGAAAAACAAGGGCTTTACAATGTATTGAGAAGTTTTTCAAAATTCATTCTTGTTTCAAAGTTATGACGTCATAAATTTGAATTTTCTTGAGAATATTTTGATTTTTTTTCTTTTTAATTTTTTAAATTTTCATATTGGAAATTTGAGGAAAAGCATTCAAGTTTTTGGAATGTCCACGTTATTCTGCATCCAATGATACCAAAATCATTACTGTAGCTCAAAAACTATCAGAGAAAAAGCATTTAGAAACCCCCCCCCCCAAATGTCGTTTTCTATGATTTCCCATTTTCTTTTCAAGAAAATCGCATTTTGTCATGAATGATAAATGATTCTAAATTGTATTTCCTATCAGTATACCAAATTTCATTGCTCTAAATTCAATAATAAAAAAAATATTCGGATGGGGATGAGGAATATGAATGATGAAATATATAAAAAAATGAAATGGAAAAAAATTGAAAATTTCAGATTTTTTTTTTTTGTCCACGTTATTCTGCATTCAATGATACCAAAATCATTACTGTAGCTCAAAAACTGTAGGAGGAGAAGCATTTAGAAAACCCCCAAAAAATGTCGTTTTCTATGATTTCCCGTTTTCTTTTCAAGAAAATCGCATTTTGTCATTGATGATAAATGATTCAAAATTGCATTTCCTATCAGTATACCAAATTTCATTGCTTTAGGTTCAAAAATGGAAAAAAAGGTCCGTAAGAGGGATGCCCTCCCCCCCCCGGGAGGGACGTTAGCTCTGGGGTAGGTTCCTGATATTTTTACAGACATTCGGGGACATGTCTCTAACTCATTTAAAGCAATAAAAACAAAAATCGGGAGAATCGACCTTTGGACTCAGATGCCCCAAAAAGCCCCCAAAAATGCTTCCCTTAAGGTGAATGAAAATTAGGATATAAACTTATAATTTTCGTTAACTGCCAGACGTTAAGCCATGGGATAACGAGTAACACCAAGATGACAATCGAGTGACTTGAGAAATCGATCCCAATATTAAATTTGGGGAATTTAATTTGTAATTGAACTAATAACAGTGCGGATAACAAAGTTCCATTCGAAATGTTACTCCCACTCTTTATTTAATGCATTCGTTCATAATCTAAAACGACACCACCGTTGTAGCTCTTTCAGAGAAGCCCTTTCACCTTCATTTCGGTGCACGGGGTACTCTGGAGTGAAATTTGTTTTATTATAATTCTCTCTGACCCTGAGTTAGTTAGTTTCTGTACTTAGTATGACCGTTACACTTTATTAATTCGATGAGCACTGTAGCAATCCTAAATCGTTCCTGTGAAAAAACATTCCTCGCAATTTAAAGCCTGCACAAGTCACCGTATCAACGACACTATTAGATTGTAACTTTCCTTTCAAACTTAACACCTATTTGTTAGTATAACTGCACTGAAAATTGAACCTCTTTCTCGTTTATCGACGTAGCGACTTGTTTAAGGACTCATTATATTGGCAATTAAATTTACTGAACTGAGACCGAAGAGATTTTGGATAAACGTCCAGTTATTTATATGATGCTTTTCAAGTGAAAAAAATAAATTTTTACTATTACTTGAAAGATTTCTTAAAAATAACGATTTGACATATTTGAAATTATTTTCATGTAATTTATGAAGCAACGTTTCCTGCGTCGAAGAGCAATTGAAATAACTTACTTTCCTCTAAAATTCTGTGTTTAGAAATTTCCATTTCACTAGTGCCCCAAAACCCTTTCTTTTCCCAATAACTTGTTTTTTATGCTTATATCCGAGCAAAAATTTTTTGGACTTAAGTTTTACTCATATCATTCTGGTTTCAAAACAAATGGTTCCACGGGGAAATTTTGTCGCGGATCAGAAGTTCTTCAAACGGTTTCAACAGCTGTAAATTTAAGCTCCTTTTTAGGAGGGTAGTATCATGGTTATGAAAGTATGTATAGCGTTTCAACTTATATCGTATATGAATGGGATAAGACCATCAGAATTTATACATTACGTCGAATGTTTAATCTTTCTGGTTTTACGAATCTCAACGTAAAAAAATATTTTTTAACAAGCTTACAGTAATGTAAGCACAAAGCACTGGTCCACGGGTTTCGATTCGAACAGTCTATGATGAATGAAGTTAAATTAGGAAAATTACCTAATTAAGTGTGGTTAGATTCGATTATGTAAGTACAGGTGCATTGATATTTCGAATTGCAATATTAAAAATTTCAATCGTGTTGATATTTTTCGAGTAAAAAAGCAGGGGGTTGCCAAGTTTCCGTCCAAATACTTGAATACTTTACGATGGATGAAGGTAGGTTAGGTTAGGTTCAAGTTAGATTAGGGTAAATTTGTTTTGATAGTTCAGATTCACTTATTTCCCTTATTGAATCATAAAATGAAGTAAACTCGGAAAAATAATTATTTGAGTTAACACATTCTGGTTGAGTGAGTTCAGGTTCAAGTAGAATTTATTGAGCCATAAAATTGTATTGAACAAACCAATCGTGAATGTCTACACGGGTCCAGTGGGTATCATAATTTTCCGACTGGGGTTGATCCTTCATTTCATCGACGGAAAAATTTGTCAGCTTTCCAAGAATAAGCTTACTTTTAATTATAACTGGAACAGCGTTGCGTGCACTTCACTACTATAGCTAAACATTTTTATGATATTTAAAATTATACCACACTACTGATATTCCTTTCTACAGGAAACTTATTTAGAGCTATTCTGCTAACACCAGTGTGCTGCTACTATCAAATCTGTATCAAGTGATACTAGTTCAGTAGCTTACCCAGAGTTTCGTTGAATTTGTCAGTGGAGCCGCCCAAAGATGAGAGGCTGATTCTTCTTCATCCGATCCCTGGGGCTCCAACTATTCGCAAACCATAGGATTGTCCCGATGAGGCTGTGTCCGTGCAAAATATGTTCGCCATTCTGCAATTATATTCATGAATAAGTACACACAAAAGTTGACATTCAGCTAAATCCTATGTTTTTGAATGCTCACAAGTCGATAGAATTCCGTAACAGTCTGCTTCGGCAAGAAAAATCAAAATGCCTATACTCCACAATGAGATCAAATCCTGCCGAAACAACGCAGACTCGTGGGCGCTTATGGAAATGGTTAACCGTACGAAATCCGAGTGACGTCCACAAATTAGCCATTAATTAGAGAGGGGAAACAGAATAGGCTTGCCAAAAAAAACGATTACTTAGTATCAATAATTGCGATACATTCGTTGAGTCACTTCTTTTGTCGATGTCGCAAACAGCCTTTCCACCATCCTACACTCTTTACAGCGAAGGTCAACCATGCGAGAGTACTAACTATCCTTCGAGAACTTGGTGCCCAAGAAACATTCAAGTACAATCTCTGTAGTTTTGTTTAGATGTTAGTTCAAGCCTCTCTATCCGCAACTATGACGATCCAATGAGAAGCATCACGGAACACGGAATCTATCCACAAGATGCATAGAAGTTGAGCAAGAAGCTCATGAAACAAGGTTTAAGTTGGAAAAAATGTGCTGAAAAACAGAATAGCAGTGAACCGATAAAAATGGTTCTCATGTCTGGTGATGTACCGATGTATCTGTTTCGTTCATTTTTAGTGGTTTCGGTATCGGCAAAATTTGGCCGATACTTTCCAATAATACGTATTTCATCATATATATGAAGGTCATAAATCATGGAAGTAATAGTGTTATCAAATAAAGTGTCTATTCATAAATAGTAAATTAGTTAGGTAACTGTTAAATTACAGTGTTTAATCAGGCCCGCTAACTGAATTAACTCCTTTGAATTCCCGATGAGGCACGTACGGTCTGTAAGTGATAGCCAAGTAGCATGAATAGTTAGTAGCGACATAAAATTATTATTCTTTTACAACTAAAACCTATATAGATTGACCCAATTTCCATTATTTATAGAATATGACAGGCAAACAAAAATCAAATAAAATTGAAGGTGCATTTTAAGGTTTTTATAAATTTAATTTAGGAGTGGCTGAAAATTTCATTTTACTTTAGCTTGAATATTGTCAAATATTACGAAGCTAATAATTTCATTTTAATTTAGCATGTAAATCGCCGTACATTGCGAATCGTGCAGGTTTCTTCTATCTTAAGATGTTTGAAAAATTCACGAACAAACTTATTGTTGGGGTTGTGTTTGTGGATGTTTTCGGTTTAGGGGTTTTTAATGTTTTCTTTTCGCCAAAGTATGTATTTTGGTGTGGAACACACGAAAATGATAATCATGTTGTAAAGAAATTATTGTTTTGATCCACTTTTAGAACCAGTTGCTATTATAGCTAGTCTACATTACGTTGCAATACGATTAGAAACACATATCTATCGTATGGATTTCACTTAGTTTTCTCCACAATATAGTTAACATAGCAATAGCAGTTTTATAATTCCTAATCGAAAATTTTATTGCCACTATTGTTATATTATTAGATATATTAGTAAATAATTTCTTTTCAACAAACATGTAGGGCTTATAATGGTTTCATTTTAATATAATTGCAAAAAGTATCGGTGTAGTATCAGTCGAAGTATCGGTATTTCCAAGTATCGGAGTATCGGTATCGGCCAAAAAAATGGTATCGGTACATCGCTATCAAGGCCTACCTGTCAGCTCGGAACCTCATATTTTTCTCTTAGAAGGACAATCTCCGAAACGCACTCAACTGAATTGATTCATGGACATAGACACCTGCAATTTATCGCGCGTTTCGCTCTAGCATACCATGCAACGACTGATCAAAGTTTTTTTTGTTGCTAAACCTACCAAATTATTTCCTTAATTAGGACTAATGCTACGGGGTAAACAGAAAATAAATCATTTTCTAACATGGAACCAGTAAGGAAGCTAATTGGTTAAGTATTACACTCCTGTGACTTGTCAGGACAGCTTCTGTGGAGCTGGTGTAATTTTTATTTCCCATAACTCAAGTTATGTCAACTCATCATGAAAGCCATGAGTTCAATACAAATAGGAAACGATGAAACAATTATCATTGAAATTCATTTATGTGTCATAAATACCGGCTACTGGAAGATTAGAAACCGACCCGTTAATTTGAGTTAATGCCGAAACCATGAACGTTGCAACACTGAGAAATTACCCTCAACCATTCATTTACATTAGTTTACAGGCAAATTGACCAATATTAGTAAACAGAATATAAAGTCTCCCAGAGTTTTAGCTCTACAATTTTGCTTGAACGCTAATCTGACGTTTGCGTAAAATGTAATCAACTAAATTTAATATTTGTTTCATTGAAACTAAGTGAAGTAGCTATCGTGGAAAGAAATAAAGTCGGAATTATTTAATAACTAAATAACTTCCTTAATTCAAGCTTTTGTAATCTATAAGACATAATCAAACTACTTTAAGAAAATGGACTATTTAGCGCGGAAATTAGGATGTGCCGAAATCTAATGTTGCCAAAGCACAAGTCATCAGGTCGAAGCTGAAGTGTTTGCGCCCTTTTCCTTCGTAAATTTATATTCGAAGTTCATAGAAATTGCTCAAATAGTATTTTCGTCATTTTATCTTCGAATTCCGTAGATTGCACATTAACGATAACTTCGGAAAAAATTTCAATAACACATAATTGACAAATGTTATTGATGAAAAGTCATACCTAAATAAATAATCTAATGACTTGAATTAGCATTTACGTTTTTTGTCTGAAGGTTACGTACGTGGGAAATAAAATGTCAAAGACATGCTCATTCAAAAAAAGTAGGAATACTAGAATACAGGCATCCATTCCATTGAGTGGCAGGTTATTTTAACGTTTTACTTGGTAAAATCAGAATTGATTTTTATCTCATACGTAACATACGAAAAAACTATCTGACAACTGATAAAACAGCTATACAATGGTCTCCAGTTATATCAGTTCTTCAATTTTGACGTAAAAATGTTAGCGCAAAATAATAAGAGTAGGTAAATTAAAAATTTAAAATACACCTGACACATGGTAGGTAAACTCATTCACGCGTCCATACTACGGGTCGTCCCTTTGCTGGCTGTCGCTGTGTAAAATAATCTCAGCTGTGGAAGCTGAGATAAAAATATGTTAACAGTAATTTAAAGTAAAAATCGCACCATTATCGAACAACAGAAACGAAGATCACTTTTGTCCGAATTTTACGGAAACAGGGGTTCTACCTAGCATTTGAAGTACTTCTGGCTAATAAATTGAGGCATGGATATGTAATCTATTTTTTTATCAAATTATCATCTGAGATTTAATACATTTGCACTAGGATTTGACATTTTTACATGTAAAAGACAGCTGCACATTCATTTTCAAAGAAACGAATATCAAGTTTCTATTATCACATGTTAACTGCAAGTATTGTGTTTGGTCATTCAGCCACTGGTGGAAACACGCAAATTTTATGTTTCACGAGTGTCAAAAGAGAAATCGTGAGCATTAAACAATAATTCAGCAATAAAGTCCACGACACAAAATGTACATCGAACAAGAGAGAAAATTTACTATACGAAATCTTTAACACTGCTAATATGAACGAGAATTGTAACGCAATTCACGAATCTACTAACCAGCTCGTATTTCAAGACAAAATATACTCTGCAAAATAGTATCATAAGACAGAAATAACATAGATGAACTTTTTATCCAACAAATAAAAACTCGCTTATATCAAATTCCTGATGTTCAAATTATGATTATATCCCTGATTACTTGCTTCACGAATAGTTTGTAATATTGTTAATTCATTATATTCCTTTTTGCTCCTCTGGCCAGGAAAATTAGGTTCGAAGCAAATCTTGTCAAATTAATTTCAAAAAGTAAAGTTTCGTCTGTAGAACTGAATTGCACTGTGCAAAATGACAGCTTGGTCATGACAACGGAAATAAATACTAGTTCACCTGTACTGAGAGTCGTTTAATAATTTTGAGTAATCATCTTCAAATTTCGCAAACCTAATCTAACCCGAGCGCAGTGGCTCGTCAAAAATATTCAATTTTGATCAATGAAGACCGTGAACCACTCGAGTGTTTGTTGGTAATATATAAGTATTTTTCTCCCTTTTTTCCAAAACCGAAATCGTGATAATCGTATCAGACATTGACGTCAATACAAAATTAATTGAACTTAACAAATGAGCTTAACTCAATCGTATCTGTACATCATTTTTGAATCCGCTGGAGCGTCAACGAAGTAAAATATGCGATTAACGTGTTTTTAATAAATATGCCAGCACCAATCAACACCCAATAACAAGATGTAATATTTGTTATAAAAGATGGAACCATCGTTCAACTAAAAAAAGTATTTCCCTGAAAATTTTTTTTCAACATTAAGTATCGAATCCTAAAAGACGAATATGCTCAAGGAAATCCATATACCCTGCCCATACAAATATCAAATCAAGAAAATATCTCGCGAACCAAGGTGATAGTCGAAAAGGAAAGTAATCGCCGCTGATAAAAGGACAGTAGGTAAACTGTTAAAGATGATCCTTAACTCAACAAAAGAATTCTCCATTTCATAGACAATAATCCTGCAAACTATAACTTGAGCCATCCCGTTTTTTCACTGGAATCGCTACATCCTGTAAATAATAAGTTTTATCCCTTTAGTGGGCATTATTCTTGAGCATGAGGAGGTAGATTAAGTGAGCCGTGATAATCCAAGTTCAATCCCACAGTAGCATATCCTGGTATCTTATCCTCCCGTACTACGTCGGAACGCCCTTCAGATCTGTGTATGCTGCTGTAATCCTGAGGGCGTGTATGTGATATAAATGTAAAATATCATGTCATTATGCTTCATATATTTTATCTTGCATTAGCCTAGTATTACTTCTGTTCTTTCTGTTTGGTGAAGGTTACGTGAGGGGACGGTTGCCATGGTTCTCTCTCCCTCTCTCTATCACAGTTACGAACTTCATAGGTCCTACTTAAGGAAACTGTCTCGCCCATAACCTCTAATAAACCTTATATGCAAAAATTTGGTTATTGGTTACATTCTTCTGACCCTGGGAGATTGACTGGATGAAGGGGCCTTAAACAAGATTAGATCTTGTTATAATCCCTAAGAGATAAACATCTACGGGAAATTCCTCAAAAACCAAAGTCAAATCATTCTGTCTTTTTTTGGTCCTTTCTTTCATCACGGATGTTTCCATTTATCCCTTTCATCTACTCGACACA
This sequence comes from Morinoia aosen, assembly GCA_030386875.1. Classification (NCBI taxonomy): domain Eukaryota; kingdom Metazoa; phylum Arthropoda; class Malacostraca; order Amphipoda; family Talitridae; genus Morinoia; species Morinoia aosen. The sequence continues at coordinate 61,666,943 of CM059558.1, read as the reverse complement.
ATTTTTGCCACGCTAGAATACTGAATTTTCCTTCCAGTGTCGACCACAACCTCCGATACAATAAGAGCCAGAGTATATGCTCTACTTATTTTTCAGACTTTTTTGATTTGCGATATGTGCTCCACAGCCTCGTGAGTATGAACACGAGGAATGTGTGATGTGTTTACCAGGATTTCCAACGTATTTCTTTATTGAAAGTTGAACTTTTGAAAAACTAAGGGTCATTTATAATGAAAACAAATAATTTTAAGATGAAGAAATCAAACCAAAATTTCTAATATTTTTCTGCACATTACGTATTAAACGTTCAAATGATTAAGATCGAAAAAATTTAGGAGGCAACGCAGACAGTGACTGTACCATTGGTAGGCAAGCCCACGCTATCAGTGATGAATTGAACAAAAATACAAGCTGTTGCATATAATCAGTTCACTTATAGCGATTTACACTAATTGCATCACAAATTAACGGCCTCATTCTGAACGGGTTACGTGCAGTGGTGTACATTACTTTCATGCAGTCTTTAACTAAAGGGAACTATGAAATGAACTATCTGATAAACAGTCGTTCGTGACAACGGTTTCACAGCGGTTGCCTAATTTGGTTAAAATAGACGGTATTAATGTCTTCGATAAGAACACCGTTCCGCAGCAAATTGAGCAAAATTCGTTCTCTTCACCTCAAATCGAAAGAACTACGTTTGCTCTATGTTCGTTGAAAACTACGTGAAGTCCTGACTAATAGTTTCGACGCAGCCGCACGCCCAAGTTAGGTGTCTGCCGGCGCACCTCACCGATGCGCGTCTGGCTAAAGCGTCTATAAAACATTCGTTCATTTCTCAAACAATTCGCTTGTTTCTTCTCTATTCCTTTATGGGTTTTTAGTCTATAACCGAATCATTCTGAAAACCAAGCGAAAAATAGCGAAAATAGCCGATCGATCAAATTGATGCCCGATCCGACTCTTGCCTTCAATCGTTCTCATTCGTCTGTTGTACCAAAATGCTGCGTGTTGCATTTTTTTTCGAACAACGAGGTGATGGTCACCAGCTTCCGTGCAGTTTGCCATAATGCCATTTTGGTTTCATATTGATGAATATTACGATAATTAATAGGGAATTATTCATGAGAATACTAAGAAATTTTTCTACGAAAAGTGATGCATGCTTGGGCGACCGAGTGAGGTAGACAATCTTGCTTACAATATGGTATTATGTTGCTATTCTCATCTATTAGCGATAAATGAGCTAACATTATAACATATAAGACATACTATAAGCGATAATTGAAAATTTGTGTCAAGACCCTTCAATTTGAGGTACACCTTTCCTAACAACTCCGTCGAATGCAACCGTCCTCTTCCTGCGTAGTTTACGAAATTTTCTTTGTCATTACGCAGCTGTAAATACAGGTATAACGTTTTCATTACACCTTTTCCTGTACGTAAACGATTATTGGGCTGAACCCATTGCCTGGATTGTTTACGTTGTCGTCGTTTGTACCACAAGTACATCACCAGGGAATCCATGTTCATAGATGACTGAGAAGTCACTAGAATTTATATACATGATAACATGAAATTTCCCGCCGTGCAGCGCATCAGCAGTTGAGCGCTGCAAAGCAAGTCTCGAGTTGTTGCCAGATGCAAGATGTTTATTAGGTTTTCGTGCGATAAGAGTTGCTTCAGTTGGCGGTAATGATGCAAAGCGTCGAATGCCACGTAATGAGCCATGTTCTCGTGAGAAGTCTCATCTATCACATGTGCAGCTGTGCCAGATCTTCATATACGGGTTGGTTTTTTACTTGATGTAAGCTTGTAATTGGATATGTTTTTTTAGTTAAAATTCCTCAATGGACAATTTCAAGGAAATCTTACTTTTTAAATTAAAATGAGCGCCAATGATGAACGTATTTAATAGGCAACACTTCGATACGGTAAAGTTTCATCTCGAGAGCTGAAACGGTTGATACAATTAACATTAAATGAGACAAATTTACATGTCTTCTGAAATTGAAAAAAAAGACTACAATTCGGTAACCTTAATTTAACTAATAGATTCAAGTTGGAGCAATAAATAATTTTGATTAAGTTTGACCGCTGCTCAAACGCGGTGTGTACGAACAATGGAATATGAACAAGAGGACCTCGATATTTGCTGCGTAATTTGTATGTGTATAGTTGCTGCTAGCAGTCTTGAAAGAACATTACTGTTCTCCAGCAACTTATTCGTCGCAGCCAGCATTCGGGTGTCTTAAAACTGCTCGTCCCTACACTTCCCCTTCTCAGTCTACAATTAGAAATCATTGTAATAGGTTTAAAGACACATTCAAATTTCCAAATTTCAATACAATTTGCCAAGCTCAAAATGAGTACGATCTCAATATTATGAAATCATTGTTCATATGAACAATGATATGAACATGATCTTTGAACATGACCTTACCCCAAATGTAACTTATTTTTTCTTGTGTACGTAATACACACCAAGAATACAGTATTTTTGAGCCGTAATTAGAAGTACTTTTAGCTATTCGTGTCATACCCTGGATACCGAAATTCAGCATTACTGACAGCAACTGCGAGCTTGTGTATGTATATTGTAATGTGCAATGCTCTGCAGAACTAGGTATCCACCATACGGATTTGAGACTATATATAAGGCTCTGTATCTGATTTTATTGAAAATGACTCATTTATAGTTACTTTTTATACCGCACTCGTACAACAAAAATGAAAGTATTAATTTATCAGTGAACTGAAACCAAGACCGCAAGTGCTAATTTCTTCCTATCTCTTATTAAGAGCATGGCACAAAACATGTAAATCTAACCTAATAATACGTGTTGTGTTTATTTATATACTTATCTATAAATTTATTTGGTGTCCGCTTCTTAAGAAACATAGGATATCTGAGTGTGCGGTATTATGAATACCGAAAATCTCAGTGTAACATTGAAAGATGTCCCTTACATGCATTGATATGTTTGATATTTTATCAGGATACGTTCGGTTAGGATAGGAGAGGTTAGGATATGATAGGTCAGCGTAGGTTAAGTAATGATGACGGAATTTTATTACGGGTTTGCTTAGCTCAACGATAAGATTGTCCGTAGAATTTTTACGGGTCCTGCTACTACCTAATTATACCCTTGGTTTTTGGAGTCCTCTTCTTCCTCTCTATCGCGCTGATATGGATAGTTATGATGACCGTCTATGTGATACGAGTTTCACCAGTACACAAGGACAAGAATATTTTTATTACGGGTACTGTTAGGATGGATATATTTGTTTGTCATCCTCATCTGGAAATTTTTTTCAAGAAAGGTATTGAATCCCGTCATTTTTGACGGGTCGTGGATGTTAGTAAACATATAAACACACAACGGTCATTTTTAGTAGTAGATTGAAAGAATTGAGTAGCTTAGTCTTTTGAGTGAAGTAAAACAGAAGTGTCATCCAAGTACCTACGATAAAACAGGTTTAAATTCACAGGACTGTTTTCTAAATAGGTATTTTCTCAGGTAAAAACAATTAGCAATCAGAAGCGAGAGGCTGGAGCCATCGCGAGTCTGTCAATTTGTTTATAAATTTTACTATTAAACACGAAAAATAAATTAGTCAGGGCAGTTTATAGTGAGCGTTTAAACTGCTTCTTGTTGTAATTGAAAATTTAATTACCGTTAGAGAAAATGGTGTCAAACACAACTTGAACAGATTCAGTTAGAGGTACATTGTTATAGAAGACTCCATGTCAAAGTTGCACATAGAATACTGGTTAAATAGTTGCGAGATCTCCAATGAAATGGAGATTATTATTACTATTTTTATTATTTACGTTAGTTTAAACCTCAGTCGTCACTTCAACGGCGTTGTTAAGAGAGTAACAGTGAAGGGACCATCGAGTATGGACACGTACACGGGGAATCTATGCACAACGAATGTTCCCACACAAGCCACCCCTATGCTGTAACACGACTGTGTTGCTACACAGGACACGATGCGCATGAAACAGCAAGTCAGGAAGGAAGTTCAAACAACATGAAAGCTTAGGAAGGAAGTTGCAGGTGTCTTAGAAAAGGATAGCAGTGAACCGAAAAAAGATGGATCGTGCTTCGAAACGGAATTCGACAGTGATCAATGATAAAAATAGAGCCATTAGAAGAAAAAATATCATGTTCATGCAGGACTTCTTCACGGAAATGAGTAGCAAAAATCGTCTACGACCTAAATGGAAGTGGTTTTCTTTCTTACTCATTAACATGTATTCACAACTGAGATATTCGAAAAATACTTGAGCTTCAATCGCAAACACAAAACGAAGCCAATACAGTTAATTAGATCGAAATAAACAAGTTTTCTTCTATGCACTTTGTGTCTCAAATGAGTATTTTATTAGTTATAGCGGTAAATGACTTACCGCAACTCCAGTCTTTGAAGCGGAAAGAAATTCTTTGATTGAGTTGTATGGCAATACTGCAATGGCGTCTCGCTTCCAGCGCTCTGTCTTGAAAGACGAAACCAAACCAACCGCTATACCTCGTTAAATACTCATTTGACGGAAAAAGTGTATAGAAGAAAAGTTGTTTATTTCGATGTTATTACCATGTTCCAAGCAACAAAAATTCTAAAATCGATGAGTAGCTGTTTATTCGAGCGCATTCGTCATCAATGACGAAACTAAACTTACCGCTATAAATCGTAAAATACTCATTTGAGACGAAAAGTGCATAGAAGAAAACTTGTTTATTTTGATTCAATTAATTGGGTTCAGGCACCAAAAAGTGGAAAATCGACCACTGTCAAGTCCTTCAGATTTACCTCCATGACCAATAATTCTGAAAATACTTCCTGTTCCTGGCTGTACCCAAACCTATGGTGGATAGATAGTCTCCCCTTTAAACCAGTCAGAAATGTCGGAATTACCTTTTGAACGTAATAAAATATAAGATTAGTGTGAAATCCAATGTAAACAACCATCCTATCCTGCTAAAACATGAACAAAAATCTTACTGACTGTACCGGTATTCAGTGCCACAAAAAAAATGCAAAAGCTAGCCTAGATAAAATTCGCTTAATGGCTTAAACACCAAGTAATTAGTAACTGAATTACCTTACAGTTTCTTCAATACAATTATTTCGGGAGAACACATCAACATACACAGATAATACTACTTTAATGTTTTTTAAACGGATGACATCAATATATCTAGTTGACATCAATATATCTAATCTAGCATGATAGACCGCTAGGTGGTTTTAATACACATCGATAAATAATCAGGGAATGCCAAGTTAGAACTTACCTTCATTGCCAGGAATTTGTACTTCATTCAAGCTTTAGCTTCGGCAAGATGAACCAAAAGCTGTTCTCTAGACTACATGGCTTTCTGCTCAAGACACAATATACCCGTAGTTACTAGCTTCATAACAATAATGTGGGCATTCACTTCCACCTACACATGCTTGCGCCTGAGCACTTGATGACACCACTTCGACTGTCCAAGTCAAATGAAACCGCCGATCGCTCTGCTCTGCGGCGCTAGTGAGACTACGTATCAAGCAATATTGAGGAGCTCTGTGATTGGTGGAATCCGAAAAGAACTTGGAAAGAAATCAAAACAATTAACTTGCATGAATGTAGCTCTATAAAGCGTTCCATGCGTCATAAATTTCGTAGAGGACTGTTTTGCTCATATCAACAATGATGGTGATGGCAGTACTCAATGATAGTGTCATGCAATAGTCCTCGTGAACATGTTTAACGTGTTTTGCGAAGTTAATGCAACCTTAATTCGAGCGTTTTGTGAACACACCCACCTTTCTCATGTGCGGCGCTTAGAGATTCGGTCTGCTGTCGCATCAGGGTTCCTAATACAGAGTTTTCATCAAATAATATGGAATGAAGTAAAATAATACGTACTTAATTAAGATAGTTTTGAGTGTCATTCACAATTTAACAGATAATTCAGTGGATAATAACTAATTAATTGCAGTGTTAACAATTCATGCTTAACCGCCGTAAAAGTAGTATAGCGTACAATGAGAAGTTAGGTTCGAAGCTGAAGAAAATCTTTCAATCGCACAGGGTTCTCATCTTCCATTGCAAGATAATCGGGCAGCGCGGCTAGCGAGCTGATATGTTTTACATTTAGATCCATGGCATTTCGTTTCGATTACAGCAGTATTATTGGCTAGACTTTGGGCATTATTATCATTCAATGGAACACAAAAATCGTGAGCAATTTCCCATATTTGCTTGCTGATGAAAATAGTGATAGCAAAGTAGAGAGATATTTTTTACAGATGCGCTAATGAATTGTGTAGTCAATTCAATTCCTTATTTGCGTTGTGCGTTATTTTACATTGAGCTCAAAGAAGCTGAGGCGAATGGTAGCTAGTGAATATTCGTAAAACTATTCTCTCCTAACATTCATGCTAACATTTGCAACACTGTGAGGAACAGGCCTAAGGGGAGATATGGGAAAAAAATTACGTTTTCATGAATCAATCCATACTCCGAAAAATCGAATTAGAACAAAGTTGTTTGAGGTAGGCTTGCAAATAGTGAATTATTTGTGAAAAACAGTACATTGAAGTACAGTTACTTCAAATTCAATACAGAAAATTGACGGGGGGAGAACTTTCCTTTGAACCAATTCCTTGCAAAACTTTCGCACTCAGATCACCTTTGGAATTAGTATAAAGACGTCCTTATCCGATAGTTTCCCCTTTCCTGATATAATACAAAGTTTATTGACCAACAGCAGATTTTTTAACCAAATGAAAAATACAAAAAAACCTTAAGAAATCATTTTAGTATTACTCGTTAAGGAATGAGTACAAGCAGTTCATTTTTCGACAAATCAGTCAGCAATTCAGCCCGCCATAGCTGTCTCAAATGATCCGATGATATTTAAAATGAAATCGAACATTTAACATAAACTTGGCTCAAAACCAATGCCATTTTCCACTCAGTTTTTGGGTAAAATTTTAATTATACAATAATGGTATCCACTATGCTGAGGGTCCTTGTGGTTTAGGTTACACGCTATAAAATGATTTTCATTTATCAAAATGACGCCCCATGCTCAATACATACAAGTTATATGACGGAAAACGTGGAAATAATCCGCGCTAACACAAGCCATGCGCGTGTAAGCTAAACCCAAATACACGTTGAAAATTTTTCGCGTTCCAGTGAAAATGAATGAAGTTGAAACACCTCCGTTCTTCATTTGCACCAATGCGTAGCACCTACGCAAAATTACTTGATTGAAAAAATCTATTCATGAAATTTTTGGAAATAAGCATGATTAGGTATTTGTGTAAAATTAGATTTGTATTATTTCGTTCAATTCAACAAAGCACTTTGCAGTGAACTTTTTCCTACTACAGAAGCGACACGTGTGATATAAGCTAATTAACTTATGTTGGCGATGATGAACCATTAATAAAAGTCTGCAGGAAATAAGATTATCAATTTCGATCCCTTGGTTATAATCTGCATTTTCTTGAAATCTCGTACGAACATGCTACCTCCAGCTATTTGCATATTGAGCGAAGACAGGGCGCGTTCCCTATGAAATTAATGGATGCATGTATCGCACGTGATGTGATATAGAAGCGTTGTTTTTCCGCTTGTAATTGGTCTGCTGTACATAATTTTGTATTTACTTCACTGTAATTTGAAAGACAGAAAACAACTGTAACATATTTTCAAGTGTTTCGGGCTTGAAACTGCTTTTGCGTTTGAAATGAGGATACGTACGCTTTTCGTAAACACAAGCCGCAGGAGAAAATAATATACTCGTATGTAGCATAACAAAATTTACTTACAGTTAGTTTCATCCCAGGTTACCGATAGGACGAACACGTGGATATTGTTTCTTATTGTACGATATTGAGTCGTGTGTTTTATAGCTTTCATATACGTCAACTTATTCATGAAAATAACTAGATGACACGCCAAGAAAATTAATGCTGAGGAATGAATAGACTGTACTTGTGAACAGGAAAGTGGATTATGCAATATGCAGTCATGTTTGTGATAGTTATTTATCAGTAAATTCGATAATAAGTTATGTACGGAAGTCATTCACATTCAACAAAACAATGTTTTGTATCAAATTTTGGTATGCGAACGCAGCTCGTTCAAAATAATTATTTGCATTATTTTATCAATATTGCCAATATTCTTCCATATGTACAATTGTTTTTCAACAAAAATTAAAATGATTACACTTATTACGGGTAAAAAGTCTACTCTGTCAATTCCACAATAAAAATGGCAAGAATTAAGTAACGAATTTTTAAAGTGTATTTTAATGTTACGGAGAAGAGCTTTCTGCTGCAAATTTTTGCTCCGGCGAATGATCTAATGATCGAAAACTGCGCAGTCGCTCATGGTTCTTAGCAGGGTCAATGCCCTGCAGATCTAAGCGAACAAAAACTTGATGAATTTTGTTTATAGTTTTATAATGTATAGCCTGTCAAATTTGTGTGTAATATGTTCTATCAAAAGTTTACAAGCACGTGGAAGTTTCTTCCCTATTCTGATGACTGTGTGATAAAGTCACTGTGAGTGAAAACATGAGTCATGCCCAGGGAAAGATTGACAGGGAAGCAGTAATTTGTCAAAAAGTTCTGGTAGCTGCACAGGTCGATCGCGACAATCTCAGCTGATCACATGTGATTGATATCGCTCCGTGTAGTTCACGAGGCTTATGATTACAACGGCAGGGGCTGCCACAGAATTAGAACATTACGTGAAGACAGAAATGATGGTCAGATCGCTACACTAATCTTGCTCTGAGTCAACTTTAAAAGTGCTTCACTGCATTTATTTTTGTTTGGCAAAGGATCCAAAGGTATTAACAGAATTTGTATCTTACAATAGGTGAAAATACAAACAAAATTTGAAACTTTGAAACTAAACACGTCGTAAATGGAAGCTTAGCTTTTGTTTTTTTTATATCTTATAGTATTTTTTACAGCTCAATTTTGATTGCAGTCTCTAACAACCAATAAATGTAGGTAAAGTAAGACTCAAAATGCTTTGGCCACAAAAATTTTCCCTTTATCCGACTCTGATTTTTATTTGAATAAATTGAAGTCTATGCAGGTAAAATAGAAAACCTTAATGCAATTCAAAATCATTTTTCACTCACAGGACATTTTTGGTTACTAGTAATTAATACCTTACATGCAGTGAATGTAAGAGCTGCTGGTACCTGTCAGCAACCATGTAATAGCACAATGTTTTCACGTGCATTACTTGTAATCAGGGAAATTGTGTAACGCAGTCATACATACTGCTTGTGTGTGCAAGCTGAGGTGTGACCGTTGGTGTTAGACCTTGCACCAATATTTTCAGCATCGAGAATAATTTTAAAAGCTTCAATATTGAATTACAGAAAAAAAATTATGATATATTCTTTATTATATATTCAGGTACTTGCTTCACAATCTCAATAACGCCAGGAACTCTGGCGTTGTTGAGGAACTCTGCTTCGATTTTTAAGTGAACCGCTCGCATTAAATCAAATAAAATACTAGTCAGGAATGATTTTTAAATTACACCTTCCAATAGATGCTTCGAGTGAAAATTAACTCCATTAATATCTATGAAAATTACACAAAGATTTGAACTCACTTCCATGGTCAATACACGTCTGCAGCTCACAGGGCTTCGAACGGAAAAAGAAACAGCTAGGCCAATAAGTATTCTACCTGACATCGGATTTTCATAAATTTGCAGTCGCCGTTGAAATTTCAATGTCACTATGAAGTCTTAAGCAACAATTTATTTCAGTTGAAATGCGCTTTTCACAAGTTTTAAGCTCGACTAATTTCTGGTATATGAAATAATTTTCCAAGCGGGGATCAAGTCGCATCTGTTCATCTAGTCTTACGGATTCTGTTTTCAATGGTGCACGTCCTCTCATTAGTTTTCAAACCACCTAACAATTTTTTTGAAATGACAACGCTTGTCGGTCCCACCTGAGTTACACTGCTTAGTCTCGAACTTCGGAGTTGTCCTTGCGAGGAAAACGGAAAGAAACAGTACTTGCAACCTCGAGGACGTAAGGAGAAATTTATCAATCGACCAAAATCAAGGCCTAATTGTTCTGTGATAGCTGTTAATAACCAATCCTTGAATTTTCATGACATCTCACATGCTTTCAACATGATTTAAAACGATGTCAAGACAGTTTTCAAACATTTTGGAGACTGAGATGGGGCAAATCACAGTATTTTTAATAATGTATTAGTTTAGTAATGATTCATAAGTTGAGTTCATTCAGGAACAAACCATTTTCAAGACTGCTTACCGACTGTCTAATAGTGTTTCAAGTGACTATCAAGCGTATCACAGCATACTTATTATTATAGGAGTTCGTTCATAGCTTAGTTCTAAACACAGAGTTGTTTACGCTAAGCGAGAGGAAGGAACCATTCATTTTCGACACATACTTGGAGAATCTATACACATGGTGTGCTCCCACACTGGGCAGGCATCCTTGTGTAGTACCACGAGCGTTTCCCAACGCAGGTCACCCAAGGCATTGGAACAAGTCAGGAAGAAAGTTCTAACGCTAGAAAAGTTGAAGAAGAAAACATTTAGCTCTGGAGAAAAAGATAACAGTGAGCATAAAAAAGATGGTATTGATAAATAAAAAAAACATACTTCAACAAAAGAAGTATCTTTAATTAACTTGGGCACTCGTGCTTCACCAATGGGAGCGCCACTTACCTCGAATGCAATACATGGTTCTCCCATAGTGGAAGTATCACATTAAATATACTCGCTGAGTGTGAAACCTATCATTTTTTTTCTCACCATATGCAATAATTATTACACTAATTTAGTTTGATTCCATGTTTGACAACAAATTAAACATAATCTTTTTCTTGGTAACCAATCACAGCTGAGTTTCGAGTGCTGCAGGACGCCGAACGACCTTGGACCACTTAGAACGATAACTCTGTGCGTGCTACGCGCCCACCAATATTCAATGTCGATTTGTGGGTTATTATCTGAGTTCGGCTGAGCCGACAGTGACTTTGTGCAGCGTTTCCACGTTTTTACCGAAGCTAATACGTGTGCAATGAGCATGAAAGCTTTAATTAGTGCTGAGATGTCAGTGATGTTTGAATTGCGCATAGAATTAAAAATAAAGGTGGGCATGAGTACCATTTAACCGAGCTAAGCATGAATTAGATGTGGAATTTGTTCGTTTAGACAAAGTACGCCTCATGAATCTTTAAGTTTATGCACGTATTCATTTGTTTCATTTTTTCCCATACATACAAATATATAAATATATAACATTGTGACAGAGCTCCCATGGGAGGTAAAATTAATAACTAAACGCACACAAGTATATGCACTCGTTCAACCAAATTTATCGTTTTAGGGGTATCTTGCGATTTAAGCGAGCCTAAGAAACCACAGGTTTCTAATGACAATAAAAGACACAAGTGCAAACGTGTACATAAGCATGGAATCGAATGTGACTGTATCTATTGGAACTTATTCTACTCCGGTGGCTGTGCGTTACGTCTCAGACGGCATGAAACTTGAAAAGCTTCTCGAGAGTGAAGAAAGTTATTCTTTCCTGTTGCCACTATATATTCAATTTTATTCTAAATAGAGATTATTGGGGTGGCAGTGGAGAGATGTGGAGTTCATCTAGCGTCCAAAATGTAATAATTTGTATACAAATGTTTTACTTCTTTTAAAATTACTTAAAATTATGCTTATAAAGACTCTAATAGAATATGACACATAAATATATCTTAAGAATATTTTACTTTTGACGACTAACAAACAAAAGTGGAGAGCAATTCTAAACCGTTAATGAATGAATGCGTTACAAGTTTAAAATAGCACTTTTCCAGTCCACAGGAGAACTAAAACATTCATTTGTAACGGACAGTGTATAGGAATTATTTAATTGCAAAAGGCAAGCTACAAAATTTGACAATAATGGTGTAAACTCATACGAACACAATTAAATAATTCTTAATCAGCCACCACCAAGTTTTGTAATCTTTCGAGTTATACTCAATCTTTCATAAGTTCTCTTATAAAAAGCATAATAATGAAAATGACATCAAGTAAAAAAATCTATCGAAGCATACTTAATAATACCGATCCTCAAACTATTCTCAAAAAGGCGCCATGACAAATTACACATTCACTGGATTAAAAACGAAAATCATCATTACTAGCGATAAGAAAATTGAAGTACACTGTTGGAAAATTTATCGGATTTGAATTTGTGTCGTTCTTTTTTTAAATTAAATGGGAAATATCGTGTTCAGTTTTTAATGTCGTATTTAGATTAACAGTTAAGTTGTGTTCAGGCTCCTGCAGTTTTTCCACAAGGGTAAGAAGGGCTTCGACCGGCTTTACCTGGCAGTTGTTTTTGATTTACTTATGAGACTTACTAAGGATACGAGTTCCGGTTAAGCGCTTCGCAGCTGCGCGTCGCCTTTGACGCTGAGTTTGGTGCTGAAGTTGCATCCCGCTGGCATGGGGCGAGTCGAGGCGTCCCCTGCGTAAATTCCCTGTTCACTCCTCATCTCCTCTTCGTCAGTTCCTTTGGTGTTTTATCTCTATTCTAAATTAGTGTGTGCGTGTGTTTGTGTGTGTGTGTGTGTGTCAGCGTGTGCGTGAATAATATCAAGCGTTCCTACCCAGAGTTGCACCCAGTTCCCACTGACCTTGTGGGTCAGGGGTATATAGTTAATTATCAAATACGTTCAGGTAATCAGAAATAAAATGAAATAAATTAAAGATATTATTAAATTATGGTGGGATTTTTCTACTGTAACTAACGGTGTTATTTGTTTTCCGCAGTATCCTCTAATCATCTTCCCGCAGTTTGTCTACCGTGGTTTCAATTTTGTCGTACTACTTCAGCGGCTGTGCTTGGCGGCGGTGTAGGTAATTTTCCTTAGCTTTGACCTCGCCTCATATATGATTATATTCATTCAGATGAGTTCATGTGATATTGAATGATTGCTTTAAATTCTACCGTTATTTTCCAGCTGACGTTAACAGAAATTGGACGTTTGTCAGCCTCAGTATTGGTCTGGCTGGAGACGCTGAGATCCAATGTTCCTGTAAAATTACTGTCGGACGCTGTCCACTAGCGACTTGCCAAGCGTACCTGCTTCCCTCGATCGGATCAACTGCGAACGCAGAGCTTTTACCATTTAAACAAGAATTTAAAAAAATTTAAACTAATATAATTTCAGACCACTAAAATTAAATAAAAGATCGCCGTTACGATACTTTAATGCACACATTCTGTCAGGTACATATGAACTCTTTTGAAATTATCATAGAGTTTTTTAACTTCTAATCTGGCCGTGCTTTAATAGACTTCTTCTGGAATGTTTGGTATACGTAGACTAATAATTCACTCGTATATCCACGGTTTGAAAATAACATAGAGAAACAATTTGAATAAATGCTTGTGTATTCCTTCTCCTTGAATGATTGTGTGAGAATTCAGAAAATTTCCCGTAATACAATACTCAAACAAATTATTCATTTGAGACTCTGAAAACACATGAATTGTATGATTTTGTCGGTCATCCCTAAGTAATTTCATGAACAAAACTTTGACTAACGATGGCGAAAAAATCTCAAAAAATTAGTATGCGCTCAAATTGACATTTTGTACCATTACCTAGAAAAATGTAGAAACAATTTCGTACTACTTTTTAAGAGAACAATCTCAACAAAATTTAACTAAACCTTGTTACTCGATTCTTGGTAAAATCAGCGATAAAAAATCCTATAACGCACTCAAAATAAATTACAAATCTTTTTCTAATCTAAGTATTTATGACGAAAAGGCAAATCGTTCGTCTTGGGAGGATTGAAAATATCAAGATAATTTACCCATGAATTTCACTTATTTCTTTTTCATGAATGATATGCGTCGTGCACTTTTCTATCATTTTTTCATGGGTCTTGGTGGAAATTCATTAGAATTTTTCTTTTCAATCGTTCTCATTACACATTTTCATGTTTGTTGGTAGGTAATTATTTAGGAATTACATTTATCACCAACCTATTATTTGATTAGGCCAATATGTCAAGGCTACCAGGTTAAGCTAATGATTAAAACAGTGTTTGTTAGGCTGCTGTAGAATTCAATGAACTTTTTCGGGACCACAAGTAAAGATTACCAATTATTTTGATGTTCACTTACGATGAATAAATTGTTTTAATATATACCAGTTCCGCATCAGTACCTATCAAAAATTAGTTTCTAACGCATCAACCTCTCGTACTAAAAGATATAAAGCATAAAATGTAAAAGATGTACGGTTCCATTTAAATTCGCTCTGAGCCGAGATACAGGCGAAAGCTTTCAAATCTCCCGAGGAATTTTTGGAAGATTCAGCAAAGTTGAGCTATCATACCCCATGATTCAGATATACTTGTCATTAATAGTTGCGTTTAATTCTGAACTAACCAGTGACAATTTTTTCACCTTACAAATATCACACTTATTGTAGCCTAAAATTCATGCTAGGACTAGATGAATTTTTTTCAATGATCGCAAGATGCGGTGAATGGTTGGGAGCCTCTGGGTTACTAAAAAGAAATGATAAGATGATAACAGTGGAGTAACATACCAGTACTTCCTCGTACAAGAGGCGTGTTCCATACAGGATTCCCATTGTGGTGGTAAAACCACGCTTGTTTTAAGTAGAAGAATGCATATATCAGCATTCTCCACTGCAATTCAATACCTCGGTGTTTAACGGGATAGAAGTATTTTCATTACTGTAAAATTTCCTAACCAAGAGAATGAATAAATTTGGGACCAGTAGTCAACCATAGTTTCAAAATTTTCTTTCAAGTCTACAACTGAATCATAAGCGAAGTGGAATAAAAGCTGGAGTAAATATTGTTAAATATCGTAGGAGGTGCATTTCGACTGATATATTTTTGATTAAGAAAATGATGTCAAGTATTAACAGAGAAACCAATAGAAACGAAGAGTCTTAAGAAGATTTATTCGAATCTTTGGTTCATAAGATAGTTCTCTACAACTTTGAAACGGAATGAACCGTTCATTCAAAATTCAGCTAAACGAATAGACACTTGCCGAAAATATAAAAATTAGGTGAAAGCGGTTCAAAAAACAGAAAAAATTTTCTAGTACTATTATGAAAGGGAAAACGGAGGAAGGAGTGGGGAAGTGGATTATAGGCCAACATTTTTTCACGCCAATAGCTTTGAATTACGTTGAGTGATGATTATAGTTAACGAGTATACAGAGATTCACGAGTGTGCACATCAAAGTTTGAAGAAGAGCTGCCAAAAGTCTTGAAATTATCAGTGCCAATAACTTTCATGGGTTATTCTTCAATTCATGATCGTAAGTTGCGTAAAAAATTTGAAAAAATAGCTTTCCGAAAAACTCAGGCCTCGTTAATATTACTTGTTATCAGGGAAGCCACATTTTGAAATCTGCATTTTTTTAATCAGTACTGTAGCCAAAAAGCACACGCCTCAAAGATATTTATAAACGGTTCAAGAAAAAAAGTTTCTGAGAAGTGATTCCGATCTAGAAAATTAGCTGCAGCGACGGTTATAAACGGTGCGATATCTATTTTGCTGTTTTAATTACAGCTTTGAAAGTCCAGCGAGGTAAATGCTCCGTTAACTCAATCTAGTACTATCTCACCAAACCCGTATTGGCTCACTTATAATATAATATTGGCTTCCAATTCAGTTTACAAAATATTCTAATTAAGTGCTCGTTCATTTGTTTCATTCATACTTTTTCCACCATAATTAACAGCCAACAATCAAAATAATATCCAGTCACCAAAATAAAAAATTGAAAATTTATTATAGTTACCCACAAAAAAAATTCGTGAATAATTTTCTATCATGTTCATGAAAACTAGAGAACTGTAAACCAATCTGTGGACCAATCACAGCAGCTGTCTCACGCTCCTTTGGCAGACCACTGGATAGTCCACTTCACCGGTGCCGTTCGTAGGAAGAAAACGTGACGACCGCATGTAGTCGCCTTCAACGGACGCTTGAGCCACACGAGAATACCAGAAAAAGAAATCTAGAGCTCAGTAGACTACTATTGCGGTTAAGACCCCTGATTTTTGAAAACGTGTGGAGTAGTCCATTAAACCTTTCCACCCTTCAATTAATGTGTGCAGAATGTTACAAAAGTTATGGACACTCACAGGAAATGAAAGACAAAACGATACTCTGTAGCCTATATTTGTACAGTGATTGACATTTTAATTTTTTTGCGGACGAGTTGGGAAACATCGCAAAGTTACACGCTAGGAATTTTACTGAAGAATGTGTGAGGTAGTGTTCAACATGAACAGTTTGGCGACATTTACAGTGGTAGCAATCTTGGGTCATATCATCAAAGCTCAGCACACTTTCACGGCTTTTATTTACTAACTGCACCCGAAATATCATAAAATGACTTTACCCATTCCTTCCACAACCCAGTAAAGCCACAGTCGATTAAAGCTCCACCTTCTTAACAGTTTTCCTGCGAAGGGACCCACCGGTGGCCACTTAGGTGATTTTCAAAGTGCTGCTGACCCCACCTGCAGTCCTTAACTCATTTTTTATTAATACTTTTTGAAATCTAAATGAAGGCCCGATCCAGTTAATATTTATATTAGGTTTACATTTTTTTAATATCTACCACAATTGACTTTAAATTTGAATTGAATATTGAACTTCTGTTTAACCCATCGCGGTTAACGTGTTAAAATAACAAGAGAAGCATCAACACAACCAGCAGGCCCATCGGTCTCAAACCCATCGCTAGATATCAAATGTACCGGTCAGAAAGGCGGTCAAACTAAACTACATTCTTAGCATGGTCTAGGAAAGTCTTAGAAAGACAGCACTCTAGCAATTAGTTCAAAGTTTATAGCTTACTGTAAATTTATCATTGATAAATCAATTTAAATTTATTTTCTGGTGGTGTCGAAAAAGGATATTCCTCCTTTTAGCTGTTTGAAAAGAATCAACACAGCCTATGGATCTTCGGATTCCCTACTTTTCGAATTCATTTCTAAAATCCCTGCTGTTGAAATACATCCATTGAGTTTACATGTCTAACATGAGCAATGAGCTTACATAAAGCCTGATATTTTTGGTGCTTGAATCAACGAGCGGAAATTTACACCTATGGTTGTTAAGGAAGCGAAAAGACAAAACTTGTTCTGTGTGGATATCTGAGATGACAAAAGATCTGGGGAAGTTATGAAGTAAGGAGTGGATTTTTTTAATTTGTTTTATATTTCTTGAATCTGAGTGAACACAGGCATTCTAATTCAGCTTCATTATTTACGCTCTATTTTTTACCTTCTAATGATATAATGCGCTTGCATCTGTAGAATATGTAGGTCATCCATGAAACAAATATAATTGTTAATGCAGTCCACTACTGTGCAAAACTCTTTCACCGACTTTTAGCATAAATGTACACTCGCATCATGCATAATATTTTGTGATGCAGGTGTTGCCTAATCTAAGTTACCTTTACTGGGTTCTCTTCAATATTTCAAATTTTTACTGTCGAAGTGCAAAAAAAAAGAAATAAATTCTATAAAAATTATAATCTAACTCATGCGATGCGAATTGAGCGATTACCGTGAAGTACAATATCCGAACACAGCGAGTGCAATAATATTTTCATGTCAACAAATTTTTAAACTGATATATCTTACTTTCGTAATTTTTACATTGTTTGAATTAAAAAAATAACAAAGTGTAATGAATTTCTTAATGAATCATGCTGATAAACGTATACATCTAGCGTCAGTAGTATTTTCAGACTACTTGTTTCATTATTCAGTCATAAGCATTTTACTTCGGTGAACATTGTACCAATTAGGATAGAAAATTGGCCCATGAGTCTTAAATAACAGGAAATAATTTCCAACTAAACAAAGGAAAGCAACCAAAGCTGTCTGGCGCAAGGCTTTTCCAAGTGACTCAGGTACAGGCGACAGACGGCAGCCGTGACGAATCGTCCCTTTTTTTATTAGCGCGGAACGCTCGATGAATGGAAGGTATCGGATTACATGAGGAAAAAACAGCTTACTGGAAGGAATCGTAGGCCTGGTACCTCCAAGCTCCAGACTTTGAAGACAGTCTCAACTGAGCAGCCTTCCAAACAACACGTGTGCTACAGTGATCTGAGTTTTGTGAGAAAAGAACTGTTTTTGCCGGTTCGAAAAATCTTGTGACTAGAAACCCATACCCAGTGTTGAAAATCACCTTTACAAACTTATTACGAGAATCCCCCGTGAGTTAAAGGACCAACAGCCACACATAAAGTGATGGAGCAGCCTGCTTCTTCCGCTGCCGGCTGGTCTGCTTTGAACCGGCAGAGGATATGGGAGTTCATCCGTGAAGTGGACCATTCCATATTGGATGTTGTATCGCGTGAAGATGAGGAGGCCTACCTGAGTATGGTGAGTGCACCCATCAGTTGTTGACGATTGTTGTTCATTTCAGTAAGAAAGAAAGAAAACGGTTTATTTCCAATAGAGATGGTACAAAAGTACCATCATTGGTTTTTAAAATATCTTAAAATTAATACACTTAGATGATACACACACACGAGTATTGAAAAACTCGTGTCACTAGTCAAAAGAAATTATTGAGGGCAATGAACTCCTAATCTAGCTTAATCTACATTTGATAATACATGTAATGATAATTGTAAGAGATAACACAATTTCATGGACGATGCATTTTCATTGTGGGGTGAAAACACTTTTGACAGTTTACATGTACATGACATAAAACTTCGCAATTCTTGACGCCAGGAAATAATATATGAAATCGCTTGTTTCGGTCAATGTTCACAAGTGTCATTTTAAGGAAGCATGAAAAAAAGAAAATATATATATATATATATAAATATATATCCATATACACACATATGTACACATACGTATGCATGTGTGTATATATCCATACACACACTCACACACACACACATACACACACACACACACATATATACATATGTGTACATATAAGCATGAGGACCAAGAAGGTTATAGGTTTTGTATTTCTGATTCAACAATTTTAACATAACGGTCATTAGTTAACAAGCATTTTACTTAAATATAAATGGATGATCGCACAACAAATGTATAGTTTTTACATGAATGCTTTACAATACTAAAGATATGACGAGTTAGGTAATGTTACAAGTTGAGAGTGCACAGAAAAAAGACCATTATCTCTAGTAAAATGCTAGTTGTCAGTCTAGTACACACATATGTGCACGTATACATGTAAATATTTACACATACACATGCACATATACCCACGCACATATTTACACCTAACTCGTAAGCATAAACAAATGCATTTCTATGCATCGAGGCAATACATACGCATTCTACAGAGTGTCATACGCATAGCGTGGACACGTACACATTTACACAAGTAAGCATTTGCGCAAATATCAGCGTAAACTAGTCAGTATAAACCAGAATTCCAATCGAGGGAAACGGAGAAAATATCTTTTATTATAGCATGAATTTTATAAAATTTCGTACTAAAAATAGTGGCACAAAACAGTCTACTTAAGTCAGAAACATGAAAAACGATTGTGGGACGTGAATAAGAAAGAAAACAATAATGTCCTATAAAGGTTTCATATTAGAAAAAAAAATCACATTATCTTTGAAATATGGCGCAAATTGTCGTCAATTGATAAACAAACATAGGTATCACATTATTATAAGCATATAACTATAAGCCGAATAAGTATATTACTGCAGTATAAATGGATGATCACACAACGAATTTTTTTATTACATGGATGCTTTACAATTTCATATTAGAAAAAATACATTATCTATGTAATATGGCGCAGAATGTCTGTAGTTGATCAACACACACACACATAGGTACCACGACGGTCTAGTTTGATGCTTGCACAAAAACGGAGAGGAATGACATAAAATGCACCTTCGACTGATTCATCTACTCTAGTGCACACAGTTGTACGTGCACATATACACACCCATATGAGCACATACACCTATATACGTACACACATATACAAGTAAGCATGTCCGCAAATGACAACGTATAGGCGGTCAAATCATAATACCTACGCATACTTCAAAACTGTTGTTTGATGTCTTGAATTATAAAATAATGAGCGAGGGAGATTGTTCAGCAATGGAGATACCAGGTAAATGAGATTCGTCAGTACTCATTCAGTATGTTCTGTAACTAAGGATTATTATTGAGACACAAGATGACGAGTTATTTTGGCTTTAAATTCTCTCGGTCTTTGAGGGACTTTAATACTCAGGGGAAGTTTGTTCCACAGTAAGGCGCCTGATATGGACAGAGCCTTCTGCCCTAAGTGAGATGAACGATAGTTGACTAAGACATTATTGTTTCTGTTCGGTTTTTGATTGGTTACAGTGGGTGGATGGAAACGCACTATCTCAGCGTTGCTCTGAGGAAGATATAACGAGGAGAATACGTATTGGGCCTTCTGCATGAGGAGCCTTTCTTGGATAGGGATCCAGCCGAGTTTATTGAGGAGAGGGGTTACTTGATCACTTCTTCTGAAATTACCGTTGCATACCACCTTGGCTGCAAAATTCATGCATTTTTGTAAGTCCCTTTGAAGGTATTGAGGTAAGTCTCCCCATACTAGGCTGCAGTAGTCAATGCGCGATAACACAAGGGATTGAATGGCTAATAATCTGGATTTTTCGTCTAGCATACTTTTTATGCAATGAAAAAACATTAAAGTTCCGTAGATTTTGTTGCAAGTAGTCTCAACGTGAGATTTGAAGGACATATTTCTATCGAACCAGATACCTAGATTTTTAACTTTTTCTGATGCATTAATTTTATCATTTCCAACTGCAAGAGTAAGATCTGAAGTTTTTTTAATTGCATCTTTGGATCCAAAAATAATGCATTGTGTTTTATTAGCATTTAATTTGAGACCATTTCGGTCGTACCATGATTTCAGGCTAGTCAGTAAAGTTTCGGCTTTAATTTGCGTCTGTGGTATTTCCGATACAGAACTTGTTATTGCAATTTGAACATCATCTGCATACATCGAGATCCGTGTGTTAGAAGGCATTGGAGGGAAATCATTAATGAAAATAGAAAACAGTAGCGGACCAAGAATGAATCCTTGGGAACACCAAAATTGTTTTGAATGAATGGGGAAAATTTGTTTTCTATGCGGACTGCATGAGATCGATTTGACCAGTAACTTTCAAACCATTACGTGTCTATTCCCAAGTTCAGTATTTTACGTAGAAGTCTTTCATGTTGGACGCTATCGAACGCCTTAGAGAGATCGAGTAGTAGCAAGAGTGTTACATTCTTTTGATCGATGTCACTGTATATTTTTTCAGATATATTGAGCAGAGCGTCTTGAGTGCTAGTATTTCTTCTATAGGCATATTGATTTTGGTGGAGTAAATTTGACTCGTCCAGGTGAAATGACAGTTGATTTGTCACCAATTTCTCCAATAGTTTGGACATGACAGGCAAAAGACTGATGGGCCTGTAGTTTGATGCTGTATTTAGGTCACCACTTTTGTGCAACGGTCTAATAATGGAGTGTTTCCATTGGTTTGGAAACGTATTGGTTACTATTGATGTATTAATTATCAGACGAATCCATGGTGCTGTAACAGGGAAACTGTCTTTGATATATTGAAGACTGATACCATCATGTCCAACTGCCTTTGTGTTTTTAGTGAGTATAAGATGTTTCGTAACTCTGGTAAATCGACAGGGCGTGGTCTCCACTTGACATCAGTCTTCGAGGGTGCAGTGGGGCATGAATTTTCAATTGTCGTTTCATCTGGATTGGTGCACACCTCACTGAAAACTTGAGCCCCTACTTTTGAAAAGAATGTGTTGAAATCCGTGGCTGTTGCCGAGGGATTTTCAAAATTACTTATGCGATCTAAATTTTTATATGGGGCTACCTCACTAATGATTTCCCAAGTTCGCTTCGGGTTATTTTTAGCCGTTATCAGTGCCTGGTGGAAGTGAGTTTGTTTCGCTTCAGTGATTTTCTTTCGAAGAATTTTTTCATGTTCTTTATATCTCTCGTATAAGGTACTGTTTGATCTATTGTTTTTGTACTCTCGCAAGTTAGCTTTCTTTA
The DNA here is from genome assembly GCA_030386875.1 of Morinoia aosen. Classification (NCBI taxonomy): domain Eukaryota; kingdom Metazoa; phylum Arthropoda; class Malacostraca; order Amphipoda; family Talitridae; genus Morinoia; species Morinoia aosen. Next base: position 61,644,732 of record CM059558.1, on the reverse strand, counting down.
TTCTGCTCATCTCTTTAATTTCGTCAGTAATCCAAACAGTCCGTTTTGGCTTGGTTTTTTTGGTGACGTAAGGTGCACATTTTTCGAGAGCTGCTGTGAAGTTCTCGTTGAAAATTGACACTTGTATGTCAACATCGTCAGATTGCATCATTTTCTGGAATTCAGTAGACATATCGAGTAGTTTTTCTTGAAATAGTTCTGCTGAATAGTGCCTTTTCGAGCGATAGGTCATTAAGCGGTATTTTTGTCTTTCCTTCGCAATATTAATTTCACATTCTATAGAGTGGTGATCGGAAATAGAAGGTGATATTACTGTACTAAGTATTGCGGTGGGATTATTCGTGATTGCTAGATCGAGGAGAGTTGCAGAGACTTTAGTGATGCGAGTAGGTTGTTTGACCATTTGTGATAAGCTTAGTTTATACAATAGTTTGCTTAGCTGATTGTTTTTGTCCGTTAGGTCAACATTGAAATCTCCGAAAGCAATGAATGATTTTTTTGCCTGAAGGATTTCTTTGAAGGTTTCCTCAATGAAATCTAGTGTTAGATTTTGGGGAGACGATGGGTGCCGGTAAAGGGTGCCAATGATTATTGATTTGTGTTTATTTATTTGCACTTCTAACCAAACCATTTCAATGCCTTCGCAAACTTTATTCGCTAGTAGTGAAGATGTTGAGTACATTTCTTTCACAAAAATACAAGATCTACTACCTCGGCTGGTTTTAGCGCCATCGTAGCGGTACAACACGTAATCAGGAATGTTAAAAAATGAACTTTGGGTTCGTGAATCAAACCATGTTTTTGAGACACACAAAATGTCAATTTTTTCTTTGACCAACATTACTCTGATTTCATCCAATTTACCATTCAGGCTTCGAGCATTTACATGCTTGATTTTGATTTTACCTATATTAGCACTCTTTTTAAAGGTAGCGAGGTTACTATCTCGATGGGATCGTTCAGGGGATTTATCGATTTTGTCTAAGTTGCCCAGGGTGTTTGGCCCAGCATCTGCTATGTAAGAAAGTCTACTATTTGGCTGGGCAGCGGCACTTTGTCAAGATGAGGTAACCCCGGTCTGATTTTTGCCTTGTGTGACAAGAGCACTGTAGTGATCGTTTTTACGATGGAACAGTAGTGGAGGGTTATTATTTGATAACTCTGAAATGGGAACGACTGATATTTTCAAAACACAATGATCTTGTTCATCCAGGACGAGAAGTTTTTGGCCTGTCACATTTGAAATGGTTAGTGGTATAAGGTCTACAGCAGCTTGGTCAAAATGTTTCTCGTCAATGTAATTATCTATGAGGTTTTGCATGTCGCCACTGTTCTTGTCAAAAAACTTAGCATCTGTGCTGTAGTTTGCTTTACTCTCTGTTTTGATTGCAGCCTTTAGGGGATTGTAATTCCATTTTGATGCTGGTTGTTTTGTAAGTAGATGAGCTACTGCGTGGAGGATGCAGTGTCCATCGGCTTTGGTGGGAATCAGTTTCATGTTCCATGATCGTTTCAATTCATCCATTGTGAAATTCATGCGTTCACAAATGCGGCTGGAGACGTTTTTTTCGCACTTTTTTCATCATTAAGAGGTTCTGAGATGTGCGGGGAATTTACGTTTTTCTGGCTCTGAATTCCCGTTCTGTGGTGATTTCTCGTATGGGGATTTGCAGAGAACTGAGAAATGCTCGTGTCAATTATATTTTTCTGGTGATGATTGTGCATACCGTTGGGTAGGGGATTTTCCATCGAATGTCGACTGCAATTTTGCAGCGATTTCTCTCTTCCTGTTGATTTAACTGCTTCCGAGTATGTGATTGGATGTTGATTTATATTCGTGTCTGAGAGGGGCTTTTCATCCTCTTCATCAGCATTGGATAGCAATGAAAACCTATTTTTTGTAGGCACTCCGCAGTTGTTTGTGGCGGATGCAGGAGAGGGCTTGTTATATGAGGGCAAACATCGGGAGGAGAGGGGAGGAGAGGGTTTGTTATATGAAGGCAAACATCGGTTTATGCTGCTGGAGGTTTCACGTGGATAGGCGGTCAACTTAGAACAATCATTCACTTATTTTGCTGTTTTGAATAATCATTAGCGTATTCAATTTCTTCATTCAGATCATGGGAGTTTCTGACACAGGAGCTAAAATGTGAAGTTAGTCTCAAAGGTAATTTTAGAGCAATTTGTTGAAGAAAATGATGCGTGTCTTCTCGCGTAACGGGCCAAGTGCGGACATTGTTGTAAGCTTCATCAACAGGACCGGTTTTTACATTTGCTCGCAGCGGAATCAGTTTAAGACCAATTTTTCTGCACAGGCTCGATGCCATATACAATTGCTGCCCACTGCAGGCACTCACCACATAAATACGAGAAAGAAGATTCTTTGTCATGATCAATTTTTTTAGTTTCGTGAGATTTTGGGACGAGAGGCTCAAACCTTTGAAACTAATTATATAGTTCCTGAAAGGAGGTGCGCGTTCAATCTCATCGTAGAGATCATTTAGACGTTCCGAAGTTATGGTCTGAATCCTGCATGCTCTATCAATGTCATCTCTGTTGATTTTTGTGAGACTATTGTCTCCAACGAGAAAAGTGTCTAAAGGGGATTTCGCATAAGGATGGTTACTCGCAGCTACCACCGGCGTAAAATCATGAGCGCTGATACGATAATTTAAAACAAAAAGCTGTTCTGTAATCACTTGAATATTTGATACAGTGGAAAAAATCGACGCTGGGCTTGAGGGACAATTTTGTCTCAAAGCTTTATTGAGAAATGCAGCTGTAAGAGACAGCGTGTTATTTATTTCGTGAATAGTTTGGGAACTGGTCATTTGGAGAGGATGTAAGTACCCATCAAAAGCGGTAACAGGTCTGGTTGTATTTCTCTCCACTGAAAATCTTACGTTATCTTCGCAGTTTACGCTCTGAGGTATTTTACTGCCATTATCAGCTGCTGCGTATGCATTTTCAAACATAACTTCGCCGCCTGAAAGGTCTACACACAGTTTATCATTAAATTTATAATTAAAATTACCCCTTATGCTTTTTGACTGGTTGCACACATCCATAATTTTATCGCGTTCTAACGATGACGTTGGTGTTTCCGTCGGCGGTAAACGATTTTGAGCTTTCTCAGTGACGCAGGCAGGGGCGAGGTCGCCATGACGCAATCATTTCGGCGAGACGAAGGAGCTCGCAGTGCTGTGGCGGTAGATGAAGTTAATCACTTAGCATTTTTACATGTTATTTAAATTAACAGCTGTGTTCATGGTACGCAGCGATATTATGCTTTGAAATAGAAGAAATGTAAAGGTATTAATAATAGTATTGGAAAGGGAACCTGCCAAAGAAGTGATATTTTATTAGAGTTATTTTTTCTTTTATATTTTCGTGCAAGGAGGTATAATAGCAAAAGTGGCTACCACATGGTTGGTATTGCTTTTATGTTACTGATATGGCCGATTTTCAAGATAGAAATTAGAAAAATGTTGATAAATCTTCCACGTTACGGTCCCAACGTAAAGTTTTCGTAGCAACCATGGGAAAGAGTGGGTCTTTATGAATTAACTACGAGTACGTGGGATTTTTCATTATTTTTTTGTCTCATTTAATACAAATGATGTATGAAATGATAGGTAAACTTAGCGTTACGATGTTTACTTCAGTGCTTGATATCATTGGAGTATTTGTTTGGATGTCAAATGTCATAAATGAACGTCTGAAAAAGTCAGTATTTCATGCGTCTGGCTTATTCTCGAATTTCCTGACACCTACTTCTCACCAAAAAGTGCTCTATGTTTCACATACCTGTAATTTAATTTTGTGAATAACTGTTTTAAACTCTATGATATTTTCCATTCATTTTAAGAACAGTCCCTTAGTATTTTCTTAAACACTGCTATTATTAAAATCAATGAAAACTTACGACCCTTGATATTAACTGTCATAGCCTGGAAAACCGTCGTTTAAGATATATATATTTTTAGATTCCTACATGAAATTTGATTAGAGTTGTCTTGGTTTCCCTGTAAATTTTCTGTTCAGTATGAACTCGAGTCAGAAAGAACTGTTTTTAAATTATTTTCTGAGAATGTCTGTCATTTAAAGATATTACTCTGAATGTGACAGTTGCATTTTACTGTTTCCGAATATTTAATATTCTAAAATTGACTTCGTTCAATGCTTATAATATATTGTTTTTTTTATTAGGAAGCAGCGTAAATATTATTCTCGTTTTTCTTTCAAAATTTTTATTTTAAAAACATGTCCCATTCGATTTTCAATTTTTTTACGTCTATGCTCAATGAGCACATTATTTCAACGATTTATACCACATTAGTATTCTCTGATCAAATTTCCACTCGTTGTTTTTATGTAATGAGATTATTTTGTTCCACGCAAGACACTGAATATCAATTTTGATAAAATAAAAAGCTCTATTGAAAGAAGACTCATTCACTCTAACACATCTTCTGCTAGTTAAAATGATTTTTTAATTTTAACAATTCATGTCTCTGAAATTGAATGAACATCAACGATGTACCTAATCTTAATAAAGGCGAAAATTCGAAGGAGAGAAACTCAAGATGATTTTAATTTATAGGGTTCTAACTCTGAAAAAACTGACAAGTTGTCAGTACGTCTAGAAATGAATTATAAGCTCATCATAAGGTTTTCTAAACAACTCTGTAATGAACTTAGATAGTACAAAACATTCATTGTTTTTATTTTCTTCAAAGCACTGAAAGTCGTGAACGTTTTACCTAAACGATTTCATTTGTCCACAGGATGTAGCCACAGCCCAACAGACCCACCAGCACCTCGTGCCGCCGATGTTCTTCCGCGAGCTGCGGAGAGTCCTGGGCACCGCCCTCTCGCGTCCGTCCCTGCGTCAGGTGGGAGCCCTGGTGTCCGTGCTGACCGTTGTTTTGGAGGGCGCTGATGGTATTTATGATGGCTACACCCCGACTGCTCCTTATCCTCTCGTGCCATCCATGAAGTGGTACGTTTTGGACGTCGTGGAAGGCATCAATCTCGTCTTGGAGCGCATTACCTCGCCTCAACTCTATGACGGCAACGCCATCGCTCACCTGAGAGACCTCGCCCGCTTTTGTTTCCTGTACAACGTGCTGCTCTTCGATCCTGTGTATGAGGAAATGCGCTCCGTCGTGGCTGACGACCCTCAGGGCAGGACCGCCTTCTACAGCGCCGTCCACATGCAGAATCTGGTCGCCAGCTTGGTCTTCCCTCTGATTCAGCAGGGGGCTTTTGCTACCAGCCCCCTCCAGCTCCCCATCACGCCCTGCTCTACGGTGGAGGAGATGCTGGGCTGCGGGACCCCGAAGACCTGCGCAGTTTGCCAGGACGCCATTCAGGACGACGACGAGTTCTGCGTGCTGTCGAGCTGTCGCCATCTCTTCTGCGACCGCTACGCCTTAGCTCGCCTCAGGCCGCAGTGAGTATAATTCGCTAACACTTATTATTTTAGTGTTAACTACCTGCAGGAAACTTAATCTACAAGTTTTAATTGTATTCTTGTCTCACTGCGGCACTCAGTGACGATATTAGATGGTATTTCATTCTGAGTAGTTTTATCAATTTCCAACGGGCATACAGTAATTTCTGCGTTTTAAAGTTTTCTCTCAATTTTTTTTTATGTATGAGTTGTGATATCAGACCATTTGAAACGAATTGATTTGTATTTGCCCTAAAAAACCTTAATTTTATTTTAAATGCATACTGATTTATAATTTTGATAATAGGGAATATATATATATATATATGTATATCTACAAATTATTTCTCTGAATATGACCCTAAAAAATAAGAAGGCTACAAAATAATTGAATGTTCGTAGTTTGAGCGCCTCATTCGCTATTGATACCATGCTTATTGTTCTTTATTAAATTTAGGATTCCACCGTGTATAGTTTTAATGTTTCTCTTTATTGGTGCATGGTGTTTATTTTGTCATGGTCTTTCAGTACTCGTATTTGTCAGATGAGCTGTTACTCAAACTGCAAAACACAACAAAACAAGCATGTCTACCTTGGATGAGCTGACGAACACTTATCAACTTGATACTGTTTGACGTCTACACTCACATTGGTATAGGCCAGTTTAATATAGAAACTATGCAACGCAGCACATTAACTCGAGAAAAGTCATGAAGTTACTTTTGTTAGAACTAGAGTTTTGTGTGACTCATGAGTTGTTAGCTTACAAAAACATTCGACTTCCCATTCTAGGCTTCATAAAATGATTGAAAATAATAACTTTGCCCTGCTTCTCGTTGCAGTTACCCGTGTCCGGTATGCGGAGCCGGAGCTAGCTTCTGGATGAGCAAGTCTCCGCTGCTGGAGTACCAGAGACACCTGGAGGCCGGCCACTCTGCGCCGCAGCTCGACGAGGACTTCGAACCCCAGACTTCGGGCTGCCTCAAGTATCTCTTCGGTTTGTTCTAACCCCTGAACCCGAAGTTTGGATGCCCTTCGACCTTCCTCTGATCACGACCGTGGCCTTTAACGACTAATGACGACAGGCACGACCGTTTGAGTCGTGCTGTAATAAATTACCAAGTGAACTGTGTACTCCTCTGTTGTGTCAGAGCCTAGACCGATGGCGTTATTTTTCCGACGAACCAAATAATTTGTTGACCAAAGCAACTTTTTGCTGTGATAAATTTACCAAATATATTTTAATATTTATATATCCGACGTGTTTGATACCAGGGTTGCGGAGTCGGAGTCGGGAGTCGGAGTCGCCGGAGTCGGATGTTTTAGGGTGGAGTCGGAGTTGGAGTCGGAGTCGCTTCTCTGAAGTGTGGTGGAGTCGGAGTCGGAGTCGCTACTCTGAAGTGTGATGGAGTCGGAGTCGGAGTCGGAGTCGCTTTTCCTAATGTGGTGGAGTCGTTCATTTGGATGTGGTAGAGTCGTGGATGGAGTCGCTATTTTTTGGTGTCTTGGATTTTATTTTTGCTAAAAATTATTTATAATTGTTTAAAACCAAAAGTAAACATAACAGAGTTAGAATACTTTGCTGAAAAATCTAAAAAATACGCAATGTTTTTGTTGATTATTTTGTTCTAAGTTTGAAACAGTGTATTTATACCTATCACCTAATCCGTCATGTTATCTAGTCATTGAGGGTTTGCACAGATATATATGAGAAACCTACGAGTGCGAAATACAATTTTTGTCCTCAGCATTAATGTATATTTTGTAGTTAAAAGTAGGAATTAGTAATTGAAAGCATCGCAAACTCATTCTGTATATTTCTGTTTTGTTCATTTCTCCTTCAATTAATACATAGGCACTGGAAAACAGTAGTAAATGGGTTGCAAGTTACTTGTAGAACATTTCAGCTGATGCAATACATTGTACTTACATAAAGAGTGGTAACTCTGTACGCTCTTAATGATGCATTGATTGATAATGACTAGTATTTGCAGAAACTTAAAGTTATGTTGTGATCATGAATATTTCTAGCCTTTAGGTTATGGTTCATTGCCAATGATTAGTCTTTGCCAAAACCTGAAGCTATGGTCTGGTACACAAAGACTTCTAGTTTTCAGGTTATGTTATCAAAATTGATATGGCTTCCTTGTCTTTAGGTCAAGTTAACATGTATTAATAATAAAAATTTCTGCTCATATTTAAAGTTATTCCTTGAATGTTATTTGGTTGTTTCAGAGTCATATTGTATTTCACTATATCATAATCATGTTTAATTTATATCTTCGTATCACTCCCCAGTTTCTTTGTAAGCATACGCTGAAATAGAGAATTTTATAATTATGTTGCTACAATTTTAAAAACTGAAATAGTATTCGTTTTGTAGCATTATATAATTAATTAATTCTTGTTAAGGAAGATTTGGAAATGTTGTAAGGTTATCAATATCGGCATTGAGACACTTAAAAAAAATTAAAATACAATGTAAACGAGCTGCAATGAAAATAATTACACACACTAGCAACAACTTCACTTACAGTCACACACATATTGTAACTGAAAACAATGCATTATCTCTGAAAACAATGCACTATCTCACTGGTTGTTGCATTTATGCGATAGTACAAATTCTCTTGCTGGAAACGTTTCAAATTGCTCCAAAAAAACACGAAATGAAAAGAAGGTGGGCGTTTACAAAGTAAGAAGTCGGACGAAAATAAGAGATAGTATCATATTACACGCAAAGAAGCTAGAAGTGACTTTTATTCGTAAAAAAACGTTCCGAAAACGTCAGGCCCTTGCGACGAAAGCAGAACAACTTTTGCCTATTGACGAAATGTAACATAGAGTTGAGCAATAATATGACACTTTTTCTGCATTGTTACCCTGCATAGTGTAGATACAGAGAAGAAAAGGCAGTGTGCAAATCTGGCCTACCTTATCTACACGTATATCATAATTTTGGGGGTTTGAAGCGTAGTCATTGATTAACTACTATAATTTCACTGAATTAGTGCATACTTAGTTATAAAACTGTTGATACATATCTTTGCTTCTCAGTGTAGACAGTGCCTACATTACCTACTCAGAAAACACTTGTCAGTAATATACAGGGTGTTTCAGATTCAGAATAAGAGGCAAAAAATTGCACACCAAATAGAAAATATGTAAATAAAAACTTTTTCTTTTCGGAAATTTTCCGAAGAAAGAGACATTGAGATATTAGCCGTTTATCGTTTTAAAGGATGAAATTTAATGACTAAATTACTCGCACTATATATTTTGAATTTACGTTGATCGGGCGAAATGTTCTAGTTGCATGACCTCATAGATCTCCTGACATGACTCCACTCGATTTCAATTTTTGGGGACACGTGAAGAGCCTTGTCTATGCTACACCCGTTGAGTCTGAGGAAGATCTTGTGGACAGAATTGCAGTGGCTGCAGGTGAGATACCTTAATGCCTGACGTGTTTCCTAATATCCGGCAGCCGTTAAGGCTAACATTCATTCGAAAAGTGCATAGATGTAGGTGGAACACATTTTGAACAATTTTTGTAAAGTAAATTCAGAATAAATATCGCGAGTAATTGTGCCATTAAATTTTAGCCTTAAAAACAATAAACAGCTAATACCTCCCAACCCCGATTTTTTTGGGAAAATTGCGTAGGGCAAAAAGTGTTCCATTGGCCATTTTCTACTTGATGTGCAATTTTGTACCTCATGTTCTGAAACACTCAGTATACATAATTGTGTAAACGACTCGTCATAAATGACGGGATTCGATATGGTCTGTATAGAAATCTTCCAGATGTGGGTCATAAAGAAATATTTCCATCCTAATGGTACCCGCGATTAAAATATTCTAGTGCTTGTGCACTGGTGAAACTCGCATCACAGAGACAGTCATTAAGCATCTTTAAGAGCGTGAAAGGGAAACAGACCAACCAACAAAGACGGACAGCCAATTTTATTTGTTCAATGAAATTTCCTGATGAATATCTTCCGTATTTCTAATGGCGGCTTTGTGGAAGAAAAAGTTTTCTTCAGTTGGCCTCTCTTAGTTCACAGACAAGAATTTGAAACTGATGAAATTAGATCTTTTTGTTCTTTGTTTTTTGTTTTGCAGCTTCATCTTTTCTTTTCGTTTTTTGTGTTTAAATTTAACTTTCAATAATTAAGCATGTTTGCGCTTCTAGCAGACCTGCATTAACCTTAAATAGCTTTAATTAACATTACTTGTGACGCTTTGGCGTTCACTCATTAAATTATCTTTGAGCTTGCTATGCTTGGGCAGCATGTCGTCATTTTAATAAAAGTAGGTCTGGTACCTTTAACTTATTTCTCTTGCGTGAAAAGCAGTTTCTTTCTGCGACTTGAACTCCTCGACCCGGCTCTTGCGGCCTCTTGAATAGGCACTTATTATTCAAGGTAATTAATTGTCAATTAATTTTTAAAATCTTAGTGCTATATGCAATCTTGCAATACGATACGATATTCAGCTAGTCGGCCACCAGACATCTTAAAACTCTGTATCTCTCTACTCAGCACGCCTCTAAAATTTCCTACCGGAGTACCGTGCTGATGACCGGCCGCATCCATTGGATGTCTTCTATTTTTAGTGATTTTCGTATTAAAACTAACCTTACGTTAAAGAAGATTTTCGGTCTCCATTTTAAAGGAATTTATTATTAAAAATATTACAGAGGACGCTGCTGTGCGTACTGTTGGAATCCTCAAGATAAGCCTAACTTGGGTACGGTTTCTCTTTTTGCGCATCTCGGGAATCGACTTGCTGTCGTTCCCTTGAAGTTCTTCTGTATTTGAAATAAGTGTTCCAACAGTCGCCCTTAAGTTTTAAATCCTAAAACTCCATTGTATTAACATAGGAGAGATTATGCTCACGAAATAGCTAAACCTATTTATTTATTTGTTTAAAGGAGACACTTGACCGTTTATTGTATAAGAACAATCAATACTATACTGGGTGTCCCACAAAAATGTCCCGGACTTTTTAATTGAGAACATCTCCGCTTCAAATAAACATATTTTAATTGTCTTTTATTTACAATTTAGTCAATTGTGTTTCCTTTTCAAATAATTTAAGTTTTTGAAAATCAGTTGATTAAAATGACCGATTTATTGAAAGGGGTAGAAAAATTGTTCAAAGGGAAAGTTTTAAAAACAACACTGGTGTTCTTCTTCATTCCTCAATACCTACTGTTAAGAATAATTTCATAACGAAGTATCCTACATACCACCAAGTATTTAAACCCTCTGAGAGGTTTCAAGTTTCAAGTATTCTCAATAATAGTGTTTCAAGAACTGATAGAAAACGGTGGAATAATGGATTAAATTCTTCGTTCAATGGTGGCTAGAAGTAATACTTGCCTTGAGAGAAATGGAGGGTTTGTCGAAGGATACTAAATTACTTTATTTATTTAAACGTTATTTAAGGTAATGATTTGTTACTCTTTAAAATTTTTGTTTGTTCAGTTTGATGGAAAGTACAAAATAAGGAAGAATATCAATATTGTTTTAAAAAGTTTTCCTATGTACCATTAATTTTTCTACCCCTTTTAGTAAATTGAACATTGTAAAGTGGTTATTCAATCGATTTTAAAAAACTTAAATTAATCGAAAAGGAAACAAAATTTACTACATTGTGAAAAAAGGCAATTCAAATATGTTAATTTAAAGCTGAGAAATAATTAATTAAAAATCGGGGACATTTTTATGGCACACCCGATATAATAAAAAGCCAGGTGTCCGTCAATTTATAAATAAGTATATGTTCTCGTGCGTAATTTCCCCTATGTCATTACAATGGGAATCTGCTTGCTTGGACAGTATCATAAATACCATTGAAATATTATGAAAAACCTGGCATCTGCTCACTTATGTTTATAAGTAAAAAACATTGCTTGAAAATCGAATCTACTGTCAAGAAAATACGGGTTATCGCATTTAAATGTAAAAGGCATTTAAATGCGTAAAAGGTATGGCAAATTTTTTAAAAACTTCTCGTGAACAATAATTTGAATTATAATGCACAGTTGTTGCTTGCTTGGTTGTTGTGTGCGGCTTTGACGTTCTTAAAGATGCTTAATGACCGTATCTGTGATATGAGTTTTTCCAATGCACAAGTACGAGAATACTGTATTTTAATCGCGGGTACTATTAGAATGGATACATTTGTTTGCCATTTTTATCTTCAGATTTTTTTAAAACGATACCATTGAATCCCGTCATTTTTGACCAATCATGTACACTAGTATCTTGATTATTAACGATCTGTAGTCAATTTAAAAGTCGTTTGCTAATAAAAAATATAATGAACATATGCACAGGTTTCAACACCTGCAACCGTTTACTACTAAGAATGAGTGTCGTGTGTTTATTTATACGTTTTGTGTCACGCTGTTAAGAATAATTTATAAGAAGAAATTAGCACTGGCGGTCTTGGTTTCAGTTCACGGTCAATTAATACACTCATTTTCGTTGTGCAAGTGCTCTATAATAAGTCACTTTCGAAACAATTAGAGCGATCCAGAGCCTTATATACTCAAGTTTGTGTCGTGAATACGGAGTTCGGTGGGGTATTGTATATTGCAATATGCTGTATTGTATATAACAATATACTGTATTACAATGTACTGTATTGCTCATTACAATATACATACACAAGTTCGCAGTTGCTTTCAGTAATGCTGAATTTCTGTAGCTTGGATACGACACGAATGGCTATAACTACTTCTCTTGCGGCTCAAAAATACTGTGTTCTGAGTGTTTATTACTCTTATAAGAAAATTAAGTTACCTATGGAATAAGCTGAAAACTTGGAAACTCCACTCAAAGGAAAATTTGTTGAAGAAAGGTATTGAATCTTGTCATTTTTGACGGTCCGTGTACACTAGTTAAGAAATAATATATTCATCTTATAAATTTTGAATAGGTGAAGTTGGAGTCACACAATTGTGAACAGGCGGAGTCGGTGTTGGAGTCGCCAAATTCTGAAAAATGGAGTCGGAGTCGGAGTCGCCAAATACTGAAAAGGTGGAGTCGGAGTCGGAGTCGCCAAATTCTGAAAAGGTGGAGTCGGAGTCGGAGTCGGAGTCGCAAATTTATTCCTCCGACTCCGCAACCCTGTTTGATACTCCACATCCTCTTCAAGCTTTTGTTAAAATGACACGTAATTAGAACACACACAGTAAAATTCCGAGGCTTGGCTTTCTACTGAAATGTTTGATGTATTTAACGTAGGAAATATCTACGGTGCATCATTCATATAAGCTATTTTGTCATTCCAGGCTAAGCTGAGAAAAGTTGCTTCTGTTAGCATTTATCAATTTGTAATTCAATGCCAGCCAAAGGAGCAGTATTGTGCATATGAGTTTTTCTGTCAGTATTGTTTCTTTGCTTTGGAGACGAGTTGTTCTGCGTAAATATTATCGATCAATTTGCTGTAGACACAATCGCTAACGAATACCAGACGACGATTTGAATTTTTTGCTGTACTCTATTAAGCGACATGTTCTTCCTAATGAAATAGAAAAAGATTTTATGTGAAGGCTTCGAAGCATAGAAAAATGCTTACATTTTCTACTAAATCAATCATGCTTTAGTTAATGTGAATGACATCTTCGCTTTATCTGTCTCAAACAGTCTTCATTCAGTAGCTAAAACTCTACTGATTAGGTCTACTTGAAACAACTTTCGACTAAAATTTTTTAGCATTAAGCTAAATATTTTATTTGAATATATGAGATGTACTCAGCCGACTGGAATGAGGTAAATTTTAAAAATATAAGAGAAACGCATGTCGGAAAAATTATATGTATACACTTCAGTACGGGACAATGTTCATTAACAATTACATTCATTAACAGAAGCCCTGAATAATACTGAGTGGTGACATTTTTTAAAGGATCTTCATGCTCACTAGATTGACGTTCAAGTGCAGGACAATCTTTTGTATTTAGTTGACTTAAAGGTCGTGCCAGTTCTTCACGTGATGAAGGTTCTCGCTTAATTCATTGCTAATCAACAATTTGTGACTGACCCAAGCTAAACTCGACTCACTTAGCTAGTCACATTCGAACGTGGAATGTATTTCGTGGGGAAATTGGAGAGAAAAGTGCGTAATGAATATTCGATTTCCAAAAATAAAATCTCATTGACGTGATAGAAAGAATGAATTACCGAGAACGAAGATCTCTAAGAATGTTAAGAGTAGTACAGAAATCGAGGCTGAAATGTAGAGATTAGTACAGATATCGAGGCAGGAATGCACAGAGTAGTACAGAAAACGAAGCGGGAAAGTACAGAGTAATACAGAAATCGAAGCTAGAATGTTCAGAGTAGCACAGAAATCAAAGCTGGAAAGTACAGAGTAGTACAGAAATCGAAGTTGGAAAGTAAATAATAGTACAGAAATCGAAGCTGGAAAGTACATAGTAGCACAGAAATCGAAGCTGGAAACTAAAGAGTAGTACAGAAATCGAAGCTGGAAAGCACAGAGTAGTGCAGAAATCGAAGCTGGAATGTACAGAGTAGTCCAGAAATCGAAGCTGGAATATACAGAGTAGTACAGAAATCGAAGCTGGAATGTACAGAGTAGTACAGAAATCGAAGCTGGAATATACAGAGTAGTACAGAAATCGAACCTGGAATGTACAGAGTAGTACAGAAATCGAGCAGTAGTACAGAAGCACCCTAGAAATGCCAACAGTCACTCTACGAACTATAAAGACGTGTACTGAATTAGCAAACGAGTTTTGAGTTAAATTTTTTGATATTCGAGTAAATCATTTCTGCATTTTGATCCACGTCAAAAAAATTTTGTTCATTCGACGCCTACGTTCATTAGCCTGCAGATGAATTCAGTTTCAATTCTGATGAAATTACAATGCTTCTTGTAAAAAATGAACGATGAGTAAATATTCATGGTGAGCATGGGATAATTGAGCATTTCTGATAATTTGACCATGTTATGGTCTCCCATGTGTAAATTTGGCAGTTATGATTTTCATTTCTGCTGGATTTTATATAAATGAAAACATTTCCATGCTCAAGAAAAATTAAGTATTCGATAATAACGGCACTTCTTTTCAAAAAAATTCATTTGTAAAAGTTTGATTAGCTCCATGGTTCGGTCTTCACAACGCTATTGAGCGATCACGCTTCATCTGAATGGAAACCTCGAATGGAATAATAAAACTTTTGCCTCGACGAAAAATAAGATGCACTGTACTTACTTAGGGCATGTCACGTCTAAGCAGACCTACACTCTGACGCACTCAGTTTGATTTTATTCTACCGGCATTCTTATTTTAAAGCAGACTTTCGATGTAAATTCAGAGGTGGTCTTTTTGAGAACAGGCGTTTGATACAAATTTAGGAGAGAAGTTGAAAGCTTTTTCACTCAGCGTACCTGCTCAGGAAATGTAAAACTTAGCAACTTTAAACTTCTCTTCTGAGAAAGATTATTACCCTATAATCGCCCTGAGAAGCCCAGAGTGGACTGGCCAATATGGAGTTAATAAGAATGCGTAGGTAGGAAGATTTTGTGCTGTCCAACTTTTTTTGTCTGAACATCTGTGCATTTGTCGCCACAGATCCAGCGTTGAAGAAGCATCGTAGACGTCATGATAGGCAGGTTTTTGTTATTTTAATGTGTTGTTTTGAATTATTTAATGCCTCTGATGACAGGAATCGAAACAATTTCTAGCCACTAATAACCGCTCATGCACCGTGATTTTATTATTCAGCATGCATTCAGTAATTATCTAGATGAAGTTTCATGTGAACTTTCATTAGTTTGAATCGCAAAACAAACTTGGTGTTAGATTTCGTGCGCTAAACGAAATTTTATGTGCGCTAACTTTTTCATTAGGTTTGTTATCACATATTAGACCATTATTTATTACATCGTCATTATGATTTTTCAATGTGAAAAACTTAAAATGGATTCTAGTTTTTCTCTCCAGAACAAATATATTGCGTAAAGAAATTTCGACACATGTTGAACAATGCAATGAAAATCATTCTGTGAAGGAAAATACAAAAATTCCTACTTAGAAATACAATTTCTATATTCATAATATGCACTGCAAAATCATGGGGGAAGAATGTAAGGACTTAGCTTCGCCATCTGTTCAAGGTTATACCTCGTGCTTCGCATAAACCAGAGTGTTTGAGTGATATTAACCTGCTGAACAATTATCTGATTATAATGAGGTTGTGTAAAATATTGTTTCCTTCCGGAAGAAAAAAGTATTGCGTTATTAACACAAAACTTTGGTTAGAGATGCTTAAAAAATGCGAGGGTGTCCTGAACACTTTCTGGAACAAAAAATCGCTCATGATAATATAGCTACAGGAATTCATTTGGTAAAATGAATACTGAAGAAAAAGTGAAGGCACACGAAAAAGATAATTACTTATACTTAAATCCCCAACTATTTTTTCAATTCCCCTAGAAGAGATGACATTTATCTACCTCATAATCGGCTACCATTTTCCAAAAGGCATTCTAAATTTTCTTTCAACATTTTTTCATGGCGCGCCCTATTATTTGCAAATTTTGCTACGAGTATTGAAGTCTGTCGTTCAGCGATGGAGTGATGTAAACTTGTGATTTTGAGACCTTGGCTGCCACTTTGTTGACTGCACCGTAGTGAACAACTCGACGTCCAGCACGTGTGTAGCTACACAAACAAATTAATGAGTGCAGAATGTTACAAAAGTTATGGATACTCACAGGAAATGAAAGACAAAACGATGCTCTGTAGCCTATATTTATTCAGTGATTGACATTTTAATTTCTTTGCGGACGAGTTGGGAAACATCGCAAAGTTACACGCTAGGAATTTTACTGAAGAATGTGCGAGATAGTGTTCAACATGAACAGTTTGGCGACATTTACAGTGGTAGCAATCTTGGGTCATTTCATCAAAGCTCAGCACACTTACACGGCTTTTATTTACTAATTGCACGTGAAATATCATAAAATGACTTTACCTATTCCTTCCACAACCCCGTAAAGCCACAGTCGATTAAAGCTCCACCTTCTTAACAGTTTTCCTGCGAAGGGACCCACCGGTGGCCACTTAGGTGATTTTCAAAGTGCTGCTGACCCCACCTGCAGTCCTTAACTCATTTTTTATTAATACTTTTTGAAATCTAAATGAAGGCCCAAACCAGTTAATATTTATATTAAGTTTATTTTTTAATATTTACCACTTATGACTTTAAATTTGAATTGAAAATTGAACTTCAGTTTAACCCACCGCGGTTAACGTGTTAAAATAACGAGAGAAGCATCAACACAACCAGCATCAACAACCACACTCGACCCATCGCTAGATATCAGATGTACCGGTCAGAAAGGCGGTCAAACTAAACTACATTCTTAGCATGCTCTAGGAAAGTCTTAGAAAGACAGCACTCTAGCAGTTATTTCAAAGTTTATAGCTTATTGTAAATTTACCAATGATTGATCTATTTAAATTTATTTTCTGGTGGTGTCGAAAAAGGATATTCCTCTTTTTAGCTGTTTAAAAAGAATCAACACAGCCTATGGATCTTCGGATTCCCTACTTTTCGAATTCATTTCTAAAATCCCTGCTGTTGAAATACATCCATTGAGTTTACATGTCTAACATGGGCAATGAGGTTACATAAAGCCTGATATTTTTGGTGCTTGAATCAACGAGCGGAAGTTTACACCTATGGTTGTTAAGGAAGCGAAAAGACAAAACTTGTTCTTTGTGAATATTTGAGGTGACAAAAAATCTGTGGAAGTTATGAAGTAAGGAGTGGATTTTTTTTATATTTTTTATATATCTTGAATCTGAGTGAACACAGGCATTCAAATTCAGCTTCATTATTTACGCTCTATTTTTTACCTTCTAATGATATAATGCGCTTGCATCTGTAGAACATGTAGGTCATCCATGAAACAAATATAATTGTTAATGCAGTCCACTACTGTGCAAAACTCTTTCACCGACTTTTAGCATAAATGTACACTCGCATCATGCCTAATATTTTGTGTTGCAGGTGTTGCCTAATCTAAGTTACCTTTACTGGGTTCTCTTCAATATTTCAAATTTTTACTGTCGAAGTGCAAAAATAAAACAAATAAATTCTATAAAAATTATAATCTAACTCATGCGATGCGAATTGAGCGATTACAATGAAGTACAATATCCGACCACAGCGAGTGCAATAATATTTTCATGTCAACAAACTTTTAAACTGATATATCTTACTTTCGTAATTTTTTACATTGTTTACATCTTACATCTTACATCAATTTTTTACATCTTACTTTCATAATTCATTACAAAGTGTAATGAATTTCTTAATGAATCATGCTGATAAATGTATACATCTGGCGTCAGTAGTATTTTCAGACTACTTGTTTCATTATTCAGTCATAAGCATTTTACTTCGATGAACATTGTACCAATTGAATATACAAAATGGGACCATGAGTCTAAAATAACAGAAAATAATTTCCAACTAAACAAAGGAAAGCAACCAAAGCTGTCTGGCGCAAGGCTTTTCCAAGCGACTCAGGTACATGCGACAGACGGCAGCCGTGACGAATCGTCCCTATTTTATTAGCGCGGAACGCTCGATGAATGGAAGGTATCGGATTACATGAGGAAAAAACAGCTTACTGGAAGGAATCGTGAGCCTGGTACCTCCAAGCTCCAGACTTTGAAGACAGTCTCAACTGAGCAGCCTTCCAAACAACACGTGTGCTACAGTGATCTGAGTTTTGTGAGAAAAGCACTGTTTTTGCCGGTTCGAAAAATCTTGTGACTAGAAACCCATACCCAGTGTTGAAAATCAACTTTACAAACTTATTACGAGAATCCCCTGTGAGTTAAAGGACCAACAGCCACACATAAAGTGATGGAGCAGCCTGCTTCTTCCGCTGCCGGCTGGTCTGCTGTGAACCGGCAGAGGATATGGGAGTTCATCCGTGAAGTGGACCATTCCATATTGGATGTTGTATCGCGTGAAGATGAGGAGGCCTACCTGAGTATGGTGAGTGCACCCATCAGTTGTTGACGATTGTTGTTCATTTTAAAAGGTGAAGTTAATCACTTAGCATTTTTACATTGTATTTAAATTAACAGCTGTGTTCATGGTACGCAGCGATATTATGCTTTGAAATAGAAGAAATGTAAAGGTATTCATAATAGTATTGGAAACGGAACCTGCCAAAGAAGTGATATTTTATTAGAGTTATTTTTTCTTTTACATTTTCGTGCAAGGAGATATAATAGCAAAAGTAACTACCACATGGTTGTTATTGCATTTATGTTACTGATATGGCCGATTTTCAAGATAGAAATTAGAAAAATGTTGATAAATCTTCCACGTTACGGTCCCAACGTCACAATACCCAATTCAACAATGAACGAGTTCCCTTTTATAATAATACTATTGATCATTTGAGTGATCGGTCAAAATTTCTGTAATTGATTTTGTTTATTGGAAATATAATATTATTTCTGATGACGCATCGAAACTATTGAATAATTCACCAGTAAATTCGTTTATTAAATTCCATTCGCGCTGTCAAAGCACACAAACTTTCCATTTCGTTCGGTTGTGTCTGTTGGTGTTAGAACAGTAAAGTTTTTGTAGCAACAATGGAAATGAGTGGGTCTTTATGAATTATCTACGAGTACGTGGGATTTTTCATTTTTTTTTTGTCTCATTTAATACGAATGATGTATGAAATGATAAGTAAACTTAGCGTTACGATGTTTACTTCAGTGCTTGATATCATTGGAGTATTTCTTTGGATGTCAAATGTCATAAATGAACGTCTGAAAGAGTCAGTATTTCATGCGTCTGGCTTATTCTCAAATTTCCTGACATCTACTTCTCACCAAAAAGTGTTCTATGTTTCACATACCTGTAATTTAATTTTGTGAATAACTGTTTTAAACTCTATGATATTTTCCATTCATTTCAAGAACAATCCCTTAGTATTTTTTTAAACACTGCTATTATTAAAATCAATGAAAACTTACGACTCGTGAAATTAACTGTCATAGCCTGGAAAACCGTCGTTTTAAGATATATATATTTTTAGATTCCTACATGAAATTTGATTAGAGTTGTCTTGGTTTCCCTGTAAATTTTCTGTTCAGTATGAACTCGAGTCAGAAAGAACTGTTTTTAAATTATTCTCTGGGAATGTCTGTCATTTAAAGATATTACTCTGAATGGTACAGTTGCATTTTACTGTTTCCGAATATTTTATATTCTGAAATTGACTTCGTTCAATGCCTATAATATATTGTTTTTTTTATTATGAAGCAGCGTTAAATAATATTCTCATTTTTCTTTCAAATTTTTTATTTTGAAATCATGTCTCATTCGATTTTCAATTTTTTACGTCTATGCTCAATGAGCACATTATTTCAACGATTTATCCCACATTAGTATTCTCTGATCAAATTTCCACTCGTTGTTTCTATGTAATGAGATTATTTTGTTCCACGCAAGACATTGAATATAAATTTTGATAAAATAAAAAGCTCTATTGAAAGAAGACTCATTCACTCTAACACATCTTCTGCTAGTTAAAATGATTTTTGAATTTTAACAATCCATGTCTCTGAAATTGAATGAACATCAACGATGTACCTAATCTTAATAAAAGAGAAAATTCGAAGGAGAGAAACTCAAGATGATTTTAATTTATAGGGTTCTAACTCTGAAAAAACTAACAAGTTGTCAGTACGTCTAGAAATGAATTATAAGCTCATCATTAGGTTTTCTAAACAACCATGTAATGAACTTAGATAGTACAAAACATTCATTGTTTTTATTTTCGTCAAAGCACTGAAAGTCGTGAACGTTTTACCTAAACGATTTCATTTGTCCACAGGATGTAGCCACAGCCCAACAGACCCACCAGCACCTCGTGCCGCCGATGTTCTTCCGCGAGCTGCGGAGAGTCCTGGGCACCGCCCTTTCGCGCCCGTCCGTGCGTCAGGTGAGAGCCCTGGTGTCCGTGCTGACCGTTGTTTTGGAGGGCGCTGATGGTATTTATGATGGCTACACCCCGACTGCTCCTTATCCTCTCGTGCCATTCATGAAGTGGTACGTTTTGGACGTCGTGGAAGGCATCAATCTCGTCTTGGAGCGCATTACCTCGCCTCAACTCTATGACGGCAACGCCATCGCTCACCTGAGAAACCTCGCCCGCTTTTGTTTCCTGTACAACGTGTTGCTATTCGATCCTGTGTATGAGGAAATGCGCTCCGTCGTGGCTGACGACCCTCAGGGCAGGACCGCCTTCTACAGCGCCGTCCACATGCAGAATCTGGTCCCCAGCTTGGTCTTCCATCTGATTCTGCAGGGGGCTTTTGCTACCAGCCCCCTCCAGCTCCCCATCACGCCCTGCTCTACGGTGGAGGAGATGCTGGGCTGCGGGACCCCGAAGACCTGCGCAGTTTGCCAGGACGCCATTCAGGACGACGACGAGTTCTGCGTGCTGTCGAGCTGTCGCCATCTCTTCTGCGACCGCTGCGCCCCCGCTCGCCTCAGGCCGTAGTGAGTGTAATTCGCTAACACTTATTATTTTAGTGTCAACTACCTGCAGGGAACTTAGGCTACAAGTTTTAATTGTATTCTTGTCTCACTGCGGCACTCAGTGACGATATTAGATAGTATTTTATTCTGAGTGGTTTTATCAATTTCCAACGGGCATACAGTAATTTCTGCGTTTTCCAAAGTTTTCTCCTAATTTTTTTCATGTATGAGTTGTGATATCAGACCATTTGAAACGAATTGATTTGAATTTGCCCTAAAAAAACCTTAATTTTATTTTAAATGCATACTGATTTATAATTTTGATAATAGGGAATATATATATATATGTATATCTACAAATTATTTCTCTGAATATGACCTTAAAAAATAAGGGGGGCTACAAAATAATTGAATGTTCGTAGTTTGAGCGCCTCATTCGCTATTGATACCATGCTCATTGTTCTTTTTTAAATTTAGGATTCCACCGTGTATAGTTTTAATGTTTCTCTTTATTGGTGCATGGTTTTTTTTTTGTCATGGTCTTTCAGTACTCGTATTTGTCAGATGAGCTGTTACTCAATTTGCAAAACACAACAAAACAAGCATGTCTACCTTGGATGAGCTGACGAACACTTATCAACTTGATACTGTTTGACGTCTACACTCACATTGGTATAGGCCAGTTTAATATAAAAACTATGCAACGCAGCACATGAACTCCAGAAAAGTCATGAAATTAATTTTGTTAGAACTAGAGTTTTGTGTGACTCATGAGTTGTTAGCTTACAAAAACCTTTGACATTCCATTCCAGGCTTCATAAAATGATTGCAAAAAATAACTTTGCCCTGCTTCTCGTTGCAGTTGCCCGTGTCCGGTATGCGGAGCCGGCGCTAGCTTCTGGATGAGCAAGTCTCCGCTGCTGGAGTACCAGAGACACCTGGAGGCCGGCCACTCTGCGCCGCAGCTCGACGAGGACTTCGAACCCCAGACTTCGGGCTGCCTCAAGTATCTCTTCGGTTTGTTCTAACCCCTGAACCCGAAGTTTGGATGCCCTTCGACCTTCCTCTGATCACGACCGTGGTCTTTAACGACTAATGACGACAGGCACGACCGTTTGAGTCGTGCTGTAATAAATTACGAAGTGAACTGTGTACTCCTCTGTTGTGTCAAAGCCTAGACCGATGGCGTTATTTTTCCGACGAACTAAATAATTTGTTGACCAAAGCAACTTTTTGCTGTGATAAATTTACCGAATATATTTTAATATTTATATATCCGACGTGTTTGATACTCCACATCCTCTTCAAGCTTTTGTTAAAATGACACGTAATTAGAACACACACAGTAAAATTCCGAGGCTTGGCTTTCTACTGAAATGTTTGATGTATTTAACGTAGAAAATATCTAGGAACATCATTCATATAAGCTATTTGGTCATTCCAGGCTAAGCTGAGAAAAGTTGCTTCTGTTTGCATTTATCAATTTGTAATTCAATGCCAGCCAAAGGAGCAGTATTGTGCATATGATTTTTTCTGTCAGTATTGTTTCTTTGCTATGGAGACGAGTTGTTCTGCGTAAATATTATCGATCAATTTGCTGTAGACACAATCGCTAACGAATACCAGACGACGATTCGAATTTTTGCTGTACTCTATTAAGCGACATGTTCTTCCTGATGAAATAGAAAAAGATTTTATGTGAAGACTTCGATGCATAGAAAAATGCTTACATTTTCTACTAAATCAAACATGCTTTAATTAATGTGAATGACATCTTCGCTTTATCTGTCTCAAACAGTCTTCATTCAGTAGCTAAAACTCTACTGATTAGGCCTACTTGAAACAACTTTCGACTAAATTTTTTTAGCATTAAGCTAAATAATTTATTTGAAATTATGAGATGTAGTCAGCCGACTGGAATGAGGTAAATTTTAAAAATATAAGAGAAACGCATGTCGGAAAAATTATATGTATACCCTTCAGTACGGGACAATGTTCATTAACAATTACATTCATTAACAGAAGCCCTGAATAATACTGAGTGGTGACATTTTTTAAAGTATCTTCATGCTCACTAGATTGACCTTCAAGTGCAGGACAATCTTATGTATTTAGTTGACTTAAAGGTCGTGCCAGTTCTTCACGTCATGAAGGCCCTCGCTTATCATTGCTAATCAACAATTTGTGACTGACCCAAGCTAAACTCGACTCACTTAGCTAGTCACATTCGAACGTGGAATGTATTTCGTGGGGAAGTTGGAGAGAAAAATGCCTAATGAATAATCGATTTCCAAAAATAAAATCTCATTGACGTGATGGAAAGAATGAATTACCGAGAACGAAGATCTCCAAGAATGTTAAGAGTAGTACAGAAATCGAGGCTGAAATGTAGAGATTAGTACAGATATCGAGGCAGGAATGCACAGAGTAGTACAGAAATCGAAGCTGGAAAGTACAGAGTAGTACTGAAATCGAAGCTAGAATGTACAGAGTAGTACAGAAATCAAAGCTGGAAAGTACAGAGTAGTACGGAAATCGAAGTTGGAAAGTAAATAATAGTACAGAAATCGAAGCTGGAATGTGCACATAGTAGTACAGAAATCGAAGCTGGAAAGTAAAGAGTAGTACAGAAATCGAAGCTGGAAAGCACAGAGTAGTGCAGAAATCGAAGCTGGAATGTACAGAGTAGTCCAGAAATCGAAGCTGGAATGTGCAGAGTTGTACAGAAATCGAAGCTGGAATGTACAGAGTAGTACAGAAATCGAAGCTGGAATGTACAGAGTAGTACAGAAATCGAACCTGGAATGTACAGAGTAGTACAGAAATCGAGCAGTAGTACAGAAGCACCATAGAAATGCCAACAGTCACTCTACGAACTATAAAGACGTGTACTGAATTGGCAAACGATTTTTGAGTTAAATTTTTTGATATTCGAGTAAATCATTTCTGCATTTTGATCCACGTCAAAAAACTTTGCTCATTCGACGCCTACGTTCATTAGCCTGCAGATGAATTCAGTTTCAATTTTGATGAAATTACAATGCTTATTGTAAAAAATGAACGATGAGTAAATATTCATGGTGAGCATGGGATAATTGAGCATTTCTGATAATTTGACCATGTTATGG
Organism: Morinoia aosen; assembly: GCA_030386875.1. Taxonomy (NCBI): domain Eukaryota; kingdom Metazoa; phylum Arthropoda; class Malacostraca; order Amphipoda; family Talitridae; genus Morinoia; species Morinoia aosen. Next base: position 61,620,583 of record CM059558.1, on the reverse strand, counting down.
TCTCCCACGTATAAATTTGCCAGTTATGATTTTCATTTCTGCTGGATTTTATAAAAATGAAAACATTTCCATGCTCAAGAAAAATAAATTATTTGATAATAACGGCCTTCTTTTCAAAAACATTCATTTGTAAAAGTCTGAATAGCTCCATGGTTCGGTCTTCACACCGCCATTGAGCGATCACGCTTCATCTGAATGGAAACCTCGAATGGAATAATAAAATTTTTGCCTCGACGAAAGATAAGACGCGCTGTACTTACTTAGTGCATGTCACGTCTAAGCAGACCTACACTCTGACGCACTCAGTTTGATTTTATTCTACCGGCATTCTTATTTTAAAGCAGACTTTCGATGTAAATTCAGAGGTGGTCTTTTTGAGAACAGGCGTTTGATACAAATTTAGGAGAGAAGTTGAAAGCTTTTTCACTCAGCGTACCTGCTAAGGAAATGTAAAACTTAGCAACTTTGAACTTCTCTTTTGAGAAAGATTATTACCTTATAATCGCCCTGAGAAGCCCAGAGTGGACTGGCCACTACGGAGTTAATAAGAATGCGTAGGTAGGAAGATTTTGTGCTGTCCAACTTTTTTTGTCTGAACATCTGTGAATTTGTCGCCACCGATCCAGCGCTGAAGAAGCATCGTAGACGTCATGATAGGCAGGTTTTTCTTACTTTAATGTGTTTTTTTGAATATTTAATGCCTCTGATGACAGGAATCGAAACAATTTCTAGCCACGAATAACCGCTCATGCACTGTGATTTTATTATTCAGCAGGCATTCAGTAATTATCTAGATGAAGTTTCATGTGAACTTTCATTAGTTCGAATCGAAAAACAAACTTGGTGTTAGATTTCGTGCGCTAAACGAAATTTTATGTGCGCTAACTTTTTCGTTAGGTTGGTTATCACATATTAGACCATTATTTATTACATCGTCATTATGATTTTTCAATGTGAAAAACCTAAAATGGATTCTAGTTTTTCTCTCCAGAACAAATAAATTGCGTAAATAAATTTCGACACATGCTGAACAATGCAATGAAAATCATTCCGTGAAGGAAAATACAAAAATTCCTACGGGGAAATACAATTTCTACATTCATAATATGCACTGCAAAATCATGGGGGAAGAATGTAAGGACTTAGCTTCGCCATCTGTTCAAGGTTATCCCTGGTGCTTCGCATAAACCAGAGTGATTGAGTGATATTAACCTGCTGAACAATTATCTGATTATAATGAGGTTGTGTAAAAATATTGTTTCCTTCCGGAAGAAAAAAGTATTGCGTTATTAACACAAAACTTTGGTTAGAGATGCCTAAAAAATGCGAGGGTGTCCTGAACACTTTCTGGAACAAAAAATCGCTCATGATAATATAGCTACAGGAATTCATTTGGTAAAATGAATACTGAAGAAAAAGTGATGGCACACGAAAAATATAATTACTTATACTTGAATAACCAAATATTTTTTCAAATCCCCTAGAAGAGATGACATTTTTCTACTTCATAATCGGCTACCATTTTCCAAAAGGCATTCTAAATTTTCTTTCAACATTTTTTCATGGCGCGCACTATTATTTGCAAATTTTGCTAAGAGTATTGAAGTCTGTCGTTCAGCGATGGAGTGATGTAAACTTGTGATTTTGAGACCTTGGCAGCCACTTTGTTGACTGCACCGTAGTGAACAACTCGACGTCCAGCACGTGTGTAGCTACACAAACAAATTAATGAGTGCAGAATGTTAGAAAACTCTACTGATTAGGTCTACTTGAAACAACTTTCGACTAAAATTTTTTAGCATTAGGCAAAATAATTTATTTGAAATTATGAGATGTGCTCAGCCGACTGGAATGAGGTAAATTTTAAAAATTTAAGAGAAACGCATGTCGGAAAAATTATATGTATACTCTTCAGTACGGGAAAATGTTCATTAACAATTACATTCATTAACAGAAGCCCTGAATAATACTGAGTGGTGACATTTTTTAAAGGATCTTCATGCTCACTAGATTGACGTTCAAGTGCAGGACAATCGTTTGTATTTAGTTGACTTAAAGGTCGTGCCAGTTCTTCACGTGATGAAGGCCCTCGCTTGTCATTGCTAATCAACAATTTGTGACTGACCCAAGCTAAACTCGACTCACTTAGCTAGTCACATTCGAACGTGGAATGTATTTCGTGGGGAAGTTGGAGAGAAAAATGCCTAATGAATAATCGATTTCCATAAATAAAATCTCATTGGCGTGATGGTAGGAATGAATTACCGAGAACGAAGATCTCCAAGAATGTTAAGAGTAGTACAGAAATCGAGGCTGAAATGTAGAGATTAGTACAGATATCGAGGCAGGAATGCACAGAAAAATCTTGTGACGGTCTTGGGAAAATTTTGTGACTATAAATCCATACCCAGTGTTGAAAATCACCTTTACAAACTTATTACGAGAATCCCCCGTGAGTGAAAGGACCAATCCCTGCTCACAGGAAATGAAAGACAAAACGATACTCTGTAGCCTATATTTATTCAGTGATTGACATTTTAATTTTTTTGCGGACGAGCTGGGAAACATCGCAAAGTTAAACGCTTGGAATTTTACTGAAGAATGTGCGAGACAGTGTTCAACATGAACAGTTTGGCGACATTTACAGTGGTAGCAATCTTGGGTCATTTCATCAAAGCTCAGCACACTTACACGGCTTTTATTTACTAACTGCACGAGAAATATCATAAAATGACTTTACCTATTCCTTCCACAACCCAGTAAAGCCACAGTCGATTAAAGCTCCACCTTCTTAACAGTTTTCCTGCGAAGGGACCCACCGGTGGCCACTTAGGCGATTTTCAAAGTGCTGCTGACCCCACCTGCAGTCCTTTAACTCATTTTTTATTAATACTTTTTGAAATCTAAATGAAGGCCCGATCCAGTTAATATTTATATTGAGTTTATATTTTTTAATAGTTACCACAATTGACTTTAAATTTGAATTGAATATTGAACTTCAGTTTAACCCATCGCGGTTAACGTGTTAAAATAACGAGAGAAGCATCAACACAACCCATCTCGTCTCGACCCATCGCTAGATATCAGATGTACCGGTCAGAAAGGCGGTCAAACTAAACGTCATTCTTAGCATGGTCTAGGAAAGTCTTAGAAAGACAGCACTCTAATAATTATTTCAAAGTTTATAGCTTACTGTAAATTTATCATTGATTGATCTATTTAAATTTATTTTCTGGTGGTGTCGAAAAAGGATATTCCTCCTTTTAGCTGTTTAAAAAGAATCAACACAGCCTATGGATCTTCGGATTCTCTACTTTTCGAATTCATTTCTAAAATCCCTGCTGTTGAAATACATCCATTGAGTTTACATGTCTAACATGAGCAATGAGCTTACATAAAGCCTGATGATTTTGGTGCTTGAATCAACGAGCGGAAATTTACACCTATGGTTGTTAAGGAAGCGAAAAGACAAAACTAGTTCTGTGTGAATATCTGAGGTGACGAAAGATCTGGGGAAGTTATGGAGTAAGTAGTGGATTTTTTTTATTTGTTTTATATTTCTTGAATCTGAGTGAACACAGGCATTCAAATTCAGCTTCATATTTACGCTCTATTTTTTACCTTCTAATGATATAATACGCTTGCATCTGTAGAACATGTAGGTCATCCATGAAACAAATATAATTGTTAATGCAGTCCACTACTGTGCAAAACTCTTTCACCGACTTTTAGCATAAATGTACACTCGCATCATGCATAATATTGTGTGATGCAGGTGTTGCCTAATCTAAGTTACCTTTACTGGGTTCTCTTCAATATTTCAAATTTTTACTGTCGAAGTGTAAAAATTATAGAAATAAATTCTATAAAAATTATAATCTAACTCATGCGATGCGAATTGAGCGATTACCATGAAGTACAATAACCGAACACAGCGAGTGCAATAATATTTTCATGTCAACAAATTTTTAAACTGATATATCTCACTTTCGTAACTTTTTACATTGTTTGAATTAAAAAAATTACAAGAAGTAATGAATTTCTTAATGAATCATGCTGATAAAGGTATACATCTAGCGTCAGTAGTATTTTCAGACTACTTGTTTCATTATTCAGTCATAAGAATTTTACTTCGATAAACATTGTACCAATTGAAGATACAAAATGGGACCATGAGTCTAAAATAACAGAAAATAATTTCCAACTAAACAAAGGAAAGCAACCAAAGCTGTCTGGCGCAAGGCTTTTCCAAGCGACTCAGGTACATGCGACAGACGGCAGCCGTGACGAATCGTCCTTTTTTTTATTAGCGCGGAACGCTCGATGAATGGAAGGTATCGCATTACATGAGGAAAAAACAGCTTACTAGAAGGAATCTTAGGCCTGGTACCTCCAAGCTCCAGACTTTGAAGACAGTCTCAACTGAGCAGCCTTCCAAACAACACGTGTGCTACAGTGATCTGAGTTTTGTGAGAAAAGAACTGTTTTTGCCGGTTCGAAAAATCTTGTGACTAGAAACCCATACCCAGTGTTGAAAATCACCTTTACAAACTTATTACGAGAATCCCCCGTGAGTTAAAGGACCAACAGCCACACATAAAGTGATGGAGCAGCCTGCTTCTTCCGCTGCCGGCTGGTCTGCTGTGAACCGGCAGAGGATATGGGAGTTCATCCGTGAAGTGGACCATTCCATATTGGATGTCGTATCGCGCGAAGATGAGGAGGCCTACCTGAGTATGGTGAGTGCACCCATCAGATGTTGACGATTGTTGTTCATTTTAGTAGATGAAGTTAATCACTTAGCATTTCTACATGTTATTTAAATTAACAGCTGTGTTCATGGTACGCAGCGATAATATGCTTTGAAATAGAAGAAATGTAAAGGCATTAATAATAGTATTGGAAAGGGAACCTGCCAAAGAAGTGATATTTTATTAGAGGTTTTTTTCTTTTATATTTTCTTGCAAGGAGATATAATAGCAAAAGTGGCTACCACATGGTTGTTATTGCATTTATGTTACTGATATGGCCGATTTTCAAGATAGAAATTAGAAAAATGTTGATAAATCTTCCACGTTACGGTCCCAACGTCACAATACCCAATTCAACAATGAACGAGTTCCCCTTTATAATAATACTATTGATCATTCGAGTGATCGGTCAAAATTTCTGTAATTGATTTTGTTTATCGGAAATATAATATTATTTCTGATGACACATCGAAACTATTGAATAATTCACCAGTAAATTCGTTTATTAAATTCCATTCGCGCTTTCAAAGCACACAAACTTTCCATTTCGTTCGGTTGTGTCTGTTGGTGTTAGAACAGTAAAGTTTTTGTAGCAACAATGGGAAAGAGTGGGTCTTTATGAATTAACTACGAGTACGTGGGATTTTTCATTTTTTATTTTTGTCTCATTTAATACAAATGATGTATGAAATGATAAGTAAACTTAGCGTTACGATGTTTACTTCAGTGCTTGATATCATTGGAGTATTCGTTTGGATGTCAAATGTCATAAATGAACGTCTGAAAAAGTCAGTATTTCATGCTTCTGGCTCATTCTCAAATTTCCTGACATCTACTTCTCACCAAAAAGTGTTCTTGGTTTCACATACCTGTAATTTGATTTTGTGAATCACTGTTTTAAACTCTATGATATTTTCCATTCATTTCAAGAACAGTCCCTTAGTATTTTTTTAACACTGCTATTATCAAAATCAATGAAAACTCACGACCCTTGAAATTACCTGTCATAGCCTGGAAAACCGTCGTTTTAAGATATATATATTTTTAGATTCCTACATGAAATTTGATTAGAGTTGTCTTGGTTTCCCTGTAAATTTTCTGTTCAGTATGAAATCGAGTCAGAAAGAACTGTTTTTAAATTATTCACTGAGAATGTCTGTCATTTAAAGTTACAGTTGCATTTTACAATTACTCTGAATGTTACAGTTGCATTTTACTGCTTCCGAATATTTTATATTCTAAAATTGACTTCGTTCAATGCATATAATATATTGTGTTTTTTTTATTATGAAGCAGCGTTAAATAATATTCTCGTTTTTCTTTCAAAATTTTTATTTTAAAATCATCTCTCATTCGATTTTCAATTTTCTACGTCTATGCTCAATGAGCACATTATTTCAACGATTTATACCACACTAGTATTCTCTGATCAAATTTCCACTCGTTGTTTTTATGTAATGAGATTATTTTGTTCCACGCAAGACATTGAATATCAATTTTGATAAAATAAAAAGCTCTATTGATAGAAGACTCATTCACTCTAACACATCTTCTGCTAGTTAAAATGATTTTTGAATTTTAACAATTCATGTCTCTTAAATTGAATGAACATCAACGATGTACCTAATCTTAATAAAGGAGAAAATTCGAAGGAGAGAAACTCAAGATGATTTTAATTTATAGGGTTCTAACTCTGAGAAAACTGACAAGTTGTCAGTGCGTCTAGAAATGAATTATACGCTCATCATTAGGTTTTCTAAACAACTATGTAATGAACTTAGATAGTACAAAACATTCATTGTTTTTATTTTCTTCAAAGCACTGAAAGTCGTGAACGTTTTACCTAAACGATTTCATTTGTCCACAGGATGTAGCCACTGCCCAACAGACCCACCAGCACCTCGTGCCGCCGATGTTCTTCCGCAAGCTGCTGAGAGTCCTAGGCACCGCCCTCTCGCGTCCGTCCCTGCGTCAGGTGGGAGCCCTGGTGTCCGTGCTGACCGTTGTTTTGGAGGGCACTGATAGTATTTATGATGGCTACACCCCGACTGCTCCTTATCCTCTCGTGCCATCCATGAAGTGGTACGTTTTGGACGTCGTGGAAGGCATCAATCTCGTCTTGGAGCGCATTACCTCGCCTCACCTCTATGACGGCAACGCCATCGCTCACCTAAGAGACCTCGCCCGCTTTTTTTTCCTGTACAACGTGCTGCTCTTCGATCCTGTGTATGAGGAAATGCGCTCCGTCGTGGCTGACGACCCTCAGGGCAGGACCGCCTTCTATAGCACCGTCCACATGCAGAATCTGGTCGCCAGCTTGGTCTTCCCTCTGATTCTGCAGGGGGCTTTTGCTACCAGCCCCCTCCAGCTCCCCATCACGCCCTGCTCAACGGTGGAGGAGATGCTGGGCTGCGGGACCCCGAAGACCTGCGCAGTTTGCCAGGACGCCATTCAGGACGACGACGAGTTTTGCGTGCTGTCGAGCTGTCGCCATCTCTTCTGCGACCGCTGCGCCCCCGCTCGCCTCAGGCCGCAGTGAGTATAGTTCGCTAACACTTATTATTTTAGTGTTAACTACCTGCAGGGAACTTAGGCTACAAGTTTTAATTGTATTCTTGTCTCACTGAGGCACTCAGTGTCGATATTAGATGGTATTTCATTCTGAGTGGTTTTATCAATTTCCAACGGGCATACAGTAATTTCTGCGTTTTCCAAAGTTTTCTCTCAATTTTTTTTTCATGTATGAGTTGTGATATCAGACCATTTGAAACGAATTGATTTGTATTTGCCCTAAAAAACATTAATTTTATTTTAAATGCATACTGATTTATAATTTTGAAAATAGGGAATGTATATATATATGTATATCTACAAATTATTTCTCTGAATATGACCCTAAAAAATAAGGGGGGCTACAAAATAATTGAATGTTCGTAGTTTGAGCGCCTCATTCGCTATTGATACCATGCTTATTGTTCTTTCTTAAATTTAGGATTCCACCGTGTATAGTTTTAATGTTTCTCTTTATTGGTGCATGGTGTTTATTTTGTCATGGTCTTTCAGTACTCGTATTTGTCAGATGAGCTGTTACTCAAACTGCAAAACACAACAAAACAAGCATGTCTACCTTGGATGGGCTGACGAACACTTATCAACTTGATACTGTTTGACGTCTACACTCACGTTGGTATAGGCCAGTTTAATATAGAAACTATGCAACGCAGCACATTAACTCCAGAAAAGTCATGAAATTACTTTCGTTAGAACTAGAGTTTTGTGTGACTCATGAGTTGTTAGCTTACAAAAACATTCGACTTTCTATTCCAGGCTTCATAAATGATTGAAAATAATAACTTTGCCCTGCTTCTCGTTGCAGTTGCCCGTGTCCGGTATGCGGAGCCGGCGCTAGCTTCTGGATGAGCAAGTCTCCGCTGCTGGAGTACCAGAAACACCTGGAGGCAGGCCACTCTGCGCCGCAGCTCGACGAGGACTTCGAACCCCAGACTTCGGGCTGCCTCAAGTATCTCTTCGGTTTGTTCTAACCCCTGAACCCGAAGTTTGGATGCCCTTCGACCTTCCTCTGATCACGACCGTGGCCTTTAACGACTAATGACGACAGGCACAACCGTTTGAGTCGTGCTGTAATAAATTACGAAGTGAACTGTGTACTCCTCTGTCGTGTCAAAGCCTAGGCCGATGGCGTTATTTTTCCGACGAACCAAATAATTTGTTGACCAAAGCAACTTTTTGCTGGGATAAATTTACCAAATATATTTTAATATTTATATATCCGACGTGTTTGATACTCCACATCCTCTTCAAGCTTTTGTTAAAATGACACGTAATTAGAACACACAGTAAAATTCCGAGGCTTGGCTTTCTACTGAAATGTTTGATGTATTTAACGTAGGAAATATCTAGGAGCATCATTCAAATAAGCTATTATGTCATTCCAGGCTGAGCTGAGAAAAGTTGCTTCTGTTTGCATTTATCAATTTGTAATTTAATGCCAGCCAAAGGAGCAGTATTGTGCATATGAGTTTTTCTGTCAGTATTGTTTCTTTGCTTTGGAGACGAGTTGTTCTGCGTTAATATTATCGATCAATTTGCTGTAGACACAATCGCTAACGAATACCAGACGACGATTCGAATTTTTTGCTGTACTCTATTAAGCGACATGTTCTTCCTAATGAAATAGAAAAAGATTTTATGTGAAGACTTCGAAGCATAGAAAAATGCTTACATTTTCTACTAAATCAAACATGCTTTAGTTAATGTGAATGACATCTTCGCTTTATCTGTCTCAAACAGTCTTCGTTCGGTAGCTAAAACTCTACTGATTAGGTCTACTTGAAACAATTTTCGACTAAAATTTTTTAGCATTAAGCTAAATAATTTATTTGAAATTATGAGATGTACTCAGCCGACTGGAATGAGGTAAATTTTAAAAATATAAGGGAAACGGCATGTAGGAAAAATTATATGTATACTCTTCAGTACGGGACAATGTTCATTAACAATTACATTCATTAACAGAAGCCCTGAATAATACTGAGTGGTGACATTTTTTAAAGGATCTTCATGCTCACTAGATTGACGTTCAAGTGCTGGACAATCTTTTGTATTTAGTTGACTTAAAGGTCGTGCCAGTTCTTCACGTGATGAAGGCCCTCGCTTATCATTGCTAATCAACAATTTGTGACTGACCCAAGCTAAACTCGACTCACTTAGCTAGTCACATTCGAACATGGAATGTATTTCGTGGGGAAATTGGAGAGAAAAATGCGTAATGAATATTCGATTTCCAAAAATAAAATCTCATTGACGTGATAGAAAGAATAAATTACCGAGAACGAAGATCTCCAAGAATGTTAAGAGTAGTACGGAAATCGAGGCTGAAATGTAGAGATTAGTACAGATATCGAGGCAGGAATGTACAGAGTAGTACAGAAATCGAAGCTGGAAAGTACAGAGTAGTACAGAAATCGAAGCTAGAATGTACAGAGTAGTACAGAAATCAAAGCTGGAAAGTACAGAGTAGTTCAGAAACCGAAGTTGAAAAGTAAATAATAGTACAGAAATCGAAGCTGGAAAGTACATAGTAATACAGAAATCGAAGCTGGAAGGTAAAGAGTAGTACAGAAATCGAAGCTGGAAAGCACAGAGTAGTGCAGAAATCGAAGCTGGAATGTACAGAGTAGTCCAGAAATCGAAGCTGGAATGTACAGAGTAGTACAGAAATCGAAGCTGGAATGTACAGAGTAGTACAGAAATCGAACCTGGAATGTACAGAGTAGTACAGAAATCGAGCAGTAGTACAGAAGCACCCTAGAAATGCCAACAGTCACTCTACGAACTATAAAGACGTGTACTGAATTAGCAAACGAGTTTTGAGTTAAATTTCTTGATATTCGAGTAAATCATTTCTGCATTTTGATCCGCGTCAAAAAAACTTTGTTCATTCGACGCCTACGCTCATTAGCCTGCAGATGAATTCAGTTTCAATTTTGATGAAATTACAATGCTTCTTGAAAAAATGAACGATGAGTAAATATTCATGGTGAGCATGGGTTAATTGAACATTTCTGATAGTTTGACCATGTTATGGTCTCCCACGTATAAATTTGCCAGTTATGATTCTCATTTCTGAAGGATTTTATAAAAATGAAAACAGTTCAATGCTCAAGAAAAATTAAGTATTTGATAATAACGGCTCTTCTTTTCAAAAAAATTCATTTGTAAAAGTCTGATTAGCTCCATGGTTCGGCCTTCACAACGCCATTGAGTGATCACGCTTCATCTGAAAGGAAACCTCGAATGGAATAATAAAACTTTTGCCTCGACGAAATATAAGATGCACTCTACTTACTTAGTGCATGTCACGTCTAAGCAGACCTACACTCTGACGCACTCAGTTTGATTTTATTCTACCGGCATTCTTATTTTAAAGCAGACTTTCGATTTAAATTTAGAGGTGGTCTTTCTGAGAACAGGCGTTTGATACAAATTTAGTAGAGAAGTTGAAAGCTTTTCACTCAGCGTACTTGCTCAGGAAATGTAAGACTTAGCAACTTTGAACTTCTCTTTTGAGAAAGATTATTACCTTATAACCGCCCTGAGAAGCCCAGAGTGGACTGGCCAATACGGAGTTAATAAGAATGCGTAGGTAGGAAGATTTTGTGCTGTCCAACTTTTTTTGTCTGAACATCTGTGCATTTGTCGCCACAGATCCAGCGTTGAAGAAGCATCGTAGACGTCATGATTGGCAGGTTTTTGTTATTTTAATGTGTTGTTTTGAATTATTTAATGCCTCTGATGACAGGAATCGAAACAATTTCTAGCCACGAATAACCGCTCATGCACTGTGATTTCATTATTCAGCAGGTATTCAGTAATTATCTAGATGAAGTTTCATGTGAACTTTCATTAGTTTGAATCGAAAAACAAACTTGGTGTTAGATTTCGTGCGCTAAACGAAATTTTATGTGCGCTAACTTTTTCATTAGGTTGGTTATCACATATTAGACCATTATTTATTACATCGTCATTATGATTTTTCAATGTGAAAAACTTAAAATGGATTCTAGTTTTTCTCTCCAGAACAAATAAATTGCGTAAAGAAATTTCGACACATGCTGAACAATGCAATGAAAATCATTCTGTGAACGAAAATACAAAAATTCCTACGGGGAAATACAATTTCTACATTCATAATATGCACTGCAAAATCATGGGGGAAGAATGTAAGGACTTAGCTTCGCCATCCGTTCAAGGGGATACCTGGTGCTTCGCATAAACCAGAGTGTTTGAGTGATATTAACCTGCTGAACAATTATCTGATTATAATGAGGTTGTGTGAAAATATTGTTTCCTTCCGGAAGAAAAAAGTATTGCGTTATTATCACAAAACTTTGGTTAGAGATGCTCAAAAAATGCGAGGGTGTCCTGAACACTTTCAGGAACAAAAATCGCTCATGATAATATAGCTACAGGAATTCATTTGGTAAAATGGATACTGAAGAAAAGTGAAGGCACACGAAAAAGATAATTACTTATACTTAAATAACCAAATATTTTTTCAAATCCCCTAGAAGAGATGACATTTATCTACTTCATAATCGGCTACCATTTTCCAAAAGGCATTCTAAATTCTCTTTCTACATTTTTTCATGGCGCGCCCTATTATTCGCAAATTTTGCTAAGAGTATTGAAGTCTGTCGTTCAGCGATGGAGTGATGTAAACTTGTGATTTTGAGACCTTGGCAGCCATTTTGTTGACTGCACCGTAGTGAACAACTCGACGTCCAGCACGTGTGTAGCTACACAAACAAATTAATGAGTGCAGAATGTTACAAAAGTTATGGACACTCACAGGAAATGAAAGACAAAACCATGCTCTGTAGCCTATATTTATTCAGTGATTGACATTTTAATTTTTTTGCGGACGAGTTGGGAAACATCGCAAAGTTACACGCTAGGAATTTTACTGAAGAATGTGTGAGATAGTGTTCAACATGAACAGTTTGGCGACATTTACAGTGGTAGCAATCTTGGGTCATTTCATCAAAGCTCAGCACACTTACATGGCTTTTATTTACTAACTGCACGTGAAATATCATAAAATGACTTTACCTATTCCTTCCACAACCCAGTAAAGCCACAGTCGATTGAAGCTCCACCTTCTTAACAGTTTTCCTGCGAAGGGACCCACCGGTGGCCACTTAGGTGATTTTCAAAGTGCTGCTGACCCCACGTGCAGTCCTTAACTCATTTTTTATTAATACTTTTTGAAATCTAAATGAAGGCCCGATCCAGTTAATATTCATATTAAGTTAATATTTTCTAATATTTACCACAATTGACTTTAAATGTGAATTGAATATTGAACTTCAGTTTAACCCATCGCGGTTAACGTGTTAAAATAACGAGAGAAGCATCAACACAACCAGCAGGCCCATCGGTCTCGACCCATCGCTAGATATCAGATGTACCGGTCAGAAAGGCGCTCAAACTAAACTACATTCATAGCATGGTCTAGGAAAGTCTTAGAAAGACAGCACTCTAGCAATTATTTCAAAGTTTATAGCTTACTGTAAATTTATCATTGATTGATCTATTTAAATTTATTTTCTGGTGGTGTCGAAAAAGGATATTCCTCCTTTTAGCTGTTTTAAAAAAAATCAACACAGCCTATGGATCTTCGGATTCCCTACTTTTCCAATTCATTTCTAAAACCCCTGCTGTTGAAATACATCCATTGAGTTTACATGTCTAACATGAGCAATGAGCTTACATAAAGCCTGATATTTTTGGTGCTTGAATCAATGAGCGGAAATTTACACCTATGGTTGTTAAGGAAGCGAAAAGACAAAACTTGTTCTGTGTGAATATCTGAGGTGACAAATGATCTGGGGAAGTTATGAAGTAAGGAGTGGATTTTTTTATTTGTTTTATATTTCTTGAATCTGAGTGAACACAGGCATTCAAATTCAGCTTCATTATTTACGCTCTATTTTTTACCTTCTAATGATATAATGCGCTTGCATCTGTAGAACATGTCGGTCATCCATGAAACAAATATAATTGTTAATGCAGTCCACTACTGTGCAAAACTCTTTCACCGACTTTTAGCATAAATGTACACTCGCATCATGCATAATATTTTGTGATGCAGGTGTTGCCTAATCTAAGTTACCTCTACTGGGTTCTCTTCAATATTTCAAATTTTTACAGTCGAAGTGCAAAAATAAAAGAAATAAATTCTATAAAAATTATAATCTAACTCATCCGATGCGAATTGAGCGATTACCATGAAGTACAATATCCGAACACAGCGAGTGCAATAATATTTTCATGTCAACAAATTTTTAAACTGATATATCTTACTTTCGTAATTTTTTACATTGTTTGAAATAGAAAATTACAAAGTGTAATGAATTTCTTAATGAATCATGCTGATAAAGGTATACATCTAGCGTCAGTAGTATTTTCAGACTACTTGTTTCATTATTCAGTCATAAGCATTTTACCTCGATGAACATTGTACCAATTGAAGATACAAAATGGGACCATGAGTCTAAAATAAAAGAAAATAATTTCCAACTCAACAAAGGAAAGCAACCAAAGCTGTCTGGCGCCAGGCTTTTCCAAGCGACTCAGGTACATGCGACAGACGGCAGCCGTGACGAATCGTCCCTTTTTTTATTAGCGCGGAACGCTCGATGAATGGAAGATATCGGATTACATGAGGAAAAAACAGCTTACTGGAAGGAATCGTAGGCCTGGTACCTCCAAGCTCCAGACTTTGAAGACAGTCTCAACTGAGCAGCCTTCCAAACAACACGTGTGCTACAGTGATCTGAGTTTTGTGAGAAAAGAACTGTTTTTGCCGGTTCGAAAAATCTTGTGACTAGAAACCCATATCCAGTGTTGAAAATCACCTTTACAAACTTATTACGAGAATCCCCCGTGAGTTAAAGGACCAACAGCCAACCATAAAGTGATGGAGCAGCCTGCTTCTTCCGCTGCCGGCTGGTCTGCTGTGAACCGGCAGAGGATATGGGAGTTCATCCGTGAAGTGGACCATTCCATATTGGATGTTGTATCGCGTGAAGATGAGGAGGCCTACCTGAGTATGGTGAGTGCACCCATCAGTTGTTGACGATTGTTGTTCATTTTAGTAGATGAAGTTAATCACTTAGCATTTCTACATGTTATTTAAATTAACAGCTGTGTTCATGGTACGCAGCGATATTATGCATTGAAATAGAAGAAATGTAAAGGTTTTAATAATAGTATTGGAAAGGGAACCTGCCAAAGAAGTGATATTTTATTAAAGGTATTTTTTCTTTTAAATTTTCGTGCAAGGAGATATAATAGCAAAAGTGGCTACCACATGGTTGTTATTGCATTTATGTTACTGATATGGCCGATTTTCAAGATAGAAATTAGAAAAATGATGATAAATCTTCCACGTTACGGTCCCAACGTCACAATACCCAATTCAACAACGAACGAGTTCCCTTTTATAATAATACTATTGATCATTTGAGTGATCGGTCAAAATTTCTGTAATTGATTTTGTTTATGGGAAATATAATATTATTTCTGGTGACACATCGAAACTATTGAATAATTCACCAGTAAATTCGTTTATTAAATTCCATTCGCGCTTTCAAAGCACACTAACTTTCCATTTCGTTCGGTTGTGTGTGTTGGTGTTAGAACAGTGAAGTTTTTTGTAGCAACAATGGGAAAGAGTGGGTCTTTATGAATTAACTACGAGTACGTGGGATTTTTCATTATTTTTTTGTCTCATTTAATACAAATGATGTATGAAATAACAAGTAAACTTAGCGTTACGATGTTTACTTCAGTGCTTGATATCATTTGAGTATTTCTTTGGATGTAAAATGTCATAAATGAACGTCCGAAAAAGTCAGTATTTCATGCGTCTGGCTTATTCTCAAATTTCCTGACACCTACTTCTCACCAAAAAGTGTTCTATGTTTTACATACCTGTAATTTAATTTTGTGAATAACTGTTTTAAACTCTATGATATTTTTCATTCATTTCAAGAACAGTCCCTTAGTATTTTTTTAAACACTGCTATTATTAAAATCAATGAAAACTTACGACCCTTGAAATTAACTGTCATAGCCTGGAAAACCGTCGTTTTAAGATATATATATTTTTAGATTCATACATGAAATTTGATTAGAGTTGTCTTGGTTTCCCTGTAAATTTTCTGTTCAGTATGAGCTCGAGTCAGAAAGAACTGTTTTTAAATTATTCTCTGAGAATGTCTGTCATTTGAAGATATTACTCTGAATGTTACAGTTGCATTTACTGTTTCCGAATATTTTATATTCTAAAATTGACTTCGTTCAATGCTAATAATATATTGTTTTTTCTTATTATGAAGCAGCGTTAAATAATATTCTCGTTTTTCTTTCAAAATTTTTATTTTAAAATCATGTCTCATTCGATTTTCAATTTTTTACGTCTATGCTCAGTGAGCACATTATTTCAACGATTTATGCCACATTAGTATTCTCTGATCAAATTTCCACTCGTTATTTTTATGTAATGAGATTATTTTGTTCCACGCAAGACATTGAATATCAATTTTGATAAAATCAAAAGCTCTATTGAAAGAAGACTCATTCACTCTTACACATCTTCTGCTAGTTAAAATGGTTTTTGAATTTTAACTATTCATGTCTCTGAAATTGAATGACCATCAACGATGTACCTAATCTTAATAAAGGAGAAAAATCGAAGGAGAGAAACTCAAGATGCTTTTAATTTATAGGGTTCTAACTCTGAAAAAACTGACAAGTTATCAGTACGTCTGGAAATGAATTATAAGCTCATCATTAGGTTTTCTAAACAACTATGTAATGAACTTAGATAGTACAAAACATTCATTGTTTTTATTTTCTTCAAAGCACTGGAAGTCGTGAACGTTTTACCTAAACGGTTTCATTTGTCCACAGGATGTAGCCACAGCCCAACAGACCCACCAGCACCTCGTGCCGCCGATGTTCTTCCGCGAGCTGCTGAGAGTCCTGGGCACCGCCCTCTCGCGTCCGTCCCTGCGTCAAGTGGGAGCCCTGGTGTCCGTGCTGACCGTTGTTTTGGAGGGCGCTGATGGTATTTATGATGGCTACACCCCGACTGCTCCTTATCCTCTCGTGCCATCCATGAAGTGATACGTTTTGGACGTCGTTGAAGGCATCAATCTCGTCTTGGAGCGCATTACCTCGCCTCAACTCTATGACGGCAACGCCATCGCTCACCTGAGAGACCTCGCCCGCTTTTGTTTCCTGTACAACGTGCTGCTCTTCGATCCTGTGTATGAGGAAATGCGCTCCGTCGTGGCTGACGACCCTAAGGGCAGGACCGCCTTCTACAGCGCCGTCCACATGCAGAATCTGGTCGCCAGCTTGGTCTTCCCTCTGATTCTGCAGGGGGCTTTTGCTACCAGCCCCCTCCAGCTCCCCATCACGCCCTGCTCTACGGGGGAGGAGATGCTGGGCTGCGGGACCCCGAAGACCTGCGCAGTTTGCCAGGACGCCATTCAGGACGACGACGAGTTCTGCGTGCTGTCGAGCTGTCGCCACCTCTTCTGCGACCGCTGCGCCCCCGCTCGCCTCAGGCCGCGGTGAGTATAATTCGCTAGCACTTATTATTTTAGTGTTAACTACCTGCAGGGAACTTAGGCTACAAGTTTAATTGTATTCTTGTCTCACTGCGGCACTCAGTGACGATATTAGATGGTATTTCATTCTGAGTGGTTTTATCAATTTCCAACGGGCATACAGTAATTTCTGCGTTTTCCAAAGTTTTCTCTTAATTTTTTTTTCATGTATGAGTTGTGATATCAGACCATTTGAAACGAATTGATTTGTATTTGCCCTAAAACCATTATTTTATTTTAAATGCATACTGATTTATAATTTTGATAATAGGGAATATATATATATGTATATCTACAAATTATATCTCTGAATATGACCCTAAAAAATAAGGGGGGCTACAAAATAATTGAATGTTCGTAGTTTGAGCGCCTCATTCGCTATTGATACCATGCTTATTGTTCTTTCTTAAATTTAGGATTCCACCGTGTATAGCTTTAATGTTTCTCTTTATTGGTGCATGGTGTTTATTTTGTCATGGTCTTTCAGTACTCGTATTTGTCAGATGAGCTGTTACTCAAACTGCAAAACACAACAAAACAAGCATGTCTACCTAGGATGAGCTGACGAACACTTATCAACTTGATACTGTTTGACGTCTACACTCACATTGGTATAGGCCAGTTTAATATAGAAACTATGCAACGCAGCACATTAACTCGAGAAAAGTCATGAAATTACTTTTGTTAGAACTAGAGTTTTGTGTGACTCATGAGTTGTTAGCTTACAAAAACATTCGACTTTCCATTCCAGGCTTCATAAAATGATTGAAAATAATAACTTTGCCCTGCTTGTCGTTGCATTTGCCCGTGTCCGGTATGCGGAGCCGGCGCTAGCTTCTGGATGAGCAAGTCTCCGCGGCTGGAGTACCAGAGACACCTGGTGGCCGGCCACTCTGCGCCGCAGCTCGACGAGGACTTCGAACCCCAGACTTCGGGCTGCCTCAAGTATCTCTTCGGTTTGTTCTAACCCCTGAACTCGAAGTTTGGATGCCCTTCGACCTTCCTCTGATCACGACCGTGGCCTTTAACGACTAATGACGACAGGCACGACCGTTTGAGTCGAGCTGTAATAAATTACGAAGTGAACTGTGTACTCCTCTATTGTGTCAAAGCCTAGACCGATGGCGTTATTTTTCCGACGAACCAAATAATTTGTTGACCAAAGCAACTTTTTGCTGTGACAAATTTACCTGATATATTTTAATATTTATATATCCTACGTGTTTGATACTCCACATCCTCTTCAAGCTTTTGTTAAATTGACACGTAATTAGAACACACACAGTAAAATTCCGAGGCTTGGCTTTCTACTGAAATGTTTGATGTATTTAACGTAGGAAATATCTAGGAGCATCATTCATATAAGCTATTTTGTCATTCCAGGCTAAGCTGAGAAAAGTTGCTTCTGTTTGCATTTATTAATTTGTAATTCAATGCCAGCCAAAGGAGCAGTATTGTGCATATGAGTTTTTCTGTCAGTATTGTTTCTTTGCTTTGGAGACGAGTTGTTCTGCGTAAATATTATCGATCAATTTGCTGTAGACACAATCGCTAACGAATACCAGACGACGATTCGAATTTTTTGCTGTACTCTATTAAGCGACATGTTCTTCCTAATGAAATAGAAAAAGATTTTATGTGAAGACTTCGAAGCATAGAAAAATGCTTACATTTTCTACTAAATCAAACATGCTTTAGTTAATGTGAATGACATCTTCGCTTTATCTGTCTCAAACAGTCTAAATTCAGTAGCTAAAACTCTACTGATTAGGTGTACTTGAAACAACTTTCGACTAAAATTTTTTAGCATTAAGCTAAATAATTTATTTTAAATTATGAGATGTACTCAGCCGACTGGAATGAGATAAATTTTAAAAATATAAGAGAAACGCATTTCGGAAAAATTATATGTATACTCTTCAGTACGGGACAATGTTTATTAACACATACATTCATTAACAGAAGCCCTGAATAATACTGAGTGGGGATATTTTTTAAAAGATCTTCATGCTCACTAGATTGACGTTCAAGTGCAGGACAATCTTTTGTATTTAGTTGACTTAAAGGTCGTGCCAGTTCTTCACGTGATGAAGGCCCTCGCTTATCATTGCTAATCAACAATTTGTGACTGACCCAAGATAAACTCGACTCACTTAGCTAGTCACATTCGAACGTGGAATGTATTTCGTGGGGAAATTGGAGAGAAAAATGCGTAATGAATATTCGATTTCCAAAAACAAAACCTCATTGACGTGATAGAAAGAATGAATTACCGAGAACGAAGATCTCCAAGAATGTTAAGAGTAGTACAGAAATCGAGGCTGAAATGTAGAGATTAGTACAGATATCGAGGCAGGAATGCACAGAGTAGTACAGAAATCGAAGCTGGAAAGTACAGAGTAGTACAGAAATCGAAGCTAGAATGTACAGAGTAGTACAGAATTCAAAGCTGGAAAGTACAGAGTAGTACAGAAATCGAAGTTGGAAAGTAAATAATAGTACAGAAATCGAAGATGGGAAGTACAAAGCTGGGAAGTACACAATAGTACAGAAATCGAAGCTGGAAAGTAAAGAGTAGTACAGAAATCGAAGCTGGAAAGCACAGAGTAGTGCAGAAATCGAAGCTGGAATGTACAGAGTAGTCCAGAAATCGAAGCTGGAATGTACAGAGTAGCACAGAAATCGAAGCTGGAATGTACAGAGTAGTACAGAAATCGAACCCGGAATGTACAGAGTATGTTCTAAATTTTCTGTAAATTGTCTTTCATTGTTTATTTATCAAGTTGTAAAAAGCGTCACCCTTGGGTCTGACAAAAAAGTAGCGTCCGGGTCTATCTAGCTAGCCGATTTAAAAGACAAATCATACCATCAGAGATGACCTCCTTACTCAAAATTTTACCTCAGGAGCGACTGCACCTTCTGAAATTAACCCCCATACTAATCCTCATCCTCCTATATAAACTGCTGCCGCAGAACAGATCTGACCTTTAGAGTGGCAGGATCAGCCAGTGTCTTAGCGGATGTTCTCCACCCCTGTTCGAAACTCGGAGAAGTCGTCTCCTACAACGGTTGGAGTGGCCTTTGGAGCTTCGTCCTTTGACTTCTCTCTTCGAACTAATCTTCATCTATCCGGAGAAGATTTGGGGACCTGCGGGAGATCATCGGGGCAAAAATCGCTCAGGAATGCCCTCTATGCCTCTTTCTGATTTGCACCCAGACGCTATCCACGAGAACATGATCCTGTAGATCTCCGACGTGGGATGGACTTGGAGCTGGGGACGTGGAGGATAGCGAGAACAATTTCGGCGTTACTCCTGACGACCTGTATAGGTGGGTGCATAGGTAGCCTGGACCTACTTTATGTGCCTCAGTCATTAAGAGGAATTTTCGCTCTAGCCGTATGGGAGACGACTCCATTCATTTAAGACTCTTCCGTAAAGATTTTCTAATTGCCCTTAACGCTTTTGCCCTTCTAACTTTAATTGGTGTAAATAGTTGAGACCAAAGGTTGACGCTTTCTCTAGGGTAATTTTTTATTTGTTTAGGGTAATTTAATTGTGACTAGCGGATCAGTGCTGAGCCAATAGTAATTCAGCCGTTACCATTCTATTGAAATCCGTGTACGTCGTAACTAATGCTTGTATTTTTGTCTTTTCTTTTCGCAGGAAGGGAGTGGAAGTCCGGAGGCGAGGGGGTCGAGAGCAGGAATTTTGTTTTGCCATACATGTAATTGTTCTGGACTTTGAACATAAAAATGATAAAACCCTTTGCCTTTTCACTCCTGACCAAGGTACTACCCTTATTAAAATCTTGCGAAGAGTAGTACAGAAATCGAGCAGTAGTACAGAAGCACCCTAGAAATGCCAACAGTCACTCTACGAACTATAAAGACGTGTACTGAATTAGCAAACGAGTTTTGAGTTAAATTTTTTGATATTCGAGTAAATCATTTCTGCATTTTGATCCACGTCAAAAAAACTTTGTTCATTCGACGCCTACGTTCATTAGCCTGCAGATGAATTCAGTTTCAATTTTGATGAAATTACAATGCTTCTTGTAAAAAATGAACGATGAGTAAATATTCATGGTGAGCATGGGATAATTGAGCATTTCTGATAATTTGACCATGTTATGGTCTCCCACGTATAAATTTGCCAGTTATGATTTTCATTTCTGCTGGATTTCATAAAAATGAAAACATTTCCATGCTCAAGAAAAATTAAGTATTTGATAATAACGGCTCTTCTTTTCAAAAAAATTCATCTGTAAAAGTCTGATTAGCGACATGGTTCAGTCTTCACAACGCCATTGAGCGATCACGCTTCATTATAATGTAAACCTCGAATGGAATAATAAAACTTTTGCCTCGACGAAAGATAAGATGCACTGTACCTACTTAGTGCATGTCACGTCTAAGCAGACCTACACTCTGACGCACTCAGTTTGATTTTATTCTACCGGCATTCTTATTTTGAAGCAGACTTTCGATGTAAATTCAGAGGTGGTCTTTTTGAGAACAGGCGTTTGATACAAATTTATGAGAGAAGTTGAAAGCTTTTTCACTCAGCGTACCTGCTCAGGAAATTTAAAACTTAGCAACTTTGAACTTCTCTTTTGAGAAAGATTATTACCTTATAATCGCCCTGAGAAGCCCAGAGTGGACTGGCCAATACGGAGTTAATAAGAATGCGTAGGTTGGAAGATTTTGTGCTGTCCAACTTTTTTTGTCTGAACATCTGTGCATTTGTCGCCACAGATCCAGCGTTGAAGAAGCATCGTAGACGTCATGATAGGCAGGTTTTTGTTATTTTAATGTGTTGCTTTGAATTATTTAATGCCTCTGATGACAGGAATCGAAACAATTTCTAGCCACGAATAACCGCTCATGCACTGTGATTTTATTATTCAGCAGGCCTTCAGTAATTATCTAGATGAAGTTTCATGTGAACTTTCATTAGTTTGAATCGAAAAACAAACTTGGTGTTAGGTTTCGTGCGCTAAACGAAATTTTATGTGCGCTAACTTTTTCATTAGGTTGGTTATCACATATTAGACCATTATTTATTACATCGTCATTATGATTTTTCAATGTGAAAAACTTAAAATGGATTCTAATTTTTCTTTCCAGAACAAATAAATTGCGTAAAGAAATTTCGACACATGCTGAACAATGCAATGAAAATCATTCTGTGAAGGAAAATACAAAAATTCCTACGGGGAAATACAATTTCTACATTCATAATATGCACTGAAAAATCATGGGGGAAGAATGTAAGGACTTAGCTTCGCCATCTGTTCAAGGTTATACCTGGTGCTTCGCATAAACCATAGTGTTTGAGTGATATTAACCTGCTGAACAATTATCTGATTATAATGAGGTTGTGTAAAAAAATTGTTTCCTTCCGGAAGAAAAAAGTATTGCGTTATTAACACAAAACTTTGGTTAGAGATGCCTAAAAAATGCGAGGGTGTCCTGAACACTTTCTGGAACAAAAAAAATCGCTCATGATAATATAGCTACAGGAATTCATTTTGTAAAATGAATACTGAAGAAAAAGTGAAGGCACACGAAAAAGATAATTACTTATACCTAAATAACCAAATATTTTTTCAAAACCCCTAGAAGAGATGACAATTATCTACTTCATAATCGGCTACCATTTTCCACAGGGCTTTCTAAATATTCTTTCAACATTTTTTCATGGCGCGCCCTATTATTTGCAAATTTTGCTATGAGTATTGAAGTCTGTCGTTCAGCGATGGAGTGATGTAAACTTGTGATTTTGAGACCTTGGCAGCCACTTTGTTGACTGCACCGTAGTGAACAACTTTACGTCCAGCACGTGTGTAGCTACACAAGCAAATTAATGAGTGCAGAATGTTACAAAAGTTATGGACACTCACTGGAAATGAAAGACAAAACGATACTCTGTAGCCTATATTTATTCAGTGATTGACATTTTAATTTTTTTGCGGACGAGTTGGGAAACATCGCAAAGTTACACGCTAGGAATTTTACTGAAGAATGTGTGAGAAAGTGTTCAACATGAACAGTTTGGCGACATTTACAGGGGTAGCAACCTTGGGTCATTTCATCAAAGCTCAGCACACTTACACGGCTTTTATTTACTAACTGCACGAGAAATATCATAAAATGATTTTACCTATTCCTTCCACAACCCAGTAAAGCCACAGTCGATTAAAGCTCCACCTTCTTAACAGTTTTCCTGTGAAGGGACCCACCGGTGGCCCCTTAGGCGATTTTCAAAGTGCTGCTGACCCCACCTGCAGTCCTTAACTCGTTTTTTATTAATACTGTTTGAAATCTAAATGAAGGCCCGATCCAGTTAATATTTATATTAAGTTTATATTTTAATATTTACCACAATTGACTTTAAATTTGAATTGAATATTGAACTTCAGTTTAACCCATCGCGGTTAACGTGTTAAAATAACGAGAGAAGCATCAACACAACCAGCAGGCCCATCGGTCTCGACCCATCGCTAGATATCAGATGTACCGGTCAGAAAGGCGGTCAAACTAAACTACATTCATAGCATGGTCTAGGAAAGTCTTAGAAAGACTGCACTCTAGCAATTATTTCAAAGTTTATAGCTTACTGTAAATTTATCATTGATTGATCTATTTAAATTTATTTTCTGGTGGTGTCGAAAAAGGATATTCCTCCTTTTAGCTGTTTAAAAAGAATCAACACAGCCTATGGATCTTCGGATTCCCTACTTTTCGAATTCATTTTAAAATCCCTGCTGTTGAAATACATCCATTGAGTTTACATGTCTAACATGGGCAATGCGCTTACATAAAGCCTGATATTTTTGGTGCTTGAATCAACGAGCGGAAATTTACACCTATGGTTGTTAAGGAAGCGAAGAGACAAAACTTGTTCTGTGTGAATATCTGAGGTGTCAAAAAATCTGGGGAAATTATGAAGTAAGGAGTGGATTTTTTTTATTTGTTTTATATTTCTTGATTCTGAGTGAACACAGGCATTCAAATTCAGCTTCATTATTTACGCTCTATTTTTTACCTTCTAATGATATAATGCGCTTGCATCTGTAGAACATGTAGGTCATCCATGAAACAAATATAATTGTTAATGCAGTCCACAACTGTGCAAAACTCTTTCACCGACTTTTAGCATAAATGTACACTCGCATCATGCATAATATTTTGTGATGCAGGTGTTGCCTAATCTAAGTTACCTCTACTGGGTTCTCTTCAATATTTCAAACTTTACTGTCGAAGTGCAAAAATAAAAGAAATAAATTCTATAAAAATTATAACCTAACTCATGCGATGCGAATTGAGCGATTACCATGAAGTACAATATCCGAACACAGCGAGTGCGATAATATGTTCATGTCAACAAATTTTTAACTGATATATCTTACTTTCGTAATTTTTTACATTGTTTGAAATAAAAAAATTACAAAGAGTAATGAATTTCTTAATGAATCATGCTGATAAAGGTATACATCTAGCGTCAGTAGTATTTTCAGACTACTTGTTTCATTATTCAGTCATAAGCATTTCACTTCGATGAACATTGTACCAATTGAAGATGCAAAATGGGACCATGAGTCTAAAATAACAGAAAATAATTTCCAACTAAACATAGGAAAGCAACCAAAGCTGTCTGGCGCAAGGCATTTCCAAGCGACTCAGGTACATGCGACAGACGGCAGCGGTGACGAATCGTCCCTTTTTTATTATCGCGGAACGCTCGGTGAATGGAAGGTATCGATTACATGAGGAAAAAACAGCTTACTGGAAGGATCGTAGGCCTGGTACCTCCAAGCTCCAGACTTTGAAGACAGTCTCAACTGAGCAGCCTTCCAAAGAACACGTATGCTACAGTGATCTGAGTTTTGTGAGAAAAGAACTGTTTTTGCCGGTTCGAAAAATCTTGTGACTAGAAACCCAAACCCAGTGTTTGAAATCACCTTTACAAACTTATTACGAGAATCCCCCGTGAGTTAAAGGACCAACAGCTACACATAAAGTGATGGAGCAGCCTGCTTCTTCCGCTGCCGGCTGGTCTGCTGTGAACCGGCAGAGGATATGGGAGTTCATCCGTGAAGTGGACCATTCCATATTGGATGTTGCATCGCGTGAAGATGAGGAGGCCTACCTGAGTATGGTGAGTGCACCCATCAGTTGTTGACGATTGTTGTTCATTTTGGTAGATGAAGTTAATCACTTAGCATTTCTACATGTTATTTAAATTAACAGCTGTGTTCATGGTACGCAGCGATATTATGCTTTGAAATAGAAGAAATGTAAAGGTATTAATAATAGTATTGGAAAGGGAACCTGCCAAAGAAGTGATATTTTCTTAGAGTTATTTTTTCTTTTAGATTTTCGTGCAAGGAGATATAATAGCAAAAGTGGCTACCACATGGTTGTTATTGCATTTATGTTACTGATATGGCCGATTTTCAAGATAGAAATTAAAAAAATGTTGATAAATCTTCCACGTTACGGTCCCAACGTCACAATACCCAATTCAACAATGAACGAGTTCCCCTTTATAATAATACTATTGATCATTCGAGTGATCGGTCAAAATTTCTGTAATTGATTTTGTTTATCGGAAATATAATATTATTTCTGATGACACATCGAAACTATTGAATGATTCACCAGTAAATTCGTTTATTAAATTCCATTCGCGCTTTCAAAGCACACAAACTTTCCATTTCGTTCGGTTGTGTCTGTTGGTGTTAGAACAGTAAAGTTTTTGTAGCAACAATGGGAAAGGGTGGGTCTTTATGAATTACCTACGAGTACGTGGGATTTTTCATTATTTTTTTGTCTCATTTAATACAAATGATGTATGAAATGATAAGTAAACTTAGCGTTACGATGTTTACTTCAGTGCTTGATATCATTGGAGTATTTGTTTGGATGTCAAATGTCATGAATAAACGTCTAAAAAAGTCAGTATTTCATGCGTCTGGCTTATTCTCAATTTTCCTGACATCTACTTCTCACATAAAAGTGTTCTATGTTTCACATACCTGTAATTTAATTTTGTGAATAACTGTTTTAAACTCTATGATATTTTCCATTCATTTCAAGAACAGTCCCTTAGTATTTTTTTAAACACTGCTATTATTAAAATCAATGAAAACTTACGACCCTTGAAATTAACTGTCATAGCCTGGAAAACCGTCGTTATAAGATATATATATTTTTAGATTCCTACATGAAATTTGATTAGAGTTGTCTTGGTTTCCCTGTAAATTTTCTGTTCAGTAGAACTCGAGTCAGAAAGAACTGTTTTTAAATTATTTTCTGAGAATGTCTGTCATTTAAAGATATTACTCTGAATGTTACAGTTGCATTTCACTGTTTCCGAATATTTTATATTCTAAAATTGACTTCGTTCAATGCTTATAATATATTGTTTTTTTTATTATGAAGCAGCGTTAAATAATATTCTCGTTTTTCATTCAAAATTTTTATTTTAAAATCATGTCTCATTCGATTTTCAATTTTTTACGTCTATGCTCAATGAGCACATTATTTCAACGATTTATACCACATCAGTATTCACTGATCAAATTTTGCACTCGTTGTTTTTATGTAATGAGATTATGTTGTTCCACGCAAGACATTGAATATCAATTTTGATAAAATAAAAAGCTCTATTGAAAGAAGACTCATTCACTCTAACACATCTTCTGCTAGTTAAAATGATTTTTGAATTTTAACAATTCATGTCTCAGAAATTGAATGAACATCAACGATGTACCTAATCTTAATAAAGGAGAAAATTCGAAGGAGAGAAACTCAAGATCATTTTAATTTATAGGGTTCTAACTCTGAAAAAACTGACAAGTTGTCAGTGCGTCTAGAAATGAATTATAAGGTCATCATTAGGTTTTCTAAACAACTATGTAATGAACTTAGATAGTACAAACAATTCATTGTTTTTATTTTCTTTAAAGCACTGAAAGTCGTGAACGTTTTACCTAAACGATTTCATTTGTCCACAGGATGTAGCCACTGCCCAACAGACCCACCAGCACCTCGTGCCGCCGATGTTCTTCCGCGAGCTGCGGAGAGTCCTGGGCACCGCCCTCTCGCGTCCGTCCCTGCGTCAGGTGGGAGCCCTGGTGTCCGTGCTGACCGTTGTTTTGGAGGGCGCTAATGGTTTTTATGATGGCTACACCCCGACTGCTCCTTATCCTCTCGTGCCATCCATGAAGTGGTACGTTTTGGACGTCGTGGAAGGCATCAATCTCGTCTTGGAGCGCATTACCTCGCCTCAACTCTATGACGGCAACGCCATCGCTCACCTGAGAGACCTCGCCCGCTTTTGTTTCCTGTACAACGTGTTGCTCTTCGATCCTGTGTATGAGGAAATGCGCTCCGTCGTGGCTGACGACCCTCAGGGCAGGACCGCCTTCTACAGCGCCGTCCACATGCAGAATCTGATCGCCAGCTTGGTCTTCCCTTTGATTCTGCAGGGGGCTTTTGCTACCAGCCCTCTCCAGCTCCCCATCACGCTCTGCTCTACGGTGGAGGAGATGCTGGGCTGCGGGACCCCGAAGACCTGCGCAGTTTGCCAGGACGCCATTCAGGACGACGACGAGTTCTGCGTGCTGTCGAGCTGTCGCCATCTCTTCTGCGACCGCTGCGCCCCCGCTCGCCTTAGGCCGAAGTGAGTATAATTCGCTAACACTTATTATTTTAGTGTTAACTACCTGCAGGGAACTTAGGCTACAAGTTTTAATTGTATTCTTGTCTCACTGCGGCACTCAGTGACGATATTAGATGGTATTTCATTCTGAGTGGTTTTATCAATTTCCAACGGGCATACAGTAATTTCTGCGTTTTCCAAAGTTTTCTCTTAATTTTTTTTTCATGTATGAGTTGTGATATCAGACCATTTGAAACGAATTGATTTGTATTTGCCCTAAAAAACATGAATTTTATTTTAAATGCATAATGATTTATAATTTTGATAATAGGGAATATATATATATATTTTGTATATCTACAAATTATTTCTCTGAATATGACCCTAAAAAATAAGGGGGTCTACAAAATAATTGAATGGTCGTAGTTTGAGCGCCTCATTCGCTATTGATACCATGCTTATTGTTCTTTCTTAAATTTAGGATTCCACCGTGTATAGTTTTAATGTTTCTCTTTATTGGTGCATGGTGCTTATTTTGTCATGGTCATTCAGTACTCGTATTTGTCAGATGAGCTGTTACTCAAACTGCAAAACACAACAAAACAAGCATGTCTACCTTGGATGAGCTGACGAACACTTATCAACTTGATACTGTTTGACGTCTACACTCACATTGGTATAGGCCAGTTTAATATAGAAACCATGCAACGCAGCACATTAACTCCAGAAAAGTCATGAAATTACTTTTGTTAGAACTAGAGTTTTGTGTGACTCATGAGTTGTTAGCTTACAAAAACATTCGACTTTCCATTCCAGGCTTCATAAAATGATTGAAAATAATAACTTTGCCCTGCTTCTCGTTGCAGTTGCCCGTCTTAGACGTGACATGGTATGCGGAGCCGGCGCTAGCTTCTGGATGAGCAAGTCTCCGCTGCTGGAGTACCAGAGACACCTGGAGGCCGGCCACTCTGCGCCGCAGCTCGAAGAGGACTTCGAACCCCAGACTTCGGGCTGCCTCAAGTATCTCTTCGGTTTGTTCTAACCCCTGAACCCGAAGTTTGGATACCCTTCGACCTTCCTCTGATCACGACCGTGGCCTTTAACGACTAATGACGACAGGCACGACCGTTTGAGTCGTGCTGTAATAAATTACGAAGTGAACTGTGTACTCCTCTGTTGTGTCAAAGCCTAGACCGATGGCGTTATTTTTCCGACGAACCAAATAATTTGTTGACCAAAACAACTTTTTGCTGTGATAAATTTACCAAATATATTTTAATATTTATTTATCCGACGTGTTTGATACTCCACATCCTCTTCAAGCTTTTGTTAAAATGACACGTAATTAGAACACACACAGTAAAATTCCGAGGCTTGGCTTTCTACTGAAATGTTTGATGTATTTAACGTAGGAAATATCTAGGAGCATCATTCATATAAGCTATTTGGTCATTCCAGGCTAAGCTGAGAAAAGTTGCTTCGGTTTGCATTTATCAATTTGTAATTCAATGCCAGCCAAAGGAGCAGTATTGTGCATTTGAGTTTTTCTGTCAGTATTATTTCTTTGCTTTGGAGACGAGTTGTTCTGCGTAAATATTATCGATCAATTTGCTGTAGACACAATCGCTAACGAATACCAGACGACGATTCGAATTTTTTGCTGTACTCTATTAAGCGACATGTTCTTCCTAATGAAATAGAAAAAGATTTTATGTGAAGACTTCGAAGCATAGAAAAATGCTCACATTTTCTACTAAATCAAACATGCTTTAGTTAATGTGAATGACATCTTCGTTTTATCTGTCTCAAACAGTCTTCATTCAGTAGCTAAAACTCTACTGATTAGGTCTACTTGAAACAACTTTCGACTAAAATTTTTTAGCATTAAGCTAAATAATTTATTTGAAATTATGAGATGTACTCAGCCGACTGGAATGAGGTAAATTTTAAAAATATAAGAGAAACGCATGTCGGAAAAATTATATGTATACTCTTCAGTACGGGAAAATGTTCATTAACAATTACATTCATTAACAGAAGCCCTGAATAATACTGAGTGGTGACATTTTTTAAAGGATCTTCATGCTCACTAGATTGACGTTCAAGTGCAGGACAATCTTTTGTATTTAGTTGACCTAAAGGTCGTGCCAGTTCTTCACGTGATGAAGGCCCTCGCTTATCATTGCTAATCAACAATTTGTGACTGACCCAAGCTAAACTCGACTCACTTAGCTAGTCACATTCGAACGTGGAATGTGTTTCGTGGGGAAATTGTAGAGAAAAATGCGTAATGAATATTCGATTTCCAAAAATAAAATCTCATTGACGTGATAGAAAGAATGAATTACCGAGAACGAAGATCTCCAAGAATGTTAAGAGTAGTACAGAAATCGAGGCTGAAATGTAGAGATTAGTACAGATATCGAGGCAGGAATGCACAGAGTAGTACAGAAATCGAAGCTGGAAAATACAGTGTAGTGCAGAAATCAAAGCTGGAAAGTATAGAGTAGTACAGAAATCGAAGTTGGAAAGTAAATAATAGTACAGAAATCGAAGCTAGAAAGTACATAGTAGTACAGAAATCGAAGCTGGAAAGTAAAGAGTAGTACAGAAATCGAAGCTGGAAAGCCCAGAGTAGTGCAGAAATCGAAGCTGGAATGTACAGAGTAGTCCAGAAATCGAAGGTGGAATGTACAGAGTAGTACAGAAATCGAAGCTGGAATGTACAGAGTAGTACAGAAATCGAAGCTGTAATGTACAGAATAGTACAGAAATCGAACCTGGAATGTACAGAGTAGTACAGAAATCGAGCAGTAGTACAGAAGCACCCTAGAAATGCCAACAGTCACTCTACGAACTATAAAGACGTGTACTGAATTAGCAAACTAGTTTTGACTTAAATTTTTTGATATTCGAGTAAATCATTTCTGTATTTTGATCCACGTCAAAAAAACTTTGTTCATTCGACGCCTACGTTCATTAGCCTGCAGATGAATTCAGTTTCAATTTTGATGAAATTACAATGCTTCTTGTAAAAAATGAACGATGAGTAAATATTCATGGTGAGCATGGGATAATTGAGCATTTCTGATAATTTGACCATGTTATTGTCTCCCACGTATAAATTTGCCAGTTATGATTTTCATTTCTGCTGGATTTTATAAAAATGGAAACATTTCCATGCTCAAGAAAAATTAAGTATTTGATAATAACGGCTCTTCTTTTCAAAAAAAATCATTTGTAAAAGTCTGATTAGCTCCATGGTTCGGTCTTCACAACGCCATTGAGAGATCACGCTGCATCTGAATGGAAACCTCGAATGGAATAATAAAACTTTTGCCTCGACGAAAGATATGATGCACTGTACTTACTTAGTGCATGTCTTGTCTAAGCAGACCTACACTCTGACGCACTCAGTTTGATTTTATTCTACCGGCATTCTTATTTAAAGCAGACTTTCGATGTAAATTCAGAGGTGGTCTTTTTGAGAACAGGCGTTTGATACAAATTTATGAGAGAAGTTGGAAGCTTTTTCACTCAGCGTACCTGCTCAGGAAATGTAAAACTTAGCAACTTTGAACTTCTCTTTTGAGAAAGATTATTACCTTATAATCGCCCTGAGAAGCCCAGAGTGGACTGGCCAATACGGAGTTAATAAGAATGCGTAGGTAGGAAGATTTTGTGCTGTCCAACTTTTTTTGTCTGAACATCTGTGCATTTGTCGCCACAGATCCAGCGTTGAAGAAGCATCGTAGACGTCATGATAGGCAGGTTTTTGTTATTTTAATGTGTTGTTTTGAATTATTTAATGCCTCTGATGACAGGAATCGAAACAATTTCTAGCCACGAATAACCGCTCATGCTCTGTGATTTTATTATTCAGCAGGCATTCAGTAATTACCTAGATGAAGTTTCATGTGAACTTTCATTAGTTTGAATCGAAAAACAAACTTGGTGTTAGATTTTGTGCGCTAAACGAAATTTTATGTGCGCTAACTTTTTCATTAGGTTGGTTATCACATATTAGACCATTATTTATTACATCGTCATTATGATTTTTCAATGTGAAAAACTTAAAATGGATTCTAGTTTTTCTCTCCAGAACAAATAAATTGCGTAAAGAAATTTCGACACATGCTAAACAATGCAATGAAAATCATTCTGTAATGGGGAAATTTTATTTCTACATTCATAATATGCACTGCAAAATCATGGGGGAAGAATGTAAGGACTTAGCTTCGCCATCTGTTCAAGGTTATACCTGGTGCTTCGCATAAACCAGAGTGTTTGAGTGGTATTAACCTGCTGAACAATTATCTGATTATAATGAGGTTGTGTAAAAATATTGTTTCCTTCCGGAAGAAAAAGGTATTGCGTTATTAACACAAAACTTTGGTTAGAGGTGCTTAAAAAATGCGAGGGTGTCCTGAACACTTTCTGGAACAAAAAATTGCTCATGATGATATAGCTACAGGATTTCATTTGGTAAAATGAATACTGAAAAAAGAGTGAAGGCACACGAAAAAGATAATTACTTATACTTAAATAACCAGATATTTTTTCAAATCCCATAGAAGAGATGACATTCATCTACTTCATAATCGGCTTACATTTTCCAAAAGGCATTCTAAATTTCCTTTCAACATTTTTTCATGGCGCGCCCTATTATTTGCAAATTTTGCTAAGAGTATTGAAGTCTGTCGTTCAGCGATGGAGTGATGTAAACTTGTGATTTTAGACCTTGGCAGCCACTTTGTTGACTGCACCGTAGTGAACAATTCGACGTCCAGCACGTGTGTAGCTACACAAACAAATTAATGAGTGCAGAATGTTACAAAAGTTATAGACACTCACAGGAAATGAAAGACAAAACGATACTCTGTAGCCTATATTTATTCAGTGATTGACATTTTAATTTTTTTTGCGGACGAGTTGGGAAACATTGCAAAGTTACACGCTAGGAATTTTACTGAACAATGTGTGAGATAGTGTTCAACATGAACAGTTTGGCGACATTTACAGTGGTAGCAATTTTGGGTCATTTCATCAAAGCGCAGCACACTTACACGGCTTTTATTTACTAATTGCACGTGAAATATCATAAAATGACTTTACCTATTCCTTCCACAACCCATTAAAGCCACAGTCGATTAAAGCTCCAACTTCTTAACAGTTTTCCTGCGAAGGGACCCACCGGTGGCCACTTAGGTGATTTTCAAAGTGCTGCTGACCCCACCTGCAGTCCTTAACTCATTTTTTATTAATACTTTTTGAAATCTAAATGAAGGCCCGATCCAGTTAATATTTAAATTAAGTTTAAATTTTTTAATATTTACCACAATTGACTTTAAATTTGAATTGAATATTGAACTTCAGTTTAAGCCATCGCGGGGTTAACATGTTAAAAGAACGAGAGAAGCTTCAACTTAACCAGCAGGCCCATCGGTCTCGACCCATCGCTAGATATCAGATGTACCGGTCAGAAAGGCGGTAAAACTAAACTACATTCTTAGCATGGTCTAGGAAAGTCTTAGAAAGACAGCACTCATGCAATTATTTCAAAGTTTATAGCTTACTGTTAATTTATCATTGATTGATCTATTTAAATTTATTTGCTGGTGGTGTCGATAAAGGATATTCCTCCTTTCAGCTGTTTTGAAAGAATCAACACAGCCTATGGATCTTCGGATTCCCTACTTTTCGAATTCATTTCTAAAATCCCTGCTGTTGAAATACATTCATTGAGTTTACATGTCTAACATGAGCAATGAGCTTACATAAAGCCTGATATTTTTGGTGCTTGAATCAACGAGCGGAAATATACACCTATGGTTGTTAAGGAAGCGAAAAGACAAAACTTGTTCTGTGTGAATATCTGAGGTGACAAAAGATCTGGGGAAGTTATGAAGTAAGGAGTGGATTTTTTATTTGTTTTATATTTCTTGAATCTGAGTGAACACAAGCATTCAAATTCACCTTCATTATTTACGCTCTACTTTTTACCTTCTAATGATATAAGGCGCTTGCATCTGTAGAACATGTAGGTCATCCATGAAACAAATATAATTGTTAATGCAGTCCACTACTGTGCATAACTCTTTCACCGACTTTTAGCATAAATGTACACTCGCATCATGCATAATATTTTGTGATGCAGGTGTTGCCTAATCTAAGTTACCTTTACTGGGTTCTCTTCAATATTTCAAATTTTTACTGTCGAAGTGCAAAAATAAAAGAAATAAATTCTATAAAAATTATAATCTAACTCATGCGATGCGAATTGAGCGATTACCACGAAGTACAATATCCGAACACAGCGAGTGCAATAATATTTTCATGTCAACAAATTTTCAAACTGATATATCTTACTTTCGTAATTTTTAAACTGTTTGAATTAAAAAAATTACAAAGTGTAATGAATTTCTTAATGAATCATGCTGATAAAGGTATACATCTAGCGTCAGTAGTATTTTCAGACTACTTGTTTCATTATTCAGTCATAAGCATTTTACTTCGATGAACATTGTACCAATTGAAGATACAAAATGGGACCATGAGTCTAAAATAACAGAAAATAATTTCCAACTAAACAAAGGAAAGCAACCAAAGCTGTCTGGCGCAAGGCTTTTCCAAGCGACTCAGGTACATGCGACAGACGGCAGCAGTGACGAATCGTCCCTTTTTTTATTAGCGCGGAGCGCTCGATGAATGGAAGGTATCGGATTACATGAAGAAAAAACAGCTTACTGGAAGGAATCGTAGGCCTGGTACCTCCAAGCTCCAGACTTTGAAGACAGTCGCAACTGAGCAGCCTTCCAAACAACACGTGTGCTACAGTGATCTGAGTTTTGTAAGAAAAGAACTGTTTTTGACGGTTTGAATAATCTTGTGAATAGAAACCCATACCCAGTGTTGAAAATCACCTTTACAAACTTATTACGAGAATCCCCCGTGAGTTAAAGGACCAACGGCCACACATAAAGTGATGGAGCAGCCTGCTTCTTCCGCTGCCGGCTGGTCTGCTGTGAACCGGCAGAGGATATGTGAGTTCATCCGTGAAGTGGACCATTCCATATTGGATGTTGTATCGCGTGAAGATGAGGAGGCCTACCTGAGTATGGTGAGTGCACCCATCAGTTGTTGACGATTGTTGTTCATTTTAGTAGATGAAGTTAATCACTTAGCATTTCTACATGTTATTTAAATTAACAGCTGTGTTCATGGTACGCAGCGATATTATGCTTTGAAATAGAAGAAATGTAAAGGTATTAATAATAGTATTGGAAAGGGAACCTGCCAAAGAAGTGATATTTTATTAGAGTAATTTTTTCTTTTATATTTTCGTGCAAGGAGATATAATAGCAAAAGTGGCTACCAAATGGTTGTTATTGCATTTATGTTACTGATATGGCCGATTTTCAAGATAGAAATTAGAAAAATGTTGATAAATCTTCCAC
Source organism: Morinoia aosen (assembly GCA_030386875.1). Lineage (NCBI taxonomy): Eukaryota > Metazoa > Arthropoda > Malacostraca > Amphipoda > Talitridae > Morinoia > Morinoia aosen. The sequence goes on along the minus strand of CM059558.1, from coordinate 61,585,502 downwards.
GTTACGGTCCCAACGTCACAATACCCAATTCAACAATGAACGAGTTCCCTTTTATAATAATACTATTGATCATTTGAGTGATCGGTCAAAATTTCTGTAATTGATTTTGTTTATGGGAAATATAATATTATTTCTGATGACACATCGAAACTATTGAATAATTCACCAGTAACTTCGTTTATTAAATTCCATTCGCGCTTTCAAAGCACACAAACTTTCCATTTCGTTTGGTTGTGTCTGTTGGTGTTAGAACAGTAAAGTTTTTGTAGCAACAATTGGAAAGAGTGAGTCTTTATGAATTACCTACGAGTACGTGGGATTTTTCATTATTTTTTTTGTCTCATTTAATACAAATGATGTATGAAATGATAAGTAAACTTAGCGTTACGATGTTTACTTTCAGTGCTTGATATCATTGGAGTATTTGTTTGGATGTCAAATGTCATAAATGAACGTCTGAAAAAGTCAGTATTTCATGCGTCTGGCTTATTCTCAAATTTCCTGACATCTACTTCTCACCAAAAAGTGTTCTATGTTTCACATACCTGTAATTTAATTTTGTGAATAACTGTTTTAAACTCTATGATATTTTCCATTCATTTCAAGAACAGTCCCTTTGTATTTTTTTAAACACTACCACTATTAAAATCAATGAAAACTTACGACCCTTGAAATTAACTGTCATAGCCTGGAAAACTGTCGTTTTAAGATATATATATTTTTAGATTCCTAAATGAAATTTGATTAGAGTTGTCTTGGTTTCCCTGTAAATTTTCTGTTCAGTATGAACTCGAGTCAGAAAGAACTGTTTTTAAATTATTTTCTGAGAATGTCTGTCATTTAAAGGTATTACTCTGAATGTTACAGTTGCATTTTACTGTTTCCGAATATTTTATATTCTAAAATTGACTTCGTTCAATGCTTATAATATATTGTTTTTTTTTTTATTGTGAAGCAGCGTTAAATAATATTCTCGTTTTTCTTTCAAAATTTTTATTTTAAAATCATATCTCATTCGATTTTCAATTTTTTACGTCTATGCTCAATGAGCACATTATTTCAACGATTTATAGGATTCTCTGATCAAATTTTGCACTCGTTGTTTTTATGTAATGAGATTATTTTGTTCCACGCAAGACATTGTATATCAATTTTGATAAAATAAAAAGCTCTATTGAAAGAAGACTCATTCACTCTAACACATCTTCTGCTAGTTAAAATGGTTTTTGAATTTTAACAATTCATGTCTCTGAAATTGAATGAACATCAACGATGTACCTAATCTTAATAAAGGAGAAAATTCGAAGGAGAGAAACTCAAGATGATTTTAATTTATAGGGTTCCAACTCTGAAAAAACTGACAAGTTGTCAGTGCGTCTAGAAATGAATTATAAGCTCATCATTAGGTTTTCTAAACAACTATGTAATGAACTTAGATAGTACAAAACATTCATTGTTTTTATTTTCTTCAAAGCACTGAAAGTCGTGAACGTTTTACCTAAACGATTTCATTTGTCCACAGGATGTAGCCACAGCCCAACAGACCCACCAGCACCTCGTGCCGCCGATGTTCTTCCGCGAGCTGCGGAGAGTCCTGGGCACCGCCCTCTCGCGTCCGTCCCTGCGTCAGGTGGGAGCCCTGGTGTCCGTGCTGACCGTTGTTTTGGAGGGCGCTGATGGTATTTATGACGGCTACACCCCGACTGCTCCTTATCCTCTCGTGCCATCCATGAAGTGGTACATTTTGGACGTCGTGGAAGGCATCAATCTCGTCTTGGAGCGCATTACCTCGCCTCAACTCTATGACGGCAACGCCATCGCTCACCTGAGAGACCTCGCCCGCTTTTGTTTTCTGTACAACGTGATGCTCTTCGATCCTGTGTATGAGGAAATGCGCTTCGTCGTGGCTGACGACCCTCAGGGCAGGACCGCCTTCTACAGCGCCGTCCACATGCAGAATCTGGTCGCCAGCTTGGTTTTCCCTCTGATTCTGCAGGGGGCTTTTGCTACCAGCCCCCTCCAGCTCCCCATCACGCCCTGCTGTACGGTGGAGGAGATGCTGGGCTGCGGGACCCCGAAGACCTGCGCAGTTTGCCAGGACGCCATTCAGGACGACGACGAGTTCTGCGTGCTGTCGAGCTGTCGCCATCTCTTTTGCGACCGCTGCGCCCCCGCTCGTCTCAGGCCGCAGTGAGTATAATTCGCTAACACTTATTATTTTAGTGTTATCCACCTGCAGGGAACTTAGGCTACAAGTTTTAATTGTATTCTTGTCTCACTGCGGCACTCAGTGACGATATTAGATGGTATTTCATTCTGAGTGGTTTTATCAATTTCCAACGGGCATAAAGTAATTTCTGCGTTTTCCAAAGTTTTCTCTTAATTTTTTTTCATGTATGAGTCGTGATATCAGACCATTTGAAACGAATTGATTTGTATTTGCCCTAAAAAACATGAATTTTATTTTAAACGCATAATGATTTATAATTTTGATAATTGGGAATATATATATATATATATGTATATCTACAAATTATTTCTCTGAATATGACCCTAAAAAATAAGGGGGGCTACAAAATAATTGAATGTTCGTAGTTTGAGCGCCTCATTCGCTATTGATAACATGCTTATTGTTCTTTCTTAAATTTAGGATTCCACCGTGTATAGTTTTAATGTTTCTCTTTATTGGAGCATGGTGTTTATTTTGTCATGGTCTTTCAGTACTCGTATTTGTCAGATGAGCTGTTACTCAAACTGCAAAACACAACAAAACAAGCATGTCCACCTTGAGGTGTATATGTGTGAGGTGTGCAAATATTCTTCAGCTAATGAAGCTAACATGAAGCAGAGTTTGTTTTGGAAACGCAACATAGGACATCAAATAAGCAGACGTAGTCAAGGTCAGCTGTACAAGCGTAAGTCAAGTGACTCTGCTCATAAAAACGAACATGAAATATACCAAGCTAGCAAAGATGGTAAAGGTCAGCTCTTCAAGTGTGAGTTCTGTGACTATTCCTCTGCTCGTAAGGAATATCTTAAACTACACCTAAACAATAATCATTGTAGAAGTCAGCTGTTCAAATGTGAGTTCTGTGACTATTCCTCTGCTCGTAAAGAGAATCTTAAACTACACCTAGCCAATAAACATGGTAAAGATCGGCTGTTCAAGTGTGAGTTCTGTGACTATTCCTCTGCTCGAAAGGAGCATCTTATACTACACCTAGCCAGTAAACATGGTAAAGGTCGGCTGTTCAAGTGTGAGTTCTGAGACTATTCCTCCGCTCGTAAGGATTATCTTAAACTACACCTAGACAATAAACATGGTAAAGATCAAGTGTTCAAGTGTGAGTTCTGTGACTATTCCTCTGTTCGTAAAGAGCATCTTAAACTACACCTAGCCATTAAAAATGGTAAAGGTCAGCTGTTCAAGTGTGAGTTTTGTGACCATTCATTTGTTCGTAAGGAATATCATAAACTACACCTAGCCAATAAACATGGTAAAGGTCAGCGGTTCAATTGCGAGTCCTGTGACTATTCCGCTGTTTGTAAGGAGTATCTTGAACGACACTTAGCCAATAAACATGGTAAAGGACGGCTGTTCAAGTGTGAGTACTGTGACTATTCCTCTGTTCGTAAGGAATATCATAAACTACACCTAGCCAATAAACATGGTAAAGGTCAGCTGTTCAAGTGTGAGTTGTGCGACTATTCTTCTGTTCGAAAGGAGTATCTCAAACGACATTTAGCCAACAAACATGATAAAGTTCAGCTGTTCAGGTGTGAACTTTGTGACTACTCATCTGCGTGGAAGAATAATGTTAAATCACACCTAACCAGGAAACATGGTAAAGGTCGGCTGTTCAAATGCGAGTTCTGTGACTATTTTTCTGCACAGAACACTAGTGTTAAACAGCACCTAGCCAGCAAACATGGTAAAGGTCAGCTGTTCAAGTGCGAGTTTTGCGACTATTCCTCTGCGTATAAGCATATCGTTAAACTACACATGGTCGTTCATGGCAATGGTCAGCTGTTCAAGTGTGAACTATGTGACTATTCTTCTGCACTGAAGTTTCATGTTAAACGACACCAAGCTAGCAAACATGGGAAAGGCAAGCTGTTCATGTGTAAGTTCTGCAACTATTCCTCTGCTCGTAAGGATCATCTTAAACGACACCTAGCCACTAAACATGTTAAAGGTCGGCTGTTCAAATGTGATTTCTGCGACTATTCTTCTGCTCGTAAGGAGTATCTTGAACGACACATAGCCAATAAACATGGCAATGGTCAGATATTCAAGTAGGAATTATGCGACCATTTATGTACAAATACGGTTAGTATTAAAAGATACGTAGCCAATTAACATGGTAAATAAAGGTTAGCTGTTCAAGTGTGAATTATAAGACTATTTTTCTGCTCGTAAAGAGAAGATTAACACCGAGTTGGCAAACATGGTTCCCCCAATTAGCTTGTCTATCAGTAAATGCATATTCCTGGGCTATTCAAATGTCGAATTACCACACCACGCTTCAGAGCTGCTAAATTTAATAGTTATTCAATATTGTCCAAGATCTTACAGGAGTGTCTCCCTTGGGGGAACGCAATTTTTGTGTCCATGGAAATAAGCGTTCAAGAATGGAATATGTAAGGTCCCAAGTTGAGGGTTATGGATGCCTTTTTTATGTTGCAATGAAATGCTTTTTGTGATGTTAAAGACCTCCTTTTCTCCGTTAATTACCTGCTATTTTTCAGCATCTTTGAATTTTTTTTTCAACTTTCATCTCGTTTCCTAACGTGCCCTATTTCTTAATCGTTTTTTTTTTTTGCACTTGGTTACCGGTGCGGGAACACATTTTGTGCATAGATTCGGCAAACCCTTTATTCGATACTAAATGCTGCTTGCATCGTTCGTCTCTTAGAATATCTTCGTAGCAGGGAGATTGAAACTCGAGAATAATCTATCTCCGCATAGATGTAACACTTCTTTCGATTTCAGCACGTTTTTTGGCCATCGGTTCTTGAAGAAGTTAAGCAATATACAACATTGTCTGATGTTTCCGGTTCACCACTGTCATTTTTTCAGCATCTTTCACTTTTTCATCTCTATTTTGTTTCCCAAATTTATTTTGCAAGTTGTTGTTTTTATGAAATATGTAGACACCTCCTGCGTTCCCTTGTGTCCCTACTAAATGATGTCTTCCTCCTTCCGCTCCTAGAAAAATTGTTGCAAATAATCAGACCTAAACTAACAAATGTGATCTAGCGGCTCTGTAGCATAGTTGTCGGTAAAATTCTACTTCCTTATTAACGCTGCATCCTAATACTAACTTCAAGGAATTCATTAAATTTGTTTTTAGAAGAAAGCAAAAATATTATGTGTAACGAGTGGCATTCTACAGCTACGTGTGAAAATCAATTGTTTATTTTCTATTTTAGAGCGTTCCGTACTACATGCTTGTGGCATTGGTCTGACTTGAACGCCCAAACTCATAAATTTTTTGGGTGTTTTTCTCGAAAGTTGTTGATAGAATGGACAAATTTAAACTTCATTGCATAGTCTTCCATAGAATGACAATTTGATTGCATTTCTACATGCTTGTATGTTTTAGACGTACGTGTTATTAGTTTTATTCAACGTTTTGTCATTATTTGAAAATCACTTAGGACGTTATTTTGGTCTGTTTGGTCAAGTGTTTCATTCATTGTCGTTTATCCAGACAAAAAGCAAACATGTTTATTACACAGGTGGTAGTTGATTTGAACCTTTGCCACAGGCATTAGAATACTTTTCTTTTACTATAACTAATTAGACATAAATAATTTTATACTAAGGAGTTCCCTTTATCCCATTACATATACTTTTGTTTTATGCTCATCAGAACCTTGAGTTTTGTTCACAGTTCTTTTTGATTATGAAATGTTCACGTTAGCCTTATGCGACGCCCGCCCTTCCTTGTGTTTGACTACTGGGGATATTGTGTGCCAGCCTTATTTTGTTAAGAATTTGAAGACAAAATTCTGTTTTGTCATCATCATGTTACCCGGCCGCACACACTCCAAACCCGTAGATTTGGACGCCGCCCACCCCTCTCCTTCCACCTCCGTGTTGCTACTTCACGTTGCCATTCGCGCCAATTATTTAACTATGTAGTACTTCTGAAGTTTATTAACCTATCTGTTCGTTATACATTTATTATTAATCCCTGCATTATAAGCACTACATGTATTTAGTAAGTGGATACTACAGCGGAATACCAAAGTTAACCTGTATTAAATCATTATAATAAGTTTTGACAACGACCGCTGGTGTTTAGCTATTCAACCCTACATCTCGGCACGCAAAAACAGTCATTTTTAAACTTTTTTAAGTTAACCTCAAAATAACTGAACTTGGCCTAACCTTACCCAACCTAACCTAACTTAACCTAACCTCTTAACCTAACTTAACTTAACTTAACCTAAATAAATTTAACCTAACATTTCTGTAGGGGCTCGGAGGTGGTGCTGTAGCTGCTTGGAGGTGGAGGGAGAGGGGTGGGCGGCGTCCAAATCTGCGGGTTTGGAGTGTGTGCTACCCGGCCTGGTTACTAGATATAATTAATGTATATGCAGTTGAAAATAGTATAAACTTCCAAAAAATCGATTTTTATGTACGTGAAAATATGAGGTCTCGAGCTGAGGGTTAGATAGGCCTTTTTTTGATGAAATTAAATAATTTTTTGTTTGTATTGATGATCACATTTTTTTCGGTTTACTGCTGTCCTGTTTATCATCACCTACTACTTTCTTCATCAACTTTTATGTAGTTTCATGAACTTCTTTCTCAACTTACTATTTCTGAGCACCTTGTGCAAAGATTCCGCGTTCCCTTATTTATCCAAACTAACATTTAATCTAATGCCTCCTTGGAGTCGTCGGTGGTAAAGTTTTATCTACATAATTTCAAGCTACGCTTAGTCTTGCACACTTAACTGCACAAATATCACGAATTCATGTTCCTTTTATGGTGAATATGAGAACTGTGATAAGAAATGAGTCTGATAGCTGCTCGTGGAGGTCAACTGCGCTCGTTCTATTTTTTAGCGTTTCTTGTCACGTGCACTTGTCCGACTTGTGCCGCAGATTTACTTTTCTTCGTTCCTGTTTGATAATTAACTGTCACAGTCGACAATTGTGACGCGAGAATTACCGAGTATGTCGGTCGATTTTAGTTACTAAATAAGTATTTTATATTTTTCGTGTAGAATTTTTTTTCTTGTAGAATTTTTTCGTGTAAAATGCATTGTTCAGACGGTCATCAAATGCAAGTCAGAGTAGCAATAAATTTGTAGTTCTATATTTCTGTTAACTCAACCTCTACTATTCAGTTATAGAATTTTCAACAAACGCAAGCCTTAAGATCTTATGATGACGTGCGACGTGCTTCCTTCTTTTCGACTGGGAGATTCTTATTCTTACGTCTGCTTTCATTTTTTATCGCGTTTGTGCAAATTTAGTGATGACTCCTATTATCTATTAAGTTCTCATATTCATTTGTCTTCAATTGATTGTGAACTGGGGCGGGAGTGTTTTGTATCAAATGTAAATGTTTTCTGAAACGTGTCTTCTTTTCCGTTGCACTGGGGTTATGTATTGCACTGTAGACCATAAAATTCCAGGTACGATGCTATTTAAATCCAGGTTCCCCCTCAGTGTTTATTTCAAAGTGCAAATTTGTGCTCCCGGGGGAGAAATGTGAGGTCCCGACCAAGCTAACGATTAGATAGGCCTTCCTTTTGTTGAAATAGTATAGAATTCTGGTTTGTTACAGATCATCTTTTTCGGTTCGCCGCTGTCTTGCTTTTCAGCACCCATTTCATTAAAAATTCTGGGTTCTTTTAAGTCAATAAATGGTGCCTTCCCCTTTCCTCTCTTTAGACGCCTTTTTTACACACGTTGGTGTTGAAAGCTGCAAATAAAATGCCATTTTCCGATCGACATGTTCACTACAGGCACGATCTTTTCATAACTTTTGATTGAGTTACACTAACTTCATTCTGATTTCACTCTTGGTATTAGAATATAATACATAATTTAAAGCGCACGTTCGAGGTAATTTTCAATAATATGCGATACGTGTGGATTTGCTTCATTTTGCTCTCATTCTCCGCTGTCGATGATCTATAAAAAATTTTTTGTTGGCGTCGTAATAATTAGAGATATTCTTTCTCTTGTGTTTGTGACAGAAATGCCTTCCTAACTAATACATTTAATTTGCCGGCCATGCTCAAAGTTCGAATTTTTCTCCAATATATATAAAATTCCCCATCTTTGTACCTGCTCACCAGAGAGTTTCCGACCACACGGCTACTGAGTAAAACAGCTCTCACCTTCTGTTGAGGTTACGTAACCCTAAATTTATTTCTTTTTATTATTCTGTCAAATTTTGTTCAAGAAAGTGCTTGTCAACAACCGGATATTTTTTACTTGTATCTATCTACATGCATGTCAAACTTACAATGAGTCAACTCAAGTACCATGTTATATCTTTCTCTCAACCATTTGTTCGATATATGACATAGCTGTTAAGATGCCCAAATATGTTCATTTACATTTTGAGAACATTAAAAATCAAAACTAAGAAAAGATTAACATTTTCATGATAAACTGTAATGAATAATAGCATTAGTTCTGAACAACTGGAGGTCATGCGTGTCGAGCTATCGAAGGTTAATCAAACTCGTCAAATCCGTGAAGTAATTACTGCAATTCCTTTTTTTTCAATTGTCATACAAATGCGAGCATCGAAATTACCACAAAAACTACCAAATGCACAACTACTGTAATAGAACACGTTCCCAGCGTATAGAGCCACATGTGTACCAACATATAAATTGTCTATTGATGTGCTGGTATAAATGCACGACATTTTACATGTTTCGCAATTTTTTTTAAACAATTATCATGCGAGGTAAAATTTTATCGTCCAATTGCATTTTTTATATTCGGTAAGATGAATAAATATAGTCGAGGCAGAAAATTGAGTTCCCTATTCTGCTGTTTACAACCTAACCAAACCAACCGTTGACAGCCGCGGAGACGCAGGGAACGTGTTGCATGAACATGTATACGGCATTAGCACGATACATGCATTCTTTCTTCGGGGTGACATGAATAAATTGTAGACGCATGAAATTCGGTAATTACAAGATCTTAGCAGTATTTTACTATGTCTATAGGAGCGTCTCGCAACTCATCCTTGTCTATGAACTGACGTCCGTTCGCGGGAAGTTTTTGTCTCGGAATCCTCCTCAGGTTTTATTGTGTTTAAATCCGGGAAATTTGAAGCAACTAAGTTGTTCACTTGCATGCAAGAGGCAATGTTTTGCATTAAAATATTCATTTTCCTCAATAAACAGCAGATAAAAAATTATCAAAACTCTAAAATTATTTAAGCCCTACTTTCTAACTTAAACGACATAATCCTGTTACTGATGCCAGAATTTATTTGCGCATATTTGACCAAGTGAAGACAAATTGGACTGAAAACCACGGCTGGTCAGTTTCATAGATATGAAAATTTATACACCTTTAAAAATAGACGGTTGAACACAATGGGATCTCATTTCAAATATAAAGAGAAACCTTCCTGGTACCTGATTGCTCTACTTGCAACATAGAACGGTACAATTCTTGAAAGGTGATACAAGAAATTAAACAATGATTTCCAGAGAAATTTCCATACAAACAGCCTTATATCTAATATGAGAGAAACCGCAGCACCTATTTTAATATCTAAAACAGTAGCTAAATTAAAAGAGGACAAAGCAGTATAAATGCATCCTTAGCTACTAATTAAAGAACATACAGAAATATAAAATATTCTACTAGTAAATCAGCAAGAAAACGTTTATACGTTGGTACAGCAAGAGTTCGAAGGTTTATTTTCACACAAGTTATTAAACGAAATTCATTACAACCAATTCCAATTGTGAATGCCTAACGTGAAGAGCGCAAGTAAATGACACACCGTATGAAGGAGACATCATCTGCGTAAGGGGTTGAGTACTTGATTGACATGTATGAAATTAAAATTTATTCCCTCGGATTTCTTCCTTCACACACTAGGACTGGAAGCTCATCAATACCGTCAGCAACACTAAATAATGCCAGGCCGGACAGCCTCCTCTTACATTCACACAAGAGCTCAGGCTGCCGCAGCAGGAGTTGATTTTGTTGAAGGTATAATGGGGGGAAATAAATTATTTTGCCTCGAATACAAAAAGTCGTTGGCCTAGAAATTTGAAACATTTTTCTGCATACATGTCAGTAAAATGTACTTGCCAACTCGGCGAACATGACAAATAACACAACAAAGTTTTTTTTCAAATTTGTACCAAAATAAAGCTGGCACTAAAGATTTTCAATCGTCACACACGAGGAAGAGCGGCGGTCGCACAAGGCTATATACATAAACATTCCACCATAAAAAAAAAAATGAACAAAAATGAAACTTTGTTGAAAACATAAAACTCCATGCATTGGATTATGGGGAACTCCTCAATATAAAATTACTGATGTCTTCTTAGTTATTGTAAAATTAAAGGTTTTCTAATGCCTACAGCAAAGGTACAAACCGAATACGAGCTGTGCAATAAAAATGTTTGTTATATGTTTGGAGAAATCAATATCCATGAAACACTTAACCGAACACATCAAAATGTTGTTCTCAGTAGTAGTAGTAGTAGTAGTAACACGGGTTTGCTAGCGCTTCAGTTACTCAAACTATATCGCACCGAAGGTCACATATTTCAATTCGTATCAGACTCTTCCAAATAAGCACACAAGATGAACATCACTGTTATTTGAAACATCAAAATTATATGAAAATCGTGATCACAAATACAACTCAAAATTACAAGTGTCTCCCTCCCCATTAAAATTTGTACACAACACAGTACATTCGAAAGCACTGAGCAGCCAAACCCCGTAGGGGGTTTCAGCTGCCCACCCATTTATGGCCGGACGCCTTACCCACGCTGAAACCCCCGAGGTACCAACGCAGCGCGCCCGGCCATATTACAGTTTCTTCATCTTCAAACTTCCAAGACGATATCACGTTTGACTATGACGCGTTACAGCGCGACTTCAATTTAAATCTCCTCAAGTAGTACAGCAAGGAATACATACATTTCCGAGCACGTAAAAGTATGGACAACAAATACAAAAAACGATACGGATGGTTAAGTACGGCCTTCGATCAGATTTCCGACAGCAATTTGCATTTCTCAAGAAATAACACCAGTGCATCCACATTAAAAGTTACACTATCGATCTCCGCGAGCATTTTGACCAACACCTCATCAACGGCAAAAAGACGGAGGTTACAAAAGTGGGAAATAGGTGACCAAGAATCTATGAGAAACAGCACAACGCGCATGTCTAATAGAAGATACTCGCAGAAACGCAAGAAAATTGCCTCTCTATTGAAGGACATGTCATAAAATTCATATGTATGTCGTCATTGGACCGAAAAATTTTCCAGAAAATATTCGAGTTTTATTCCAAAAATTTCGAAGTCAAAATGGGTTCGTTCAAGCCTCCCTCCCAAACCACAAAAAAAGGCATTAAAAAAACATGAATGAAGGCACCATTTATGCTAGCGCTGAGGGGACAGATTCTATGCACAAGGCGTGTTCCTGACCAGGAACCCCGGTGCATAGAAACAGTAAGTTAAGAAATATGGTTGAAATAAGATAAAAATTAATGTATAAAAGTTAATGGCTAAAGTAAAAGTTGGAAAATAAAGTCGGGTGTGTGGGAAACCCAAGATACCAATAAATCGAAAAATTGGTCCTAACAAACAAAATTTCAATTGGACATAAAAAAGACGCCTAAATCACAGCTCAGAAACCTCACATTTTCTGTCAGCTAATTTCCATCATCGGATTCGGGATTAAAATCCTTTCTAACACAGTTTCTGTGTCGTAAAGAATCGGAGGAGATTACAAATATGTACATTTTCTTACAAACACTTTCAAAGAACAAAAATAAATTCAAGACTATAACCGTTATTCCTAAACTTTAAACAAAGAAAAAGAATCCGCAGGGCAAGACGGACAAATGTCACAAGGATTCGACAAGAAACACTACGAAATAGAATGCGAATACTTGAATTTCATTCATCAGTCTCGAAAGTAACTCAACAACTGAAGGAAAGTTCTCATCTCATTAAAAAGAACTTTAAAGTACCTGAAAGTCGTGCAGAACAGCACGCAGAACGAAGAATGCAATGTTAATAAGGAAATAGAATTTTGCCAGCAACAGCGCTATAGAAACGTGAGATGACATTAGATAAGTTAGTTTAGCGTTTAGTTATAACAAATGGTTTTATGAGAGGAAGGAGGACGACATCATTCAGTGATGACTTAGGGGAACGCAGGGTTTATGCACAATGTTCATAAAAACAGCAAGTTGCATAAGAAACTTATAAAATAAATTAAAGTCGAAGACGTATTGAAAACTGGAAAACAGGACTACTGTAAACCAAAAAAAATGGTCTTTAACAGAACTAAAAACATTTTATTTACACAAAAAGACCTCCGTAACTCGTAGCTCAGGAACTCAAATATTCCTCTTTTGAACGCCAATTCCCATGGACACAAAAGTTGCAGTCTCACTAAAGTTTCGTTTAAATCTGAAGTGAAGTTATTGGATATTTGAGTAGCCTATAAATGTGCATTTCACAGCAAAAAATGAATTGAATTGGTGCAACTATGTTTGCCTGTTCGATGTTTTTTGACTCTGTCCTTACGAGCAGAGGAATACTCGCATTGTTCACACTTGAGGAGCGGACCATCACCATGTTTACTGGCTAGGTGTAGTTTCACAAAATATTTACGAGCAGAGAAATATTCACACAATTCACACTTCAACAGCCGACCCTTACCATGCTTGCCGGCTAAATGTAGTTTAACTCTTTCCTTCTGAACAGAGGAATAGTCGAAGAACTCACACTTGAACAGCGGACCTTGACCATGTTTAAAGGCTAGGTGTTGTTTAACGTTATGCTTATATGCGGAAGAATAGTCACAGAACTCGCACTTGAACAGATGGCCTTCGCCATGTTTACTGGCTAAATGTAGTTTAACTACCCCCTTTCGAACAGAGGAATAGTCACAGATCTCACACTTGAACAGCTGACCTTGCCCATGTTTGCTGGCTAGGTGTTGATTAAGATAAACCTTATGAGCAGAGGAATAGTCACAGAACTCACACTTTAACAGCCGACCTTTATCATATTTATTGGCTAGGTGTAGTTTAAGATAATCCTTACGAGGAGATGAATAGTCACAGAACTCACACTTGAACAGCTGACCTTTACCGTGTTTACTGGCTAGGTGTAGTTTAAGATGCTCCTTGCGAGCAGAGGAATAGTCACAGAACTCACAATTGAAAAGTTGACCTTTACCATGTTTACTGGCTAGGTGTAGTTTAAGATGCTCCTTACGAGCAGAGGAATAGTCACAGAACTCACAATTGAAAAGTTGACCTTTGCCATCTTTGCTAGCTTGGTATATTTCATGTTCGTTTACATGAGCAGAGTCACTTGACACACGCTTGTACAGCTGACCTTGACTACGTCTGCTTATTTGATGTCCTATTGTGAGTTTACCAAACAAACTCTGCTTCAAATTTGCTTCATTAGCTGAAGAATATTTGCACACTTCACACATGTACACCTCACTGTTGTCTAATGCACCTTTTCTACGTGTTTCTGAAGTGGACTTAATGACTAAATGAGAGCCACTGAGTTCACATTCGAGCTCTGACTGACCATGCCTTCCAGGTCGCTGTTCCTCCATAATTTTTACAGCTGGAAATTTGTAACGCCGAAATTGACCTACGTGCAAGTTCTCATGATCATGCTGCTCTACTAAATGCCCTTTCAGAGTACTCATGTACATAGTGGAGTAATCACACAACTCACACTCGTAGTCACATCCCAATTTATGCCTGACGCGGAGGTGCAGCTCCATAAGGCGCCTCCTACCGGTGGAGTAATCACAATGTGCACACAGTGAGGGCCGTGACACGAGTCTGTTAGGAGGTGCGGCCTCAACACCACTGCCGCTACCCGGCACATCTGATGGTGGCGAGTCAGTGCTCCCTCCAGATGCTCCAGCTGGTCCCTGATGATCAGCACTTGTGTTGCACGCACCAGAGCTGCCTTCCCTCAACTCGTCCTCTGCTTCTGCGCGCCTTGAACGTGCCTCAGTGCAGTCATTGTCTACTTCTCTCTTGATAGTAACTGCACAAAACCCTGAACTTGAACCGACCTGTAAGGGAGAACTTCTCTCAGTTATTACTGTACAGGATTTGTCAAAAATTGCATCATTATGGTCAATGTACAAGGAGTTCGAGTCTCGCGAACTCCTCGTACATTTATTTCATTTGAAAAACCTTGTGGAAGCAGTAGCTTCCCGTACCAGATTCATTAACTGTTTCTGGGGGTGACTAGACTTTGAACTCTCGACACATTATGCTCAAGTTAGAGCAAAAATGATTCGGCGTACACACCAATTCTTGAAACAAATTTGTGCAATCAAGCATCTGTGTTTATCTTGTTCATCTTGTTCTCGAGAAAATATGTTCAGGTGTTGAAGATAAAAAATGCAATTACCTAAATATAATTAAACAAAAGAAATTACAGAAGCAGAAGACAATTTAAAAGTCACGATCTCTTTTTACCACATGTTAATACTTCAATACAGGGCGATAATCTAATAAAATCTACAAGCTTCCTAAATTGAAGCACTCGTTTCAAGAAATAAATGTACACGACTCTATAACAAATTTTACAACATACCTCAGCGAATGTTACCACATTATTTTGGATCTGGATTGTGACAAAAAACGTCAACTGTTAATGTTTTTTCTCAAAAACTCGTTCCCAACTCGATTATTTCTCTTAATTTGATAGGCAACAAATGTGGTGGCCAAGAGCAGGAAAATACAAACTACTTGTGAACTAAATTCAAATGTGTGAAATGACAGTGAGCACCAATTAGAAGCACTCAAGAGGAGAGTAAGCACCCAACTAGAAGCACTCAAGAGGAGAGAGCATCCAATTGAAAGCACTCAAGAGGAGAGTAAGCATCCAATTGAAAGCACTCAAGAGGAGAGCAAGCATCCAATTGGAAGCACTCAAGAGGAGAGCAAGCATCCAATTGGAAGCACTCAAGAGGAGAGTAAGCATCCAATTGAAAGCACTCAAGAGGAGAGTAAGCATCCAATTGAAAGCACTCAAGAGGAGAGTAAGCATCCAATTGAAAGCACTCAAGAGGAGAGCAAGCATCCAATTGGAAGCACTCAAGAGGAGAGCAAGCATCTAATTGGAAGCATTCAAGAGGAGAGCAAGCATCTAATTGGAAGCTCTCAAGAGGAGAGTGAGCATGCAATTGGAAGCACTCAAGAGGAGAGCAAGCATCCAATTGGAAGCACTCAAGAGGAGAGTAAGCATACAATTGGAAGCACTCAAGAGGAGAGTAAGCATGCAATTGGAAGCACTCAAGAGGAGAGTAAGCATGCAATTGGAAGCACTCAAGAGGAGAGTAAGCATCCAATTGGAAGCACTCAAGAGGAGAGTAAGCATCCAATTGGAAGCACTCAAGAGGAGAGTAAGCATCCAATTGAAAGCACTCAAGAGGAGAGTAAGCATCCAATTGGAAGCACTCAAGAGGAGAGTAAGCATCCAATTGGAAGCACTCAAGAAGAGAGTAAGCATCCAATTGGAAGCACTCAAGAGAGTAAGTATCCAATTGGAAGCACTCAAGAGGAGAGTAAGCATCCAATTGAAAGCACTCAAGAGGAGAGTAAGCATCCAATTGAAAGCACTCAAGAGGAGAGCAAGCATCCAATTGGAAGCACTCAAGAGGAGAGCAAGCATCTAATTGGAAGCATTCAAGAGGAGAGCAAGCATCTAATTGGAAGCTCTCAAGAGGAGAGTGAGCATGCAATTGGAAGCACTCAAGAGGAGAGCAAGCATCCAATTGGAAGCACTCAAGAGGAGAGTAAGCATACAATTGGAAGCACTCAAGAGGAGAGTAAGCATGCAATTGGAAGCACTCAAGAGGAGAGTAAGCATGCAATTGGAAGCACTCAAGAGGAGAGTAAGCATCCAATTGGAAGCACTCAAGAGGAGAGTAAGCATCCAATTGGAAGCACTCAAGAGGAGAGTAAGCATCCAATTGAAAGCACTCAAGAGGAGAGTAAGCATCCAATTGGAAGCACTCAAGAGGAGAGTAAGCATCCAATTGGAAGCACTCAATAAGAGAGTAAGCATCCAATTGGAAGCACTCAAGAGAGTAAGTATCCAATTGGAAGCACTCAAGAGGAGAGTAAGCATCCAATTGAAAGCACTCAAGAGGAGAGTAAGCATCAAATTGAAAGCACTCAAGAGGAGAGTAAGCATCCAATTGGAAGCATCTCAAGAGGAGAGTAAGCATGCAATTGGAAGCACTTAAGAGGAGAGTAAGCATGCAATTGGAAGCACTCAAGAGGAGAGTAAGCATGCAATTGGAAGCACTCAAGAGGAGAGTAAGCATCCAATTGAAAGCACTAAATATGAGAGTGAGCATGCAATTGAAAGCAGTAAATATGAGAGTGAGCATGCAATTGAAAGCACTCAAGAGGAGAGTAAGCATCCAATTTAAAGCACTCAAGGAGAGTAAGCAATAATAGGAAGCGCAAAAGAGGCGAGTAAGCAAAGAGTGGGTAGCATTCAAGAGTATAAGCAACCAATTAAAAGCACTCAAAAAGAGAGTAAGTAAACCAACCAACTGGAAGCACTCAAAAACAGAGTAAGTAAAGCAACTAATTGGAAGTACTCAAGAGAGTGTTAGGATATAATGTCATGTGCACATGCACATATATACATATATGAGTAGAGCAACCGGCTCCAGAGTCAGCCGTGCGCGGCATACCGAGGGGATAGGGGTGTACATGAGCAGGGAGGAGTACATATGGGGGTAGAAGCTGAATTAAAAGCTAGTGCGCTAAACAGCATACCTAATAAGACGAGGGAAACTTGAATACATAGCACAGAAAACAGTGGGTTAAAAATTTAATTTCCTACGAGTCAGGAAATAAGGGGTTTCTGGGTTCATTTTGAGAAATATGCGTAGCAATATTGTGAAGTAAGAGACACGTCAATTTAGAGAAGAGACGCACGAGGGTTAGCCAATCGCGAAATGCCACGTCACTTTCAACTTTCCGCGGGTAAAGCACTGCCGCACGGGACGGGTCCTTTGTGGGGGTGAGGTATAAAAGCTAGGCTAGAACAAGCAGCCGGTCTATTTCTGCGTGGTCCTGACTAAGTGAAGATGTAGGGTTCCAAGATCTTCGAGGGGAAGTGAGATGTTGTTCTTTGTTATTCGCTAGAAAAGTGAAGGGAGTCTTAATATCGAGTAACGTCAGCAGTTTAATGCAAAATTAGTGCTTTGGGGTTTTCACTTTTTTAATGTTCTCAAACAGGGAGTGTGTAGAGTTTCACTTTGATATTTGGGTAGAAGTTCGAGGGTGTGATTATTTCTCATAGGGAAATCAAATATATTCGTGTTTTTATTATTGAAGTTCAATCAATTCGATTTGAAGTAGGTGTATTGCAGGGAATAAAGATTCAAATTTAACTAGTTACTTAATATGCTCATTGTTCACAGGCGGGTTGGGTTGTGTTGGGCCTCCGCAACCGGGGTTCTCTCCGCAACCGAGCGCTGTCTTTGCAGCTGGGCAGTCGTGGTGCTCTCTGCAGCTTTCAAATCCCAGGCAGCCTGGTGGCAAACTTCAGCGAAATGTCGCTGAGCGGCATAACAAAACACCTGAGGGACGACTCAAGTTCCATCAAGATAACCTCAGTGCACATACTGAGTAGCAGGTCAACTGCATACAGGAAAGTTGCTGGCAGATTGGGCGCGCGTAGGGGTTAGCTGGTGCAGTGAAACGCGATACGCTTTGCAGTGGACGCTTTGGCATTGGTAGGTAACAACATTTCTATTCCCTGGTATTGTGATATGTAATGCAAAGGTTGGGCATTGCTGCAGTGTAAACTTCTCTCATTTTGCCACACATATGTATGAACATGCACTGGTTATGAATTCAACGTACGATTTTACGTGTTCATTAGTTAACCTGAAATAAAGTAATCAATAATGTACCATTAACTGAGTGTTTCATTTTCCCGTGTTGAACTGAGGTATTGGTGCGGGTGAGCAGATCAGTATTTACTTTCTCTAGTTTTCCAACTGTTCTACCATTTCCTCTGTGTTTTCTGCTCTGTATTTTCATCTTTCCCCTCTTACTAAGGAGGTTTCAAGTCCTCCATTCGAACTAACACAGTGGAGGCGCCTGATCAGCACCGTGCGCAACACTGTGACTTAATTTCGTGACAAGAGTAAGCAGCCATTCACAGCACCTGGTGTTCCTGATGCCAGTCAATGGGCTCGTCCTTCACAGCAACCGCCTCCAGCTCAGCGTCTGGCACTTCACTTTTGATGCAACTTACTTCTAAATGTGACAGCGAGCTCAGCCCATCACCTGCAAGTGACACAAGCTCGTTGAGAACAATTGCATCAGAGATAACAAATCTAGTAACAGCTCTTTATGTGTTGAAATAAAAAGGTGATTTTATGATATTGACGATATTAACAATTTTGCTAGTATTTTAATACATGAAAAACTGGAAGGTTCAAGTAGGTTAGGAAAATACATCTAGTAATACTTACAGTACACTAAGGACCACAAAACAATTATTTCAACTAAATAGTTAATACTTCAAAAGTTTTGGAGATTAAATGAGCTTGATCATATTTTAGCTCACACCAGCATATATGAATTACAATAGCATGTGAGAAACACAGTCTTTGAAATAAATAGCACATACAATACACACACAACTAGCAAATCCAATACAAATTGGCACTAAAAAGTGTACTTTGCCCTCACTATATTTTTGAATGACATTGTGCATGCATGAATTAAATATTTTAGCAATCCAATTTTTAAATCATTCATTAGAAAATTGGAATAGAATGAAATCCACAAAGTTACAAGTTTTCCAAACATGACAGCATTTCTCAACCTTGTGGGAGGAAGTTCCACATTGAATAGCAAAACCAAAACTCAACACAACTCCTTTTGCCTCGGAAGTCCTCATTTTTAATATAGCATCATTGATGCTTTCCAGCTTGAGAATAAAAACAAGGCAAAAATCACTACACAAAGAGTTAATTTTATTAAAAATGATCAAATGAAACTGAACGAACGTTTCGGACTAACTTTCCATCTTCAGCAAGAAAAATTTCTGTAAAACAAAACCAAATAATTAAAAATGTTAGTGAATTGGATAATTTAAATTTATTCATTAAATGAATAGAATATATTTCCCTTTACCCATGTTGAATAGGATCAACAATCCAAACTACTCTTTCAACAAAAAGACTATAGTGTCAAACAATTTTTCATTGAAGTGTAACAAATTTTTTATATCCAATGCTTGTTTAAGGGGTACTACTATATAATTTACCTTATTTTTCAAATTTCCCTTTTCACATTTTTATTGCAACTAGGTTAATGAAAATGCGTACAAATATGTAAAATTGGATGCTGAACACATTTTCTCCCATTAAAATTCTCAATTTTTGCAATAGAAAACAGTTATTGCGTGAACATGAGGAAAATCATACTCAAGCAAAATTTTTCTCACTCTACAACTTTTTATGAAGTGCGATTTTTGTCTCATTCAACACGGAAAGAATAGGTAGCTTGTAAGTATTTTTTTGAATTTCGAATTAGAGAAAAATTTGTTACATTTGTCCGAAAAATTTCTCCCGACCCCCCCCCCCCCCCATAAATTTTAGATTAATTTTTTAGTTTCAGTTTTTGCATTTCTATTGCAACTAGGCAAACAAAAATGGATATGGACATTTAAAATTAAATTCTGAATACATATGCTTCTATGATAACTTTTGATTTTTGCAATAGAAAAAGTTATTGGGCAAACATATATATGTACAGTGGTACCTCAAGATACGAGCAGCCTAACATACGAGGTTTTTGAGATACGAGCCGGAGCTATTGTCATATTTTTGTTCAAGATACGAGTCCAAATCTGAGATACAAGCTGTGTTTCCGAGCGTCCCGCTAGTTGGCGCGGTTTAATGACACTTGTTTGTCACATTTTCAAAACATTTTGAAAAGCAGGCAGAAGCAAAGTTTTTCAGATACATTTTTCATGAAAAGAACTGCAAATGAAAGCGCAGAAAGTGCAGCCAAGAAGGCTAAAACAAGTGATACATAATTAAATCTAGGTAAATGTTAAGCTTATTTCCAGTTTAGAGTTAAGTGTACTGTTTTACGTTTTTTGTTTCATTGAACATGAGGAAAGTGTAGTTTTAAAGTTACAAAAATATTTTCAAGTTCTAAAATGCCGTTTAGGTACCTTCTAGAGTGTCTGCATCGCTTCCCCCTCCCTCCTCCTTGCAGTCACCTTCGTTAGGCTATGGTTTCAGTGGATCCGAATTCGGACGAAAAATTGTTCGTCCGAACAATCAAAATAATGGAATACATAAGCAGTGGTTAGTTACACTGGCAGCATCTTTTCGGACGAGTTTGGACGAACAATTTGGCGTTTCAATAATTTTGTCTTTTAGTCCGAACAGTCACGAACTACCTACCCTTCATCAGGCATGGATGTTGAGCAGCTCATTAGTTTAGTCTTTGAAAAGAGGAGTCTGTGAATTTCATTTGATCAAGAATACAATTCGATTGCATGAAGAATGTAATAAAATGTATGTGGTGTCATTCTATGATACTCATGAAACTCAGTCAGTTGACTTAGAAGTTCTGGAAAAGTTTATAGCAATTACCGTCCGTGTTTCTTGTAGTGAATGATGGATTCACATTTTCAGTTCTTCCAAACAGTAAGATTTTTAACAGAGGACTTTCTCAGAGGCACAGATCATCTATCCTATCACTCACTTGACTTCTCACCAAGTGACGAGATTCGTCCGAATAGACGGAGGCACTGAAACCACACACTTCGGACGAAAATTTCGTCCGAATTTGGACGAACAACTTTTCTTCCGAATTTGGATCCACTGTAACCATAGCCTTAGCTGCACTGGTCTGTCTCCAAGGTAAGACTATTATGTTAAATAACTTTATTTCTTTATTTCATATTTTGTTATGTATTTGTTTATGTATTTAAAAACACATCTATTTTCATAATTTACAATGGTTTGGGGATTTTTCATAGGTCCAGAGCTAATTAAATCAAATTCAGTTATTTTAAATGGGAGAAATTTGTTTGAGATACGAGCTGATTGACTTACGAGCTCGGTTCTGGAACGAATTAAACTCGTATCTCAACATACCACTGTACTGAGAAAAGCGACTGGAAAAAAATGGGAAGTAACAAAATAATCTTATTTTATTTTGATAGACGGAAAACCTTAACTTTAAGGGGGTCATCCAAGGCCCCTGTTGGTCCGATGAGGATTTTCCATGTTTTTGTTGAAAAAGAACCCTTGGGTGGTGGACTATTTGGTCCTAAAATTTTATGGCACTAGACTCTAGGGGGGAGGGGGGGGTAAGGGGACGAAACTCTTGAATTTTTTAACCCATTTTAACCCCATATAAGAAGAAAACAAACTGGGAAATGAATAATTTGAAAACGTAAATTTGTTAAAAATGTTTGAAGGATTCTAAAACTGTCTTATGTTTTGTTCTAGCATAAGAACTCAATGAGTTCTTTTCATTTGAAACATCGATATAAATGAACTAAAAAACCATTATGTCCAATTTTTTTTAAAAACTAAGGCCTGAATCGAAAAAATAAATATTAGAAATTGTGTTTCTTTTCAAAAGTTACATATAGTAGTCAAACTTCATAAGAATCAGACTACAAATTTAAAATTTCATAATTTTTATAGAAATGAAGAAAAAATTCTATTTTTTTATTTTTATGTAAATTACAATTCACAGTTTGAATATAAAGTTATGCATGGAGCTTATCAAAATAAAAATGAAAACAGCATTCAATTACATAAATTTTCCATTATATTACACTTCAACAAAATATTTTGTTTTTTGCTTATACCCAAAAACCTTTAACTTTCAACATTCATAAAACGACTCATCAGTGAGTTTTTCTACTACGAAAAACAGTTTTAGAATCCTTGGAACATTTCTAACAAATGTATTGAAGAAAACTTCCAAATTTGGGAAAAAAATTACATAGCTCAAACCCAAAAATAATGTATAAACATTGATGTAAAAAAATCTCACAAAAATTCTTTTTACAAATGTTCTAATTTTCTTCAATATGTTTGATAGAAATGCTTCAAGGATTATAAAACTCTGCTTAGTTTTGTTCAAGCATCAAAACTCAATGACGAGTCCTCTTTTGAAATATCCATAAAAACGTAACAAAATGCAAATTTTTCATAAAAAAATTTAAGCCTAAATCAAAAAAGTTACACGAGTAAAAAAATTTCACTTTCAACAAATACATATGCTGTTTAAATTTCAAACAAATCGGACGAAAAAAAGTTTAAAAAAAATCCGGATGAACCCCTTAAGCCTCAGATTTCACAATTGCCCCTCAGAACAGTAATTCTCACAGACACTGAAGTTGTATTCTCTTAAGGGGAGAATAACTTACAATTGTTTACTCTCATATACCTATATCTTTTGGGTGTCTCTTCCACAGCAAGGTCCAATAGCACCATATGGATTTCCCCTTGCAGTTTCATAAACTTATTAACACTTTGATTACGACGTGCGCCACCGGTGGTACACAGAGGTAATTTTCATATGCTGCTGACCGACCAGTAGTCGCAAACTGAATTTTCATAAATACTTAATCGAAGCTAAATGAAGACAAGATCCAGTTCATGTTTGGTATTTCAACATGTCAACCGGAATGGGTTAAACTAAAATTTAAAGTCAATTGTGGGCAATTTTGAAAATAGCAATTATGTGAATGAGCCCTTATGGAGCTTTGATAGAATTTATAAAAATATTGTTTGTGACTTCAAGTCGGTCAACAGCACTATGAAAATTCCCTCCGTGTACCACCAGTGGTACATGTGACGGTTAATGTGTTGAAAATAGTGTACTATAATTGACGTTGAATTTGAGTTTGGTATTGAACTTAACATTTAGTAGTTGCAGCAAAGTGTTGAAAGACTTCACACCCACAGGACTGACACAATAACACATTATATTTATCAAGCCTGGGTCACTCCTGCAGCCCCAGAACCTCAATCCATCATGACCACCACAGTCAAGCACTCACAATTACTATCTGCTCATCTACTATTCTCATTTTCTGGCTTGCAACAATGTAATACTTAAATTGTGCAATGCCCTCACAACTCCATTCATTCATCCAGTCTTTGCCCTACCTCTAACATTCCTTCCCTGAACCTAAGACTTTATTGCTTTCAATGCCAACTATTCCCTTCACCTTTCTGCATATGGTCAAACAACTTCAACAAACAGCTGTTTAAACTTTTTGCCACCCTTCTCACATTCCTTATATGTCTTGCTAAATCGATTTACCTATCTCACAAACGACGCCCTGCCTTACTCCTCAACACTTTATCTGGAGTACATTCCACCTGCTCCTATCAGCCACTTTTGAGCCTCACGTTTCATATCCACTCAGCACATCAGCCGAACACTCTCATACTTATAGAACATTTGAATGTTTGTCTCCTCACCACAGAAATGATGCAAGTTCCTGTAAGACCAGTATAATACCAACTAAAAAGTTGGTTTTTATGAGCAATGAAAATAAAACTGATTAATGAGCAACATTTAACAATAGAAAATCAAGGGAAACTCAGGAATGGTGAGATTGGTTGTTAGTAATCCCAAAGGCTGTACAAGAGAAAACTCATGAATGGAAATGAGCCTCTGGAAATCATAGCCCAAAATTGAACAAATATTACTTTGAATCACAAACTGATGCAAAAAAAAGATAACTAAAAAAAATTTAAGACACAATAAAAATCAATACATAAAAATTAAAGTTACTGAAATATCTTGAGTGATGTTAGAAACAAAAAACTTGGCAACAGATGTCTTGAAAAATCAATTCAAAATTGAAAAAAACTTGAATTAAAGGAACAAATAACTGAGGAACTAGAGTCACAGGATTTGAGGAGAGGCATCAAAGAAGCCATGAAGGTTCACCTGTCAGACTCCAGAAGTCAATCAATGGCCCCAACACTGCCAAGCACTCCAGCCAGCACCAACTTGCTGGTCTCCACCTGACCCTCACTGCTCTGAAGGCAAACAATGACAATAATAACTTTCCTAGTCATGGAATGAAGTCAACTTAATCTACTGAATAAATGCAATAACCATGGAAGATGTCACTCATAAACTTTCTTCCAAAATCAAGAAAAAATGTAACTCTAATAACCTTAACTATATGTCAACATTAACAGAAATAGATTAGTCTTGCAACGTATACAAACTATCATGAATAATGATTGTTATCATAAGCTATCTTTTGATAAAAATCAATGACTTACCTAATGAGAGCCCTTATTATTTCATGTAGAAGATCCCTCTTACAGGAAGGCAGATTCTTTACAGTTATTTTAGTACTGTATTTATTGAATAAATTTTCATCATCAAGTTATTTTCACAGTCATATAACGCTGAAAACAAACAAACAGGCACTCAGTATAGGAAAAAAATTGAATACAATACAAACAAAATTTAAATAAAAAGAAAAATGAAACACATGCAACAAATGAAACAACAAAGCCAGTCTCATTCCCTAACAAGAATTTCCTTTTAGCATTTATAACGCAGGCATTTTTTACTTGCAACTGCTTCCAAACTTTCATATGCTTGGTACTCTCTTCTAGTTTTCATCTTATTTAATTCATTGTTAGCAGCCCCAAACACTTCCAAAAGCTGTTAACAATTAACATCTTCTATTCGAACTTAAATTTATTCAAACTACTCTCTGTAAAAACTTTTTAACTTTACTTGTATTCTCATTCATTTATAGTTTCTTCAACAAAAGACCCTTTTGAACTCTTTCACAAGTCTACAGTTTCTCTACATCTTGGCTATTAATGGTAAAATACCAGCACAGAGTAGCTGCTAACTGTTAATACCTGTGCCCTGTGCTGCCAATATTTTCAACCCCCACCAAACAGTCTGTACATTGGAATGAGTGCTGCACAAAAATTTCTATTGGTTTGAAAACATCAACAAATAATATTACTTCCTAAATAATTGTGTCTTAGTAATGAACATGGGATGACTGATCATTATTCAATTTTCCCCATCTAAATCATGTACATGTCCATTAGAAACTAATATATCTATCTTGATGATAAGTGAAATTTGTATATGTAAGGTCAGTTCTTGCTGCTTCGTCTGTTGAGTTTCGTTTTTTGGGGTCGCCGCTATTAAGGCCAGATTTTGTCGCTGCTTCAACCATTGAGTTCCGTTAAGCGATTGATGCAGCAACCTTACTTCCATACTTCTCCAGCTGTAGGTATTGGTGATACAAAGCGGAGAAGAGGGAACTTTTTTTTAATTAAATTTTCATTAATACATATTAAGGTTACCTAACAGTTGCATGACTAGAAACGGGATTTTAGGGGTAACTTAGGTAGGGCACTACAAGTACCCTCCCACTGGAGAGAAAGAAGTTCAAACAATACAATTTAGTCAATAAAATAATGATGCTGCAGAACGCTGGTGCCGAGCGATGAAGCCGAGCGATGAAGCCGAGCGATGAGGCCGTGCGATGAAGCCGAGCGATGAGGCCGTGCGATGAGGCCGAGCGATGCAATGAGGCCGAGCGATATGATGAGCCATGCGATAAGTCGTGCTGTAGACATTTTGAGGTCGTGCTGTAGGCATTTTGAGGTCGTGCTGTAGGCATTTTGGCGGCTTGGTTGTGCATTTTTGCGCTTGGTTATATGTCCTTGAAGTGATAGGAGGAACACCTAGCAGAAATAGCGACGTAGGTTGCTTTGTTGATAGAAATTGGAGAGCAGCAATGATGCTGATGGGTCACCAGTTGTTAGGGGCAGGCACTGTAGAAGCATCAGCCGTTGAGTTCCAATTGGAGGCGTAT
Source organism: Morinoia aosen (assembly GCA_030386875.1). Lineage (NCBI taxonomy): Eukaryota > Metazoa > Arthropoda > Malacostraca > Amphipoda > Talitridae > Morinoia > Morinoia aosen. Next base: position 61,559,353 of record CM059558.1, on the reverse strand, counting down.
GAAGCAGCGGCCTTACTTATACTCCTCCTGTAGGCGGTATTGGTGATACTCGGAGGAGTCAGAACTTTTTGATTAAATTTTCATTGATACATTTTAAGGTTACTGAACAGTTGCATGACTAGAAACAAGATTTTAGGGGTAACTAAGGTAGGGCACTACAAATATACTTCATTAATTAAGGGAATTGAACGATTTTTTGTTATAAAACCTATAATTTAATAAAAAAATACTTCAAGAGCGTCATGAGCGAAATAAGCTTGCAGGTATTCACAACATGTTCAGAACATTTGAATAGACATTCAGAGCCCAAAAACTTTTTAAATTAAACGGTTAAACTGAAGTTCAATATCCAGCTCAAATTCAGAGTCAATTGTAGTAAGAAATTTTGAAAATAGCAAACATTGACTGGATCATGCCTTCATTTAACCCCTTCCCCGGCAGAAACCAGTATACACGTTTTCACGAAATGTTCGTTATTCAGCCGTTGATGAGTATACTCATCTAAAACTTTACCTTCAAAAACCAGCTTCATACGTATATACTTGTTGATTTTAAGCCTTTGTAAGCCATTCTACGTGTGAAACCAGTGTTCTCGTCAAATTTTACGCCCGGCACAGGCGATAGGGTAGAGCTGTGGGATTTCATGGATATTGTTACTAGACTTGCTCCGACAGCCATTGTCGTTGGATGGGTGTTGTTTGCATACACATTTGTATTCATTTTAAAAAGTGCAATTCTGAATAATTTCATCTAGAAACAATCTGAGGAAATACTATTCTTTTATATGTGGAAACAAAATTCATTTGTTTTATATTTTTGCTAACAACTTACAGTTTTCATTTGATTTTGTTCATAATAAAATGCCGGAAAAAGGAATTTCATTTATCATGCATAATATAATTACTGCTAGTAATTTGGTATACAATTGTAATATAAATAAAGCATACAATAGCTTTTCATTTTTCTTTACATTTGGTGATAAAATTTTGAAAAAAATTGAGAAAATATGATAAAAAATATGGTTTATAGAAAGATGAGCTGACTCGTTTTGGCCAACAAAGGTATTTTCAAAATAAAAAGTTTACCACAAAAATGGGGAGAAAAAATAATTACAAACTGTTTTCATAATCAGCATTAAAAATTACTATGTAGAACCAAAATAAAAAAATTAGTCTGAAAAAGAAACGTCTTTTTGAAAAAAATTGTTGGGGAAGGGTTAACTCTCATTTAGTACTTACAAAAATTGAGTCAGTGACTGCTGGTCAGCCGGCAGCATTATGAAAATCACCTAAATGACCACCGGTGGTCACATCGCATTTAACGTGTTAATATTAAAATAATTGTCAATTTTTTTTAGAGCATAAACAAACGAACTGAGCTAGCTATTGCAGATATTTTGATTGTGAATTGAACAAAAAAAGAAACATTTATCGCTATCTACAATATTAGCTGAGAAATTGGAGCATAAAAAAAATTCTTTGAGGGGGGGGGAGTTGTAGCTTGAAAAATTTCAAGCTACAACTGTCTATTCGAATGTTATAAACATGCTATGAATACCCGAGAGCTTATCTCCCTCCGGAAGTATTTTTTTTATTTTTCAAAGAGTTTATAGGAAAAATTGTTTGATTCCCTTAAGTCAACGGAACTGTTTTCAATAATGTGGCGATGAAGTATTATGATCCGCAGGAGCCAAAAATTTTAACTACACAGCAATTATGATTATAGATTACTCTATTGATCTCATGAATGTTAATTGTATCTAAATCACTAAGAGTACTCCCATAAAACATCTTTTAAAAAACGTTCTTTTGAGAAATTGTTTTGAAAGAAACACTATTACATTAATGATGCAGTTTCATGCCCAAAACTCTTTCAAAACACTCTAAATAGGGTAATTCATCAAATATCGAACAGAAACCACGTGTGTCTAGAAACAACCTTCATAAATCGGTAACTTTTGCTCTGAATAACTGTTGCGGGCCTCAAGATTATTCTTGAACAGTTGCTTTCTTGTTTTGTGATGTCGCTTTAAAGTCAACGTAGATTGTTGGAATTTATTTATTGTTCTAAAAATCGAATTCTTTAATAACATAATTTCATCAATATCGAACATGAATCGAACAAGAATTTTGATCCGAACAGGATGGTTTGTCAGTTAGTTCTCCTCGTATGGAACTTTTGTGAGAGTATTAGCACGCCACGTATGGTTTGTCTATCAGTACGCCTCGTATATTTTGTCCATTAATATGCCTCGTATGGTCTATCTATTTGTACACTTCTGATGGTTTGTCAATTAGTACTTCTCGTATGGAACTTTTGTTTTAGGACGTCCTATATCAAGAAACATTTTAAAACCCAATATGTTGACATGTATCTCATGTGGCCACTTGGAAAATAAACGTTTTTCTTTCTTTTTTTTCTTTGGTGCACTGGATTTTCTTGGAAGTGCTCGCGGTGGCACAGCGGTTAAGGGATCGGACTTGTATGTACGAGTCGCGGGTTCGTATCTCGGCGCTGGCGCTGCGATTTTCCCCGTTGGGTATAATGGAAAGCTCAAGCACAATACCCCACTCGACCCAGGTGTCGGAAATGGGTACCGGCTTTACGGGGAAACCGTCATGGTGTCCTATGTATAGTGTTAGTTATAAGACATTTGAAAAACCAATGCTTAAGATCATTTGTATCAGGCTTGATTGGAAATAAAGCATCCCAAAGATGCCGATGTTTGTTTTGTTTGTTTGTTTGAAATAACTGTCTCATTACTTATTTTCAGGAAGCATTTGAATGGAGAGTTATCAAAATTTGAATATGATGTCGATGTTTCATTTGCAGTGCTTGTTGAACCATCATTGTGATCATCAACCTGTGTGACCTTTTTTGGAGTAGAGTGTAGAGCACTCGTCAATGAATTATTATTGATGCTTGCATCAGTTTTTTTGGCAAGGGATTGATCATCAGTAAATGTAGCCAGACGAATCATTGATGATGTTGAGGGCCTTGGAACACCAGCAGCTGATTGGTCGCCATCTTCAACTATTCAATGTTATTATCAAGCGTTAATACAATATTTTAAGGAAATAAAACAGGCGTTCAATAGATCGATTCAGTTATTTAAAAGAATTAAGAATCGAAAAGCCTTGTTCGAGGCATAAATTCATGATTTTTAAGGAATTTTGATTCGAACACCTTTGTTCAGTATTTAATACTGACATGAAATAGGAACTGAATGTCGAACATGGAATAATTATCATGTTTTTAGCGGGAAAGAAAAAAAAATACAGTAACAGAACATCATTTGGCAACACTACTCTCTAGTTATGACGGGAGGTTGACGTTGGCACAACAACAGTTAAACCGTCGCAATTTTCCCGAGATGCGTAAGATTTTTCAAGTGAAAAAATATGACCAATTTGTAAGGGTCGTACAGAAAATGTGTTCGTAACAGCTGGTAGCAGTTTGCAGCTCACAGAAATGAGTTCTTATCACTAAAATAGGAGTTTTAGATGTAAGATCACCGGCACTGTGCAAGTTTGGATGCTTACGAAATTTATTACGCGCATATTTTCAAAGTTGTTCGATAATCAGTTCAGTTCGATATTTGATGAATAACCCTAGGTCAATGTGGCATTAATCAACACAATCATGGTCAAACTGTATTTTTATTCATTATCATTTTAAAATGCACACCCTAACAGAAGTAATCTTAGCATCACGAAAGAGTAAAAAATGTGTTACAAAAGTGTTACAAATATATTATCAATCACTGAAAACCATTTCACAGCATTTCTAGTCCCCCCAAATAGGACACGATTAATGCATTTCTACAATTGGTAAAAAATTAGGAGCTTTCAATCAAATTCGTACATTTCAATCCTTAACCAGCAGAGATACACTTTTTATTCAACATAATTTCAAAAGTTTTCCAGAAAATTTCATCTTGGACACTTTCACTGAGGCGGGTAACCTGAAATTCAATATTGAACTCAAATTTAGAGTCAATTGTAGTAAGCAATTTTGAAAATAGCAAACATTTTTTAAATTGTGTTTTCATTTAGCTTTGACTAATTATTTATTAAAATTACCTTTGTGACTACTGGTCAGTGAGCAGCATTGGGAAAATTCCCTCCGTGTACCACCGGTGGCTCACGTTGCAGTCAAAGTGTTAAGATGAAAACTGAAACCTGGATGAACTCTTTTATCATCTAATGAATGCTTGTAATAATTGATGATATTTTATACATCTCATAAAAAGTAATATAATCAAACATATTAACCCCCGCCGACATGCTGACATTACCGAAATAGCGCGCAATATTGCCTTTGCTATCTTCCTTCCAGCACGTTTATTATTATAGATAATTGTTTAAAATACATGTTTTAGTAGAAAATAGCTGCTCTTCATATTGAAAAAAAACAATTTTGAAATAGTTTGTGCTATTTGTGCGATATAAGGTGTAAAAGTCCATAGACTTTTTAAGAAATATTTTTTTTAGATGTGCCATTTTTTATCTCGACACTTTTGTAATATTTTTATGTTGATTTGTATAGAAAAAGACCTGCTAAATCCAATGGTGTCTTTATTTTTTCCTATAACGATTAGATCAGAAGATATGGGCATTTTTGTATGAAATTATTACCTTTGCAAAAACATAACCATTTTTGTCTTTGCTATTTTACTTGTTGTGTGCTTATTATAATAAATAATTGTTTGAAAATGCATGTTTTTGTAGAGAAATAGGTACCCTTTACATTGGAATAAAAGATTTTGCAGTAGCTTTCGCCGTTTGTGTTATGTAAGGCGTCAAAGTCCATAGATTGAAAAAAGTTTTAAAAAAAAAAAAACAGAGTCGGCGCAAGCCTCACAGTGAAAGCTGGCTATTCGAGAGGACACCAGCCTGCGCAGCACATAACCTACCCTGGGCACTCGAGTGCACAGACTGAGTCGGCGCAGCACTCATTATTTTATTGCCTTCTCAGCCCTTACCCTCCCTTACCACACGCTCTATACTGTGTTCATTCAATAGAGCTTGTGGAGACGATTCTAGTGGTATATGGCAACCCTATATTTCATTCCTTCACACCGCGCAGGCATGCTGTCGACTCGAGTGCCCAGTTAGTCGACGAGGGTTAAAAGCACACACTTGTGACACACCATTATAATATTTTACAATAAATAGTAACATGACTTTTAGTGCTCAAGAAACATTGGTAAATGTTGAGGACTTGACCATAATCGATTTTCCACTCTTTGAACAATAAAGATTGTTGATGAGACCAAAATAAACAAGTTTTCTTCAATGCACTTTACGGCGGAAATAAGTATTTTAGAAGTTATGGCATTAAATGAGTTACCGTAACTCCAGTGTTTGAGGCGGGGAAAAATATACCGCGCGGTCCGACGTGAAAGTAAACAGGCATTCCCGCGCGCCAACCAAGCCGACGAAGAGCAAACCCCCTATTACAAACGTAAAGAGGTTGGGTGGTGAGGGGTAGCAACAGTTCTTTTAGTGAAAATTATAAAACTAAAAGAACTGTGGCTACCCCTCACGACCCAACCTCTTTACGTTTGTAATAGGGTGATGCACAATGGAGTTCCGGTAACTCATTTAATGCCATAACTTTTAAAATACTCATTTCCGCCGGAAAGTGCATTGAAGAAAACTTGTTTATTTTGGTCTCATCAACAATCTTTGTTGATCAAAAAGTGGAAAATCGATTATGGTCAATTCCTCAACATTTACCGAAACATTATTCAATCTATTTTTACTTCAATAAAAATATTTGTACCTACTCAAACACATTTCAATTCTGAACCACAAAAATATCATAAACATTGAGTAATACAACCTAATAAGCAAATTACATTTGTAGTGAAGAGACTTCACTACGTATTGTGTACAGCAACTGTACCGCTGGCGTGCACATGGAGCTCCGTCCTACTACTGCTTGGCTGCAGCTAAAGTGGGCGGCTGCTCGACTGGAGTAGGCAGTTGCGTCGGAACCTTCATGGTGTGCACTTGTCTACGAGCAGGCTAATAAAGCGGGTTGCCTGATGTTTGTAAGTGCCCCATGTAGTGCTTGCTCTATTCCTATGCCTATTTTACTGGGTAACGCCTAAGGTGTTTTGCCAGGGTGGTCAGTCAGCGGTAGAGCCACGGTTTCGTGTACGAAAGACGGCTATCGCGAGACCCGCCCTGAGTCTGTTCTGTGAATTATCATTCCCCTGTTTTAATATATACTCTTGACTTGTCCGTGCCGTACTTTGACCTCGTATCTGGCCTTAGCTATTTAAGCCTGAGTAGCTATTCCCTGTCTGGCCGGCATCCTGACAGGTCGGTTTCCAGTAACTAAACGTTATCAGGCTCGTGGTCGTTACATTTGGTGTCAGGAGTGGGATTTGGCTTCAGATACGGGGACGGTCGGTAGGATAAGGAGTAGTGCAATAAATTGGGATTTTTAATAAAACTTATTATCGTTTGCTGGCAGTAGACATTTTTTTTCGTGGCTTAATTTGGGCTAAGAGTGAAGATGGAAACGAAATCTGAGTTAGCTGACGTAATGCTTAGTCTCACAGAGGCAATCAAGGGCTTACGTTCAGACAAATTGCCTCCACCGGGGAAGTTTTCAGGCAAGTCTAGCGACGGTCAGGTCTCGGTTTTCTTGACTAAATTTGAGAATTATGCAAGTTCTAAGTACCAGGAAAACAAGTCGGCTTGGGTTCAGGAATTGCCAGAATTTCTTGAGGGGGAAGCCAAGAATATAGTTCAAGCATACGGAACGGGAGCTGACTATGGGGAAGTAAAAAATAGGTTGATTCAGGAACTAGAGCTTCACGAAAAATTAAGTGATGATGGGTACACAGAATTCTTGCGGGCAGAAAGAAATAGGGGTGAATCACTGACTTGCTATAGTATTAGGCTTGAAAGGCTGGTAGCAAAAGTGGATAGTGTAGGAAAAGAGGGCAAAGAACTCTTGGCTCGAAATAAATTTATTAGTTCCCTAGCACCGGAGCTGGTACGTCGGCTTAAGTTATTCGTTGGCCAGCAGGAGTCCATTGCACTCAGTGCAGTGGCCCGACTAGCAGCCAGTTTGGAGGCCGATATGACAGCTACCGAAGAAAGAATGGGGAATAATACTCGAGCGGAACAAATTTACTTAGCGACGCCATACGCGCCAGAAACAAATAATAATAACATTGAACACCAGGAACGCGGGCCGGCCAGATCAATGCGTTGTTTTCGTTGTGGACAGGAGGGACATTTTGTGCGGGACTGTACGCAGCAGGTAGCACATAGAGACAGATTCGGGGAAGTTGTTAGTTCAGAACGCGGGTTGAAATGTGCGTATTGTGGCAAGAAGGGACATTTGATGAAGGACTGTCAGGGATTTTTGGAGAAATGCGCAGCTTGTGTATGGTGTGGGGAAATCACACATCGTAGTTTCCAGTGTGCGCACAAACCAGGTCGACAGTCGGGAAACTAGGTGACTCCGGTATGGAAGAGGCACAGCCGGAGCAGTGTCATGATAGTCCTCAAAATATTGAGATGGTGCGGCAGAAGCGTGAGGTAGCGGTGGCGTACGCGGTGGTTGTAGAGGTTGGGCAGTTACAGGTTGATGGCCTAGTAGATACAGGCGCGTCGATCTCTTTAATAACAGAAGAACTGCTCCATAGAATTCCGGGTGTTCAGGGAAAACTTCGCGCTTCCGCCGTTGATAATGTTGTAGGAATTTCAGGAAACGAGATTGGAATAGAAGGTGAGATATAGTTGGGAGTAACGATTGGCAGAACTAAGTTCCCAAGGCATAGGTTTTTGGTGATGACTAAGCCGGTACAGTCATTCAGTTGTGTGTTGGGCTTGGAATTTCTTGATAGCTTCAAACTTACGTTGAATGCATCAGATAGGACTTTGGAGAAAGGAAGTAGTCAAGGTCGTACAAGAATAGCCCGGTTGAAGGTGATGACTTCGCGCAGAGCGGAATTTCCAGTGTTCAGTGCGGCGGAAGTGACTGTACCTTCTAGGCAGATGTTGCGTTTGTCCGCTCAAGTGAAGAGGGCACCAAATAAATTTGAAGGGTATTTAGAGCCAGTCGATAATGGGACTCGTCCATTGATGGTAGCTTCATCAGTAAATGTCGTAGACGATGAACATATTCGAGTAGAAGTAATGAATCCATTTGACAGTGATGTGAGGTTAGCCCAGCACACAAGACTAGGTACTTTGGTGGCTTTGTGTCGGGAAGAAGTAGAGCAGGATGAAGAGATGGACGAGGTGCCGGGTGACCTTAGTTTGGACGGTACGAATCTGACTGCGGAACAAAGGACGATAGTTGCTGAACTGATGACTGCGCATAAAGACGTTTTTGCGACAGATGAGGCAGACGTGGGGTGTACCGAGACAGTGCGGCACCATATAGATGTTCAGGGTGCAGCGCCTGTAAAACAAAGAAATAGACGTTACCCGGGGCCCATGAAAGAGGAAATCGACCTAGAGGTAAAACTATTAGCGGAAAAAGGTATTATTGAGCCATCTAAGTCACCATGGTCGTCTCCGTTAGTGCCAGTTAGGAAGAAGAACGGAAAACTAAGACTTTGTGTGGACTTTAGAATGTTAAACAGCTTGACAAAACCAGACTGTTTTCCGCTGCCTCATATAGGAGATACGATAAACAAACTTTCGGGAAATTATTATTTTTCTACGCTTGACTTGAAGTCGGGATATTATCAGGTGCCTCTGACTGAATCTTCGCGAGAACTGACTGCTTTCTCTACTGGTACGGAACTGTATCAATTCACTAGGCTTCCGTTTGGAGTATGCAACGGGCCGGCTACGTTCTCACGGCTAATAAGTTTAGTAATTAAGGGGCTACCGAGTGACTCTGTGCAGGCTTACCTTGACGATATTTTGGTCGCTAGTGGGACGTTTGCTGAACATGTCCAGGCGTTGGAGAGGGTGTTCGGCCGGCTTCGAGTTCACGGGCTCAAGCTGAACTTGGAAAAATGTTGTTTGTTTCAAGAGCAGGTTGATTACTTGGGTCACTCCGTCGGTAGACTTGGTGTGAGTCCGCTAGAAAAGAATATAGGGGCGATCCAAGAGTTTCCAGTGCCACGAACGGTACGGCAGTTAAGATCCTTCCTGGGTATGGTGAACTATTATAAGAGTTTTATAAAAAACTCCGCCAATTTACTGCACCCTTTATACCTGGCGACAGCCATGGGGAAATGGGAATGGACTGCCGAGTGCCAGCAAGCATTTGAGAACGCGAAAACCGTATTGGTGACCGCTCCAATTCTAGCGTACCCAGACTTTGTGACGGGACAGCCATTCGCGTTGACGACTGACGCTAGCGGATGGGGAGCTGGCGCGGTGCTGTCTCAGGTGCAAAGCGGTCAAGAAAGAGTGATCGGTTATGCCGGGGTCAGTTTTAATAAGGCCCAAATGAGATACAGCGCAACGGACAAAGAGCTAGCGGCAATCAGGTTTGCAGTAAATCACTTTAGAATTTACTTGAGTGGTAGGAAATATGTGATCCGAACGGACCATCAGCCTCTGATATATCTTCACAATATGAAGCGTACCGACGACCGACTGATGATGACGTTGGCTGACTTGGCTATTGGTCAGTATAGCATCGAGTATGTGCCCGGGAAAACTAATGTAGTTGCTGACTGTCTGTCCCGGGTGAATTTTCCTTGGTCAGTTCCAGAGGGAGATGAGAATGCTCCCGAGCCAGAATGTGGGGAGTACCAGGTAGCCGAAGTAGAGGGGGGCCCAAATTCTTTGTTTGTGGCGTTGAGCCGAGCCTCGGGTCTGGGAGACGCGTTGACGCTCCGAGAGCAGGCGATAGACAGATTATTGCAGGAACCCAAAGCATTCGGTAGGACGGGTAGGGCCGCGGATCGTAGGATGATTTCAAGTTGGAAAAATCCGGATGTTTTCCCTCCATGTGAGGCTCTCGTGGCGTTTGCGCAGTTATTTGACTTGAGAGTGGAGGTGGTTTGCAAGCCAGGAGGGTTGGTTGTTGCAAATCCTGTGGGGGAGAAGGGAACTGTTAAACTGGAATGCAAAGGAGGCGTGCATTTTAATGTTATCATAGCAGGTATACCAGCAGAAAGGGTCAATGTAGCAGCGCCTCACGGGCAAGGTAGCCAGGAGGGTGCTTGCCAGTTGGCTGACCTTCGGTTAGGAGAGGAAATACAGATGTTCGCGCCGCATCAACTGCATGACCAGAGGTTGGTGAGGGTGCGCGAGGCTCTGGAAAAGAAGGAAAAGACCCAGCATTAGGATATTTGCGACGACATTTTAATAGCTTAGTGTTACATAGCGATGCTATATGTTACAAATATAAGCTAGGGGGTGAGGAAAAGTTCCTACCAGTGATTCCAGACAGTCAATTGAAGGGCTTAGTTACACAGTTTCATGAACATGTAGCACATGCGGGGCAGGCTAAGGTTAGCAAGGCATTCCGGCAGTGTTACTTTCATCCCAGCCCATACAAGACTATCAAGGAAGTGATAAGAGAATGTCGGACGTGCCAGTTGCATAAAGGAGTAAGTGCAAAAGATTACCCGCTGTATGGGTTGAGTGCTAAGTGCACGGCGCCGTATGATATTTATGCGGTTGATTTGATGCAATTGCCGCGTACTCCCAGAGGACATATAGGATTATTGGTGGGTATTGATTTATGGTCCAAATTTGGACACGCAATACCTATACGTTCAAAAGCTGCGCCGGGAGTTGCGCGTGCATTGGAGTATGGTATATTGGCTAGTTGCCCTAGAACCCCTAAAATTTTGCGGTCCGACAATGGTCCCGAGTTTCGAGCTAGGTTGTTCGGACAGTTGTTGGACAGGTACGGGGTGCGGCATGAGCGCTCGATCGCCTATGCGCCGCATACCAATGGAGCGGTGGAGAGACTCAACCGGACCATCAAGGAGAGACTCGCCACGGCCTGCGCTGGTAACCCTGAGAGCTGGAATCTGGAAATAGCAAGAGTGATGTCCCAGTACAATAGACTTACCCACAGTGAGACCGGTCGAGCCCCGTGTGAATTCTTTGTGAAGGAGGCTGCGGTGCCAGATCTGCCAAGGCCACCCCAGATGTGGCGACCCGCTGGACCGAAGTTCCGACCGTTCGCAGTGGGAGAACGGGTCCTGCGACGGGTACCTTACGCACGGGAGGACGACAGACACAAACTCGCCCCGCAGTTCCAGGGTCCCTACGAGGTGCTGGAGGTTGACAGGAACCAGGTCACCTATAAGATACGGGACCTGCAGCGGCGAAGGGCTCCCTTCAAGGTGCACGTGAGGCAATTGAAGAAATATTATGGAAACGACATGGGTCAGGACCAGCCAGCGCAACTCGAGAGGAGGAACGAAGCAGAAGGTCTGCCGCAAAGGCAGCCACGCAAGAGAACCCGTCGAGAAGTGGGGCCAAAGGAAGACGGGGTTGGGGCAGCAGGAGAGATGCAAGAGGACCAAGTGGCTCCCGTGGAGGATGAGTGGTTGGGTCGCCCAATTCATCCGCTGCCACTATTTCCGGCAACGCAGCAGGGGGAGGTGACGGGCGACGACACCAGCGGGGACTTCTCGAAATTTCTCGGACAATACCCGGATCTTCCGCCGTGCGAGGAGAGCCTGGACTTTTCGGGGTTCATCGGCCAGTACCCGGATCCCCCTCTGTTGCGAATGGGGAGAACGGAGGTGCCGGAAGCAGAACGCGGACCTCTCGTCTTGGGTGGGGGAGAGGCGAGTGAAAGCGGAGCTGCAGCAGAAGGCACCTCCGATTTTTCAGGTTTCGGGGGGTGGTCGCCATTAAAGAGAGCGCGCCCAGATGTACGAACTTCTACCCCGGTGGAGGAAGGTGACGAAAGGGGTAACGACGCAGGGTGTTTGGAGGTAACAGAGGTGAGTGCCGGTGATAATACTTGGCGGAGAACGGAACCTTCGGAGCCAGAAGATGAAATATTGCCTCGATTAAGACCAAAAAAGAGGTTAGATTATAAATGCTGAGTGTCTACTTCGATACTGCTCGGATTGTTTTGTTTCAGGCCCGGGGATCTGTTGCTGCAGGCGATGGGCCAACGTAGCACGGGGTGCGATGGTCCGACCTGGGCTGCCTGTTCGTGTCCCGACCCTGCAGATGTCTTCTGAGGCGCGGCCGGTGCTGATGGTTGCCTGCCATCGCAACCCGACTGGTGTGAAGCCCTTTGGATGTCCGGGTCGGATGTGACGGGCGGAGGCGCATACTCTTCAGAGATCGTGGTCTCTGTTGCGAGCTGGGAACGCCATGGGAGGTGGACTTCTGCCGCCTGTTTGGCTGCTAAAGTGAAGCCTGCTCAGCGCCGGTTGCAGTATGGAGGAGCAGTCGCCGGTGTGCAAGCTGCAGTCGTGTCGGCAGGCACGCGGCAAATCTGCAGCCGGACGTTTCGTCGTCACCTGCGAGACTGGCGGGAACTTGGAAGACAGAAGAACCGGATAGTGTTATCAATTGTAGAACAATGATGTACATAGTAAACCTTTTAGTAGTTGTCCAGTTGTCACGTGCCAGATGCATGTTTTCCTTAATGTATAACTTTTTAAATCGTGTGCGGTAATTTGAGGATATTAGAGGCTTTAGTTGGAGCGATGAGTTCTTACTAAATTAAGAAGGATGTAGTGTAGTGAAGAGACTTCACTACGTATTGTGTACGGCAACTGTACCGCTGGCGTGCACATGGAGCTCCGTCCTACTACTGCTTGGCTGCAGCTAAAGTGGGCGGCTGCTCGACTGGAGTAGGCAGTTGCGTCGGAACCTTCATGGTGTGCACTTGTCTACGAGCAGGCTAATAAAGCGGGTTGCCTGATGTTTGTAAGTGCCCCATGTAGTGCTTGCTCTATTCCTATGCCTATTTTACTGGGTAACGCCTAAGGTGTTTTGCCAGGGTGGTCAGTCAGCGGTAGAGCCACGGTTTCGTGTACGAAAGACGGCTATCGCGTGACCCGCCCTGAGTCTGTTCTGTGAATTATCATTCCCCTGTTTTAATATATACTCTTGACATGTCCGTGCCGTACTTTGACCTCGTATCTGGCCTTAGCTATTTAAGCCTGAGTAGCTATTCCCTGTCTGGCCGGCATCCTGACAGGTCGGTTTCCAGTAACTAAACGTTATCAGGCTCGTGGTCGTTACACATTAATGAAATAAGCTCAGGCTTTCATGGAGTTATTAAATTTCAAGACCTAAATCAGTTGTCACTAACAGAGCAATGTCATATGGAAATTTGCTTCTCAAATCCCAAATAAAAGATATAAAGCAAAAAGGTTCTTTATGTATGGTAGACTAAAATTCAGTAACACTGGAGTCAAAAGTTGATAATTCAAAAATGGTCAACTTGAAAATACCAAGAAAAATCATGTCGATCTTAAATTTCCCTGCTAAATCACTCCGCTGTGAGTACCAAACTCAACATTAAATTTAAAAGCCATGACAACAATAACAGCATTATTTTTTACAAGAGAAGTTGAGATGCAGGACTCAAATCAGTCTTGCAGAAAAATAATGTACAGGTGAGGGTTGCACTTGAATTTGAAATTGAGGGCCGACAGTGTTGGGGCCTTTGTAACGGCCTACAATTTCCTCCACAATTTTCACACAAAGAGTTCAGCGCCTGGTACCAGACTTGTCCACTAAACTACTCAGGATCTACCAATCCTTGTCACAACTCACAGGCTGCCATTGGACGGCATCACTGGGATAACCAGTGTGTCAAACACCATTCCCAGGCATATTGGGTCATTACTGACCACTCTACCTGACTGGCTCATTTCAGTCACTGTCTCTTACTCCAGGCACGCACAAGAAACATTTTCATAGCTTCAATGATACTCAAATTACACTCCTGATCCAGTCCCGCAAGACAGCTCATACCGCAATCATCTTCAGCACATCTGGCATACCACTCATTCTCTCCATACTGCTCAAGCACCACATTCATGAAACTTTCTCTCTCCTGCTCATACCTACTACATTCCAGCACAAAATGCTCAATTGTTTCCTCCACTCCACTAATACACTGCCGACATAATCTGTTATTATTTTCATTCCACCTCCATGTACGTCTGTTCACACTCAATGACTTACATCTCACAGCAAACAAGAGTTGACTTCCAAAACTACCATCAAAGAATATCTCTAACTTAGGTGCTTCTTTTTTCATATACCAGTCAAGTGTAGGTTTCCGCATCATGCCAAGCCTCCACTTATTCAATCCATACTCTTTTGTTTGCCTCTCAATCTCTTTCTTCTACCTCTTGCAGTCCCACTCAGGCCCTACACCTCCAGGATTTATTAAACTCCAGTCATCCACAGGTCTCCCAATTCTAACATGAATAATCTTTTGCATACTAAGTTTCCTTGCATGCCACCAACACACTTTCTGCCAACAGCTTACAGTCAGATTCCATTCTAAAATTCGCTTTACCCATCTGCTATTCTGCATTCTTTCAATTCTCACCTTATAATTCGGCACTGCTTTCATCATTCTTTCTGAAAATAGGCTCCACCCAAGGTCACCTCTAATGGCTTCTGTAGCTCTCCATTTCGGAGCACCCAATACTAACTGTCCCACCTTATTTTGTATTACATCCAGCTTTTCAAGATCACTTCCATTCCAGGCAAGAGCACTCATCCCATACATGACACTGGGTACAGCAACACACTTCCACATTCCTCTCACACATTCATACTTGTTTGCCCTGTATCTGGCCACACTACTTAACCGTCCACTCCACTGCATAGCTGTTGCCACTTTTTCACCCTTAGTTCTAGTGCATCCATCTTCACTTATCATACAACCTAGATATTTGTATTCTTTTGTTCTACCTATTCTGATTTCTCCAATATTCCACAGTCTGTCTCTATCAGTCTCATCACTGTTTATATTTATAACCTTACTTTTGTCGGCACCGAAGTTCATCTTGAAATCTGTACTATATCCATTCACAATGTCAAGCATCCTTTGCAGTTCATGTCCACATTCACTAACCACAACCACATCATCAGCATACAACAAACAGCTCAGTCTCTCATTACCAACTTTCAGTCCTAAGCCACTCCCCTTCTCAGTCGAACTGATAATTCTTCTGTGTACAACCCAAACAACAGGGGAGACAGAGTACAGCCCTGTCTCACTCCTCTAACACTCCTCACTTGCCCTGTTTCCAAATTTCCTAACCTGTATATTGCGCTTGTGTTCTCATACAGACTTTGTACAATTTTTACTAATTTTCTGCTAAACCCAACTTTTCTCAAAACTTCAAAGAGCCTAACCCGATCCACTCTGTCATACGCTTTTTCAATATCCAGGAATGCTAAATATACCTTCTTGTCATCCTTCCTCATTCGCTCAATTATTTCACTCACTACAAACAAATTATCCTCCCCACGTCTATCTTGCCTAAATCCATTCTGTTCTTCCCCTAGGACTCCTAATTCCTCAACTAAGTTTTTCTTTCTCTCATTCAAAATACTACAAACGATCTTACATACAGTGTCACCCAGTGCAATTGGTCTGTAATTTTTAAGTTCTTTCAAACTCTTATGTCCACCCTTATGCAACAGTACTACATTACATTTGTTTCAGTCATCCGGTTCTCTTTCACTCTTCCATATCTCATCATATAAACATTTCAACATACTGACTACACTCTCTCCTCCACATTTATAGAACTCATATGGGATCTTACCAGGGCTACATGCCTTTTCATTTTTGACTTTCTTCAAAAAACTTACAATCTCTTAACAAGTGATTTTGTCTTCCATTTGCAGTTCACGTTCATCAATAAGAAAATTTACGAGTTCATCATCTGTAACCTGCTCATTCATTCCACCAATTTCCTCCCAGTATTTTTCAACTGCATTCACCATTTGCATTCTATCTTGCACACTGCAACCATTGACTACAAATTCATCAACTTGAACTTTACTACCTCTATCATTACCTTTTATAAACTTATACCAATCTTTTATTCTATCCTGACCTTTCTTTCTTAGATTTTCAACTTGGTGTCTCTCCTCTTTAACTCTAGTTTCATTAATCATTCTCCTTACTTTCTTCTGCTGGTCCTTGTACTCATTCCATGCACTCTGCCATTTATCCTTACTAATTCTGTTTCTTTCATACATTTTTCTCATACTACGTTGTTTCTTATTTAGAGTTCTTCTCATTCGTTCTTCCTTTATCTCACTTGCAAACCACCTGGCATTCCCTGTCCCTTACCTACATTTAATTCTACCAATCTTTTGCTCTGCCACATCATACAAGGTTCTTGCAATCTCACCATTTAGGTCATTTACATTTCCACACCTGTCCCAGTTACACCTACTCAATTCATTCTTAAATTCTTCCCAGTTTGCCATTTTCATCTGCCAACTTTCTTTCACACTACTGACCTTCTGCATTGACTCCTTTCTATCCCAGTTATATTCAAGCACAAGCATTTTGTGGTCACTATCAATATCAAAATCATCTTCATCTACAAACATTTCATTGACACTCCCTTGCTCTACTATTCACAATCATATAGTCAATTGCAGTTTTCCATTCCGTGCTTTGCCATGTATGCAAGATATTTCCTATTGTGACATTCAGGTTTTCAAGTTCATTCTCATCACAAAAATCAATCAATTTTTGTCCCTTTGCATTCACCGGTTTACCAAGTATACCAACATGGCCATTCATGTCCCCCATCAAAATCAGAGAGCACCTGTAGTGTTCTACAATCCTTGTTATTTCATACTTTTTTACATTCTCTTCATGAGCTAAAACCCCATCAGTTGTCATATAACATACAATTGCAACAATACATTCTCTGGCATGCATTCTTTCACACTTAATTGCTAACAAATCTTCACTTTCAGGTTCATTTTCAACAGGAAGTTCCTCTAATTTCCAATTTAGAGCATTCTTTACAATCAGACCAACTCCACCACCTCTTTTTTGCCAATTTACACACCCTTTTCCTTTCATATGATACTTATTCTCCTTACATGTTAGACTGAATATCACGCATTTGGGTCTCTACTACACCGACACAATCCCATTTCCCATTCTCAAATTCTACTAGAAGGTCATCTAACTTTCCTGCATTCCATCCACGCACATTTATACTTCCAAACCTTACAACACAATTGGACAATTCAAGACATTCCTCACCTTTGCTCCGACAGATTTTCATTCATCCAGTTCCACCTTCCATTACAACATGAGTAGCAATGATCCACCGGATATATTTCATGGGTTAAGTCCGTTTATGACTAGCCAAGCAGGACAATGATTTTAAATTGGAGTTTCGTCCGCAAACCGAAACCTGAAAAGATCAAGTTTGATCTTTTACTTTCATATAAAAAAGTATTACAGAGCGTTACAATTCATTATAAACAAAGTGTCGGTCAATGTGAAGTTTAATGCAACCACGGAAATTAATAATTATATTCCAAACAATCACTAAAGGAACCCATTTAAGAACGTTTTACACGAATGACATTCTGCTCGCTGATGCTTTATTTTTGAATTATTGAACTTTGAAGTTGGCCTTCCCGCGCCAAAGGAAGCGAGCGTAATTCAATTATAAACGGAAGCTAACCCACTATTACAAACGTAAAGAGGTTGGGTCGTGAGTGAGAGGGACAGTTCTTCTAGTGAAAATTATAAATAAAGCTTCTAACCCACCCATTTGGGTGACGACCGCAACCTTGTTTACATCGGGTCAAAGATGGCGACCACCATGGGCGCCGCCATCTTGGACCCGATGTCAACAAGATTGCGGTCGTCACCCTAATGGGTGAGTTAGAAGCTTTATTTATAATTTTCACTAGAAGAACTGTGCATCTCCATCACGACCCAACCTTCTTACGTTTGTAATAGCTTCCGTTATTAATTAAATTCCGTTTCACGCGCTCGCTTCCTTTGGCGCAAAGGCCAACTTCAAAGTTCAATTATTCGAAAATAACGCATCAGCGAGCAGAATGTCATTCATGTAAAACGTTCTTAAATGGGTTCCTTTAGTGATTCCTAAGATCGGAATTCTTATTTTCCGTGGTTGCATTAAACTTCACATTGACCAAAGTGTCTTACAATAAGCGCGAAATTCTACAAGAAGGTTATTCCAGACATTGAAGTTCAGAGACCTTGATTAGCTTAAACTATGTACAATGAAACTCACCCTAAAACAGGGGTTCTGACTGGCTGAAACTATACAGACGAAACTAGATATTAATTGGAATATTATTTGGAATTTACCTAGTCTGAAATGAAAAAGATGCAATGAAATAAATTATGAAATCTTTCAATTATACGTTTGAAACAAATTTCAGACGTTAAAACAAGGTTATACAATAAACAATCTACTATTAGTATTAAGCGCATACGATGCCCTACCACGCCTAACTGACGAGGTACCAGTCTTTGTAACTTAGGGTGCGTTCACACTACGGGTGCGTTCACACTACGAGCGGAGCGGAGCGGCGCGGAGCGGAGCGGCAATAATGTTTGTACAGGTTTGAATGCAGAAACGCTTGGCTGTTCACACGACAAGCGGAGCGGAGCGGAGCGGAGCGGCACGCTCGGGAAATTCGTTGGGATTTTTTGACGCTCGCGTCGAGCGTTTCTCCTTGGCTCCGCCTTTGGGTCGTCATATCTTACAGGGGTAGAATTGTCGTTTGAGTTAAATAAAACTAGTATGTAACTAGTTATTTGTACAACTAATCATATTACAATTATAACTGATGGTGTAACATGTAATATTTTAGTGTAATTTCACTCATTTGGGTTCATTAATCATTTATTTCTATTTTCTTCTGCTTTCTCTGATAAGTTACTTTATTATTGCTTCAGTTTAAGGAATTTATCATGCTTTTCTCGTGATGTTGTTTCATCTTTCTTGTGATGCTGTGCATTTCATTTTATGATCTTGATTAAAGTTTATTTATGTACGATTTTTTAATAAAGTTTTCATTTTTTCCGTAAATGGGAGAAAAAGGAGGCCGTATGATGATGAGGAGGACTCAATGAGTGTCAAATACACAATAAGTTACAAAATTTTAAGAGCTTGGGTGATTTTTTCCAATACTAACGGAAAGCATATCAGTATTTCGAGAACTATTTGGTCAGGACAAGTCAATATTTGTCAGTATTTTTCACTTAGGTTTCTCTGGCACAACCCTGAATTTCTGAAGGGAATTACTTTACGTTCACTCACATTTAAGTCACCACAAGACTTTTTTTGATCGTACTGGTCTACGAAAACCTGTAGTAATATATGTGATACAGCCTATATGGAAAGACTTTAATTTTGCTTAAACTACTTTGCTTTACATGTATCCTCAATAAAAATTTATGTACTGCTAAACAGCAAATTTATCTAATCTCGTTGGAAATTTTTCTTTCTATAAGGGATTGTAGTACATCAAAATTTGCCGGCTTCATCCGTAAATACTCGTAGAATTGTGATTCATCTCTCCTCAGTGCTTCGAAGAGATAGTGGTATTCTCCATAGCGATCTCTCCTCATGTTGATGGGATGGATCCAGTGTTTCCGTTTTGCCGTCGAGCAACAGAAGCGCATTCACGGAACGCTCCATAGCGACTGATGCTTGTGCAGGTCGCTCTGCTCAGCTCACATGTGAACACACGCGCCGCGCCGCTCCGCTCCGTGCCGCGACACTCCGCGCCGCTCCGCTCGCTCCGCTCGTAGTGTGAACGCACCCTACGAGCGGAGCGAGCGGAGCGGCGCGGAGCGTCGCGGCACGGAGCGGAGCGGCGCGTGTGTTCACATGTGAGCTGAGCAGAGCGACATACACAAGCATCAGTCGCTATGGAGCGTTAGAAATTCAGAAATTCAGGGTTGTGCCAGAGAAACCTAAGTGAAAAATACTGACAAATATTGACTTGTCCTGACCAAATAGTTCTCGAAATGCTGATATGCTTTCCGTTAGTATTGGAAAAAATCACCCAAGCTCTTAAAATTTTGTAACTTATTGTGTATTTGACACTCATTGAGTCCTCCTCATCATCATCATACGGCCTCCTTTTTCTCCAATTTTACGGAAAAAATGAAAACTTTATTAAAAAATCGTACATAATTATACTTTAATCAAGATCATAAAATAAAATGCACAGCATCACAAGAAAGATGAAACAACATCACGAGAAAAGCATAATAAATTCCTTAAACTGAAGCAATAATAAAGTAACTTATCAGAGAAAGCAGAAGAAAATAGAAATAAGTGATTAATGAACCCAAATGAGTGAAATTACACTAAAATATTACATGTTACACCATCAGTTATAATTGTAATATGATTAGTTGTACAAATAACTAGTAATATACTAGTTTTATTTAACTCAAACGACAATTCTACCCCTGTAAGATATGACGATCCAAAGGCGGAGCCAAGGAGAAACGCTCGACGCGAGCGTCAAATAATCCCAACGAATTTCCCGAGCATGCCGCTCCGCTCCGCTCCGCGCCGCGCCGCTCCGCTCCGCTTGTCGTGTGAACAGCCAAGCGTTTCTGCATTCAAACCTGTACAAACATTATTGCCGCTCCGCTCGCTCCGCTCGTAGTGTGAACGCACCCTTACGCCTAAATGGCAAGTGTTGCCATATACTATAGTACGAGAGGTTTTTTTATAAGGCAAAAACAATGAAACTCGCTGAAGGAGCACCACATACACCTACAAAGAAAAAATTATGCATGGTTTGATAAATGTCCACTTGGTAAAAAATGCATATCTGTCAGCATCTGTTTCTGCTTTTGTAATAACAAGAGTTTTATCAAACAAAAACAGGTCTTTAGAATGGACTACAGTTAATATCTGAAGTATTACTTTGTATTTGCTATATAGAAAATTTGATTTGCAACTCAATTTCAACTTTTTTACTCTTCAATATCTCTACAAAGAAATGTCAACTGTTGCTGTATAATACATGAAAAATGAAAATACATGAAAAATCTTACGAAATTTATGAGGACTAGCAGCTTTCCAATGCTTACTTTAATAATTGACTTCAATTCATTTTTGAAGCTAACATAAATCTCTAACCTTATAGAGCACTCACAGATTTCCTCCTCTCTCAGAGAGATGGGAGAGATCCCTACCCTCTCTCTCTATTCCATCTAAAAACTTGGTACTAACTTTCTATTCCTGAAGTAATGCTTTGAGAAAACCTAATTAACTATTTAAACTTTATATATGAAATCTTCAGCCTTATAAGCCTATACTAGGTTTATACTTTCTTCTGTTTTTGACCCAATCATTAACGGTATTTGCTAATTCTTGTATATATTCGAGGAAAATGTGAGGGCCCGAGCTGCGAGTTAGATGAGCCTCCTTTTTGTTGAAGTAAAATGTTTTTGTTATGTTAAGGACTATTTTTTCGGTTCACTGCTGTCCCGTTTTGTTTTTCAGCGCCCAATTCTTTCTTTATTCTTAAACTTTGATCTTGTTTCATGAATTTCTCTCTCAACTTACTGTTTCTATGCTCTTTATGCACAGATTCCGCTTTCTCTTAACTTCATACTAAATGGTTTCTTCCTTTTTCCTCTCTTTGAATTGCATTTTTTGCAGACAGGGAGGCTTAAACTAACTAATAATGTATATATTCAGTTGTTTTCAATTTTATCAATAATATTGATATTATCTATTTTTCGTCCATTCCGTCATATAAGTGAAGAATGATTTGACTTTATGTCCAGTTTTTATAACTTATAGCCCGTCGTTATACCAATTAAATTATCCGCTTTTGCGTTCGCTGGTTTGTTTGAAGAATCGTCACAAAATGACCGCTGGACGCGGTTAGTTCCTATGCACTTGGAGACAGCGCTCCATAACTGCGGTGTCCGTGGCATTCGCCAGGGCGGCTCATGGGGATGGGGACTGGGGAGTAAAGAAACCTCGTTCCCTGCCCCCCAAGAAGCGTATGAGAGTTTGATTATCCATGCTCCCGGAGAGATTGATTCTATTTTCAAGTTGAAACTAATTTTAAGTTTGTGGGTGCAATAGTTCAGAAATTATTGTTGGCACAAAATGAGGTTTGACGAGAAAATCGGCCGAGGATTGAGGAGGTAGGGGTACCTTGTCCGCTGCCCTCCCCAGGAAACGAACGAGAGTTTTATTATACGTGCTCACGTGGAGCTTGATTCTATGTTTAAATTGAACCTAATTTAAAGTTTGTGGGTGCAACAATTTAGCAATGAATGTTGGCGCATAATAAGGTTATTGCATATCCTACCTAGGATATTATTGTTAATAGTAGTAGTAGTAAGGTAACCAATTTATGATAGCCTTTGCCCATACACATAGAAATCCTACACTAGACTTCACCACAGTATAGGTTAGACACCCCATAATAGACACAACACAGTAATAGCAATAGTGCTGACATCAATAGCAATACATAGATCAATAGCAATATTGATACATCAATAATATATAAGCAAACAGGCACTCACCTCTTGGATATCCCTAAGCTATGCATACGATCAAATTTCTTAATCATGTGGCCAGTGAGCGAAGAAAAAGAAAAGAAAGGAAAAACGTTTATTTCCAAGTTGCCACATGAGATACATGCCAACATATTGGCTTTTAAAATTTTTTAATATAAGACGTCCTAAAGCTAAATTTCCATACGAGGCGTACTAATTGACAAACCATCCGAGGTGTACAAATAGAAATGCCATACGAGGCAAAATAAGAGACACACTATACGAGGTGTACTAATAGACAAACCATCAGAGGTGTACAAATAGTTAGACCATACGAGGCATATTAATAGACAAAATATACGAGGCGTGCTAATAGACAAACCATACGCGGCGTGCTAATAGTCTGTCAAGAGGTAGTTGAATAAAAAATGAAAAATATCATCTCTTGGATATTTTAGATTCCAAGAGATGGCTAACAACTTATAAATAATTCGAATACTACTAAAAAATTCTTCGGAACTCCCAAGTTATTAGTTGAAATTATCAAATTAAGAAAAAGACAAAAAACGTTATACCGGAGCAGATTGAAACACCATCGTAAATGACAATCAAGTATTGAGAAAACGTAAGTCACGAAGTAATTTATAAAGAACATCGCGCAACATAGCACGCACATCTAGAAATGCGCAAAAAAACTTACACTCAAAAATGAGATGCATGGCTTGTTCAACATACAAATATAGAGATAATTTTTGCATAAGCGCTTTATTTCATTTGTCTGTTTATACTTTTTCATTTGTTCTGTTCACAGAAATGCCCTTCGGGGCCGTGATAGATCGATTTATGAATCATTAAGCAAGCGCAATCAATTTGTTTATTTCTGAAATTTGGTTCAGTGTTAACTGATCGCAGAGCTTTTGGTAAAATGTAATGTGTCTTGAGGTTTTGCTTTTTATGCAAAAAATTGAAATAGAAACATATATATGCACATGTGTGTCCGAACGTTTGCATCTGCACCCAGAAGCCGAGATAGATGGAAATTATAGATTAGGGTAGGATAGAATTAGTAGTAGGTAGTTAGAAAAACTTAAAGCTCATTTTACATTAGCGGTGTGGAGCGACGGTGTGGAGCGACGCTGAACTTTTTATAGTTCCTCCCACGAGAGGATTGAGCATCAGTTCACACCGAATTGCTTTTACATTGCCTCTTAATTCGACGCTAATTCCCCCGAGACAGTAATCTTTAGTATTACTCTTGCAATACTGTCAGAATAATTTGCAGAACATGGATGGAGCGACGGTGTGGAGCGCGAAGACACCGCCAGTGTAAAATGGCCTTAAGGGTAGGTACTTAGCCACATGGGTAATCTATATGTACACTTGCAGTCAACATTTACTGTTTAGCTGACTACGACCAATAGGGAACTGGCTGCGATTGTTGCCGTCACGAGCGTTGCCAACTTTTGGACTAGAACTTACATCACTCGCCGTTGCCAACTAGAACTTACATCACTCGCTATATTACAGAGGTTTATCAAGAAAATTGGCTGAAGATTTGAGGATGGGGGGGGGCGTTGATGGTAGGGTAAACCCCACTCTACCCCACGGGAGCATAAGGAATTTTTAATCTCTTCCGTGTGGCGCATTTCCGTGTGGCGCATTTCCGTGTGGCGCATTTCCGTGTGTGCCGTATTTTCGTGTGTGCCGAATTTTCGTTTGTGCCGCATTTCCGTGAGTGCCGCATTTCCGTATGGCGCATTTCCGTGTGTGCCACATTTCCGTGTGCGCCGCATTTCCGTGTGTGTCGCATTTCCGTGTGGCGCATTTCCGTGTGTGCCCCATTTCCGTGAGCCGTGTGAAAAGAAGTAAAATTTTAAGTCAACTTTTAACGCGTTTTATTTTACCCCAAGGCCTTAAATTTACCCTAAAGGGTTTCATTTAACCTCAAAACCATAAGTTTACCCTAACGTGTTGCATGCGAACCTACAGCTCTAATTTTACCCTAAGGGGCATTGGTTTACCCTGAAATTTAAGGTTTACCCTAACGCGCTTTGTTTATTCTAAGGCCGCGGCCAGACAAACAGCAGTGAAGCAGGGCTGCGCAGAGCAGTTTCGGCTCGCTGGTAGCTGCTAGCTTATGCTCGTAAGTTAGGTGGCCAAACAAACAGCAGTGGCTGGTCGTGAGTCCGCAGCAGTTGTAATCTTGGCGCTATGATGGGCCGTGTTTTGTGACGGGCAACCTCAAATTTTGCTTAATAAATAGTTGTAGAACAGGCAATATTTCATCGGGTTAAGTTTATTTATATCTATACATATTACCATGCTGTGCATTATCTTCTTAGCATTACAAGTGCATCCGTGCACTGTCGTATAGTACTTTTCATTTCGCTAAAATATTTCTACCCACAATGTTTGAAATGGCTTTGATACTGTTTTTTAACTGTTCCAGGAAATTCGACAATAAATTAATTGCATGATAATATGCTAGTTATGGTTGATGATGGAATAATCATGTAAATAATTCACTGACGCATGACTTGAAACCTTATAAATACTTGAATGTGGATTATTTTGCAGTACTGGACGTGTAGAGACATTACAGAACAAGGAACATATTCGTTCAGGCGTATGAATATAAACTTCTATGGATATAACAACCCGAATTTGAAATTTTTAAACCAATAAACAATATCTAAATATAAAAGGATCTTTTGTATTTGACGTGCGGCACTAAGTTTCAGCTTAATGACTATTTTCACGTAAAATTCGAACATCACTATCGTTTTTGGAGAAACTAACAGTTTTTTAGTTGCGTGCTTTCAAGGTTATTTTTACCGATATAATACTGATAAAACGCAAACTTAAAAAATTCTGTATCGGCTTTGCCCAGCACTTTGCGCTGGTACAGAATAAGTAAAAGATCCATCCTCTCCACATTTGACTCACAATTAACAATTTTATTTGTGTGCGCACAGATACGTGTTCATATATACATACACGCACCTATGCATATATATGTTTCTATTCCTATTTTTTGAGTAAAAACAAAGCCTCAAAACATATTACATTTTACCCAAGGTATACGGTGGTTGAATGATGAACAGAGGTAAGCTTGGTGGAGCGTTTATTGGGCAATTGGCACAGGAGGATGAGCGAACCGAAGAGCACCGCAAACTGAACGCGCATGGCCTTTATAGGGTGCGGTGTCAAGAATACACCAGCCAGATACAGACATACCGACATGTACGGCAACGCTCGTACATAGCACCCCCCCCCCCCCGTAATGCTGGAACGAGTAATAAACCCAAAAGTAAAATGTTTAAACTAAACTCAAGAATTCGCCAAATTAAAGAACCCCGTGGAACAAAGTACCATGCTATCAATTAGTGAACAATTTCCTTAACAATTAATAAGATCACTGTTAATCAATTAAAAATCTAAATTACAATTCTAAATGAAAGATAACGCTTATTAAATTATCGCATTCGTGTCGCTCTGAACCCGTTTTTTAATATTAAATTACGTTAACTGTATCGCAACTCATGCTATTAAAAAGGTAAAAAAACTGAACAAATGTTATCACACCCACCAAGCATTAAGTAGGCTCAAACAAAAGCAATAACAAGGGTAGCTTTAGCGAACAAATATACGCAACCCTGTTCGTAAAGTTGAAACAGAAACAAAACTCGACCCATTATTGGTAATAAACCTTACCCTAAAAAACGCACAGTTGAAAGAATGGTTAATGAAGAACCGTCTACCTTACCAAAAATGATTAAAAGAATACAAGAACCGCAGCCAAAAGAGTAATCATGCTAGAGATAAAAAATAAACTCAAACCGCAGAAAATATTTCTAAAAAAAAAATAAAAACATTCGCCATTACCATTGGAGCATTAACGATTTATTATTTATATCAAAACGCCATAAAAGGAACACGATAAAGTAAAACTTTTAGAAATACACAAAAATTTTAGAAATATTTTAGAAATACACAAAAAAATGAATTTACGCAACGCAACACGTCAAAAAATACAAAACACTTCACAAACGTTTTACACCCCTTATTTTTTTTTTAAGAAAACGAAACTGTTAATTTTTTAACATCTTGTTACCGCAAACCGAATCAGAGAGATTAGAGCAAACTTTCAACACGCATAGGATTATACGATAGGATTACAGGATAACATAGGGTTATACGGAATACAGGAAAGAACAAAAATGAGAACTCCTCAATCATTAATAGCAAAATAGCATAAGCAAAAACACAACAAAGCAAAGCAAAGCAACTGACTTACCGTGCAAAAAAAATAATCTCAGCACGACGACAGCCACGTTGAACGATGTTAAGGGTCAATAGTAAAGTAAAACGCCACATCTTATTTCGTCAACATAACCGAAGAAAAACCAATCAACTCATTTAAGAAAATAAATAACGCAACTATACATCAATTATAGGAATTACCTCAACTCAATTACACATCAAAACAATGCAAGTATTCGGAAAATATTGGAACATCGCACCAAAAAATAAAAAATGTGAGTCGAAACCAAACAAAACATTTTTAAAATAAAAATACTCAATTAAATTGCTAACGCAAAAATCAATAATTAATTTGCTAATTAATATTTTAAAAGTTTTAACGCGTCGATATTAAAAAAACAGCAACCTTAAGGTTAAAATTACATGTCACAATTAATAGAACACTGCGCGCATTCATTATCGCATTTTCATTTAACTGCGCCCCAACATTTCAACAGCGTGGTAATTTCCAACTACCTAAATTTTAACCACTTATAAATTTTCTCACTTCCATAAATTTCACGTCGCGCACTTGCAGAGTTACAGGGACGGCCCTGGCGTCCTGCATCTCGGGGACGTCCAGCCCGCCTAGTGCTAGGTACATTTACGACGATCCTAATCCTAATTTTAAATCCTAATCACTACTGATCCTGACGGCGTAGATCGTATAGGATTGTCCCCAATCCCATGATTTCTGCGGTTGCATCAGACGGCCGGTCCGTCTTAGCCATGGCTGTGCAGATGATGACAAGTCGTCATGTGTAGAAAATGCCGTCGACACCCATGTGCCGCCATCGATGAAACTATCCGCCTCGCCCATCGATGGTACTCTCCGATCCTTTGCCCCTGAAAGGAAAGATACAGAAAACGATTAGCATGACCGTCATAAAATAAATCAATAACTACTACATAAAAAATTTATATCAGAACTCGGTGGTCTGACTGTCATTAATCACCCACGATAAATCTCGAATAAAAAAACTCTGCTCGTATCGAAACCACTTCAGACGACTAGACACTTGTCTTATGAATTTAAATTAATTTATGCTGATCGCCGAACATTCCGGCTCGATAAAAATAGCACTGCGGTACACAGCCGCAGCGTCAAAACAACCCATCTCGCAAGGTGAACAGCAAGCTCAGCGATTGCATTTCGCAGTCGGCGCATCCGTTCATGATTAAAACTGTCAATTTAGCAACATTAGCTTCTTGAGCGAATTGAGAAAAAAACAAATGAAACGTCTGAGCGACAAGCTGAAACCAGACAGTACACATTCCATTTACCACTCAGGTTAACATCAAGTATTATGCCCAAACAAATTAGTACAACGCGGTACAAACAATTGTGAACATCACACAGAAAATATAATATGCGGCTTACTGAGAATATTATGGAACACAGCAAAAAACAGCAAAACTCCTTAACCTATGGTTATTAACCTTAACGCAATAGTTAAACAGAGTTAATAAGGTAAATCGTAACTCGTCGTATCGTTGAGCCATCAAACGTTAATGATATGAACGTAGAAGAAGGAAGTCAACTCACAGTTTAACCTTCCTCAAGGGTAATAAATGATTAAGATTGCTCTTAATAATTTTGGGGCCAATCTTGATCTCAGCCCAATTCCTCTTCACCTTTTGAACGATAGCAGGCCCCATCCAAGTAAGCTCGAGCTTATGTTTTTTTTCGTGATTTTTTAAAAGAACACGATCGCCACCTGTATGTCCTTATTACGTCGCTTGATGTTTCTGTACAAATTTCTCTCTGTAGTATTATTTATAATTAAATTTCGAATATTTTCCACCGTCCGGGCGGCCTCCCTTGCCCGAAAGTTCACCAAATCCAATTCTTCATCGTAGTTATAAGTTACAGAATCAAAACTCTCGGATTGGTAGTATGCACACGTATCACGATTAAACATTACGAAACTAGGGGTTTCGCCCAAAGTAGAATTCAATGCGTTGTTCAATGCATTCTCTACAACTTCTAGCAATTGATCCCATTCCGCATGAGGAAGTGTGTTCACATATAATTTTAACAAGTTTGTTACTTTTTTATTGTTACGCTCAACTATAGCGTTGGAATGAGGGCTGTACGCCAATACTTCCTTTTTTGCAATGGCGTGCATTTTAGCGAATTC
The DNA here is from genome assembly GCA_030386875.1 of Morinoia aosen. Lineage (NCBI taxonomy): Eukaryota > Metazoa > Arthropoda > Malacostraca > Amphipoda > Talitridae > Morinoia > Morinoia aosen. Next base: position 61,530,449 of record CM059558.1, on the reverse strand, counting down.
TTTGACCGCCAATGATTTAAATTCCAGGGCATTATCTGAAATGAGAGTTTTGGGAAAGCCTAACAGAGAGAAGCAATTACTTAAACACGAAATTATTGTCTCCGTACGACGATTAGATATTGCATACAACCTACAAAACCTAGAAAATAGATCGATTACTACCAATATGTGTTTATTTCCGTTATCTGTAATTTTGAGTGGTCCAAGGAGATCCATTGATACGACTTCAAATGGTTCTTTTGCGATCGGAGCGGTCAAAATTTTAATTGGGACAGAAGGTCTGGCTTTAATTAGTTTACAAACTTCACAATCTTTCACAAATTTTCGCACAATTGTTTTTTCCAAATTATTATAATACTTTAGCTTAAACTTAAACAAGGTGTGGGTATCGTCTGTATGGTACATGCTGTGGATCGCTAAAATAGCTTTACCCATCAAGGAATTAGGTACGACTGCTGTCAAAATAGTGCTAGGTCTATAGTCAATTTGTCTACGTCGATATAGAATGTCATTTAGAATCAAAAATTTCTGCAGGTCTGGAATATTTGAAATACTACCATTCAGCAAAACATTTTTTACTTCTATACAGAAAGGGTCTTCATTCTGTTCTTCAATAAATTACTTTATAGTCCAAGAAATTTCTTCTTCCTTCGGGACATAGTCTAGCAGTGCGGGTCGCGCGTCTGTGTCTGCTGCACCGTCAGCGTTCGCTCTAGGCGGGTCAACTACCTCATGTCTAGTCATGCCTTTGTGTCGTGATCGAGTCTCCACAATACAGACTTCTGATTCAAACGCGGATTCCAGAGCATCACAACGGTCTAGTTCTTTAAGATTTAGTTTCTCATTGTTTACAGGTAATCTGCTCAAGTAGTCAGCTACAACGTTTTCCTTTCCGGGTAAATATTTAACAACAGGTTCAAATGAATGAACGCTAATACACCAACGAGCCATATTGGTATCATCAGGAAGTTTTTTAGTAAAAAGTGGCGCTAAAGGTTTATGATCTGTATAAACCCGGACAGGGTCTCCAGTTATTAAAAATTTAAAATACTTAAGCGCTGAAAAAATTGCGAAGAACTCCTTTTTGGTAGTAGAATATCTTCGCTGGCTCGAATTAAGATTCTTACTGTAATAAGCCACAGGTCTTAGAATTTTATCGCTTGAATCATCCGTCTGCATTAGTACTGCTCCAATTCCTGAGTTAGATGCGTCAGTAAAAACATGGAAGTCCTTTGTATAGTCAGGATGTCTTAGAACGGCGTCAGAAATCAGGGACGCTTTCATGAAGTCAAAGCTCTTTTGGCACTCGTCTGTCCACGTGTAGTCAACATTTTTTCTTAAAAGATTGTACAAGGGATACGCTACCTCAGCAAAATTAGGTAAGAAATTACGGAAATAATTTGCCAATCCTAGGAATTGCTGTAATTCTTTCACATTAATTGGAGCTCGGCAGTCTTGCAATTTCTGCGAATATTTACATTTAATACCATCAGCGGCAATGATATGGCCCAAATATTCTATTTCTTTTTTGAAAAAGTGACATTTCTCAAGCTTTAACGACAATTTACCGGATCTCAACATCTGAAGTACAATTTCTATACCAGCCAAATGCTGACTTTTATTTTTTGAAAATACCAATATATCGTCCAAGAAAACGAACGCAAGTTTACCCAGAATGGGTGCAAGGGCAGAGTTCATGACTCTTTGAAACACTCCTGGTGACGTAGAGAGTCCAAAAGGGACGCGACAGAAATGAAATTTACGATAATTTACGCTGAAGGCAGTGAATTTTCTACTCTCTTGTTCTAATTTGACCTGATGGAAGGCCGAGCGAAGGTCTAAATTAGTAAACCACGCGTTAGCGCCCAAAAGTAGATAAAATATCGTCTATCCTGGGTATTGGATAAGAATGTTTTATCAACACCTTGTTAAGTGCACGGAAATCAATCACGGAGCGAAGATCCCCACTTTTCTTTTTAACTAAGATAACAGGAAAATTGAAGTCTGAACTGGACTCTTCGATTATTCCCTGCGCGAGCATGTCATCTGTTATCTTCATTACCTCTTCCTGATACTTGTGGGGAATGCGATAAGGAGCTAAATTTAGTACCGGAGCATCCGGTTTCAACTGAATTTGGTGCTTCATAATATTCGTAACACCTATAGTCTCTCCTTCTAGCGTAACTACATCCCGAAACTTATTCAACAAATTAACCAAAGGTAACTGTATGTCCTCTTCATTAAATGAGATGTCATCTTTCGTTAAATCACGTCGTACCTCCTGCTCCTATCCTTCTGTCACACCTACTCCTGCTACTACTTCTGCACCTACTTGAGCATTAACTCCTAACTCCTCGTCACAAGCGAGAATTTCCCCAATTGAAATTCTGAGCCTTTTACAGATCGTTTTCAGGCAGTTATAAGCCAAGAGTTTAGTCGTTTTCGAGCAGTAAATTAGCCTTTTTCGGAGCAAATGTCGAGTATTTTAAGCCCTTTTAAACGGCTATTTCTGGGCATCGAAACGGCTAATGCAACGGCTATTTTGGGCTTCACTACTACCTGAACGAGGCTATTCACGACCATTTTTGGCTTTTCCATTGCTTGAACGAGTCTCGTCCTGGCGTTTTTGGGCTTCCTTACTGCTTGATCAAGGCTAATACCGGCCCTTTTGGGCTTCCTTACGCCCGGCCTTAAAAACAAAAAGACATATGGAATCAAAAGTCCCAAATTGAAACATTATACCAATAAAATTTGAAATTTTTATTTATTAACGAAATAAATATGAAAATTACTAAGTATTGATTTACAACAGTGGCATAATGGAGCAGATCAGATCGCTCAAACATCAGATTTTCTATACGATATAAAGAGTTTGTAAGGCCGAGTCTTGTGGCTGCTTCGCCTAGTGAGTTCCGATTTGAGGCGAGTGAAGCAGCGGCCTTACTATTATACTTCTCCGGCTTTAGGTATCGGTGATACGCGGCGGAGAAGTGGGAACTTTTTCTTAAATTAATTTACATTTGGATATATTAAGATTACTGAACATAGAAGGACTAGAATCGAGGTTTGAGGGGTAACTAGGGTAAAGCACTACAAGTTGAATGCTCAGCGATGAAGTAGTGAGACAGAGAGAATAAAAAGAAAATTATCTAGTTTCTAGATACTTTTGGAGAAGTATCTAGTATCTAGATACATTTTGAAGTATCTATGACCAACCATGGATATCTACATGAGCATAATATTTTTTTAACCACTAAACCGAAATTTATAGTAATAATTAATTGATGAAACTAATCGAAACTAACTTTAGCCACCCTTACCTAATCTAACTTAACTAAGTTAGGTTAGTTGAAATTCATTTAGTTCTTTACATTTACTGAAGTAATACGACTTGTACAACATTTACGATTACGAGTCTTTTTACAATCTATTACGCGTCCAAATAGAGGTCGTCGAAAAGGCTTGAAAACGACTTTAAACGACCCGAATGAGCCCGCAAACAGCCATTGACTAGACCTATAAAAGGCCAGTTGAATGAAGAGCCCTTTTCAAGCCCTAATAGGCCAAGTATAGGTAGGAGTCGGTTTGAAGTCGTGTTTTTTGGCCCTTTTGGGCCGTTTTCGACCTTTTACGACTAATTTACTACCTGAAAAGGACGATAATTTTCAATTGGGTCACGTCCACCGCGAGCGTCAGCATCCAAACCAAGTCTTCTTTCAACCATGGCTTTCTTTCCGCCACCTGCCGAGACAACCTGAATCGTATCTGACCCCGCGATAGAATTTACCTCAACATTATGAGCGTCTCTGAGTGCTGTATCAACACTTGTTAAATACACCTCGCTCTCAATATCATCTACTGCAATTAATTCAATATTGCACAACATTTTATTCTCAGGCAAATACACAGCCTCTTCATTTGAATTTAAAATCATAACCGGCACCACGCCGTCCACATCAACTTGAACAATTGAGTCTGCGATAAGAGCACCACTACAAGGCATCTTTTCATTATTAAATACTCTCCGGGAGTTGCTCTATTGACAAATCCATACACTATTTGTAACGAGTTACCGGGCACCTCCACTTGAGGGCTATGAACTATCAACTGCCTCGGACACTGCGACGCCTCAGCCACAGCGGGGAATTTTTTCTTTTCTCTGCAGTTATTATTTTCGGACAGGTGACTGACCCTGTCTCTCTTTCTTGCAATAGCAACATCCGATATCAAACAGTCGCCGTTTACAATTTTTCTCATCACTAATTCTTTGCTTAGCACAGGCTCCATGTTTAAATCACAAAAGGGAATTGAGACACCGTCCCAAAGAAGTTTTTTGTTTTTAAAATTAATGACAGCATCCTTCAAAACATCACGGCCTAAAATCAGATCGTAATTAAATTTAGCCTCCTTTACGACAAGGGCATTAGTTTTCAGTACTTTTTTAGTGCCTGGAATGGTAATAGACAACTCTACTTCTCCGCTTACGTTACTTTTGCCATTAATGCCCTTCATCATTAAACGACTAGGCTTAACTTCTTCGTTCCAATTTTTAACCTGCCTGTAACTTATTAGGCATTTCTCTGACCCGCTGTCTAGCAAGGCACTCAAATACTGCTCATTACTTTGTAATATTATCGTTGGTTTATTGCTTCCCTTAAATGCGACCAAACCAGCGTCCTCTTTATTGCAATTACATTTCACTACACTAGCAGAGAAATAGGCCTCGACTGCTTTGCTATCTGCGAGTTCTTCGTCTTGCAATAATTTATACCTATTCTCGCAGTTGAATAAGGGATCAATGAAAGATTTGGTTGTCTCGGTGGTATCTGGACTTTCGGTCACGGCTGCAAGATTAACGAGGATGCTGCCAACCTCGGGCTCCTCAGTGAAATTCAACTCATCCTTCCTACTACCTCTACCTGTTCCTAATTTTCGCTTAAAAAATTGCCTGACTCGGCTTCCGACCAATGCACTTCACTCTTACCGCGCGTTGGGCCACCTCTATTTACATTGCCACCGCGTAAATAAGATTTATAATTGCGTACTTCTGTTCCTGTTGCTCGACAATTTTTTACCACATGGGTTCCACCACATGCAGAACACCCTCTCGGAAACTGATCTCTCTTGGGCCTGCACTCGAAATGCCCAACCATCGAACAACTATTACAAAATGGGAACCCACGTTTTTTTGTTGCTTCATACTTGGGAAAATGACCTGAAGCCTGACCAGAACCATTAGTACTACTGTTGTCTGTTCTCATCATGTTACACTCCAGAGATCCATTTGCTCGGTCACCTACGTAACTATTAAATTCTCTTGTCCTACTACGAGGATTCCCTAACCAAGGTCTTGGAGAGATCCTTCGCACTCCTGAACGGTAGTTCCTACGGTAATTTCCTACACGTCCGTAGAACACTTCATTTTCCGGAATTTGACCTGGCGCATCAATGCCTTCGTCAAACTCACTGGCTATATCACCTACATAGCTCTCACTTTCGTTTCTGACTGGAAATTGTGACACAAGAATCTTTTTGGACTCCGCTTGACCTCTGACAGTTGAAATTAACCTCGTCAGAAGTTCTTCAGCGGTGCTAAATTGGTGCTCAAAAATTTTTCTAGCGAACGACTCGTCTAATAACGGCCCAAGAACTGTTAGCGCCAGACTGTAAGACATGCTATCTCCTACAAACCGTCTAAGTTCTGGCTGACTCGTACAAGCCTGATAATACGGATGTCTCTGCCACCCCAGCGAGGCTGACGTCAAAATTTTTTCAGTGAGTTTACGTATCTTTGAAAACGCCGTTACCAACTGCGCGGCTAATGCGTTATTCCTAATCAATTGCAATTCATTCAAGTCACAGGCCAAGGCGTGGATGCTTTTTTCTCCACGACATACGTATATATCATCGAGGATTTTAACTACCTGATCAAACGTATAGTTTAAATCTGCGTTCACTAGTTTGGTCACTACTGCGTTAAAGTCTCCTACGTTTTTATTAGCGGAACGCACAAGGAATTCTTTTTTCCGTTCATCACTGGTCGCGTCTGGGAGTAAGGACATATAAGCTTTTAAATTTTCTATATGAGTTGCGAAGGACTTGTTTTCTAGGAACTCTCCATCATTCTGCCTCCTTCTCCCTCTAAACGTCGGCAACTCAGCATTAGTCATTATCGTTCCAACGTTAGGTACATTAATATTTGCTGCGATGTCACGCGCGAGTTGCGCCCTATCATTATTCCCACTAACACCTGCGCCTCCACTTGTCGTCGGGGTCGTCATTGTGGTAGATTGTGTCACACTAGTAACCCTTGGCTTACTGATCCGACCACTTTTTTACTGTGGGTTCTGTGCGAATGAATTCCGGGTCGCTATCCGAGGAATATGACATTAAACCCACCACAGCACTATTTTCAAGGAATTTTCCTATTCACAATCAAGGATATGCAAAAAAAATAATGTCGCATTCCGCAAAAAAAAATAATACACCTCGTATTTCAATCAATATACACAAAAATTAAATAATAGCACACACAATAATAACGCAATAATAGCAATAATAGCCTCCAAAAATTAAAACTACAAGAACATAACCTCCAGAGAAATTCTTGACTCTCTAGGCGAGCTCGGTAACTCTAGGTAACACTCCAGTACTTTTATGCAGAACTTTTACGTTAACCCACAAAAACTAGACTTCCCCTTGAACTGAAAAGTTAAATTTGAAATGCATAAATTTTGAATACTCAATACACAGAATTTTCCGTAGTCTACAGCATACGTGGCAACACTCCAGACTCCGAGAACAGAGCTCCAAGGAAGAAAAATGAGAACAACTAAAGTTACTTTACGTCTCACCACTTGATAAACAAAATCAATACGCCCCAATCCTTCAATTAACCCTGTTAATGACAATCCGCCAAATTCTACACTTACTTTGGATATTTAAAGAAATTTGACGTTTATACAGCTAATCCACAGGGCAGCTAAATCCACAGGTACTCCCGACGCGGTCTGTCTCTCACTATGCTTATTTGCAGACTGACTGCGCTGACAGGGACAGAGGCTCAGAGCCTTGCTCGCCTACCCGCATTGCGGTAATAAAAAAAAATATAACTCGGCAGCAACGCTCTCGTTGCACCCGCACTGCAGTATAAAAAAAATACCAGAAGAAAACTTAACTGCAAACAGAATGTCGACTGCAGGTACGTTGCTTGCTGTTGCTGCTGGGGTTATGATGCCGCTGTTGCTTGTTGTTGAAATGCAGGGTATCGGGGCAGCGTAATACGTTGCTGACGGTACACGGTGATAATGGTTTCAAATTTGGTACCACGTTGATTCTTTGATGATTTTTAGTTGGTACCTTGTTTCACTCAATTTTTGTTTTACTGCAACAGTTTTTTGGCACCATTTATAACACCATTAGCACGTAGTAATGTCTCAAACAAGTTAAAATAAGTTCTTGTTCACTCAATTGTTTGTAGCACTTGATGATTTACAAGATCGTTCCTTTATTGAGTGTTCGTCGCGGGAAATCCTGCGACTTTTATTTCAAATACAAATTCAATATCCTCTCCCGACTCGTACACTAGGATTTTGGTGCGAAACGGTGAATCAAGGTTTAGGAAGACCGTGAATTGGGAGTAAACCTCTTGCAACACTTCCTTAGGGACTTTAAACCCGAGAACAAATGTAGATTCTCGCGGTTGCCACAATTCTGTATTACTTCCGTTACACATTTGAGATTTTATAATGTTCTAAAGAGTCAGCTACTAGACACTTCCTCTCTTCTCAATTGATAATATACGTTTACGTGAGTTCCGGTCACCACAAACTGTCGCCACCAATATACGGTGGTTGAATGATAAACAGAGGTAAGCTTGGTGGAGCGTTTATTGGGCAATTGGCACAGGAGGATGAGCGAACCGAAGAGCACCGCAAACTAAACGCGCATGGCCTTTATAGAGTGCGGTGTCAAGAATACACCAGCCAGATACAGACATACCGACATGTACGGCAACGCTCGTACATGTACGGCAACGCTCTGCGACCAGTTAACACTGAATCATATTTCAGAAATAAATATATTTATTGCAATTGCTTAATGATTCAAAAATATATCCGTCACTGCCCCAGAGGGCGTGTCTGTGAATAAAAACAATGGAAAATATAAAAAAGACAAATGAAAAAAGTGCTCGTGTAAAAGTATCATCTCTGTGCGTATGCTTATATCTATGCAACAAATAATTCAGGAATTCCGAAGAATTCTCTAGTAGTATTTTGAATTATTTATAAGTTGTCAGCCGTCTCTTGGGATATAAAATCTCCAAGAAATGATATTTTTTATTTAACTAGCCATTGACAGGGTTAATCTATTTGCACGCCACGTTTGGTTTGTCTATAAGTACTCGTCGTTTGGTTTATCTATTTGTACACCTCGGATAGTTTGTCTATTAGTACGCCTCGTATAATTTGTCTATTAGTAAACCTCGAATGGTTTGTTTATTCGTAGACCACGTATAGTTTGCCTATTAGTACTCCTCATACGGTCCGTTTGTCTAAGGACGTCTTATATTGAGAAATTTTTTAAAAGCCAAGATGTTGCCATGCATCTCATATGCCAACCTTTTTTGAAATAAACGGTTTTCTTTTCTTTCTTTCTCACAGATGACCTAACCTGTGTTTCCTCAGTGTTACTTAGGAGAAAATTGATTAATGTTTATAACTAAAGAACAAATAGTTCATACGTAAAAGATATATGTTTCAAGTCAAGTTTAGTGCCATGTGCCAAAAATAGACCTGATATGAAATATTCGGCATTGATACGCTCAAAAGTTTAGGTATTGACAAAGAAAATGCTTCATATAGTATAGTTTTTCGATTTATGAGGGAGAAAATACCTATACACGTATAAATAATTGTACAATCCCACCTACCACTAACTTCCATAGCGTCTGCTATAAATGACCATTGTTCATTAACATAGTTATGATCGAAATATAAAGAGATGCACCCCCGATTGCAGGAATAGCTTGTACCGAGGCGATCAGAAGTTCGACATCCTTCCCGGACGAACTCTACGGTGCAACTGACTGCTCGATCCCGAGCAGTGTTTTATCACCCGAGATAAAACGCCGCTAGCGCTTGCTTCGGACAGCGCTGCCCTGCACTGCTCTATGCTACTTGTCTGGCCACCCTAATAGGAATACCACTAACATAAAACACCGCGCCGGCTCTGCTCTGCTCTGCCCCGCTCCACTGCTGTTTGTCTGGCCGCGGCCTAAGGCCTAATTTTACCATAGAGCATTTTTTTTTCCCAAAAACGCCCCAATTTTACCCTAACTCGCTTCTTATTGCCCTCACGTATGCAAGAGACGTCAGTTAAACAAATTGTTTTCGTGGAATAGATTATTAAAAACAATGAATTGTTTTACCCTATTTACTGCAGGTTTGTTGTTGCCGCTTAGGGCAGATAAAAGGTGAATTAGAAATAGTTTCAAAGCCAGTAAGATATTCTTCAGTCAAACATATTTATTAAGTATTGAAATATTTATGTATTACTTTAATACGATAATTAGGTCAATTATTATTAATCAATTGATAATCATATTTAATTAAGGAAAGTGTTCCCAAGAAAAGTGTCCGGAATTTTAAAAAATCCTCAATTAGTTGAAGCTTCGCAAAAAAAGGTGATTCAAAGAGAGCAAAGAGATAAGTACCACCTACTACGGAGTCAAGGGACCGGGGAATCTATGCACGCGGTCCCCACACAAGTTAGGAAGCAAGTTCATGAAATAAGACAAAAGTTAGTCAAGGGGACCGGGGAATCTATGCACGCGGTCCCCACACAAGTTAGGAAGCAAGATCATGAAACACAACAAAAGTTAGTCAAGAGACCGAGGAATCTATGCACGCGGTCCCCACACAAGTTAGGAAGCAAGATCATGAAACACAACAAAGGTTAGTCAAGAGACCGAGGAATCTATGCACGCGGTCCCCACACAAGCTAGGAAGCAAGTTCATGAAACAAGACAAAAGTTAGTCAAGGGACCAGGGAATCTATGCACGCAGTCCCCACACAAGTTAGGAAGCAAGATCATGAAACAGAACAAAAGTTAGTCAAGAGACCGAGGAATCTATGCACGCGGTCCCCACACAAGTTGAAAAGCAAGTTCATGAAACAAGACAAAAGTTAGTCAAGGGACCAGGGAATCTATGCACGCGGTCCCCACACAAGTTAGGAAGCAAGTTCGTGAAACAAGACAAAAGTTGAAGAAGAAAGCAATAGGTGCAGAAAAACAGCAAAGCAGTCAACCGAAAAAAAATGGTCCGTACCAAACCAAAAATCTGTTCCATTTTAATAATTCTAAGCTTGGGACCTCACATATATTCTCTGGTCTATATTAGGGAAATGTATATGTAAATAAGGGAAGAAATGTGTGGGTATAGCATAACAAATAAACGTACTCTAGGACACATTCATATTAAAATGGTATTATTATGGTCAAAATTATTTTCCCGAATTGAAAAACCGTAACAACGGAAATTAAAACGCAAATTCAACAACTAATTAAAATCAAAACACAAAAAACACAAGCAATTAAAATCAAAACACAGGTTACACAATTAATTAAAATTAGAACACAAATTCAACAACTAATTAAAATCAAAACACAAATTGCACAACTCATTAAAATCAAAACACAAATTACACAACTTTTAACCTAACAGTTTAACTTTTTCTACAGAGTCGCGGGGTCCACTAACTAGTCACTAGTCCCCTCCACACGAGCACCAGACACACAGCAACAAACGGTCCTTTGTTATATATCTATATACTTTCCACGCACCATATACAACTACCACATTCATAGATAATAGTGTTTAACTCTATACATCATGGCGGTAAGTTGAGGATAGTTTAGTTTTTTAATTTTTTTGAGGTTTGATTATCTAATTTTAAGTTAGTTTTAGTTTTCTTAGTTAAAAAAGTTTTAGTTGAAGGTACAAGGTGGAAACCACACCAATCGGTAGAAGTCCAGGAGATGACCATAATCGATTTTCGAGTTTTCGGTGCCTAAACATAGTTAATTAGATCGAAATAAACAAGTTTTCGTAAATGCACTTTCCGTCTAAAATGAGTATTTTACGAGTTATAGCGGTAAATTAGTTACCGCAACTCTCGTGTTTGAAAGGGGAAGTAATTCATCGAGCGCCTCGTATGGCCACACAGCAATGGACTCTCCCTTCCGACGCGCTCGAATCATCGACCGGATTCCCGCCATCTAAGACGAAAGTTAACATACCGCTATAACACGTTATTTTTGGGTGATAATTTCTATTGTGTTATTAACTGAAAGATCCTATAACAGGGTTCAAGCCCGCAGGCTCCACGTGGCCGGAAAATAATAAATTACAGAGTACTTGAACGTAACTTAACCGTTCAATCGCCCAACAAATAAAACCTACCGCTCTCTCGTAAAATACTTATTTGCCATAAAAAGTGTATAGAAAAAAAGTAGTTTATTTTGATGTTATTACCATGATTCAAGCAACAAAAATTCATAAATCGAATAAAAGTTGTTTATTCGATCGCATTCATTCAAGACGAAAATTACCATACGGCTATAACTCGTAAATTATTAATTTCAGACAGAAAGTTCGTAGAACAAAAGTTGTTTATTTACATCTAATTCGCTATGTTGAGACACCGAAAGGAGGGAAATTGATTATGGTCATCTCCTGGACATTTACCAACTAATCTTAATCGACTTCTTGTTTTGAATAATGAATATTTTATTTAAGGTTTATATTTACTATTTGAGGTTTATATGTATTATTTAAGGTTTATATGTATTAGTGACGATTTAGATGTATTATTTAAGGTTTATATGGATTATTTCACCGTTTTTTATCAATTAAGCAGTCAGCACTTGTGTGCTAATGTGTCCCGGCACAACCCTTTTGAAATGAAAGAAATTTGTTAAAAAAGTGTAGAAAACTGCTTGTACTAAACTCTGCCCTAATTTAGGTAAAAGTTGAAAACAATTGACAAGTGATGAAAAAATTAAAGTTTTGATTGAAGGCAAATTGCTTAAATTACTTATAAACTGCTGAATTAAGGATTGCTGAAAGTATTTAAAAATGTATGAATTAATGATTGATTGCTGAAGTTATTTTAAAATTAGTGAGTTATTGATGGATGAAATAATTAAAAAATGATGACCCCTCAGGGGGATACAACTATTGTATCTATGGGAATTAGCGCGGTAAATCTGAAGGAGATGACAGTTGTCGATTTTGTAAATTTCGATGCCTTAGCATAGTCAATTAGATCGAAATAAACAAGTTTTCTTCTATGCACTTTTTGTCTCAAATGAGTATTTTATTAGTTATAGCAGTAAATGACTTACCGCAACTCCAGTCTTTGAAGCGGAAAGAAATTCTTTGATCGAGTTGTATGGCAATACTGCAATGGCGTCTCGCTTCCAGCGCTCTGTCTTGAAAGACGAAACCAAACCTACCGCTATACCTCGTTAAATACTCATTTGACGAAAAAAGTGTATAGAATAAAAGTTGTTTATTTCGATGTTAATACCATGTGTCAAGCAACAAAAATTCGAATATCGATGAGTAGCTGTTTATTCGAGCGCATTCGTCATCAATGACGAAACTAAACTTACCGCTATAAATCGTAAAATACTCATTTGAGACGAAAAAAGAATAGAAGAAAACTTGTTTATTTTGATTCAATTAATTAGGTTCAGGCACCAAAAAGTGGAAAATCGACAACTGTCATCTCCTTCAGATTTACCATTAGCGCTCCCAGGGGAACCATGTGAGGGCCCGAGCTAAAGGTTAGGTAGGCTTCCTTTTGTTGTAATAGAATAGGTTTCGTTTTGTTACGGACCATCTTTTTTGGTTCACTCCTGTCCTGTTTTTCAGCACCTACTACTTTCTTCTTCAACGTTTTTCTTGTTTCATGAACTTCTTTCCTAGCTTACTGTTTCTGTGCACATTGTGCATCGATTCCGCGTTCCCTCAACTCCATACTAAATGGTGCCTTCCTCTCTCCTCTCTTGGAACATCTTTGTCGTGGTTAAGGGAGGCTAAAACTTTCTTATATAATAATAATAATAATGAAAAAATGATGAGTTGATGAGTAGAACACGCAGGACTCACCTAAGCCCCGCTGTGAGCTCCACTTCTTGGTAAACTTACCACTTTGTACCAAAATTACATAACTTCTACCTAAATTATGTACCTTCTACCTAAATTATGTACCTTCTACCTAAATTATGTACCTTCTACCTAAATTATGTACCTTCTACCTAAATTATGTAACTTCAACCCAAATTATGTAACTTCCACCCAAATTATGTAACTTCCACCCAAATTATGTAACTTCCACCCAAATTATGTAACTTCCACCCAAATTATGTAACTTCCACCCAAATTATGTAACTTCCACCCAAATTATGTAACTTCCACCCAAATTATGTAACTTCCACCCAAATTATGTAACTTCCACCCAAATTATGTAACTTCCACCCAAATTATGTAACTTCCACCCAAATTATGTAACTTCCACCCAAATTATGTAACTTCCACCCAAATATGTAACTTCCACCCAAATATGTAACTTCCACCCAAATTATGTAACTTTCACCTAAATTATGTAACTTCCACCTAAATTATGTAACTTCCACCTAAATTATGTAACTTCCACCTAAATTATGTAACTTCCACCTAAATTATGTAACTTCTACCTAAATTATATAACTTCTACCATAAAATCCTGCATAAATGGTATATTTATGTAAAAAAGAACCTTTATGTTATACCCGTTATTATTTCAGTATTTGATGGCTGGTAAATAAAACCATTATTCTGTCGTCCCAGTGAAGATACAATTATTTTTTTACATAGTTTAGCCAGTTTTATATTTTAAGGTTATAAGATGCTTACCCTAGTTTTCTTTCCAAATTAATGAACAGCCATCTTTTGTATCTTGTCTTCATTACGCTGACGAAATGCATTGCGTTTATGTAAATTTAAAAGGAAGTTTTATGCCAACCAAGCCTGATGCACATCACCTTGTACATTGGTATATCAAATGCCCTAACCTACTTTTTCAAAGCCAAAGTGATATAGTGCGGGGGCACATTTTGTGTATCGATTCCATATCCCTTTAACACTATACTAAGTGGTGCCTTCTTCTTTCCTCTCTTTAGAACACCTTTGTTGTGCCTGTAGAGACTTGAACTAATTTAACTTTTGTGTGACGCTTTCTTTGTCAGCTATCACAACGGACTTAAAATTGAAAGCTTTTAAATGAGAAGTAATCTGATGTGGTTCCATTGTGGATGTCATCGTCCAACATTCCCTACATTTGTTTTACTCAAAATTTGTTTTGTCTAAAATACCTTCCCCGCGTATTGGGCCACACGTGCGCCATCTTGTGAAATGCTCATTCACGTACCGGTATAAATGGATGTTTTATCTGTTTCCAGACCTTTTAAAAAAATATCTGCAATCATGCGAGCTGAAATGTTATCGTGCAGTTGTACGTATTTCTTAAAAAGGATAAAATGGATTCGAGCAGTAAAAGCAGATTTCCCTATTCTGCTACTTACAACCTAACCAAACCAACCTAACAGCGATCGCGGAAACGGTTGATGTTAGGTTAGGTTTGGTTAGGTTAGGTTTGGATAAGTAGGAAACAATCGAATTGAAAACCCTCTTTACTGCTTAAATACAAGTATAACTTTTTGAAAGAGTTTGAAAATTTTTTATGCAGTATTATATGTTACCTTGTACAGTAAAATTTATTTCGTTAACACTTTGACCGCAACGTGCGCTACCGGTGGTACACGGAGGGGATTTTCACAATGCTGCTGACCGACCAGTAGTCACGAACTCAACTTTCACGAGTACTCAATCAAACCTAAATGAAGGCACGGTCCAGTTCATGTTTGCTATTTTCAAGATTGATTACTACAATTGACTTTAAATTAGAGTTGAGCATTGAAATTCAGTTTAACTAATTGTCTTTCAAAGTGGTATAGGTAGTAAAAGAGTTGAAACGCAATTCGTTTACACCTGTACGCAAATGAGCAGCCAGCCTAGTGCACCAATATGCACCAATACATAGTCAATGGATTAAACTGAAATGTATTCCACAAAGGGTACACATATGTACCAATACGTACCTAATGAACGAGTTCAACTTGACACGTTGACTTGTGCAGTTGCTTACGGTCAGTTTGCTTAGGCTTGAAGAAGTCGTTTTGAAAAACCGGTTTTTCTGCTATAATTAATTTTTAACCTTTTCAAAAAGATTAAAGAATACACTTGAACCATAATGTGTTACCTTTTACTCTAAAATTTATTTCGGAAAAGGTAGCGAAATATTTGATTGAAGTGTTCTTTGTATATTCTGCTACGTAAATGAAAAATTCACCTAGTGGTACACATATGTACCACTTCGGAGTCAGTGTTAAATCTGTTCCACAGAGCGGTGGACACAAGAACACCAAGTCTGAGAACTTCCAGAGAGCCGTCTGGCGGTTACTCATTCCTACGAACCTGAGTACGAACATTTTGCATCGGGCCCAACTTCAAGTACTCATTCGTTTTTACGTACGTGATGACATGAAGAAGATGACTATTGAGGAGAGTGCACTAGTGAACAGAAAGGACTATTGGATCTTCCTACAGAAGCAGAGGGCGTAACTCCGGTCGGTATGGGTCGTAAAATATGCCAGATACAGAATCAGCAACGACGATCTTCACGCACTCCATCATTGTTTGGCCAATATCCAGGCGTTTCTGGTGGATATCAACAATTGCCCTGCAATTCGTCTAATCAAAGAAAGGGTAAATAAAGATAAACCCATGTTCAATGTGGCGGAAACGTTGTTCAAAGACTGTCAGAAGAAATTTGACACGTTCCATAAAGTGTTGGTCGAACGGGGCGTCAACCCACAGGTGAGGGATGTGTTGGAGTGTAGGATGTCATGTGCAGGTGAAGGATATGTTAACTATGTGCAGGGTAATAAGTTCGTACGTACATGTTGATACTGAACAGGAGTTTTAAGTTTTTAAAAAATACTTTTCAAAAATATTTTTAATTTTAATTTTTCAATGTTTTTTAATTCCAACGTAATTTTTCAATGTTTTTTTCGTTTTTTTTTCTAAAAAATTCAATTTTAATTTTTCAATAATTTTTATACTTTCAATATATCAATAATATTTTCATTTTTAATTTCTCGATTTCTTTCTAAATTTTAATACTTCAAAAAAATATAATTCTAATTTAAAAAAAAATTTTGAATAGTTTTCAATTTGTTTCAAAACATTTTAAATTATTTTCATAAATATTTTCAAAAATTTATTTAAAATATTTTCGAGCAATTTTGAAATATTTAAAAAAATTGAAGAATTTTTATTTTTTAATATTTTCAAAAAATGGTGTAAATTTATTTTTCAAATATATTTAATTTTTCTTTTAAATTAAAAATTTCAAAAATATATTTTGCCAAAAAATTCAAACATTTTTTACAAAATAATTTCAAATATTTTCCAAAAAACATTTGAATCCCCACCCCCCCCCCCCCCCCCAGTTCTCACACCACCTCAGGGCCCCCAGCGGACTCGCCTACAACTTCAACGCAGCCATGGGGTGCATCGCGCTGCCTGCGGACCCAAGCACGACCTTCGCTGCGCGTTGTAGGGAGTGGGTTCGAGTCCTGGAGGATATCAGGGAGAACTTCAGAAGGATAACTCCATATGAGGTCCTTCTGATCCCTGCCATCTCCTACAGGAACTTCGTGAGGGCGCTCAGGGAGTATCTTTGCTCAGAGCACTTTGTCGTTCCAGACTTAAGTGAGGCAGAGCCGAGCCAAATAGACCAGGTTGAGGTCGAAATAAAAGATCTATTTCTGAGTTCCAGCGACATCCGGTCGCTGGTGCGGGACATCAGGCTCAGTGACGCCAACGTCAACCTCAGCGCTAAAGCTGAAGTTTATCCAGAAAAGTTCTGTGTACTTGATTTTATATGTGCGTACTTTGCGGAGCGTAGGGACATTTTGCGGGATCGTATTTACAAAAGATCGCGTACACGAAATGATGAAGGTTTAGTTTGATTATACGTAGTTCATGTACGTTTTTATTGAGGCTTGAATGTCTGTGCTCGAACTAAATACAGGATCAAACGTTCATGAAGTTTAGGAGCGTGACAGTTTTCAACCTAATTTTTAAACTCAATACCGTTTTTATTTGCGTAGATCGATTTATTCAATCAGTTTGATATCTTGTTAAAATCAAAGATCGACCGCCGTATAAGAATATATGAATCATTCAAGTTGTACAGAAATTTATACATTTTGAGCTTAACTTATAGACCTGTTAATCATCGTAGCATTTTTACCACACGACACCCGAAAGAATTAAAACAAATTAAAACTCGGCAGTGGTGTTCTTATTTGCCTTCTTATTTATTCTTTGTTTATTTCTGTTTCTTGTGATTTATTCTCTCAAGGGTACGGGAACTGGCGCTCCAAAGGGAAATATGTGAGGTCCTGAGCTGAGAGTTAGATAGGCCTTCCTTTAGTTGGAATAGAACAGGTTTTTGTTATGCAAGTCTATTTTGGGATGGGATATCCTCTGCTGCACAGCATTTGTCGTGGCACTTTCTGGTCACAAGTCTTATGTTTTTAATAATCAAAGCTAGACGAAACTTTTCAATGAACTCATCATTATAGAAATTAATTGCTAGACAGGCTGCCACCACCTCAGGTGGGGGAATACAAATCGTGACTACATCTCGTTGGTATGAAGCATTGTCGTATGTTCAACGAGTTACATTTGGTATCGCAACCTTCTAACATCATCGATATTTCTCTGCATCACAAATGGGAAATCTCCTCAGGGCGATACAACTATTGTATCTATGGGAATTAGCCCTTCCAGGGGGAAAATATGTGAGGGCCCGAGCTGAGAGTCAGGTAGGCCTTCTTTTTGTTGGAATAAAATTTTTTATTGCATTGTTGAGGACCTTTTTTTGGTTCACTGCTGTCCTTTTTTTCAGCACCCACTACTTTCTTCTTCAACTTTGATCTTGTTTCTTGAACTTCATTCTCAACTTACTGTTTCAATGCCATTTCTGCATAGATTCCGCGTTCCCTAATCTCCATAGTAAATGGTGCCTTCCTCCTTCCTCTCTTCGATACGTACTTTTTTGAAGCGGTTAGGGAGGCTTATACTAACATCTAATCTAATTTACCTTAATGTGGAATTTATTAGACTTGACCCACACCAATAAGTTATAAGATGGTCACAAAATCATTTCGGTGCGACGACCGATACAGTATATCGTGTAATGCCTCTGAACGCACCCATGCACCTAGCCAACGCACACAGCAATATGACGTACGAGCGCTGAAAGCAAGGCGTCAATAAACCTACGCCACGGTAAAGGAAACAAGGTAGGGTCATTTCTATGGCAGAAAATACACCTCCTCTTGTTCGGCTAGCGAATAGAACGGCTTCATTTCAAACAAACTTTATGACGTCACCAAAACGCCATGTCGTTAGGCCAATAGTGGCGCCAAATTTGAGGGTAGCAGTGCTACCAGATGAAAAATAGCGCTGCTATTGGTTCGTTGCCGTCAGCAAAACTGCGCCGTCAACAAGAAAAATACCGGTTTGAACCTACCTTGTTTCCTCTACCGTGACCTACACATAGTGGCTAGCATGGAGGTTGCCAAGGGAAATGGGGACGCGTTGTAACGCTATTCTTGCTCGTGGGCTTCAGTAAGATGGTTCCAAGGGGCTTTGTGACTGTATTTACGTTATTAGGTCACTGATGAACGTCATAGAGTCAAGGCCAAGCCTGGCCCCGTGGGGCCGAAAAGGAAGAATGAAAAAGGAAAAACCGTTTTTTTCCAAAAAGTTGACCTTTGAGGTCCGTGCCAACAAATTGCTTTTAAAAATTTCTCAACCTTAGACGTCTTTTGACAAAAACGTAATAAAGAAACTATACGTGGTTTATTAAGAGACAAACATACGAGGTGTGCTAATAAGGGAATGTCTGAGAGAATGCAGGAGTTGGTTTTGGCTCGTAAAAAAGTAAATATAATGAAAAAGTATATGTGCTGTTACAAGTTCAAGTATGAGCTATGTAAGTCCTAAATATAAGTTTTATAAATATGAAGTAGAAGTTTTATAAGTACATAAAACAGTATAACAGCTGCTCAAGTTTAGGTATAAGTTGGAAATCGTTGAAGAATGATTTTATAATTGATGAAAAGTTGATGGATTTCTGATTGTTGAAATTTCATGCAACTCTTTAAAATTTGATGAATTATTGATTGATTGATAACAAATTCATCGTACTGTTAAAAAATAATGAATACAAGCTAATGAACCGACGAAAATTTTATACCGGTTCGTGAATGAGCAATTCACATGATGGGACACATGTGACCCAACCCCAACACGTGGGCAACAAATTTCAAACAACTAAAATAAAAGGTGTAGCATTCATTACGTTCGAGTCAAGAGCCAGGACGAAGGATCTCAAAAGAGAGGACAGAGGAGGGGCAATTTAGTTTGTACCGTAGAAAACAGGAATCTATGCACATGGTGTGGGGCCCCCACATAATCAGTAAGTTTATGAAACGAGATAAATGTTAGTTAAGGGACTGGGGAATCTATGCATGAGGTCCCCACACAAGTTAGGAAGCAAGTTCATGAAACAAGACAAAAGTAGAAGAAGAAAGCAATAGGTGCAGAAAAACAGCAAAACAGTCGACCGAAAAAAGATGGTCCGTAACAAAACAAAAAAACTATTCTATTTTAATAATTCTCAGCTTGGGACCTCAGTTATATTCCCTGGTGTATAATAGGGAAATGTATATGTCATAAGGGAAGAAATGTGTGCGTATATTATAAAAAATAAACGTACCATAGGATATATTCATATTAAAATTATATTATTATCGTAAAAAAAATTTTTTCCGAATCGAAAAACCGTAACAACGAAAATCAAAACTCAAATTCAACAAATAATTAAAATTAAAACACAAATTCAACTAATTAAAATCAAAACACAAATTAAACAACTAAATAAACTCAAAACACATATTAAACAATTATTTAAACTCAAAACGCAAGTTAAACAATTAATTAAACTCAAAACACAAATTAAACAATTAATTAAACTCAAAACACAAATTAAACAATTAATTAAACTCTAAACACAAATTACACAACTCATTAAAATCAAAACACAAATGAAACAACTAATTAAACTGAAAACACAAATTACACAACTTATTAAAATCAAAACACAAATTAAACAACAAATTAAACTTACAATTTAACTTTTTCTACCCAGTCACCAGCGTCTACTAACTAGTCACACCGTCACCAGCCACACAGCAACACATATGTTCCTTATCTATGTACCTCTCACCATAGGTACCCACCATATACAACTACCACATTCATAGACAATAGTGTTTAACTCTATACATCATGGCGGTGAGTTGTTTGTATATTTAATTGCGGAATTTACATTTGAAAAATTGAAATTGACGGCACAAGTTCGCAGCTGTATCAATTTTAATTTTTTGGTTAATGTGTAGCGTTTGGTAGTAATCGATTTTCCAGTTTTGGTGCCTAAACATAGTTCATTAGATCGAAATAAACGAGTTAATTTCTATGCACTTTCCATCGGAAATAAGTATTTAATGAGTTATAGCGGTAGGTTTAGTTTCGTCTATGAAGACCAATGTGATCGAATAAACAGCTACCAATCGATTTTTGAATTTTGTTACTTGAATCACGGTAATAACATCGGAATAAACTACTTCTCTCTCATTCACTTTTTGTTACAAATGAGTTCTTTACGAGCTAAAGCGGTGCCTAAACATAGTTAATTAGATCTAAATAAACAATTTTTATTCCATGCACTTTTCGTCTTAAATGAGTATTCAATGAGTTTTAGCGGCAAATTTCTCACCGCAACTCTAGTGTTTGAAACGAAAGAAATCGGGCTAATGTGAAGGAAAGGGCCATAACCGATTGCCCACTTTTTGGTGCCTAAACGTAGTTAAATAGATCGAAATAAAGAAGCTTTCTTCTATGCACTTTCCGTCGGAAATGAATATTTAGCGAGTTATAGCGGTAGGTTTAGTTTGTTGGTTTGGGTAGAGTACGTTTGGGTACTTTGTAATTCATTATTTGCCGGCCTCGCGGAGCCTGATCCCACTTCTAAGATTTTTTAGTTAATAACACAACAGAAATTATCCCCCGAAAACAATAGCAGTATGTTCACTTTCATCTTAGATGGCGGGAATGCGCTCCAGCATTCGAGCGCGTCGGAAAGGAGAGTCCATTGCAGTGTTGCCATATGACGCGCTCGATGAATTACTTCCCGCTTCAAACCCTCGAGTTGCCGTAACTAATTTACCGCTATAGCTCGTAAAATACTCGTTTAAGACGGAAAAGTCATGGAAGAAAACTTGTTTATATCGATATAATTAACTATGTTTAGGCACTGAAAACTTCAAAATAAAAACTGGCAAACATTTTACCTCTACCCAATATTCCGAAAATCGATTAGTAGCTTCTCCTTAACATTAACGAAACAAAATGACTGTTTCAATATCGCAGTGAAGATACAGTTCGTGTTGACATATTTTCGCTAGTTTTATATATATGGTTATAGGTTCGTTACCGTAGTTCTGTTTTTCTAATTAAAATTAATGAAAAGCTCTTCTACTCTAATTAATCAAAATCGGCAAATGTGAAGGAGAGAACAGTAATCTAATCTATTTTGCTCATAGTTTTCACGGAGATTAGGACGTACATGTGCATTAGGTATTTCATGAGTGGCCAGTCTAATGCGATTGTCTTCAGTCAGAGTATTAAAAACAGAATTTTTTTTTCATTTTATTCATTTGAGAATTTTGTTTTATTTTTAAAAGCAGTTCATCTCATGTCACGAGAAAGGCGATTCGTTGCCCAGTCTAACTTTTCTGCCGCCTGCATGCATGTTTCTGCTGCCTGCGTGCATGTTTCTGCCGCCTGCGTGCATGTTTCTGCCGCCTGCGTGCATGTTTCTGCCGCCTGAGTGCATGTTTCTGCCGCCTGCGTGCATGTTTCTGCCGCCTGCGTGCATGTTTCTGCCGCCTGCGTGCATGTTTCTGCCGCCTGCGTGCATGTTTCTGCCGCCTGCGTGCATGTTT
Organism: Morinoia aosen; assembly: GCA_030386875.1. Taxonomy (NCBI): domain Eukaryota; kingdom Metazoa; phylum Arthropoda; class Malacostraca; order Amphipoda; family Talitridae; genus Morinoia; species Morinoia aosen. Next base: position 61,508,197 of record CM059558.1, on the reverse strand, counting down.
CTGCCGCCTGCGTGCATGTTTCTGCCGCCTGCGTGCATGTTTCTGCCGCCTGCGTGCATGTTTCTGCCGACTGCGTGCATGTTTCTGCCGCCTGCGTGCATGTTTCTGCCGCCTGCGTGCATGTTTCTGCCGCCTGCGTGCATGTTTCTGCCGCCTGCGTGCATGTTTCTGCCGCCTGCGTGCATGTTTCTGCCGCCTGCGTGCATGTTTCTGCCGCCTGCGTGCATGTTTCTGCCGCCTGCGTGCATGTTTCTGCCGCCTGCGTGCATGTTTCTGCCGCCTGCGTGCATGTTTCTGCCGCCTGCGTGCATGTTTCTGCCGCCTGCGTGCATGTTTCTGCCGCCTGCGTGCATGTTTCTGCCGCCTGCGTGCATGTTTCTGCCGCATGCGTGCATGTTTCTGCCGCCTGCGTGCATGTTTCTGCCGCCTGCGTGCATGTTTCTGCCGCCTGCGTGCATGTTTCTGCCGCCTGCGTGCATGTTTCTGCCGCCTGCGTGCATGTTTCTGCCGCCTGCGTGCATGTTTCTGCCGCCTGCGTGCATGTTTCTGCCGCCTGCGTGCATGTTTCGGTCGCCTGCGTGCATGTTTCGGTCGCCTGCGTGCATGTTTCGGTCGCCTGCGTGCATGTTTCTGCCGCCTGCGTGCATGTTTCTGCCGCCTGCGTGCATGTTTCTGCCGCCTGCGTGCATGTTTCTGCCGCCTGCGTGCATGTTTCTGCCGCCTGCGTGCATGTTTCTGCCGCCTGCGTGCATGTTTCTGCCGCCTGCGTGCATGTTTCTGCCGCCTGCATGCATCTTTCTGCCGCCTGCATGAATCTTTCTGCCGCCTGCATGCATCTTTCTGCCGCCTGCATGCATCTTTCTGCCGCATGCATGCATCTTTCTGCCGCCTAAGCGATTTTGGCGAGTAAATCACTTAGGCGGCAAAAAACATGCATGCAGGCGGCTAAAAATATTGACCGGGTAGAAACTCTAGCATCTCATATTGCCCAACTTAATGGGAATATAGCTCAGTAAATAAGGTGAATGTAAATAATTATTTACAATGTACATCGCTGATCATTTGTTCATAAAATACCGTATTTCGTGTCCGTTCATTTGAAAAGTTTTTTATGTGTTTTCCGCTCTGTGAACGCAACGTGTCAATTTTACCATGTCCTTTCACGGGGATGCAACTGTTGTTTTTGTGGGAATTATCGCTCCCAGGGGAAGAGACGAGGTCCCGAGCTGAGGGTTAGGTGTACCTTCTTTTTCATGAAGCTTTATGGGTATTGTATTGCTACGGATCATCTTTTTCAGTTCACTGCTTTCCAGTGTTTTCAGCACCCAATATTTTTTCTTCGACTGTCAAATACTTTTCCACTAATTTACTGTTCTAAATCGAAAAGGATTTAATGTGGGGGCACACATTGTTAATCGATTCCATATCCCCTTAACACTATCCGAAATGGTGCCTTCTTCCTTCCTCTCTTTAAAACACCTCTGCTGTGCCTATAGATACTTAAATCTAATGGAACTTTTGTGTGGCACTTTCTCAAAATCGGCCTTCACAGCGGACTGTAAATTCAAAAGCTGGTGTATGAGAAAGAATCTTTTGTGGTTCCATTGTGAAGTTTATCGTTCAAGATTCCTTAGATTTTTTTTACTCAAAATTTGCTTTGTCTAAAATACGTTCCCCGAGTACTGGGCCACATGTTTACCATCATGTAGATTGCTCATTCATATACAGGGTAAAATGAATGACATTTCATGTGTCCCGACCTTTTATAAATATGTGATCATACGAGGTGAAATGTTATATTGCAGTTTTACTTTTCCTATTTATTAGGAACTATAAAAATATATTCGAGCAGTAAAGTCGGTTTCCCTATTCTGCTACTTACAACCTCACCAAACCAACCTAACAGCAACCGCGAAAACTGTTGCTGTTGGGCGTGGTTAGGTTAGGTTTGGTTAGGTAGGAAACTACCAAATGAAAACCGGCTGTTAGGCCAGAAGCAAACATGTCGATTTGTTATTTAAACGCGAGGAAAATAATTCTTCTTGCAAATAACTGAGCTCTCGTATCACAAATACTTGAGAAACATACTTCCGTCTCGGATTTATAAATTTCATTAGCTTGAATTCAAATTCGGCTCAACTTTCGAAGCCTGTTTTAGCAGAGCCAAAAAATCCTTAGCTCGATTTCGTTTCGGCTCAAATTCTCGACAATTGAAAAACAGCTTGAAACATCTTTGAATCTCCACCAGGTCAAGTTCCGAAAACTGCCGAAAAATATTCGCATCTTGAAAAACTGTGGGCAAACCCCAACTTAAATTAGGTCAGCAGAACCTGACTTTTCTATTATCCCTGAAAATATCAGGAAGATTCCTCCTGGATAAAAAGCGTCTGAAGTTACGGCCCTCAGAATCCCTGAGATAGGGACTACTATCAACGGTGGCTCCCAAGAAGGACCAACCTAAATAATTATCAATCGGGCCGAAACAGTACTCGCCCACCTAAATGGTCTATCTCTGGCTCCCAAGAAAGACCAGCCAAAATAATTCGCAATCGGGCCGAACAGGATTCGCCGCCTTAACGATCTAACATTTGGCGCCCAAGAGGATACTGCCAAACTAACCTATAACTGGCGCCCAACGTGGATCCGCCAAACTAACTATTTAACACCGGCTTCACTGCGTGAATACAAGTTCAACTTTTTAAAAGTGTGACAAATACAAATGCACGATAATGTGTTACCTTATATGCTAAAATTTATTTCTCGTTAACACTTTGGCCGCGACCTGCGCCATCGGTGGTACACGGAGGGGATTTTCCCAATGTTGTTGACCGACCAGTAGTTACAAACTCAATTTTCATGAATACTCGATCAAAGCTAAATGAAGGCACTATCCACTTCATGTTTGCTACTTTCAAGATTGGTTTCTACAATTGACTTTAAATTAGAGTTGAGCATTGAAATTCAGTTTAACCCATCGTGTTTAAAGTGGAATAGGTAGTAAGAGAGTTTACTTTTCGTTTACACCGGCACGTAAATGAGCTACTAGTGTCGCGTCTTACAAGACACGAAAAATTTAAAGAATTTTGACAATTTATTCCGGCAACATTTTGCGGATCCGCGCTGGTCCGCAAGAGTGACGCAGCGTGTTATTTGAATTGAAGTGCTCGTGTGAGGAACAGGTTCCCGGATGATTTTAAGTTTCTGTGTCCTTTAAAAGTGAATTCGTGTTAGAAATTTATTTTAACTTGAACGTGTTACTTTAGTGGCTACATTTGTCGATCGCCTTATTATATTTGTGTTTAGATAGCGGTGAACAGCCGGCTTCTAGAGCATTCGAGGATGCTTTCGGTGGCCGGTGAACCACCCACATTGGGCCAGACTAGCCGTCGTAACGTTTCATAGCAAGTGCGCTGCAGTGTAATGTTTGGAAATGTCAGGTTCCATTTTGGCAGTACTTTAGAAGAGAATGTGTGATTTGACTGATAAACTGATTCCTGTTTTTCCTTTCACTGCTCCAAGTGATTCTGTATTAACGTTCAAATGTTTTTTCTTTCTTTTTGCTCAGCAACATTTGCATAATAGTCAAGCCATGTCGGCTATGTTGTCATAGAAAGTAAATATAGCGTTGTAAACAGTGTCATAGGCAGTAAATGTTATATGTAGAGACTGACATTTCAATGCATTTGAATTGACAGTGAAGATTTATCTTCTTAAGTTTATAACATTTCATGGATGAACACAGAGATAATACAATTTCATATTTAATTAAGAATACAAATCAACCACTGCTTCACTATTGCTTCACTATTGCACTAAAAATGAAAACTATGTGGTGGTTCTTTCATGGATTAGACATCAGTTGTTGATATTGAAAAATTCATGACACATCGTGCCAAACTTGTACCAACTTGGAAACATGATTTTCTTGTCTTTGTGTTGCACTCTCTATAACATTCATTAATAGAAAGATGTGAAACAAAGTAAAATAATTTTAGTCGATTGGCTTCTCAACTATGAGCTGTGCTGGACAAGTTGCGCCAGTCAGCAAGGTGGAAGCCTAAAGTTACGGCATTCTCAGTAGACTGAGAATAGGCGCAGGAATTTGAGACCACTAGCCCATGTGATTTGTGTTTTCAAAGCGACGTTGATAAACGTGTACTTGCCGCTTTCATTTTTTGATAATAGGATTTGTTGACAATGGCTGATCTGATAACCTAAGTAACTTGCCCCTGCTTTAGAGACCTAATTTTGCTGTCCCTCTTCCACAGATAGGTTAAAGAAAAAGACAGAGTAGTCACTTATTTTACATGCTAAAATAAGCTGTTACAGGTCTAAAGTGAAGGACCTTCCCCCATCGTCTGTAAGTATTTTAGAGTATCCTCTCTCAACTTGTAACATTACCTAACTCGTCATCTTTTTATTGTTGTGAAGCGTTCATGTGAAGACTATACATTTGTTGTGCGATCATCCACCTTTGTTTGAATAAAGTGCTTATTAACTAATGACCGCTATGTTAAAGTTGTTGGGTTAGAGATACAGAACTTATAGTCCTCTTGGCCCTCATGCTTGTGTGTACGTGTGTACATGTATGTGTGTATGTATACATGTGTGTATGTGTGTGAATGCATACGCGTGTGTATATATATATACGGGTGTATATTCATCTATATATTTCTTTTATGCTTCCTTAAAATGACAGTTCGAACATTGGCCGAAACAAGCGATTCATATATTATTTCCGGGCGTCGGGAATTGCGAAGTTTGTGTCAAGTACATGCAAACTGTCGAGAGTGTTTTCACCTCACAATGAGAATGCATCGTCCGTGAAGTTGTGTTGTCCCTCATAATTATCATTGCATGTATTATCAAGTGTAGATTGAGCAAGATTAGGAGTACATCGCCCTCAATCATTTCTTTCGACCAGTGACACGAGTCTTACAATACTCGTGTGCGTGTATCATAAACGTGTTTTTTCTAACGTGTTTCCTAGCAGTGTGTCTTTGGCGGGGTGTTCTTGACAATGTGTTCCTCGACTAGAGACTTGTTTTCTTCCCTGTCAATGCAACAGAAACCTTTCCTTGTTTCAGGAACTTCTTTCCTAGCTCACTACTCCTGTGCGCCTTGTGCATAGATTCCGCGTTCCCTCAACCTCATACTAAATGGTGCCTTCTTCTTTCCTCTCTTGGAAAATCTTTGTCGAGGTTAAGGGAGGCTAAAACTTTCCTATATAATGATAATAATTGAGGCATGAAGTGTCATTATGCTATGTTGTTCCCATGACTATGCCTCGTGACCACTCCTATCGCCCTTCCGTCATTAAAATATCATGTCTAGTGCTATAATTATTCAGTTGCCTCTTATGTCTCACTCAGCTACTTCTCATATACCTTCGAGGTATGAATTTCCTTTCTTGTTATGTAGTACTGTATACGTCAACTGGTCAGTCGACTATGATCCTGGGTTAGGAATTCTCCTGTCATGCAATCGCTAGTCCGAGTCTGACTATACCTGTCTGTGCAGATTTACGGAACCACGGGATAAGAAATAAAAAACCTGAAAAGACCTCGTTTCCCTTTGGGCGTCCTACAGAGTTCCGTTCAATTGCGTGCCGAAGCGAAGATAGAAATTCCGCTAGCGCACGACCATACAGTAAATAGACGTCAGCGGAAGGTGCCCTCCCACGAAGAAGCCCTCCAAAGAGGAGGCCCACAGCAGATTCTCAGCCGCCCGCGGCGAGTATCCGAGACCACAAAAATGACCTCTCTCGGAAGAAAGAGCAAGCCTAGACTTCCACAGCTGGAAGAACAATTCAATACTGAGCTAGCAGCCTTGAACAGTCTCCTGAATGGTGCAGTACCACGAGATCTCAAGACCCCCAGCGAGGTGGACCAAGTCCACTCTGGGATCCGAACAAAGGCTAAGACCGTCAAGCGGCTCGGAGACCAGCTAGTCCTGGCTCTCGAGAATTCAGGAGCCACTGCAGAAGCGACAGTAATCCGAGGCTCATTGACAAGCGCTAGAGCTCGCAGGAAAGCACTAGCGGACTCAATGGATCACAGAAACGAGGAGCTCTGCGCGAGCTCGTCACAGAGTGTGGCAAAGGAACCCTCCCAGCGCAAGAACTCGAGGTCGATGACGACATCGTCCAAGAACCAGCGGCAAGGCGCTGCATATCAGAACGAGCCCTCAAATTCACTGTTGGCTGAGAGCAGGAACGGACACCGTTCCAACCGTCGGGGCGAAGACCAGGCAAGCCCCAGCCATCGTCGTCAGAGTCACCAAAGTTCGAGCTATTACAGCCAGAGTCAAGCCAGTGAGAGCGATCATAGCCAGAGCCTTCCCAGCGCCGGATCTCGTCACAAGGACGGCGAGTCCGAGCGCCGCGAGCCCCCTGGCCGAGGCAATAAGCAGATGCTTATCGACATCACGGAAGATCCATCGGTGCTGTTGGCACAAATCACCATCGAGAGGTCGAAACTGAGGAACGGGAACCGAGCGGAGAATGATCAGCCCTTCGGTGAAGAGAACACCGAGAGCAAGAACGCTCGGACAGGTGCCTGGGTCGACCAAGCTTTCCAACGCCACGTCGTGGAGCCCGTAGGGGGTGCAACAGCGGTCGTGAACACTCTACCCCGTGACACCGCCCTCGCGCCTCTGATGAATCCCTCCGCTCCAGCATTCCAGCCTAGCACTTCCACCAGCTCGCCTGCCCTGGTCTTCGAAACAAGGCCAACAGTGATCGACGGAGCCATGAGGCTCTCGATGATCGAAGATCTAAAAAAAGGGCCTAGCCAACCTTATGCGGGAGAGGCCCATCTATTCCACAGATGGTTCGATGCTCTCAAGAGGAGGATGGAAAGACTCGCCGTAGAGCCCATCGACGCCATTTAGATTCTCTTAAACAACACCTGCGGAGAGCCGAGGAGCCTGATCAACGACATTCTTGCTGCCACATACCTGGACACAGCGGCCCTGCTCACCCACATCGTCGAACAATTGAAGACTCGCTTCGGTTCTGACGACAGGGTAGCCGACACCCTGCTCGAACGCCTCGCGCAAGCTTCGGACATCAAAGGATCTAAAGGCGACCGCACGGTCGGTCTCAAGCTGAGGAAGTTCAGCGACGCCTGTCTAGCGATTCATCACACAATGCAACATAACCACGGCCAATCCTTCCTGAACACCGACGTAGGGCTATCCCCCATCGTAGAGAGACTGCCCTTCTTCGTTCTGGATGCCTGGAGAAACGAAAGAAGTAGGCACAGAAGATTATTTGGATCGCTGCCTGATTTCGCCAGGTTCTGCGAGTTTATCAAAACGCTGTCAGATACCCAATGCGACAGTTTTGGGGCATCGAACCCCAACTGGATGAGTGCTCGACGCGAGACCGCGGCCCCCGCTCGCCCCAATCTTAGAGCCCCGCGAGTCCTCTACACGTCCTCGGAGAATCAAACCGGCAGCTGCGTCCTACACCAGAGTGCACAACATGCGACGAACTCGTGCCAAGCAGTAAAAAAGATGGAACCTCAGAAGAAGAAGGACTTCATACGTGAGCACAAGCTGTGCTACCGCTGTCTAGGGACTCATTGGGCAAAGCATTGCAAAGTGATCGTGAAGTGCGACGATTGCGGAGCCGAGAATCACACCACAACCGCTCACATCAACTGGCGAGCAGCTGGAAATTCGAGTGAAACCACTCGTCAGGAGAGACACAGTCGAGAACCGAGCGACGACAGAGCTCAGAGCGAACTCGGGAAGAGATTAAGAGCCGTGGCCCTGGCCTCTCGCGTACCCGCAGCCGAGAAGGGTGCATGCAGCAAAGTTGTTCTGGCAGACGTTATCGACGAGAACACGGGTCGGTCGTGCCGCGCCTACGTAATCTTAGATGAGCAAAGTACCACGTCCTTCTGCTCTCCTAAGCTGTTGAACGCCCTCCGCGTGACAACCCCCAAGTCTCACTACGAGCTGGAAACGCTGACCGATCAATCCGCCGCTCGATACGGCAGACGCGTGTCAGAGCTGAAAATAAAGGGAGTGTCCGAAGACCAAACATTCGAGCTCCCACCGATGCTGGAATGCAACTCCATCCCCGATAGAAAGAAAGCAGTTGCGACCTACGAACGCGTCGCAAGAACCCCGGAGATATCGCACTTCGCTCACCATTTCTTGCCCTTGGACAAACACGCAGAAGTCGCGGTGCTCCTAGGGACGGACTGTGGAGACCTACTCTACAGCCACTCCGACAAACAACGCCGTAAGGCTCCGTTCGTCCACCACACCGCCTTGGGCTGGGCGGTGGTCGGCAAGGTGAACGACGACGTCAGCCCCGAAGGAGAGCACTCTTACACGGTCGCAAGAATCGTAGCCGAAGTCGCTCTCAAAACCTGTGGCCCGGAGGCGTGCCTTGAACTGTTTTCAGGAAAAGACGCTATTACTCAGCAGCACAGTGATGAGACCTCTCGACCGCGGCCCCCCGACGACCGCGGAGACCCTGAAAAGATGAAAAACACCAGGGCAGAGGAAGACAACCGAGCGGAAGCCCCACCAGCGACGAGATTTATCAACCAGTCAGCAACAAACGATGAAATTGACGCTCGGTGCGATCCAGACAGCGCATCACCAAAGTCCAAGAAGAGACTGGAACGGGAGCTTCCGTACCCTGGTGATCTGAAGAGAAAGTACGACGCGCACCATGCTGAGCGCACATCTGTTGATAAGAGAGCTCGACAGAACGGGCCAAGCATAGGGGAAAGCTGCCCCGCGGCTCCCGACCCTCCAGGAAACGCCAAGCCCCCACCTCCATCTTTCCTTAACCAGCCTCTCAGTACCGCCTATGCGACGAGCTGCCGTCGGAATCCGAAGCATCGGGACGAGCATGACGCACTCGCCGACGCACGAGGAATGCCGGGCAGCGTTGAGAAAGACCAGGAGACGACACCGGGACCCCCCCAGAGGTCCACCACCCGCCAGCGACGGAAAGCTCGACGTTGGTCGGGGAAGCAGAGAGGACTCCTCTACGAGCCACGCCCGCGCGGCAGGTGGAAGGCCACCCACCCGTCGCTGAAGACAACACCGACGCGTCCCGCGGGGCGAGACGACTGCAATGAGCCCGTAGAGTGTGGCGCCCCGCCACTGAACCAGCCCTTACCCAGCGCTCCCCCCCCCCCCTCCCGAAGGCAGTTATTGGTGGCCAGAGCCACCAAAGGGGGGGAGTGTCGCGTCTTACAAGACACGAAAAATTTGAAGAATTTTGACAATTTATTCCGGCAACATTTTGCGGATCCGCGCTGGTCCGCAAGAGTGACGCAGCGTGTTATTTGAATTGAAGTGCTCGTTGGAGGAACAGGTTCCCGGATGATCTTAAGTTTCTGTGTCTTTTAAAAGTGAATTCGTGTTAGAAATTTATTTTAACTAGAACGTGTTACCTTAGTGGCTACATTTGTCGATCGCCTTAACATATTTGTGTTTAGATAGCGGTGAACAGCCGGCTTCTAGAGCATTCGAGGATGCTTCCGGTGGCCGGTGAACCACCCACATTAAGCCAGACTAGCCGTCGTAACGTTTCATAGCGAGTGCGCTGCAGTGTAATGTTTGGAAATGTCAGGTTCCATTTTGGCAGTACTTTAGAAGAGAATGTGTGATTTGACTGATAAACTGATTCCTGTTTTTCCTTTCACTGCTCCAAGTGATTCTGTATTAACGTTCAAATGTTTTTTCTTTCTTTTTGCTCAGCAACATTTGCATAATAGTCCAGCCATGTCAGCTATGTTGTCATAGAAAGTAAATATAGCGTTGTAAATAGTGTCATAGGCAGTAAATGTAATATGTAGAGACTGACATTTCAATGCATTTGAATTGACAGTGAAGATTTATCTTAAGTTTATTACATTTCATGGATGAACACAGAGATAATACAATTTCATATTTAATTAAGAATACAAATCAACCACTGCTTCACTATTGAAAGATTTGTGCACTAAAAATAAAAACTATGTGGTGGTTCTTCCATGGATTAGACATCAGTTGTTGATATTGAAAAATTCATGACACATCGTGCCAAACTTGTACCAACTTGGAAACATGATTTTCTTGTCTTTGTGTTGCACTCTCTATAACATTCATTAATAGAAAGATGTGAAACAAAGTAAAATAATTTTAGTCGATTGGCTTCTCACCTATGAGCTGTGCTGGGCAAGTTGCGCCAGTCAGTAAGGTGGAAGCCTAAAGTTACGGCATTCTCAGTAGACTGAGAATAGGCGCAGAAATTTGAGACCACTAGCCCATGTGATTTGTGTTTTCAAAGCGACGTTGATAAACGTGTACTTGCCGCTTTCATTTTTTGATAATAGGATTTGTTGACAATGGCTGATCTGATAACCTAAGTAACTTGCCCCTGCTTTAGAGACCTAATTTTGCTGTCCCTCTTCCACAGATAGGTTAAAGAAAAAGACAGAGTAGTCACTTATTTTACATGCTAAAATAAGCTGTTACAGGTCTAAAGTGAGGGACCTTCCCCCATCGTCTGTAAGTATTTTAGAATATCCTCTCTCAACTTGTAACATTACTTAACTCGTCATCTCTTTATTTTTGTGAAGCGTTCATGTGAAGACTATACATTTGTTGTGCGATCATCCACCTTTGTTTGAATAAAGTGCTTATTAACTAATGACCGCTATGTTAAAGTTGTTGGGTTAGAGATACAGAACTTATAGTCCTCTTGGCCCTCATGCTTGTGTGTACGTGTGTACATGTATGTGTGTATGTATACATGTGTGTATGTGAGTGAATGCATACGCGTGTGTATATATATACGGGTGTATATTCATATATATATTTCTTTTATGCTTCCTTAAAATGACAGTTCGAACATTGGCCGAAACAAGCGATTCATATATTATTTCCGGGCGTCGGGAATTGCGAAGTTTGTGTCACGTACATGTAAACTGTCGAGAGTGTTTTCACCTCACAATGAGAATGCATCGTCCTTGAAGTTGTGTTGTCTCTCATAATTATCATTGCATGTATTATCAAGTGTAGATTGAGCAAGATTAGGAGTACATGGCCCTCAATCATTTCTTTCGACCAGTGACACGAGTCTTACAATACTCGTGTGCGTGTATCATAAACGTGTTCTTTCTCACGTGTTTCCTAGCAGTGTGTCTTTGGCGGGGTGTTCTTGACAATGTGTTCCTCGACTAGAGACTTGTTTTCTTCCCTGTCAATGCAACAGAAACCTTTCCTTGTTTCAGGAACTTCTTTCCTAGCTCACTACTCCTGTGCGCCTTGTGCATAAATTCCGCGTTCCCTCAACCTCATACTAAATGGTGCCTTCTTCTTTCCTCTCTTGGAACATCTTTGTCGTGGTTAAGGGAGGCTAAAACTTTCCTATATAATGATAATAATTGAGTCATGAAATGTCATTATGCTATGTTGTTCCCATGACTATGCCTCGTGACCACTCTTATCGCCCTTCCGTCATTCGAATATCATGTCTAGTGCTAGAATTATTCAGTTGCCTCTTATGTCTCACTCAGCTACTTCTCATATACCTTCGAGGTATGAATTTCCTTTCTTGTTATGTAGTACTGTATACGTCAACTGGTCAGTAAACTATGATCCTGGGTTAGGAATTCTCCTGTCATGCAATCGCTAGTCCGAGTCTGACTATACCTGTCTGTGCAGATTTACGGAACCACGGGATAAGAAATAAAAAACCTGAAGAGACCTCGTTTCCCTTTGGGCGTCCTACCGAGTTCCGTTCAATTGCGTGCCGAAGCGAAGATAAAAATTCCGCTAGCGCACGACAATACAACTAGCCTAGTGAACATGTAGTCAACGGTTCGTACGAAGTATACCAAAAACACCTTCGTAGTTTACCAATATGAAGGGAACATTTCGTCAACGCGTTCAATGAAAATCTGTTCACAGAGCGGTGCACACAAGAACACCAAGTCCGAGAACTTCCAGAGAGCCGTTTGCCGGTTTTCCTTTCTTCCGAACTTGAGTAGGAACATTTTGTATCGGACCCAATTTCAAGTACTTATTCTGTACTACGTACGCGAGGACCTGAGGAGGATGACTGCCGAGGAGAGTGCACTAGTAAACGGATACGACTATTGGAACTTGCTAATGAATCTGAAGTACTACCTCCGGTCTGTATGGGTTGCAAGAAGTGCCAAATGTAGCAGCAGCAAAGACGAGCTGTATGGAATCCAGCATTGTCTGGCCAATATCCACATGTTCCTGGTGGATATCAACGATTGCCAGGCAATTCGTATAGTCGAAGAAAGGCTGAAAAAAAACGATGCCCCCGTGGGCAATGAAATGGAAAACTTGCCCGTAGACTTTCAGAAGAAAATTGACGTCTTCCATGAAGTGTTGGCAAAACGGGGGTGAACATGCAGGTGAGGGCTGTGTTGATGGAGTGGAAGATGTGTTGATGGAGTGGAGGATGTGTTGATGGAATGGAGGATGTGTTGATGGAGTGGAGGATGTGTTGATGGAGTGGAGGATGTGTTGATGGAGTGGAGGATGTGTTGATGGAGTGGAGGATGTGTTGATAGAGTGGAGGATGTGTTGATGGAGTGGAGGATGTGTTGATGGAGTGGAGGATGTGTTGATGGAGTGGAGGATGTGTTGATGGAGTGGAGGATGTGTTGATGGAGTGGAGGATGTGTTGATGGAGTGGAGGATGTGTTGATGGAGTGGAGGATGTGTTGATGGAGTGGAGGATGTATTGATGGAGTGGAGGATGTGTTGATGGAGTGGAGGATGTGTTGATGGAGTGGAGGATGTGTTGATGGAGTGGAGGATGTGTTGATGGAGTGGAGGATGTGTTGATGGAGTGGAGGATGTGTTGATGGAGTGGAGGATGTGTTGATGGAGTGGAGGATGTGTTGATGGAGTGGAGGATGTGTTGATCGAGTGGAGGATGTGTTGATGGAGTGGAGGATGTGTTGATGGAGTTTAGGATCATAAGTTCGCATGCACATGTTGATACTGAACATGAGTTTCAAGTTTAAAAAAATTGTTTTCAAATTTTTTTTTATTATAATTTTATTTTTCTATAAAAAATTCAATTTAAATTTTTCACTAAAATTTCAATTTTCATTTTTGGTAAAGTCTATTTCAATTTCTCAAATTTATTTTATAATTTTAATCTATCAATACTATTTAAATTTTTAATTTTCAATACTATTTAAATTTTTAATTTTTCAATAACATTTTCATTTTCAATAAAACAAGAATATTTTTATTTTTAATTCATGGAAAATTTTATTTTATAATAATAATATCTTCAAAAATGTTATTTTTCTAAATATTGTCAAAAAAATTTTCAAGTATAAAAAAAATTATGAAGTATTTTTTAATTTTTAATATTATCAATAAATGTTTGTAAATATATTTTTAAATATATTTAATTATTCTTTTTAATTAAATTGAAATATGGTAAATTTTCTGGACACACTAATCGATTTTCGAAATTTTCTTGCTTGAATCATGGTAATCACATCAAAACAAACAACTTCTCATCTACGTCATTTCCAGCGCAAATGAGTATTTAACAAGTTAAAGCGTTAGGTTATTATGCGGGTTACATTGCAGTTACACTGCGAACAGCAGAAACCGCTACCTTCGGCGACAATCGAACGATGATGCAACTGGCTGGCTGGCTCAGTGAACATTAGCGAAGCCGTAGGAGTGTATACCCTAGATTCAAGTATTCACTACCCCAGTCCCGCTAATATTTTTGGGTGATAACCTTTATTGTGTTATTAACTAAAATATCTTTGAAGCGGGTTCAGGCTCCGCAGGCTCCGCGGGGTCGGCTAATAATAAAGTACAAAGTACCCAAACGTACTCTAACAGCTCAAGCGTGCAACGGTTTCTGCTGCTTGAATGACTGGAACTGCTTTGGAACACCAAACTAAACCTACCACTTTAACTCATTAAATACTCATTTCCGCCGGAAATGCTATAAAAGAAAAGCTGTTTTTATTTTAATGCGATTACAATGATTCAAGCAAGAAAATTTCGAAAATCGATTAGTGTGTTGTTCTGAACAAATACAATTTTTTTAAATATCGTTTACGAAAAAATTTAAAATATTGTTTTCGAAAAAATTTCATATATTGTTTTCGAAAAAAATTCAAATATTGTTTACAAAAAATTTCAAATATTGTTTACAATAAATTTCAAATATTGTTCAAAAAACTAATTAGAATTCCCACATGTCCTCCAGTCCCCACACCTCCTCAGGGTCCCCAGAGGACTCTCCTACAACTTCAACGCAGCCATGGGGCGCATCGCGCTGCCTGCGGACCCAAGCACGACCTTCGCTGCGCGTTGTAGGGAGTGGGTTCGAGTCCTGGAGGATATCAGGGAGGACTTCAGAAGGATAACTCCATTTGAGGTCCTTCTGATCCCTGCCATCTCCTACAGGAACTTTGTGAGGGCGCTCAGGGAGTATCTTTGCTCAGAGGACTTGGTCCTTCCAGACTTAAGTGAGGCAGAGCCTAGCCAAATAGACCCGAGTGAGGTCGAAATAAAAGATCTATTTCTGAGTTCCAGCGACATCCGGTCGCTGGTGCGGGACATCAGGCTCAGTGACGCCAACGTCAGCATCAGCGCTAAAGCTGAATTTCATCCAGAAAGGTTCTGTGTACTTGATTCCATTTGTGCCTACTTTGCGGAGCGGAGGGACGTTTTGCGGGATCGTAGGTACAAAAGAAAACGTACACGAAATGGTGAAAGTTTAGTTTGATTAAACGTAGTTTAGGTACATTTTTATTGAGGCTTAAACGTCTGTGCTCGTACTAAATACAGGATCAAACGTTCATGAAGTTTAGGAGCGTGACCGTTTTTAACCTAATTTTTAAACTCAATACCGCTTTTATTTGCGTAGATAAATTTTTTTTCAGTTTAGTATTTTGTTAAGATCAAATATCGACCGTCATATAAAAATATATGAACCATTTAAGTTTTACAGAAATTTATACATTTTGAGCTTAATTTATATACATGCTGATCATCGTAGCATTTTCACCACACGACACTCGAAAGAATTAAAACAAAGTAAAACTCGGCAGTGGTGCTCTTATTAAGGGGATCATCCGAGTTGGAGACCTTTTTTCGTCCGATTCGTTTGAAAATTGGCCAGTATATGTCTTTTGTGAAAGTAAACCTTTTTTACTCATGTCATTTTTTCGATTTAGGCCTTAGTTTTTTTTTTGACGAAAAATGTTTTTCTTGGTATATTTTATTTATATTTCAAGACGTATCAACTCATTGAGTTTTGATGCTAGAACAAAAACAAAGACAGTTCGATCTAGAATCCTTGGAACATTTCTAACAAACGCTCGTTCAGTTTTTGGAATTTTCACTGTTCCCTTTACCACGTTTTACTGGTGCCGAACTGAATTATTATTATTTGTGTATCGTGAAGGGAACAACAGAAAATAGACAAGGATTTGATAAGGATTACTTGCGTTTAGTGAGTATTCTAGCCCACCCACACCTTCCCGTGGTGGTACTGTTAGTATACCCACTTGGAGTTATAACTCATTACATATTGCATATGTAAATTTGATAACAGAGTGGTTATAGGATTATGTATTGATTTGTTGTCAGTGGGTAGAACCATCGTGGGGGGCGCCCACCAACATCTGGGTCTTTGGTATTTTGTTTTGAATATTTATATAAAAATTTCTGTGTGTATAATAGGAAAAAACTAACCGGCCCCCTTGATTTATCAAGGGGACCCACCCCCTGAAACTAAATACAATGTCGAGTGACGAGTGTCCATCGGGAGTTGATCGGGAGAGGATGGAAGATTCGCAACGTGGAATGGGAGATAAAGACAGCGGCAATCCTCACGGTGAGGTGGAGCAGAGGAACAGGATTGAAGGTATTCGAAGGAGGATTGAAGGAGCAATTGCTTCAATAATTGATGGATCTGCGGAGAGTCGAGAAGCCACAGCTGCGGAGGTGAGTGGTGCTGGTGGAGTGAGTGAGATTGAGGGACGGCTGAGGCGAATCGAGGAGGCAGTGTTGATGGCCACAATCAGACACACCTGCAGGACAAGTTCTACTAACGGAGGAAAAGGAAAAAACCCAAGAAAAGAAAAAAAGAAATACGTGCCTCTAGTGGTGAGGGACGAGGAACAATATTTCCCAAAGTATTTTGCAATGACAATTGAAACAGGAAAAAAAAGAACTATCAACCGATTTAACATCATCAACAAAATCGAAGAAATAACGGGAGCGAAACCAATAAGAATCTTCAGCATAGGCCGCGAGATGATGATGGTGGAGGTGCGGAGCGCGGTGCAGGCGGAGAGGATTGTTGGCGTGACGTGCGTGGAAGGTGTACCGTGCCAGACGGCAGAATACGGCCGATTTAACCACTCAGTCGGCCTAATTTACATCAGTGACTTCGACATTGTTGACATCGAAGAGTTCAAGTCTGGCCTGCAGGAACAGTACAATGTAGAGAAAGTAACATGAGCAACATTTATTAAACCACGAAGCCCCGAAACACAAGCTTTTTTGATAACATTCCGGCAACCGACGGTTCCCTACAGCATCTATGTCCCCGGGGAAAGACAGGACACAAAGGTATACCCATTTAATAGTAAGCCAATGATGTGCTCTAACTGTCAGGCGTACGGACACACCGCCAAGCGATGCCGCAGCACCTCACTTGTCTGCAGAAAGTGTGCTGAAGTAGGCCATTCCTCTCCGAACTGCAGCTCTGAGCAGCTGAAGTGTGCTCACTGTGGAGGACCCCATGCAGCTGGCAGCATCCATTGTAACAAAGAAATGGAAGAGAGAAATTTCTTGCAGATCATAGAAAACGAAAAAGTAACATTAAGAAGGGCGAAACAAATTAAAGAGGGTGTGCATGAAACTGAGCGAGTACCATCACCTGATAAGTTCATCACACATTTCGACTGCAAAATGAATGAAGCGCACAGAAGAAGAATGTCACCATGGCTGCTGGAGAAGTGCATCACCCAACATCTCTTAGGCAAACCAAAAGCAATTAGGTCCCGCAGTAAAACTGTATTTACTGTAGAAGTGTGCGATGCAACACAAAGCCGCAAAATGAAGCAAATACAACAATTAAATGAACTACCGGTCATCATAAAAGAAAATCTCGACTTCGCAGTCCAAAAGGGCCTCGTGTACGTATATGAATACGATCTTAACAATTTTGAAGTATTTAGGACAGGTCTCCTGGGAAAATGCGGCGCACAAGATGTAGTCCAAACAACATGGATAAAGCCCAAAAACCAGCTTACAAAACCTTTACTACTGTCCTTCAGACAACCTATCCTGCCGAATTATATTGACATACCTGGAGAACAAGCAAGATCACAAGTTTATGAAGTAAAACCGAGACCTATGTTGTGCAAAAGATGTCAGGAGTACGGGCATGGAGTGAAGTACTGCCAAGGCAAACAAATATGCCCTAAGTGTAGCTTGGCTGGCCATGAAATGAACGAGTGTACATCACAAGAAAGTAAGTGTTACCACTGCGGTGAGGGACATGTAACTGGAACGAGGAATTGTCGGCTGCGAGTAATGGAAGAGGAAATTCTGGTTATTCAAAGTAGAGAGCGTATATCGAAGGGGCAAGCCAGAGTATTGTTCAATTACTGGCACCCCAACTTTTCAATGAATTAAAGCAAGGCAGTAACGACACCTATCAACCAAGATAAGATAGAACTAATAAGTAAGAAAAGAAATCGTGCAGATGACCTGGAACCGGCAGCGGAGCCGCAGCAAAGCAAGAAGAAGATGACATGAAGAGTCAGTGAAGGAAACGGTGTGCGAAGCAGAAGGTGGTCCATGACTGGAGACGAAACCCAAAGAGAGACGGAAGTGGTTTGCGAAAGTCCCAATACAGGAAGACTTTACACCACGAAAATCAGCCTAAGCCATGGGACATCTGCCGCGAAAAAGAAAGAGAGTCCTGAGTGAGAGAAACTAAGAAGATATTTGATGAATACACGCGAGAGGCAAAGGGAAGAGTGGAGGAGGAGGACAGAAGTAACTACGAAGAGGAGCTACGGAAGTCTACTCGCCCAAAAGAAAGAGGAAATAAAGGACAGCGGCCGCGTGGAAATTCAGGAGAGAGCTACATATGGAGATCTCCTAGGGGCCGAGAGGAAGGAAGGAAGCCCGGTCAACATTCTAAGGAGGGCAACAGACCCAAGTGGAGGGAATGGCGGAGGAAGAAGTCAAGCTCATCCAGTGGAATCTGCAGGGAATGGCGACCTCAAAAGAAGACCTGATCAACCTTGTTGATACACACAAACCTGCAGTGATAGCTGTCCAGGAGACATTTTACGGGAATGATTATATGTCACCTATACAGGGATATAACGGTCTGTGCAAGCAGGGCCATTACAACCACAGATTCCATGGAGGAGTGGCTCTGTATGTACACTCATCGATACCAACTCAAGAAATTGAAACCGATTCACCGGCTCAAATTATTACTGCGAGGGTATGCCTAAATAACTATAAAGTCATCACAGTAGCAACTATATACCTACCACCAAGAACAAATATAAACCTCGAAGAGCTTTTTAACACAATCAAAGGAATGCCAAGACCTGTTATCCTGATGGGGGATTTTAACGCACATTACAGTGACTGGGGAAATAATACCATAGATAGAAGAGGACGATTGATGCAAGATTTCCTAAAGCAATGCATCTTTAACGCTATCAACAACAATTCAGCCACCCATATTTCAGGGTCGGTGATTGACCTGACCTTGACCACCCCTGATATTACACCAGATCTAAAATTTACCACCCTCTCTTCAGTGCTTAGCAGTGACCATTTCCCTATAGTGTTGACCTTAACAGTGCAACAAGCTAACGGACGTGTAGAACCGGAAGGATGGAATTTCAGAAAGGGCAACTGGAAGCAGTATCGCGAAGACGAAGTATGGAAAAATGCTCATGAACTTGAAATACCGGACGATCCGGATGCGGCAATGGTCGAGCTCTACACAAGGTTTAGTTGCGCTGCTGAGAGGTGGGTGCCTAAGTACAAGAAAAGACGGTGTTATACAAAGCCGTGGTAGACTGCAGACTGCAAAGCAGCTTGGCGGGAAAGAGAAAAGTGTTACAGGATATATAAGAGGACGGGACTGATGGAAGATAAGGTCAAGTGGAAGAGAGCACGGGCAGTGGCAACGAGAACCTTCAGGGAAGCAAAACAGAGCAGTTGGCGAGAGTACGTCACAACTCTCAGCACCAACACGCCTAGCAGCTGCGTGTGGGAGAAAATAAATAGAATCAGGGGAAGAGCGAAGAGAAAAATAAAAATGCTAAGCGAGAATGGAGTCCAATACTCAACGCTGAAGACCACCGTTGAGAAACTAGCCGAGACATTCAGGACCACATCCAGCGATAGAAACTACTCGAGTAAATTCCTACAATACAAGCAACTTATTGAACAAACCCCAATGGACTTCACAAGCAACAACAAAGAACCATACAATGCTCCTTTCACCATGTGTGAACTATCATCTGCCATCAAGAGTAACAAAATCACGACACCTGGACCGGACAATATCAGTAATCTTATCAAGAATCTACCGACTAATGCTCTCCAATATCTGCTGAAAGTATACAACAAACTATGGAGTTCCGAATTCGTCTATCAACCATGGAAACAGGCTATTGTAATCACTGTCCCAAAACCCGGCAAAGATCACACAAACCCTAGTAACTATAGACCAATCTCATTGACGAGTTGTGTATGCAAAACATACGAAAAGATAATCAACAGAAGGTTAATGGAATACCTCGAAAACACTAAACTCCTCTCCAGTGTGCAGTGTGGCTTCAGACGACATCGAGCAACCGTAGATCATCTTGTACGGTTTCATACGTACATTAGACAGTCGCTGGCAAATAATAAATTTGTCATGGCAGTGTTTTTTGATTTGGAAAAGGCTTACGACATGACGTGGCGCTACGGAATTTTGAGAGATTAGGCGACAGCAGGTCTAAGGGGAAGATTGCCAAAATTCGTTGAGGAATTCCTCAAAGATCGAACGTTTAAAGTAAAACTTGGGGAAGAAAGGTCTCAAGCTGAAGATCTAGCCACAGGAACGCCTCAGGGAAGCACTTTAAGTGTCACACTTTTCGCAGTAAAAATAAACTCATTGGCAAGTGAAATCCCATCAGAAGTGTTCAGCTCTCTGTTCGTGGACGATCTCCTCATATCATTTGCAGATTACGACAAGACCAAAGTACAAGCAGAGTTACAGATAACAATAGACAAAATCACCCATTGGGCAATGCAAAGCGGATTTAAATTCTCCTCAACCAAGACGACCGCAATGAATTTTTATAAAGGGAGTGAACCAACACTTGTTCCAACCCTGCAACTAGAAGGAAAAACAATACCAACCGTCGAAAGCACAAAGTTCCTTGGTCTCCACTGGGACAGAAAACTCAATTTGATTACCCATTTCCATAAGACAAAAGAAAAATGCCGAAATGACTTGAACCTGATGAGATCTGTGTCTGCATATACTTGGGGTGCAGATCAGGATATTCTAATGAAATTATACAGATCCCTGATCCGGTCAAAGACTGATTACGGAAGTATAGTATACGGTTCTGCCAGTGCAGCGGCGCTGAGGGAGATTGATGCTGTCGTAAACGAGGCAATGCGCATTAGTACGGGCGCTTTCAAGACGACACCAATAGCGAACCTCCACATCATTTGCAACGAATCAAAACTAGAGCTACGAAGGAAAGACTTGCTACTCCGATATTTCTTTAAGCTTAAATGTCATTTCTTAAATCCAGCATATTGTTGTGTCAATAATACTTAACTTGAAATGTTTTTTACAAGCCGCAAGTGCACCTCAGAACCGGTTATCCATAGAATACGTCAGGCCTTAACTCAATATAACATTCCAACCCAGCCCGTCCAGCCGAGCCTTACACCTGCATCATTTTCGTGGGTCTTGAGGAGACCAGAAGAAAGAAAGAAAGAAAAGAAAAACATTTTATTTCCAATAAAGTTCAAACATGAAATGTCGATACATTGGTTTTTAAAACACCTAAACATTAACATCCTTAAATGATTATAACACATTGGTATCGTAATACCCGTGTAAAATGTTGAAACAAAATGATTGATAGAAAAGTACAACAAAATTGAGTTCCTTTCCTTGCCTAATCTGATGTTGAACTAGGAGAGCACAATCCTCGCGACGTTCATTTGAAAAACACTTTCATTAGTACGCACAAGTATTGAAAAATGAAAGCGAAAAATGCATTCAAATACCTTAGCATAGAAACCCTTAATTGCTATTTGTACATGGTTATCGTAGTGTCCATGTTAAGTGTTGGAACATATGATTTAGATCCTTAATTGCTATTCATACTTGGTTATCGTAATACACATGATGGTTGTCGACACAGGATTTAGGGAGAAGCACAAGTTAATAAAAAATAAACATTATTATGTATAAGAGGATCGTTTGCATTTGGAGGGCGGCACTAAGTTTCAGTTTCTGTGTTTCAATTTCTAAGTTTCAATTTCTGAAGTTTTTGCTAGGGATTGAAAATTTATCTTATTTTACGTTCGTTAAGTCATTCTAATATTGATCTTGCTTACTCCGGTCGAACAAAATGAGCATCAAAACTGTTTGTTCCACGCAGTGGAATGAGGTTGCTTTCCACAATTACTAGTACTTCATCTGTGGTGCCCGGAAATGGAAATGGAGCGTATTATTTTTCTAATAAATTATCAACTCCAAAATCCAGGAATTCCTTTCGCCCATCCGACAACACTTCACTCCCTCTTCCGGTGATGCCCCGCATCCGGTCATGCCTCTACATTTGGTTACGCTTACATTTGTTTATATCTTACATCCGGTGAAAGCCCACATCCGATCTTTCATCCCTATGCAAGGTGTCCCAACGATTATATTTGCTATAACAATACACAAGATGGTTATGATATTTCTTACTTGCGCAAATAGTACTTTCGCAAAGAGTACATCGGGGTTAAAGACATGAAAAGTATTGTTTTACATCGCTAGATGTAATATTTTCAACATAGGTGGAACCTTGCAAAAGTTAACTATTCAAAATTAGTGTTGTCGTAGTGTATTCACGAGAATAAAAAGGTAAGAAGAGTTTATCACACAAAGCTTACGACAGCAATTCGAGACCAGAATAAGAAGATTAAAATGATGATTTTCAAAGTTATGACATTATGACATTCAGAAGTGGAACAGCACATGACTAAAATGAAGAAAGAAGAAATAGACGCATCTATCGTACGGCCCATACACAGAGATAACATGAGGAGATACCAAAAGCATAAAATCATCTACACAGATGGATCAAAGTCACCGACGGGAGTAGGTGCAGCGGCCGTGATGGGCGATATCATCAGAAGCGCCTCTCTCCCACACGTGGCAAGTGTTATGACAGCCGAACTGCACGCCATCAAGCTTGCCTTAAATATCATCAAGGAAACGCCAGCCCAGAACTTCGTAATATGCAGCGATTCAATGAGCTCGATACAATTGATCGATAGCTACACTGAAAATAATGAACTTTTGAAAAAATTAACGCTCGAGATGCACCAGATTATTTCGGATGGAAAGAACATAACAATTAGCTGGGTTCCAGCCCACGTTGGCATAGTTGAAAATGAGCGCGCGGACCAGGCGGCAAAGGCAGCAGCAACCAGACCTGCTGAATTTCTGCTGATTCCCTACAGCGACTGGCTCCCGGTAATCAGAAGAAGAACATACGAGATTTGGAACGTGGAATGGCAACAGGAACGAGGAGACTTGCGAGCAATAAAACCCAGCCCCGGAAAGTGGAAGAGAGCCAACTTGAAGTTGAACCGACAGGAAGAGGTGGTCATAAATAGGTTGCGACTGAACCATACAACCCTAACTCACAGTTATCTCTTGGACCCGCAGGCTCTCGGACAGAGACCCATTTGCGGATGGTGTGGAACAGTGGTCGTAACTGTAAAACATATCATGGAAGAATGTACCGCGCTGCAGCTAACAAGAGACCGAATACTTAAGCCGGGAACCGGTAAGAATGTTAATACGGGGAACGTGTGGCGGGACGGAGGACCCATCCGTAGAGTGCTGGAGTTCATCAAGGAAATCAATGTGTTCGGAAATCTGTGAAGGTGAAAGTGGACAAGTGGAGGTGTGACGGACACTACCTTGGAATTTTGATAAGCAAATGGCCGAGCGCTCCGTGCTTATATCCTCAACTCTCTGTTGAGAGGGGGTTCCAGCATGGGTCAGCGCTCGGCCATAGTGAGGGCGGGTAGCTGGAACCCCACCCGGGGGTTCTAGCTACTATCAATGAAATTAAACTCTGGATAACCCCCATGCATCGTCAAGTACGGGAAGAATATTGATATGCACCAAATTTTTGTGTCTCGCTCTATCAGGTTTGCCTCGGCGTGGTTGGTTCCGTGAAGTCCTCGGTGGATGAAATTGAACTTACGGGCTGAGATTACTCTTAATAATATTGCTATGAAATCATAATTGCATCAAGACGAAGATTTCTTTGGTAAACTACCAAAGCGACAACTAAATAGTCCTTGACCGAAGTTGTCGTTAACTGAGTTTATTATTATAAACCCGTGACGATCTTTTCCGTTTAACAAAACATATGAAGAAATTTTGATACGCGGCACTGTGAGGGTGCTGAAGAAAGTGTGATCTTTCATAGTACTTCAATACTTGGTGATATATTTCGTGTCAATCACGTTGCATACTCTTAAGTGAGTACCCTCACAGGCTGTATCTCAATGTGGATCATTGTTTTAGCTTTGCGAAGATATGTGAACCTACGATACTTCATGCAATTTACCCGGGTATTATAGCACCGATGGTGTGGCTTAGCAGCCCATCCTATCCCGCAGCTGAGCTGTGCAGTCTTATGAACGAACGCACTTTCGTGTGAGGCTCGAAATGTCGAACACCTGAAATAGACTGGTGCGGTCAACATGTCCAAGGGGACTCCTGCGCCGAAGCCACATCAATCTGAAAGTAATAGCAAAATACAGATGACTGTTAGCCAATAAAATTTAGAATCAATTTGATCGGCTTATTTAACCCAATCAAGTGCTCCCTCATTAAATAATCAAGTGGTAATCTAGGTTGATGATCTATAAATATAATAATTATAATCTCTGTTTTTATAATTTTGATCATTTTGCTGCTAATTTTTATGCAGCTAATTTACAGAAATGATTGAACTCAAAACCCCTGATATTAGCATATTATAGCTCGTCAGGAGGTCTATGGCTGTATCTCAAAAAGTTGACCTGACAGAGCAAAATCAATGTGATATTCGGACTCAGAACACCATAATTAGTCTAAATCTGCTGTGAAACCCCTGACGATTTTTTGGCTGTTACCCTGTGACAAGGGAACGCAGGAGGTGTGCACATATTTTATAGAGACAACAACTTGCGAAGTAAATTTGAGAAACAAAATAGAGATGAAAAAGTAATAGAGGCTGCAAAACAAGACAGTAGTGCACTACTGTCTTGTTTTGCAGCCTCTATTACTTTTTCATCTCTATTTTGTTTCTCAAATTTACTTCGCAAGTTGTTGTCTCTATAAAATATGTGCACACCTCCTGCGTTCCCTTGTGTCCCTATTGAATGAAGTCTTCCTCCTTCCGCTCCTAGAAAAATTGTTGTGATTAATCAGACCTAAACTAAATTATGTGATCTAGCGGCTCTGTAGCATAGTTGTCGGTAAAATTCTACTTCCTTATTAACGCTGCATCCTAATGCTAACTCCGAGGAATTCATTTAATTTTTTTTTAAGAAAACAAAAATATTATGTGAAATGAGTGGTTTTCTATAGCTACGTGTGAAAATCGTTTATTTTTCATTTCAGAGCATTCCGTACTACATGCTTGTTGCATTTGTCAGACTTGCACTGCAAATTCTTTTTTGTTTAAAATCTAGATTAACGGTCAGTCTTCATTTATTTTGTGTTCTTGGTTTGTGTTTGTAAGAAAATGTATGCTTCTGGTTATCTACATACTTCATTGTTCTACAAAACAGAAACTCTGCTTGTACGGATTTTTATCTCAAATTCAAAATTCGGAGTAAAATCCATAATTTTTTCTCGAAAATTGTGAATAAACTTGACGTATTTAGATTTCATTGCATATTATTCAAAAAATGGAAATGAGGATATATTTTTGCTTGTATCTAGGTTTTAGACGAGTGTTGTACCATGTTTCTTCATAAATTACTTTTAATCGACTTTTTCTGATTATTTGAAAATTATTTAAAATTGTATCGTGGTGAATTCGGTCAAGTTCTTCATATATTGTCGTTTATCCGGACAAAAAGCAAACATGTTTATCACACAGGTGGTTGTTGATTTGAACCTTTGCCACAGGCATTAGAATACTTTTTCTTTTACTACAACTAATTAGACATAAGTAGTTTTATACAAAGGAGCTCTCTGTAATTTAATACATTAACTTGTGTTTTATGCTCATCAGAACTTGGGTTTTGTTCACAGTTCGTTTTGATGGCAAAATGCTCACTTTAGCCTTATGCGGCGGCCGCCCTTTCTCGTGTTTGACTACTGGTGACATTTTGTGCCAGCCTTATTTTGGTAAGAATTTCAAGACAAAATTCTGTTTTGTAATCATCTTGCCCGGCTTGGTTACTAGATCTTATTAATATGTAAGTGGAAAATTAGTTTCATATTTCCGAAACATCGACTTTCAAGGATGGGAAAATGTGAGGTCTCGAGCTGAGAGTTAGGTTGGCCTTTTTTGTTAAAATTAAATGATTTTTTTGTTAAATTGAAGATCATATTTTTTCGGTTCACTACTGTCCTTTTTATCGGCACCTACTACTTTCTTCTTCAACTTTTATGTGATTTTATGAACTTCTTTCTCAACTTGTTGTTTTTCTGCACCTTGTGCATAGATTCCGCGTTCCCTTATCCAAACTAACATCTTATCTTATGCCTCATTGGTATTGTCAGTGGTTAAGTTTTATGTACATAATTATAAGATACCTTAGTCTTTTACACTTAAGAGCACCACTCCCAGGAATTCATGTTCCTTTTATGATGAATATGAGAACTGTGATGAAAAATGAGATGCTTCTGATAGCTGCACGTGAAGGTCAACTGCGCTTGTTCTATTTTTAGCGTTTCTTGTCACGTGCGTTTGTCCGACTTGTGCAGCAGATTTACTTTTCTCCGTTCCTGATTAGTAATTAACTGTCACAGTGTACAATTGTGTCGCATTTGTTGAATTGTCTTCGTGAGAAATTACTTATATATTTCTGTTTATGTAGTTCAATAATTCGTGGTTTAGATACAGTGTTTTAGCGGTATGGTCCCATGACAGAAAATTTAAAAAAACACGCATGCTCGAAAGTATTTATTAGCAACGTCTTTTGCGTCATTTAAAAAAATTATCATACTGTTGGCTTTGGTTGTGCTACATTATTATGTATGTGATATATCTTAGCGATTTTAGTTGTGCGCGATGTCGTATGTCGGCTCTACACAACGAACTCTAGACGTGAGAATTTCAGAGCATGCTGGTCGATTTTAGTTACTAAGTTTTATTTTATTATTCTTTGCATTTTAGTTTGGAATGCATTGTTCAGACGATCCATGTGAACAAGTCAGAGTAGCAATAAATGCAGTAGCTACTATGCAGAGTGGCTACTATGCAGTTACAGGATTTTGAAAACCCGCAAGCCATAAGTCTGATGATGACATGCGACGTGCCTGCTTCCTATCGACTGGTAGATTTTTATTCTTGGGTCTGTTATCATTTTTTTTGCGTTTGTGAAAATTTAGTGATGACTCCAATTATCCAATTAAGTTCTCATATTCATTTGTCTTCGATTGATTGTCAGCTGGGGCGGGAGTGTTTTTGTTTCAAATTGTAAATGATTTCTGAAACGTGTCTTCCTTTCCGTTGCACTAGGGTTATCTATTGTACTGTAGAACATAAAAGTCCAGGTACGATGCTATTTAAATCCAGGTTCCCCCTTAGTGTTTATTTCAGAGAAAGGGCAAATTAGCGCTACCGGAGGGAAATGTGAGGTCCCGACCAAGCTAACGATTAGGTAGGCCTTCCTTTTGTTGAAATAGATTAGATTTCTGGTTCGTTACGGATAATCTTTTCTCGGTTCACTGCTTTTCAGCACCTATTTCATTATAAATTCTGCGTTCTTTTAACACAATGAATGGTGCCTTCCCCTTTCCTCTCTTTTAAACGTCTTTTTTACTATCTGTGAGACACACGTTGTTGATGAAAGGTGCGTATAAAATGCTATTTTCCGATCGACACGTTCAAAACAAGCACGATCTTCTCAAAACTTTTAATTGAGTTACGCTTACTACATTCTGATTTCACACCTAGTATTAGAATATAATACATAATTTAAAGCGCACGTTCGAGATCATTCTTACTATAAGTGCTACTTGTGAATTTGCTACATTTTACTCCAATTCTTCGCTGTCGATGGTCTATATTTTTTTATTGGAGTCGTAATATTCAGAGATATTCTGTTTCTTGTGCTAGAAATAGAAATTTTTTCTCTAACTAAAACATTTAATTTGCCTGCCATGGTCAAAGTTCGAATTTTTCTCCAATACATATAAAATTCCATATCATTGTACCTGCGCACCAGTTTCCGACCACACGGTTACTGAGTAAAACAGCTCTCACCTTCTGTTAAAATTACGTTACCCTAAACTTATTTATTTTTATTATTCTGTCAAATTTTGTTCAACAAAGTGCTTGTCAACAGTCCGATATTTTTACCTGTATCTATCTACATGCATGTCAAACTTACAATGAGCCAACTCAAGGAGCTTGATATATTTTTCTCTCAAGCATTTGTTCAATATTTGGTATAGCCGGATGCCCAAACATGTTCATTTATATGTTGAGAACATTAAAGAACATTAAAATCGTGTGATTTTGTTATCAATAAAATGCTCAACTTTATTTTCATCCGTTCTGCTAACAATACTAAAGAATAACTTTTGTGTCACGTTGACGTTAAATTATTATCAAGAAAAAGTCACCTCAAATTCATAAAAAACTAAGCGATGAATGTACAGGAAAGTTTGACGGAATGTTGGCACTTTCGATACGCCCAAACTAGGAAAAGATTTACATACTCATGGTGAGCTGCAATGAACATTGGCATTCGTTCTGAACAACTGGAGGTCGTGCGTGTCGAGCTATTATCGAAGGTTAATGAAATGCGTCAAACATGTGAAATAATTACTTCAATTCTTAATTTGTTTATTGACATAGAAATGTGAGCATCAAAATATTCAGAAAACCACCAAATGTACTACTATTTTAATTTAAATGAACACATATAAGACATTAACACGATACATGCATTCTTCCTGCGGAGTGACATGAATAAATTGTAGATGCATAAAATTCGGTAATGTTAAGATCTCACTGCAGTATTTCATTATGTCTATAGGAGCGTTTCACAACTCATCCTTGTTCATGAACTGACGTCCATTCACGGGAAGTTTTTGTCTCAGAATCCTCCTCAGGTTTAATTGTGTTTAAATTTGGAGCGACTCAGTTGTTCACTTGCATGCGATAGGCGATATTTTGCATTAAAATGTTCGTTTTCCTTAATAAACAACAGATAAAAAATAATCAAAACTCGAAAATCATTATGCCCCTACATTGTTACTTAAACAACACAATCCAGTTATCGTTAACAGAATTTACGCATATTTTATTGGACTGAATTGGACTGAAGACCACGGCTGGTCTGTTTTATAGATATGGAAATTTATATACTCCGTAAAAAATAGAAACAGTTGGACATGATGGGATCTCATTTCAAATATGAAAAGAAGCCTTCCGGGTACCACACTCCTGATTGGTCTATAAGAAAAATAAAACAATACAATTCTTGAATGGTGATGGTGATACAAGAAATTCAACGCAACGATTTCCATAAAAATTTCCATACCAATAGCCTTATCGAAAATGAGGATAAACCGCAGCACATACTTTAACATCTAGAACAGTAGCTAAATTAACAGAGGACAAAGCAGTAACAATGAATCCTTAGCTAAAAATTAAAAAACATACAGAAATATAAAATATTCTACTAGTAAAACAGCAAGAAAACATTTATACGTTGGTACAGCAAGAGTTATAAGGTTTATTTCCACACAAGTAATTGAACGAATTCATTACAACCAATTTCAATTTTGAATAATGCTTAACGAGAAGGGCGCAAGTAAATGACACACCGTATGAAGAAGACATCAGCTGCGTAAGGGGTTGAGTACTTGATTGACATGTATGAAATTAAAATTTATTCCCTCGGATTTCTTACTTCATACTCTAGGACTGGAAGCTCATCAATACCGTCAATACTACTAAATAATGCCAGGCCGGACAGCCTCCTCTTACATCCACACAAGAGCTCAGGCTGCCGCAGCAGTAGCTGATTTTGTTGAGGGTATAATGGGGGGAACTAAATTATTTTGCCCCGAATTATTATTATTATATAGGAAAGTTTTAGCCTCCCTTAACCACGACAAAGATGTTCCAAGAGAGGAAAAAGGAAGGCACCATTTAGTATGGAGTTGAGGGAACGTGGAATCTATGCACAAGGTGCACAGAGACAGTAAGCTAGGAAAGAAGTTCATGAAACAAGAAAAAAGTTGAAGAAGAAAGTAGTAGGTGCTGAAAAACAGGACAGCAGTGAACCGAAAAAAGATGGTCCGTAACAAAACAAAAACCTATTTTATTACAACAAAAAGAAAGCCTACCTAACCTTTAGCTCGGGCCCACACATGGTTCCCCTGGGAGCGCTAATTCCCATAGATACAATAGTTGTATCCCCCTGAGTGGATTTTGCCTCAAAAAAAAAAAAATTCGTTGACCTAGAAATTTGAAACATATTTTTCTGCATACATGTCAGTAAAATGTACTTGCTAACTCGGCAAACATGACTTATAACGCAACAAAATTTTTCCTTTAAATTTTTACCAAAATATAGCTGGCACAAAAGATTCCCAATCGTCCCATACGAGGAAGAGCGGCGGTCGCACAAGGCTAACATGAACATTTCACCATAAAAAAACGAACAAAAATTAAACGTTGTTGAAAACAAAAGTTGATGTATTGGATTATAGGGAACTCCTCAATATAAAATTACTTTTGTCTACTTAGTCGTAGTAAAATGAGAAGTTCTCTAATGCCTACAGAAAAGGTTCAAACCGAATACGAGCTGTGTAGACCAGTCTTTAGTTTTAGCCTCCCTACCCATCAACAAATGCGATCCAAAGAGAGGAAGGAGAAGGCATCATTTAGCATGGAGTTAAGGAAACGCAGAATCTGCGCTGGGAGGGCTAGAAGCAGTAAGTTGTGAAAGAAGATTCTGAAACAAGAAAAAGTTGAAGAAGAAAGTAGTAGGTGCTGAAGAACAGGACAGCAGTGAACCGAAAGAAGGAGGTCCTCAACATAACAAAACTTTTATTTCAACAAAAAGAAGGCCCACCTAACTCTCGGCTCGGGCCCTCACATTGTCCCCCTGGGAGCGCTAATCCCCATAGATACAATAATTGTGTCCCCCTGAGGGGTACGAGCTGTGTAATAAAAATGTTTGCTATATGTTTGGAAAACGAATATCCATGAAACAATTGACCGAACACATCAAAATGCCGTTCTCAATGATGTTACAGAAGTGGGAAATTGGTGGCCAAGAATTTATGAGAAACAGCACAACGCGCATGTCTAATAGAAGATACTCGCAGAAACGCAAGCAAATTGCCTCTCTATTGAAGAACATGTCATAAAATTCATATGTATGTCGTCAATGTACCAAAAAATTTTCCAGAAAATTTGCGAGTTTTATTCCAAAATTTTCGAAGTCAAAATAGGTTCGTTCAAGCCTCCCTCCCTAACCGCAAAAAATGCATTAACAAAAAGCATGAATGAAGGCACCATTTAGGCTGGCGTTGAGGGGACACAGATTCTATGCACAAGGCGTGTTCTTGACCAGGAACCCCGGCGCATAGAAACAGTAAGTTAAGAAATAAGGCTGAAATAAGATAAAAATTGATGTATAAAAGTTAATGGCTAAGTAACAGTTGAAAAAAAGTCGGATGTGCGGAAAATTCAGGATACCAATCAACCGAAAAATTGGTCCTAACAAGCAAAATTTAAGTTCGACCTAAAAAAGACACCTAAATAACAGCTCAGAAATCTCATATTTTCTGTCAACTAATTTCCATAGTCGGATTCGGGTTTAAAATCCTTTCGAACCCAGTTCCTGTGTCGCAAAGCATCGGAGAAGATTACCAGAAATGTACATTATCTTACAAACACTTTCAAAGAACAAAAAGAAATTCAATACTATAACAGTTATTCCTAAAATTTAAACAAAGAAAAAGAAACCGCAGGGCAAGTCGGACAAATGTCACAAGGATGCGACAAGAAACACTACGAAATAGAATGCGAACACTTGAATTTCATGCATCAGTCTCGAAAGTAACTCAACAACTGAAGGAAAGTTCTCATCTCATTAAAAGAACTTTCAAGTACCTGAAAGTCGTGCAGAACAGCACGCAGAACGAAGAATGCAATGTTAATAAGGAAATAGAATTTGCCAACAACAGCGCTATAGAGACGTGAGATTACATTAGATAAGTTAGTTTAGCGTTTAGTTATAACAAATGGTTTTATGAGAGGAAGGAGGACGACATCATTCAGTGATGACTTAGGGGAACGCAGGGTTTATGCACAATGTTCATAAAAACAGCAAGTTGCATAAGAAACTTATAAAACAAATTAAAGTTGAAGACGTATTGAAAGCTAAAAAATAGGACTGCTGTAAACCAAATAAAAGATGGTCTTTAACAGAACTAAAAACATTTCATTTACACAAAAAGACCTCCTTAATTCGTAGCTCAGGAACTCAAATATTCCTCTTGTGAACGCCAATTCTCATGAACACAAAAGTTGCAGTTTCACTAAAGTTTCGTTTAAATCTGAAGTGAAGTTGTTGGATATTTGAGTAGCCTATAAATGTGCATTTCACAGCTAGAAATGAATTGAATTGGTGCAACCATGTTTGCCTGCTCGGTGTTTTTTGACTCTGTCCTTACGAGCAGAGGAATAGTCAAAGAACTCACATATGAACAGCTTACCTTCACCTTGTTTACTGGCTAAACGAAGCTTACGATAACCCTTAGGAGGTGAGAAATATTCTCATTAATGATACATGGACAACTGACCTTGCTCATGTTTGCTGGCTAGGTGTTGTTAAAGATGAGCTTTACGAGCAGAGGAATAGTCACATAATCCACACTTGAACAGCTGACCTTCACCATGTTTGCTAGCTAAGTGTTGTTTAACACTTACCTTCTGTGCAGAGGAATATTCACATAATTTACACTTGAACAGCTGACCTTCACCATGTTTGCTCGCCAAATGTCGTTGGAGATTTCCCTTGTATGGAGAGTAGTCACAG
Source organism: Morinoia aosen (assembly GCA_030386875.1). NCBI lineage: Eukaryota > Metazoa > Arthropoda > Malacostraca > Amphipoda > Talitridae > Morinoia > Morinoia aosen. Next base: position 61,475,635 of record CM059558.1, on the reverse strand, counting down.
ACCTCACACTTGAAAAGCCGACCCTTACCATGCTTGCTGGCTAAATGTCGGTTAATTCCATCTGTGAGAGCAGAAGAATACTCGCAGTTTACACTTGAACAGCTGACCTTTACTTTGTCTACTAGCTACGTGTCTCATCGTATTATTTTTCTCTGGAGAGGAATAGCCGCATAATCCCCACTTGAACCGCTGACCTCTACCATGTTTGTTGGCTAAATGTAATTTAGCACTCTCCTTTCGAGCAGAGGAATAGTCGCAGAACTCACACTTGTACAGCTGACCTGTACCATGTTTAATTAGGTGTAGTTTAATCTTATACTTACTAGCAGAGGAATAGTCACAGAACTCACACTTGAACAGCTGACCTTTACCATGTTTGTTGGCTAAATGAAATTTAATACTCGCCTTACTAGCAGAGGAATAGTCGCAGAACTCACACTTGAACAGCTGGCCTTTACCATGTTTACAGGCTAGGTGTAGTTTAACGCTCTGCTTATATGCGGAAGAATAGTCACAGAACTCGCACTTGAACAGCAGACCTTTACCATGTTTGTTGGCTAAATGTAATTTAGCACTCGTTTTAAGAGCAGAGGAATAGTCGCAGAACTCACACTTGAACTGCTGACCTGTACCATGTTTAATGACTAGGTGTAGTTTAAGATCATACTCACTAGCAAAAGAATAGTCGCAGAACTCGCACTTGAACCGACCTTTACCATGTTTGATGGCTAAGTGTAGTTTAACGCTCTGCTTATATGCGGAAGAATAGTCACAGAACTCACACTTGAACAGCTGACCATCACCATGTATACTGGCTAGGTGTAGTTTAAGTTGATCCGTACGAGCAGAGTAATATTCACAGAACTCGCACTTGAACAGCTGACGATTACCATCCTTGCTAGTTGGGTATATTTCATGTTCGTTTCTACGAGCAGAGTCACTTGACTTACGCTTGTAAAGCTGACCTGGACTACGTCTGCTTATTTGATGTCCTATTTTGCGTTTACCAAACAAACTCTGCTTCAAGTTTGTTTCATTAGCTGAAGATGATTTACACACCTCACACATGTACAGCAAATTGTTGCCTAATGCACCTTTTCTATATGTTTCTGAACTGGACTTGATGAGTAAATGAGAGCCACAGAATTCACATTCGAGCTCTGACTGACCATGCCTTTCAGGTCGCTGTTCTTCCAAAATTTTCACAGCTGGAAATTCGTAATGCCCAAATTTATCTGCGCGCAAGTTCTCATGATCATGCTGCTCTACTAAATGCCTTTTCAAAGTTTTCATGAACATAGTGGAGTAATCACACAGCTCACACTCGTAGTAACATCCCAATTTATGCCTAACGCGGAGGTGCAGCTCCATAAAGCTCCTCCTACCAGTGGAGTAATCACAATGTGCACACAGTAAGGGCTGTGACATGAGTCTGCCAGGAGGTGCGGCCTCAACACCACTGCCGCTACCCAACACATCTGATGGTGGCGAGGCAGCGCTCCCTTGAGATGCTCCAGCTGGTGCCTGATGAACAGCACATGTATTGCACGCACCAGATCTGCCTTCCCTCAACTCGTCCTCTGCTTCTGCGCGCCTTGAACGTGCCTCAGTGCAGTCATTGTCTACTTCTCTCTTGATAGCAACTGCACAAAACCCTGAACTTGAACCGACCTGTAAGGGAGAACTTCTCTCAATTATTACTGTACAGGATTTGTCAAAAATTGCATCATTATGCTCAATTTAGAGCAAAAATGATTCGGCGTACTCACCTATTCTTGAAAGAAATTCGTGCAATCAAGCATCTGTGTTTGTCTTGTTCTTTAGAAAATATGTTCAGGTGTTGAAGATAAAAAATGCAATTACCTAAATATAATTAAACAAAAGAAATTAATTACATAAGCAGAAGACAATTTAAAAGGCACATCTCTTTTTACCACCAGTTAATACTTCAATACAGGGCGAAAATCTAATAAAATCCACGAGCTTCCTAAATTGCAGCACTCGTTTCAAGAAATAAACGTACATGAATCTGTAACAAATTTCACAACATGCCTTAGCGAATGTTACCACATTATTTTGGATATGGATTGTGACAAAAAACGTCAACTGTTAATGTATTTTCTCAAAAACTCGTTACTAACTCGATTATTTCTCTTAATTTGATAGGCAACATATATGGTGGCCAAGAGCAGGAAAATACAAACTACTTGTGAACTAATTTCAAATGTGTGAAATGACAGTGAGCACCCAATTAGAAGCACTCAAGAGGAGAGTAAGCATCCAATTAGAAGCTCACAAGAGGAGAGTAAGCATCCAATTAGAAGCTCACAAGAGGAGAGTAAGCATCCAATTAGAAGCTCACAAGTGGAGAGTAAGCATCCAATTAGAAGCTCACAAGTGGAGAGTAAGCACCCAATTAGAAGCTCACAAGAGGAGAGTAAGCATCCAATTAGAAGCTCACAAGTGGAGAGTAAGCATCCAATTAGAAGCTCACAAGAGGAGAGTAAGCATCCAATTAGAAGCTCACAAGTGGAGAGTAAGCATCCAATTAGAAGCTCACAAGAGGAGAGTAAGCATCCAATTAGAAGCTCACAAGTGGAGAGTAAGCATCCAATTAGAAGCTCACAAGAGGAGAGTAAGCATCCAATTGGAAGCTCACGAGTGGAGAGTAAGCATCCAATTGGAAGCACTCAAGGGGAGAGTAAGCATCCAATTGGAAGCTCACAAGAGGAGAGTAAGCATCCAATTGGAAGCACTTAAGAGGAGAGTAAGCATCCAATTGGAAGCTCACAAGAGGAGAGTAAGCATCCAACTGGAAGCACTCAAGGGGAGAGTAAGCATCCAATTGGAAGCTCACAAGAGGAGAGTAAGCATCCAATTGGAAGCACTCAAGGGGAGAGTAAGCATCCAATTGGAAGCACTCAAGGGGAGAGTAAGCATCCAATTGGAAGCTCACAAGAGGAGAGTAAGCATCCAATTGGAAGCACTCAAGAGGAGAGTAAGCATCCAATTGGAAGCTCACAAGAGGAGAGTAAGCATCCAATTGGAAGCTCACAAGAGGAGAGTAAGCATCCAATTGGAAGCACTCAAGAGGAGAGTAAGCAGCCAATTGCAGCACCTGGTGTTCCTGATGCCAGTCAATGGGCTCGTCCTTCACAGTAACCGCCTCCAGCTCAGCGTCAGGCACTTCACTTTTGATGTAACTTACTTCTAAATGGCTCCCAGAGCTTGGCCGGTCACCTGCAAGTGACACAAGCTCGTTGAGAACAATTGCATCTGAGAAAACAAATCTAGTAACAGCTCTTTATGTGTTAAAATAAAAAGGTGATTTTATGATATTGACGATATTAACAATTTTGCTAGTATTTTAATACATAAAAAACTGGAATGGTCAAGTAGGTTAGGAAAATACATCTAGTAATACTTACAGTACACTAAGGACCACAAAACAATTATTTCAACTAAATAGTTAATACTTAAAAAGTTTTGGAGATTAAATGAGCTTGATCATATTTTAGCTTGTACCAGCAAATATGAATTACAATAACAAGTAAGAAACACAGTCTTTGAAATAAATAGCATATACAATACACACACAGCTAGCAAATCCAATACAAATTGGCACAAAAAGTGTATTTTGCCCTCACTATATTTTTGAATGACATTGTGCATGCATGAATTAAATATTTTAGCAATCCGATTTTTGAATCATTCATTAGAAAATTGGAATAGAATGAAATCCAGAGTTACAAGTTTTCCAAACATGACAGCATTTCTCAACCTTGTGGGAGGAAGTTCCACATTGAATAGCAAAACCAAAACTCAACACAACTCCTTTTGACTCTGAAGTCCTCATTTTTAATAAAGCATCATTGATGCTTCTTAGCTTGAGAATAAAAAGCAAGGCAAAAATCGCTACACGATGAGTCAATTTTATGAAAAATGATCAAATGAAACTGAACGAACGTTTCGGACTAACTTTCCATCTTCAGCAAGAAAAATTTCTGTAAAACAAAACCAAATAATTAAAAATGTTAAGGTTCCAATCTTTGGAAAGTTTAACTATAAAAAGGAAGACTAAAGCCACGCATCTTAAAACCATTTCTTATAAGAGAAAGACAATTCATAAAAGTGAACGTTTCGACCATTATCACTGGTCATTATCAACACTGAAAAGATATAACAATAGGACAGTTAAATAAAGATCTATTGCTACATTCTAAACAATATATGGTGATCGATAAAAAACTATAAATTAACAATTTGTAGAGGGTATGCTGACTGCATGTCGTTCAGACTAGGTTTTAATTTGGAGATGAACAAGGATTCTAGAATTTTGAGTTCAGTTGGATTAGAAGCTCTACCTAATATCTGGAAATCTGAAAGTCTGATAGGTAAATCACATTTTTCAGCGTGTGCACGTATGGCAGAATGAGATGGTGCGGATAACAGATTATTGGTTCGATGGCTCCGACCAGCATGCTCAGATACTCGAATACGTAGTTTACGCGAGGTAGAGCCCACATACTCTGATGCACCACATCGTGCACAACTATGACTGTAAACAACAGAGCTGAGCATGCCCTTCGGAAGACCATCCTTAAATCTGAAAAAAGACCCAACAGAGAGCGGATTGACCTGGATAAACTTAAATTCACACTGCATGAAATATTTCGACAGTAGGTGAGACAATTCTAATTTTAATTTTTCAGACTGAGCTCCAAAGTACAGTAACGGAACATATAACAGTTTTATATTGACATATGGGATTGGTTCAACTTTGGTACGAACAGAGAAGAGGAACTTTTTTAAAAAATTGTCATTTTTAAAAATTGTCAAAAATTGTCAGTTTATCCAGGTCAATCCGCTCTCTGTTGGGTCTTTTTTCAGATTTAAGGATGGTCTTCCGAAGGGCATGCTCAGCTCTGTTGTTTACAGTCATAGTTGTGCACGATGTGGTGCATCAGAGTATGTGGGCTCTACCTCGCGTAACCTACGTATTAGAGTATCTGAGCATGCTGGTCGGAGCCATCGAACCAATAATCTGTTATCCGCACCATCTCATTCTGCCATACGTGCACACGCTGAAAAATGTGATTTACCTATCAGACTTTCAGATTTCCAGATATTAGGTAGAGCTTCTAATCCAACTGAACTCAAAATTCTAGAATCCTTGTTCATCTCCAAATTAAAACCTAGTCTGAACGACATGCAGTCAGCATACCCTCTACAAATTGTTAATTTATAGTTTTTTATCGATCACCATATATTGTTTTGAATGTAGCAATAGATCATCATTTAACTGTACTATTGTTTTATCTTTTCAGTGTTGATAATGACCAGTGATAATGGTCGAAACGTTCACTTTTATGAATTGTCTTTCTCTTATAAGAAATGGTTTTAAGAAGCGTGGCTTTAGTCTTCCTTTTTATAGTTAAAACCAAATAAGAGATATTAAAGCACTAAAGTGGTATAAATAAAAAATCCAAACTTTGAAATAACACAAACAACAGTAAAAAAACATGTAAAAGATAAAAGAAAAACTGAATTACGTATTGGCAACATGAAGCAGGAAAGCACTTTGGGTGTCATTGAGAGCAGGTTTCATTTTGTGAATATGCAAAGATTCCATAAGGTGCAGATCTGTTTTGTAAGAGGTACCGGCCAAGATTTTAAAATCATTTTGGGGAGACCGGAACATTGCACTCTTCCGCATGAGATCTAATAGAGGACAGTGGGAGGAACCCAAGAGGGAGACCAGTTCTGCAACTACGCCTAGCATGCTCGAAAACTCTAGTCTTCAGGGTACGGCAGGTAGAACCAACATACCGCGATTCACAACCTGAACAACTGTATTGGTACACCAGAGACGATCACAGTGAGGGTGGCAGTTTGTCTTTGAAACGAAAAAGAGAACCAATTGTGAAATTATTTACGAGGATCATTAGAACTTTGAGTTGCGGGAAAAACTTGTTAATAAGGGATTTAACATCCTCGCTTTGTTTCAATGACTGATCTCCGAAATACGGCAACTTAACATAGAAAGCTTGTTGTGATACAAATCTATTGATATGCCGGTCAACCACAGAAGGAAAGCAGTTTTTGTCAAAATATCGTCGCAAAAAATCGAACTCTTTGTGTAAGTATTGAAAGTTAGAACACACATTAAACGCTCTATGGACGAGAGTATGAATGCTGCAAACCTTAAAATTGTATGAACAAAAGCTGAAAAAGCTAGTCCTGAGCCCAGAAAAAGTTTGCTTTTGGAAAACAGAGCACTGAAAAGTATTGCCAACTCTCTCTACACACGCATCAAGAAACGGCAACCATTCTTTAAGTCAATGCTGTTAGGCATTAGTCTGAAGAATTTCACCCCTTCTTTCTTGAGTTGAATTCTCTCGTGCCACTCGATGTTGTCAAGCACTATGCCGAAGAATTTCCTCGCCTCTTTCATGTGTTAAGCTCTCTCTAGCTACTCAGTGTTGCTCTGCATTATTCCGTAGAATTTCCAAACGCCGGTCAAGGGTCAATAATTTAGCTCTAGCTTCTTGTTTGCGAACAGCATTGTTTTGTCTTGCCATTTTGCGTTCTTCACCCGATCGTCTTCGGCGTTTTTCTTGCTGTTGAAGTCTTGCTACTTCTCCCTTGCAGTTGGACACATTTCTATCTATGGTGGCCTCTTTTGCCGCAATTTTATTCTGAAATATTGTCTATTATCTCTTCAGAGCTTTTCAAGAAAATCCCAATTTTGAAAACAACAACTCAAGTTCCAAAGTCTCGGGCCTTATTAGTGATGCAAAAAAAAACGGTTTTATTTGATTGCGTTTTTTTTTGCAAAAAAAAATGTGTTTTTAATGCGTTTTTTTTTGTTTTTTTGGTTTTTTTTGCACACCTAAATTTTGTTAAGCATATGTCTGGGTTTTTTTTTGGACACCTGAAATATATTAATATCCATGTTTTTTAGTCATTTCATTGTTATAAAAACATCAAAAAGAAACCATACAGTAAAAGTGGTGGCAGATAACCCACAATTACCTAGAGGCGTCTAAGAGGAACAGCAGGAGCCACAGAACTTATATTGATGGAGTCGAAATTCAGAGCTTACTATCTCTACTATGCCTGATTTTATTTTTATGTGACCAAAAAAATCAGACTTTGCAGAGATAATAAGGGTAAATCTGAAGGATATGTCAGTTATCGTTTTTGTAAATTTTGATGCCTAACCTAAGCATTGTTAATTAGATCGAAATAAACAAGTTTTCTTCTATGTACTTTCCGTCTCAAATGAGTATTTTATTAGTTATAGCGGTAAATGACTTACCGCCACTCCTGTGTTTGAAGCGGCAAGTAATTCAAGGAGCACGTCGGACAGCAACACTGCAATGCGCACTTGCTTCCAGCGCGATCGTCATCAAAGACGAAACCAAACCTACCGCTATACCTCGTTAAATACTCTTTTGACGAGAAAAGTGTATAGAAGAAAAGTTGTTTATTTCGATGTTATTACCATGATTCAAGCAAACAAAATTTGAAAATCGATGAGTAGCTGTTAATTCGAGCGCATTCGTCATCAAAGATGAAACTAAACTTATCGCTATAAATCGTAAAATACTCATTTGAGACGGAGGGTGCGTAGAAGAAAACTTGTTTATTTTGATTCAATTAATTAGGTTCAGGCACCAAAAAGTGGAAAATCGATAACTGACATATCCTTCAGATTTACCATAATAAGCTCTGAATTTTGACTCCATCAATATAAGTTCTGTGGCTCCTGCTGTACCTCTTAGACTCTAGGTAATTGTGGGTTATCTGCCACCACTTTTACTGTATGGTTTCTTTTCCATGTTTTCATTACAAAACAATGACTAAAAACTATAGATATTAATATATTTAACTTTTTAACGTCCGAATTTTTGTACTCATATTACCGTTAACACAACCACCGTCAGTAAACTGGCGCTGGCATCAGGCTGTCACCAATATCAGGATGGGATAGGAACTGCCACCCGGCAGAGAACTTCAAAGAACACATTAGGGAACTAATTGAACAAAAAATACAATATATTGAGGGTATTTTTGAAAGAGGACACTGGTGTCCTCTGGGGCGTTAAAGGGTTAAGGTGACCAAAAAAATATGCTGTTTTTTTAAAAACATGTTTTTTTCACAAAAAATTCTGGGTCAATGTGAAGTTTAATGCAATCAGAAAATAACAATTAGCGATCCCAGGAATCACTAAAGAAACCCATTTAAGAACGTTTTACATGAATGACATTCTGCTCGCTGATGCGTAATTTTCGAATAATTGAACTTTGAAGTTGGCCTTTGCGCCACAGGAAGCGAGCGCGTGAAACGGAATTTAATTAATAACGGAAACTATTACAAACGTAAAGAGGTTGGGTCAGGAGGGGGAGGCACAGTTCTTCTAATGAAAATTATAAATAAAGCTTCTAACCAACCCATTTGGGTGATGACCGCAATCTTGTTGACATCGGCTCTAAGATGGCAGGGTCCATGGTGGTCGCCATCTTAGAGCCGATGTAAACAAGATTGTGGTCGGCACGTTAATGGGTGGGTTAGAAGCTTTATTTATAATTTTCGCTAGAAGAACTGTGCCTCCCCCTCACGACTCAACCTCTTTACGTTTGTAACAGGGGGTTAGCTTCCGTTTTTAATTATATCATGCTCGCTTCCTTTGGCTCGGGAAGTCCAACTTCAAATTTCAATGATTCAAAAATAAAGCATCAGCGAGCGGAATTTCGTTCTTGTAAAATGTTCTTGAATGGGTTCCTTTAGTGATTGTTTGGAATATAATTATTAATTTCCATGATTGCATTAAACTTCACATTGACCAAATTCTGACTAATAAAAATGAATATTAATATATTCTCTGGTACCAAATATAACCATGCTGTTTTTTTACAAAGAATCATGACTAAAAAACAACATATTTTATGTGACCTAAAAAGCCCCATGCAGTTTAAAAAAAAAAACATGTTTTTTACTAAAAAATCATGACTGAAAAAACATGAATATATTTGAGACCAAAAAAATGTTTTTGTACTAAAAAATCATGACTAAAAAAACATGAACATATTTATGAGACCTAAAAAACCCCATGCTGATTTTTAAAAAAATGTTTTTTTACAAACAATGATGTATAAGAAAACCTGGATATGAATATATTTTATGCGACCAAAAAACCATGCTATTTTATTATGTATTTTTCATAAAAAATCGTGTCTTAAAATCATGGAAATATGTTACCAGAAAATCCTTGTGTTTTTAAACATGTTTTTTTGTTAAAAAATTAATATTCATTTTTCGGTCATGAATTCTTTGTAAAAAAAAACGCCCCTCAAGGGGATACAATTATTGTATCTATGGGAACTAGCGCTCCCAGGGGGGCAATGTAAGGGCCCAAGCTGAGAGTTAGGTAGGCCTTCTTTTTGTTGAAATGAAATGTTTTTGTGATGTTAAGGACCACCTTTTTTTCGGTTCACAGCTGTCCTGTTTTTCAGCACCTACTACTGTCTTCTTCAACTTTGATCTTGTTTCGTAATCTTCCTTCCTCTCTTTGGATCGCATTTGTTGCTGGGTAGGGAGGCTAAAACTAATGACTAATCTAATCTGTAAAGAAAACATGGATATCAATTTATTTTATGTGACCAAAAAACCATGTTTTCTGAAAAAAAGATTCTTTACAAAAAACATGAATGTTATTAAATTTTATTTGACCAAAAAAACCATGACATTTTAAAAACCATGTTTTTTTTCACCAAAAGTCATTAATATCCATGTTTTTAGTCATGATTTTTTTTGGTTAAGAAAACATGATTTAAAAAAAACCAGCAGGTTTTTTTTGCACAGAAAATATATTAATATCAACATTTTTATTCATAATTTTTCTGTAAAAAAAGATGTTTATTTTAAAAAATACAGCATGGTTGTTTATGGTAAAATAAAGTATATTAATATCCGTATTTTTTAGTCATGACTTTTTTGTAACAAAAACATTCAAAAAACAGCATTGATTTTTTGGTCACATAAGATATATTAATATCCATTAGAACCGTCCTAGGTCTTCGAATAAAATATCCACAAAGAATCTATTCACTCTATAAAACCTTTCGGAGACTAGCTCCATCCTCTGTAAGTCATTCAGTCAAATGTTTTTCAAAGAAACTGAAAATTCATTGTCCATTTCACCAAATTTTACAGAATGACTGAGGATGGAGCTGGTCTCCGAAAGGTTTTATGGAGTGAATAGATTCTATGTAGATATTTTATTCTATGACCTAGTACAGTTCTAATAAACATGATTTCAATGTTAACAGCATTCTTTGTTTATAAGTTTCTAGAGACAATTCGATTAAAGAAAACTAACTTTCCTGATATTTACATCCATGTTTTTTTAGTCATGATTTTTTTTAATGTTTATAAAAACAACTTTTTTGGTCCAATAAAATATAATAGCCATGTTTTTTTAGTCAAGATTTTTCTGTTAAAAAACAATGTTTTAAAAAAAACAGCATTGGATTTTCAAGGTCACAAATATATTAATTTCCATGTTTTTTAGTCATAATTTTTGTATAAATAACATGTTTTTTAAAAAAAACAGCATGGTTTTTTAGTCACATCTCTATCAATGACCTTAAGTAAAGATATGTTATTATAACACACCATTTTGGGAGTTTAAGGTCATTCACATGTATTGTAAAATAAATGAAATATCAAAGCATGAAACCGCAGAAAATGAAAAAGTTCATAAAACCATAGAAAACCATCAATTAAGAAGAAGTATGCTGTTTTATTTTGTAATTTAACATGAAAACAAATAATGTAATGTGGTTCTTTTTCTTGCTGAGTTATTTTCAGACAAAATATTTAAAAAAAAACAAAATATCCACGTTTTTTTTGGCCACGGTTTTTTTTGTAAAAAAAACGTGTTTTTTTTTTAAAAAACGGCATGGTTTTTTTTGAGTCACATCTCTAGGCCTTATACCAAGTGGTAGCCAGGTTACTGGTCGAACGAATTTAAAACATCTTATTTGCATTATCAATTAAAAATAACAAAGCAACATGAATTCCAACAGAGAAAGCTTCATAGAAAATTTCTATTAGTAAAAATAAGCCAATTGCGTATTGTGGATACCATAATCAAGAGGGGGTCACACGGACGGACAGAGGGGGTCACACGGACGGACGGAGAGGGTCACACGGACGGACGGAGGGGGTCACACGGACGGACGGAGGGGGTCACACGGACGGACGGAGGGGGTCACACGGACGGACGGACGGACGGACGGTCGGACGGAGGGACGGACGGAGGGACGGACGCGGCTTCTTTTATAATAGTGATTCACAAAAACTTTAAAATGCGCCTTCAACTTTATTTTGTTTGGTTTTTTTAGCCTGTCACATACGTTAACACATTAACTGCGATGGGTTAAACTGAAGTTCAATATTCAATTCAAATTTACTGTTAATTGTGGTAATCAACTTTGAAAACAGCAACCATTACCTGGATCGGGCGTCTATTTAGCTTTCATTAAGTATTAATAAAAAACGAGTTAGTGACTGCAGGTCGGACGGCAGCACTATGAAAATCACCTAAGTGACCACTGTTGGGTTCCTTCGCCAGAAACGTGTCAAGTAATAGAAATTGGGTCAAACAATATAGGTTTTGGTTGTAATAAGTATAATAATTTTATGTAGCTACTGTAGGCTATTTTTACTGTGTTTAAGGGGACCGTCTAGTCAGAATCAAGAAAATGGCCGTCCCGTTTTTTGTATGGGATCTAGTTCTATGAAATTTTGCATACGTACGTATTTTAGAAAATGAATAAGGGTTATATTGGGCACTTTTTCCGTTTTCGCCATAATTACGGAGATAACGAAAAAAATGAAATGAAAAAATGGGGTATATTCAAGCCACTTCTTCTCAAAAAGTAGTCATTGTAGAGAAATGATTTAGGTATCATTGAATGCGAAAACAGCTGTTGTATAAAGAGTCAGAGGATTATTTTGAAACTCCCAATAATTTATTTGTTATGGAATTTAAAAAATAATTCAAGTGTCATTTTTTCGTAGATTTTTTAATGTAACTGGAAATCTTCTGTGAATTTCAATATAATCCTCTGACTCTTTATGCAGCAACTCCTTGCGCATCTAATGATACCAAAATCATTGCTCTGCGATAACAACTTTTTGAGAAGAAGCTTGAATATTGACATTTGTATTGCTCAAAAAACGCGTTTTAGTGCCGAGACAGGTTTTTTGTTTGCAAGCTACATTTCTTGGAGAAATTGGTAGTGTTGACGTTTTGAATATAATTTTTGGAAGTTATTGTGGTTCCTTGAAGGAACCAGTACCACAAGTGGTACCAATAATGTCTAAAACGCACCAGGAGCATAAGCTGGGGCGTCTTTGGCATCCTCGTAGGCTCCTCTTATAGGATATGGAAGCGCCACGCAGAGCCAAACGCTTATATCACTACATTAGTACCGAGCAATCAACGTCAAATCCAGAAAAATCTTGATCTGCTATCGAAAAAAAGCCATCTAAATCTGAAAAACGTCGGTCTGCAACTAGATCAGCTAACGTGATATATCTACGCAAGCAGATCGGGCGAGCTACCAATCACCCTCTTTCCCCCGAGGGAGGAAGGGGTGGAGGTACCGAGAACTCAACTTGCCAAATCTCAAAAATTTTGATCTGCTAGCAGATAAATGCATAACTAAAAATGAACAAACCGTCGGTCAGCAACAACTAACTTGGCTTATTTGGCACATGTGCACTAGCATGATGAGCGAGCTTCCCCCACCCTCCTTCTTCCTCCCGAGGGAGGGAGGGGTAGAGGTACCGAGAATTCAACTTGCCAAATCTCAAATGTTTCGACTTGCAAGCAGATAGGTGCATACCTAATTATGAACAAACCGACACTCAGCACCAACCAGCTGAGCTGACGTGGCATATCTACACAAGTTGGCCGAGCGAGCTACCCGCCATCCTCCTTTCAAACCCCCATTTGACCTACTTAGGTGAGACGGATCGTTCTGCCGCTTTGCAAGAATGAAGTTTAGGACTTTCTCAATTGAATAGAGCAATAAAAAAATAATAGGATGCATTTTGGATTTTCGACTAGACGGGGCCCTTAACTATTCATGCTACATAGCTTTCACTCACTGACCGTACGTAACTCATCGGGAATTTAAAATAGTAAATTCAGTTAGCGGCCCTGATTAAACACTATAATTCAACAGTTAGCTAACTAATTTTCTAGTTATGAATAGGCTTGTAGGCGTGGCCCCAATTAGGTTTTTTGTTTGTCTACATTATCCAGCATGCATCAGTCTGAATTTGTTCTGTTTTCTACAGTCTTTTGAATGATTTCATATGTTAAGTATAGAGAGTGTAAAGTTCAAAAGAGTTTAAATGTGTTTAAAATATGATAAGAGTTGAAATGTGTGTTTTTAAGTGTTCATTGGTTGTTTTGTGTTCTTGATTTTGCTGTGTTTTTGTGTTTGATGAGTTCCTTAATGCACTGTCTTTCTTTCATTTTCAGTCACTCAGATTTACAGTAAAACCAGTGTAATATTATTTCTTGGCAGAGCTATTCCTTCACCTTATAAAACCAATTGTTGATCTGGTGAGTGGTTCTTATTGTACAGTTTGCTTTGCTTGTATATATTTTTTGTTGCTTTAGGCTAAGATTTACTTTATGTTGAGCATGATGTCTTCTTTTGGCATATTGGTTCTTTCATTTCTTTTTTGTTGAAAGATTAAGTTTTCAGTTTGCTAGATTTCAAGACCATTTTTGTAATAAGATTTTTTTCCTGAGTTACTCCTTTGAATTTGTTGTTGAGTGATTTTGATTTGAGTTTAATTTCATATATATCCATTTCATAGTCCATTTTTTTAGTTGCTTTGTTTCATTTTTAGTTAGTGCATACTTTATTTATCATGAATTCATTCTGAGCATGGTTTATTTTGTTCTGTTTCTTACTTTGTTTTGAAGTTTAATTTTGAGGAATCCAAAAGGACTGGTATGGTATATTTTCTTTTTTCCTGCATTTTTATTTTTGTTTTATTTCTGTTTTCAGGGCTTTTTTTGGTTATACAGGCTTCTGATTTATCTTCACTGTTTCTGAGCCCTGTCACTTATTGTTGCATGTACAATCATCTGTTCCACAATAAACTATCATTTGTCTGAACCAGTTTCATTACTCCCTCATTATGTGGTTCACAAACAGCTACGTGTAACGATGGGTAAACATTAGTACCCCTAGTACCCCATCCTCTTACAGGCTCTTTATTTAATTACTAGTGTGCACAGCCCGCCAAAAATGACGGGATTCACTATCTTTCTTGAACAAATTTTCCAGAGGTGGATGACAAACAAATATATTTATCATAGCAGTGCCCATAATAAAAATATTTTTGTACTTGCGCACTGGCAAAACTCGTATCACAGATACGGTCTTCATGGCTACATTTATGAGCATGACAGAAATAGAAGAAGCGGACTCCAAACAAATAAACCAAGGGTATTCCTAGGGAGTAGCAGGACCCGTGGAAATTCTATGTACAATGTCATCGTTAAGCTAGGTGGACAACATTACTCAACCTTTTCTGTCCTAACCTTTCCTAACCGAAGCTATCCGGATAAAATATCAAACATTTTAAAGCATGTCAAGGCCATCTTTCAATGTTACACGGAGATGTTCGGTATCCATGATACTGCACACTCAGACATCCTATGTTTCTCGAGAAGCGGACACCAAACAAATATATAAATGAATTATAAATGAACACACAACGGGTATTATTAGGTTAGATACTTTTACTTTCACGATTTATGACCTTCATTTTCATGATAAAATACGTATTATTGGAAAGTATCGGTAAAGTATCAGCTGAATTTTGCCGATACCGATACCAGTAAAATGACCGATACTTCCCGATACCGATACATCGGTATATCACTACTCAATACCTTTTTAGTTAATTTCCACACTAGATTGGCTCGATTCTTTACTCTGATATCAACTACCTCTGTCTCAAACCCAAATAGAACTAAGCCTCACCTAGCACCCTGTCCTCTGCTGCAGCTTCCTGCTTGATGAAGTCCTGCCTGCAAGACAGCCTCTCCACTTCAGCATCCATCAGCTTGTGCACCATAACCACTGCACGCTCAATGCTGGGTGTTTAGGTACCTGAGCAATGGAATGTTTGTCTGCTGTTTTATCTGAGAAAACTAAAGCTACAACCTGACAAAAAATATAGCAAAGTTCATCCTCATTGTGGAAAAAAATATTTTTACCAAACTATGAAACTAAGCATCTCGTCATGTTTAGTGAATTGGATAATTTGAATTTATTCATTAAATGAATAGAGTATATTCCCCTTTAACTATGTTGAATAGGATCAACAATCCAAAGCTACTCTTTCAACAAAAAAGACTATACAGTCAAACAAGTTTTCATTGAAGTGTAACAAAATTTTTAAATCCTTTGCTTATTTAAGGGGAGTTACTACTATATAATTTATCTAATTTTTCAAATTTCCCTTTTCACATTTTTGTTGCAACTACGTTAATGAAAATGCGTACAAATATGTAAAATTGGATGCTGAACACATTTTCTTCCATAAAAATTCTCAATTTTTGCAATAGAAAACAGTTATTGCGTGAACATGAGGAAAAACATACATACTCACACCAAACTTTTCTCACTCTACAACTTTTTATGAAGTGCGATTTTGGTCTCATTCAACACGGAAAGGCTAGGTAGCTTGTAAGGATTTTTTTGAATTTTGAATTAGAAAAAATTCCTCGTTATATTTGCCTGAAAAATTTCTCTCCCCCCATAAATTTTAGATTAAATTTTTAGTTACAGTTTTTGCATTTCTATTGCAACTAGGCAAACAAAAATGGATGTGGACATTTAAAATTAAATTCTGAATACATATGCTTCTATGATAACTTTTGATTTTGCAATAGAAAAAGTTATTGCGCAATATATTTGTACAGTGGTACCTCAAGATAGAGATGTGACTCAAAAAAAACCATGCCGTTTTTTTTAAAAAAATCACGTTTTTTTACAAAAAAAAACCGTGGCCAAAAAAAACGTGGATATTTTATTTTTTTTAAATATTTTGTCTGAAAATAACTCAGCAAGAAAAGAACTACATTACATTATTTGTTTTCATGTCAAATTACAAAATAAAACAGCATACTTCTTAATTGGTTTTCCATGGTTTTATGACATTTTACATTTTCTGTCGTTTCATGCTTTGGTATTTCATTTATTTTACAATACATATGAATGACCTTCAACTCCCAAAATGGTGAGTTATAATAACATATCTTTACTTATGGTCATTGATAGAAATGTGACTAAAAAAATATGCTGTTTTTTAAAAAAAAACATGATTTTTATACAAAATTATGAATAAAAAACATGGATATTAATATATTTATGTGACCTTAAAAATCCAATGCTGTTTTTTAAAACATTGTTTTTTAACAGAAAAATCTTGACTAAAAAATATGGCTATTATATTTTAAGGGACCAAAAATTTTTTTTTTTAAACACTTGGGAAAAATCATGACTAAAAAAACACGGATATAAATATCAGGAAAGTTATTTTTCTTTAATCGAATTGTCTTTAGAAACTTAAAATCAAAGAATGCTGGTAATATTGAAATCATGTTTATTAGAACTGTACTAGGTCTTAGAATAAAATATCTACAAAGAATCCATTCACTCCATAAAACCTTTTGGAGACCAGCTCCATCCTCAGTCATTCAGTTAAATTTGATGAAATGGAGAATGAATTTTCACTGTTCCTTTGAAAAACATTTGACTGAATGACTTACTGAGGATGGAGCTAGTCTCCGAATGGTTTTATAGAGTGAATAGATTCTTTGTGGATATTTTATTCCAAGACCTGGTACGGTTCTGATGGATATTAAATATATCTTATGTAACCAAAAAATCCATGCTGTTTTTTGAATGTTTTTGTTACAAATCCCTCAAGGGATACAACTATTGTATCTATGGGAATTAGCGCTCCCAGAGGGAAAATGTGAGGGCCCGAGCTGAGAGTTAGGTAGGCCTTCTTTTTGTTGAAATATAATGTTTTTTGTTATGTTGAAGACCACCTTTTTTTCGGTTCACTACTGTCCTGTTTTTCAGCACCTCTGACTTTCTTCTTCAACTTTTATCTTATTTCATGATCTTCTTTCTCATCTTACTGTTTCTATGCCCTTTCTGCATAGATTCCTCATTTTCTTATCTTCATACTAAATGGTGTCTTCCTCCTTCCTCTCTTCAATACGCTCTATTTTTGTAGCGGTTAGGAAGGCTTAAACTAACTTATAATCTTATTCTTAATCTTTGTTACAAAAAAATCATGACTAAAAAACACGGATATTAATATACTTTATTTTACCATAAACAACCATGCTGTTTTTTTGAAAAACATATTTTTTACAGAAAAATCACGATTAAAAAATTTGGATGTTAATATATTTTATGTGCCAAAAAAAAACATGCTGGTTTTTTCGAATCATGTTTTCTTAACCAAAAAAATCATGACTACAAAACATGGATATCAATGACTTTTTGTGAAAAAAACATGGTTTTTAAAAGGTCATGTTTTTTTGGTCAGATAAAATTTAATAACATTCATGTTTTTGCAAAAAATCCTTTTTTCAACAAGCATGGTTTTTTGGTCACATAAAATAAATTAATATCCATTTTTTTTACAGATTAGATTTGTCATTAGTTTTAGCCTCCCTACCCAGCAACAAATGCAATCCAAAGAGATGAAGGAAGATTATGAAACAAGATCAAAGTTGAAGAAGACAGTAGTAGGTGCTGAAAAACAGGACAGCAGTGAACCGAAAAGAGGTGGTCCTCAACATAACAAAAACATTTTATTTCAACAAAAAGGAGGCCTACCTAACTCTCAGCTTGGGCCCTCACATTGTCCCCCTGGGAGCACTAGTTCCCATAGATACAATAATTGTATCCCCTTGAGGGGGTGTTTTTTTTCTACAAAGAAGTCGTGACCAAAAAATGAATAATAATAACTTTTTAATAAAAAAAAACATGTTTGAAAAAAAACACAGATTTTTTGGTAACAAAATGTTAATATCCATGATTTTAAGATATGATTTTTTATGAAAAATATATAAAATAAAACAGCATGGTTATTTGGTTGCAAAAAATATATTCATATCCAGGTTTTCTTATACATCATTGTCTGTAAAAAAAACATATTTTTTAAAAAAACAGCATGGGGTTTTTTAGGTCTCATATATATATTCATGTTTTTTAGTCATGATTTTTAGTACAAAAACATTTTTTTGGTCTCATAAATGTTATTCATGTTTTTTCAGTTATGATTTTTTAGTAAAAAACATGTTTTAAAAAAAACTGCATGGGGCTTTTTAGGTCAAATCAAATATATTGTTTTTTAGTCATGATTCTTTGTAAAAAAACAACATGGCTATGTTTGGTACCAGAAAATATATTAATATTCATTTTTAATAGTCATAATTTTTTGTAAATAAAACATGTTTTTAAAAAACAGCATGTTTTTTTGGTCACCTAAAATATATTAATATCTATGGTTTTTAGTCATTTTTTTGTAATGAAAACAAAAAATAAACCATATAGGAAAAGTGGTAGCGGATAATCCACAATTCCCTCGAGGAGTCTAAGAGGTACAGCAGGAGCCACAGAACTTACCACAGAACTTATATTGATGGAGTCAAAATTCAGAGCTAATTATCTCTGCAAAGTCTGATTTTTTTGGTCACATAAAAATAAAATCAGATGTAGTAGAGATAGTAAGCTCTGAATTTTGACTCCATCAATATAATTTCTGTGGCTCCTGCTGTTCCTCTTAGATGCCTCTAGGTAATTGTGGGTTATTTGCCACCACTTTTACTGTATGGTTTCTTTTTGATGTTTTTATAACAATAAAATGACTAAAAAACATGGATATTAATATATTTTAGGTGTCCAAAAAAAAAAACAGACATATACTTAACAAAATTTAGGTGTGCAAAAAAAAAAACACGTTTTTTTTGCAAAAAAAAAACGCAATCAAATAAAACCGTTTTTTTTGCATCACTAATTGCAACCATGTAATACTTAAATTGTGCAATGCCCTCACACCTCCATTCATTCATCCAGTCTTTGCCCGACCTCTAACATTCCTTCCCTGAACCTAAGACTTTATTGCTTTAATGCCAACTATTCCCTTTACCTTTCTGCATATGGTCAAACGACTTCAACAAACAGCTGTTTAAACTTTTTGCCACCCTTCTCACATTCCTTATACGTCTTGCTAAATTGATTTACCTATCTCACAAACGATGCCCTGCCATACTCCTCAACACTTCATCTGGAGTACATTCTACCTGCTGCTATCAGCCATTTTTGAGCATCACGTTTTATGTCAACTCAGCACATCAGCCAAACGCTCTCATACTGATAACATTTGAATGTTTGTCTCCTCACCACAGAAATGATGCAAGCTCCTGTATGACCAGTATATAACCAACTAAAAATTTGGTAATTTATAAGCACTGAAAATAAAACTGTGTGGGAAATTCTTCCCACATACACCTAGCATGGCTTTATATTATGAGCCTGTACTGTGGGCCGGTGGAATTTTTTTACCAATTTCTTCGGGGTTCGGGCGGTGTGTTCGGATGGTCCTAGTTTTTGATATTTAGTGTTGTTCGGCTCCTTCTTGTGCTACCACGTGAGATGGTTGTGTGGCCGGGCTCTTGTGATGGTTTCTAGTAACGTAGCTTTGCCGTGATCTGCCACTGACCCTCAACCTCCTACGCTCTTGCTGCTACTTTGACCTTCTAACTGTTTTCAAGTTTGTGTGAATGTGATTTCCTTTCATTAAAACTTTTGTTTGGGTTTTAAAATATAATACTCTTAAAGGTGTTTGGTCTATTAAAAATTAATTGGGCTAAGGCCTGTTATATTAACTTGTAGTAAGGATATGGCTTACTGCATTTAATCTTGAATCTAAACTCACCTTTAAATTTATGGGCTGCGACCTGAATTTAGGCGCTGCCATTGAAGATCTCTATGATCACTACTTAAATTATTCTTGAATTGAGCTAGTGAGGTTTCTAACCTTAGGAGGTGGGCTAACGCCTGCTCTACGAACCTTCCAGTGGTAATTTTCTTCTGGGCCGTGCTTTTCACAAGTTGAAACATTTATAAGAACTAAAATTTAGATTAAAACTATCTCCCTACTATACTTTCTGTCCTTTGGCCGAACATCTACCTTATACTGTTGTCTATTAAATTTCTAAATTACCTGTTAACACATTAACTGCGATGGGTTAAACTGAAGTTGAATATTCAATTCGAATTTAAATTCAATTGTAGTCATTAACTTTGAAAATAGCAAACATAAACTGGATCGGGCTTTTATTTAGCTTTCATTAAGTATTTATAAACAATGAGTTAGTGACTGCAGGTGGGTCAGCAGCACTTTGAAAATCCCCTAAGGGACCACCGGTGGGTCCCTTCGCAGGGAATGTGTTAAAGTGGTTTTGCGGCCCACCGAGTATTGCAATATACTTGGGAGAGTTTCGTGGTTAAAATTGTTTTTCATATTGAAATTTTCGGTATATCAGGTTGTTTGCTCCTTAACTTACCGTCTTTCTTTTGTTTCCTTTGTATACAAATCTAAATCAGCTTTGCTTCCGTCTGCTGGCCGTTCTTTCTCTGGTTTTTTGCCAAACCTGCAGTGTCTGGTGCCTCCAATCTGAATCTTCGTTGCTGTCTGGGTGCGTTATGCTAGGGTGCTTCTGGCCTTTATTCTCTGCGGTATAGTGCAGCGATATAAGCTCTTTAGTGATTGCCATAATTCCATGAGATTAGGCTTGGTAATTATCGTGTTGTTGCTCGTTGCAGGTGTTCATGGTTTGGTTGCGGGCTACTCGCTCTCTCCGGCTCCTGTGCTGGCTTCTTTAACGCTTAATCGTGGACCCAAAAGAGACGTGCACTGCAGTGCAACCTAAACCGTGTGAAGCCAGCCTCTCAGTGACGCAACATTGAAAAACCAAGCACCTCCTATTTGGGGCGTCGCACCATAATAAACCTAATATATAACCATCAAGATCTTGAAAATCTTAGAATTCTAAATTAAACGTACAACCGTATTACCGTCATTTTAAGGAGTTTCGTGCTTCATTTAATCAGAGTGGAATGAAAAATAAAATTCCATATAATTTGTTAAATCTAAATCTGTTTATTAACAACTGTTTTTCTATCCTTTATAGTTGTAGTGTGCGAGAATTTCTTACAACTGTCAATGAGCAACATTTAACAATAGAAAATCAAAAAAAACTCAGTAATGGTGAGAAAGGTTGTTAGTAATCCCAAAGGCTGCACATGAGAAGACTCATGAATGGAGCCTCTGGAAATCATAGCCCAAAATTGAACAAATAGTACTTTGAATCACAAACTGATGCAAAAGAAAAGATAACTGAATAAAAATCAGGACACAATAAATATCAATACATAAAAATTTGTTACTGAAATATCTTGAATGATGTTAGAAAAAAATTGGCAATAGATGTCTTGAAAAAACAATTCAAAATTGAAAAAAAAACTTGAATTACAGGAACAAATAACTGAGGAACCAAAGAGTCACAGGATTTGAGGAGGGGCATCAAAGAAGCAGAGCAGGCCTTGAAGGCGAACCTGTCAGACTCCAGAAGTCAATCAGTGGCCCCCAACACTGCCAGGCACTCCAGCCAGCACAAACTTGCTGGTCTCCACCTGTCCCTCACTACTCTGAAGGCAAACAATGACAATAATAACCTTCCTTGTCATGGAATGAAGTCAACTCATTCTACTGTAAAATTGCAACAACCATAGAAGATGTCACTCATAAACTTTCTTCTAAAATGAAGAGTAACTTTTACTCTAATAACCTTAACTATTTGTCAACATGAAAAGAAATAGATTAATCTTGCAATATATACAAACTATCATAAATAATGATTGTTATCATAAGCTATCTTTTGATAAAAATCAATGACTTACCTAATGAGAGCCCTTATTATGTAATGTCAAAGATCCCTTTTACAGGATGACAGATTCTTTACAGTTATTTTAGTACTGTATTTATCAAATAAATTTTCATCATCAAGTTATTTTCACAGTCATATAAAGCTGAAAACAAACAACCAGGCACTCAGTATAGGAAAAAAATTGAATACAATACAAACAAAACTTCCATAAAAAGAAAAGGTAAATGTTAAGGACTTGACCATAATCGATTTTCCACTCTTTGATCAATAAAGATTGTTGATGAGACCAAAATAAACAAGTTTTCTTCAATGCACTTTCCGGCGGAAATGAGTATTTTAAAAGTTATGGCGTTAAATGAGTTACCGGAACTCCAGTGTGCATCACCCTATTACAAACGTAAAGAGGTTGGGTCGTGAGGGGTAGCAACAGTTCTTTTAGTCTTATAATTTTTACTAAAAGAACTGTTGCTACCCCTCACGACCCAACCTCTTTACGTTTGTAATAGGGGGTTTGCTCTTCGTCGGCTTGGTTGGCGCGCGGGAACGCCTGTTTACTTTCACGTCAGACCGCGCGGTGTATTTTTCACCGCCTCAAACACTGGAGTTACGGTAACTCATTTAATGCCATAACTTTTAAAATACTTATTTCTGCCGGAAAGTGCTTCGAAGAAAACTTGTTTATTTTGGTCTCATCAACAATCTTTGTTGATCAAAAAGTGGAAAATCGATTATGGTCAAGTCCTTAACATTTACCAAAGAAAAATTAAGCCCATGCAACAAATGAAACAACAAAGCCACTCTCATTCCCTAACCAGAATTTCCTTTTAGCATTTAGATGCAGGCATTTTTTACTTGCAACTGCTTCCAAACTTTCACATGCTTGGTACTCTCTTCTAGTTTTCATATTCTTATTTAATTCATCGTTAGCAGCCCCAAACACTTCCAAATGCTGTTAACAATTAGTATCTTCTATTCAAACTACTTTCTGTAAAAACTTCTTAACTTTACTTGTATTCTCATTCATTTATAGTTTCTTCAACTAAAGACCCTTTTGAACTCTTTCACCAGTCTACAGTTTCTCTAAATTTTGGCTACTAATGGTAAAATACCAGCACAGAGTAGCTGCTAACTGTTAATACCTGTGAACTGTGCTGCCAATATTTTCAACCCCCACCAAACAGTCTGTACATTGGAATGAGTGTATTGTGTCTGAGTGATGAACATGGGATGACTGATCATTCTTAAATTTTCCCCATCCATATCATGTGCATGTCAATGAGAAACTAATATATCTATCTTGATGATAAGTGAAATTTGAATATGTAAGGTCAGTTCTTGCTGCTTCGCCTGTTGAGTTTCGTTTTTGGTGGTCGCCACTTCTAAAGCCAGATTTTGTTGCTGCTTCAACCATTGAGTTCCGTTTAAGCGATTGATGCAGCAACCTTACTTCCATACTTCTCCAGCTGTAGGTATTGGTGATACAAAGCAGAGAAGAGGGATCTTTTTTTTAATTAAATTTACATTAATACATATTGAGGTTACCTAACAGTTGCATGACTAGAAATGGGATTTTAGGGGTAACTAAGGCAGGGCACTACAAATATACACTTCATTAATAAAGGAAATTGAACAATTTTTTGTTATAAAACCTCAAAACTTTATAAAAAATAATTTAGGAGCATCAAGAGCACAAAAAGCTTGCAGGTATTCACAACATATTTATAACATTCGAATAGACGTTCAGAGCCCTATAACTTCTTAAATTTTTCCATACCCTCCTTCCCCCCCCCCCCCCCCCCCCCTCAGAGGGTAATTTCTAAAAAACAATTTCTCAGCAAATATTGTACATAGAGACAATTAGTTTTTTGTTAAATTTATGAAAATATCGGTAAATCTGAAGGAGATGACAGTTGTCGATTTTGCAAATTTTAATGTGTAAACATGGTTAATGACACCAAAATAAACAAATTTTCTTCAATGCACTTTTCGTCTCAAGTGAGTATTTTATTAGTTATAGCGGTAAATGACTTACCGCAACTCCAGTCTTTGAAGCTGTAAGAAATTCCTTGATCGAGTTGTATGGCAATACGGCAATGGCGTCTCGCTTCCAGCGTTCTGTCTAGAGACGAAACCAAACCTACCGCTATACCTCGTTAAATACTCATTTGACGAAAAAAGTGTATAGAAGAAAAGTTGTTTATTTCGATGTTATTACCATGTTTCAAGCAACAAAAATTCGAAAATCGATGAGTAGCTGTTTATTCGAGCGCATTCGTCATCAATGACGAAACTAAACTTACCGCTATAAATCGTAAAATACTCATTTGAGACGAAAAGTGCATAGAAGAAAACTTGTTTATTTCGATTCCATTAATCCACCAAAAAGTGGAAAATCGACAACTGTCATCTCCTTCAGATTTACCAAAATATCTACCAAAGCTGGATCCATGTGTTTGGTTTAGCTTGAAAAAAAAAATAACAAATTTTTACATTTTTTAAAGCAATATAGGGTAAAGTTCGAAAGTTCGTCCGGTTTCAACGGTTCAAACTTCAAACCCTCTCAAACGGTTCTGAAGATCGCTATTGCTCACGCAAATGTCGTCAACAAAGCTCAAATGCATCGGGTTCATCGTGCTTTGCTCTAAAGTGCATCTTTCACATCTTGATATTAAAAAAAAAACTTGCTTTGCGTGCACTTTGTATAACTGAAATTTTCGAAAGTTCGTACAAAATTCGAAATTAATTTAAAATTTCGACCACGTTTCGAATCTCATTACAAAAGTTCGTACACCCTCTAAAATGAAATTTATGTTTTTGTTTAGCGCTAAAAGTTACCTGTGAGCGTTCGAATTTTATGTAACATGATAGTGTGCTCATTTTTAATGGATTTTATACGTACGTTTTGATGCAGATCTTAGACTCTACTTTGGAGTTAAATGGTATAGGCTATGTAGAATAAAACGAGCCATGGGCAAAACGTAAGTTTAATTTTTGTGACCCCAATATAAACAAAATCTAATTTCAATAGTAAAATTCAAACGCACTATGGAAAGAGTTAACGCTTGTGCTGGGCTTGTCTACCAACAAGCCTGACCCTGACACATTTGCTGTTCTTGATTACCGCTCTTCTTCTCGAGTCACCTGCAGATTTAGAACGCAAATGAGCTCTACCGCAAAACACCAGACTCAGCAGGCTTCAGCACTCGGTCACCAGGAAAGGAGGCTCCACTAGCTCTCCTTGGTTTCGGAACATCATCGTCGTTTACCTGGGACGTAGATGTAAGACATTTTCATTCAAGGTTCTATTTTTGTTTATTATTCTATAAAGAAAATGGGATGTCAACTATTGTGAAAATACGACCTTCTTCATAAACATGTAAGCTCTTCGTGAAGCTCCAAACCGAAGATTGGAGCCGGGGCAGCTCTGTGCTCTCGTGGCCCGGCGCGGCATGGGGAGTTTCCGGCAGTGACTTCGCGCCATTCTGTCTTCGCCTCACGCAGTGGAGGCGACGCAGCGGCTCAGCGGCACTCCTCGCCCGGCGCACGTCTCTTGAGCCCTACTGCACGGAGGAACGTCCTGCTAAGCACGTCATTTATGGTGAGTTGGGAAGCTATTCCAGTGCGGTGTTCTCTTTCCATCTCAGTGCGTCGATTATTTTCAATAATTGCCAGTGCGAACGGATATTAGAAATTAAATTTTGTCTGAGCCATACATAACTTTAAACTTTAGGCTTAAATAAGCTTAAACTCTTCTGTAACCTAGCAACCAGTCTAGCTGGTTAGCTAAATGCCATTGTTTGGGCTAATATTGTTCAGCTGCTGCAGACTCGTAAAATAGTTCTATCTTAAATCTTAAAGTTTTGTGAGCTGCGTCAAGATGACCTTTTAGTTTCCCTTCAAGGTGTTAAAATCAAACATTAAAATTATATTTTCTCTTAAAGGTACGAGTACTGGCTCAGACTTCTTGAAGCGAGCTGGAGGAGTGCGGAGGGCAACCGCGCTGGCCCGTTGTTAAAACTTCGGGCTCCCACCGCTACGTCAGCGGGGCGAACCGTGCCGGCCAAGCCATACATTTTAATGTTCTATTCATTTTTACTGTTCGTACCTATGCTCAGTAAAATCATGGCTGCCGCATATAGTTTCAATCCTTTGGTGACCCTTCTCCAGATTTCATTTTCAAGAGGCTACCTATCATAAACTTCTGAATGGGACAATAAAACTAAATATTTATAAACTAATTTTATAAGATTTACAGCTTTTCAGGTCCATAGAGAGCAATAATAGGCATACGTTGATAAAGCATTACATACTTATATTACTTAAGGTACCTACGTACACTTTAAGGCCTCCAAACTGTTCGTTCGAGATAGGCCTAATACAACTAGGTATTGTACTAGGTATAAACTAGGTATTAACTAGGTACTAGGTATCAACTAGGTATTGTACGCCTATATTGTACGTATTTCTTAAATGGAGGAAAATAAAAAGTAATCAATTTGTCCTTTATCACAATAAGCTTACAGTAGCTATGTATCGCAGAAAATAAGAGAATATAAGATATCCTTCATACATGTAACATAATTGTTTGGAGGCCTATAGCTATAGAAAGAGAATTTTATGTCTCAATCACAAATAAAAATAATATTTCATCTTTGATTAGAGGAACAGAATCGTCACCGATCTTTGGACTGTTTGGCTAAAGAACAGTAATGTAAACTACCTAATTCTAGGTTGCCTAAATGTTCGAAAATAACTTGATAAGTTTCTTCCATTTATCTAAATATTTCCTAACTACCTATGGCTCAAAAATGAATCAAAAAACCCTGTCCAAAGGTTGATAAGCAAACCTATCCACTAACTCCTACTTTTTTTTTGATTGCCATACTTTTGTTTTACTTCTTTGGCAGGCATTGCATTTGAAGTCCATTGATTTTATTTCTTTATCAGTCATGTTACTGAAATCTATGGCCAGACAGTCTTTGTGAAACCACCGACTGCAATGATTACACCCAATCCAAGCACGTGTATTTTCCTGTTCATTATTGCCTCCACAAGCATTGCATGACTCACTATCTTCAATTACATCTCCATCACTGTCTTCATTGTCGTACATCACAGCCTCGTCACTAGACGAATCCTCTTCACAGAGTGTCATTTTTTTCTTAACATTGTGTACACTCTTTTTTACCTGCTTCTTTTTCATGCGCTCAGTTTTCCGCTCATTTTTCTTTTGTTCTTCCTGCTGTTTTTGTTTCTGTTTACTTTCCATATGAAGATAGAATTCCTCTCCACTTACTGCTGATGGAAGGCAGCTTTTCCGCGTTACACTTTTCACTTGTATAACTGTATCAGCAATTTTCAAGTGTTTCTTGAATGGCGATTCTTTCCAACGTGTATAATACTTGGGCTGAGTACCTTGGGGTGGGGTGAAGGTCTCTTGATTGACGTCTTCAGCCACATTATGAGATGTGGACGGTTGTGGGCTACAAGCCAAAGAAACACTTAGATGAGCACCTTGAAGTATGGTAGAGGTCTCTTGATTGATGTCCTCCACCTCGTTTTGAGAAGTGTACGTTTGTGAACGATGAGCCAAGGTAGTCCTTGGCTGAGCACCTTGAGGTGAAGTGGAGGTCTCTTGATTGACGCCAAACACCTCAATAAGAGATGTAGGCCCAGACAGTTTCGGAATACGAGATACGGTCAAGTTATTCATGGGTTCTAATGAGGTTTGCAGGAGGGGCGCTGTATCTTGAAGTTCAACAATGTTTTCACCACAAGTGGATATCGCCTCATTTGGTCTGCAACTGTCTTGGACATCAGGTTCATTCTCTGAGTCAGGATGTAACAGCGAAGGCACGAGTCTTCCATTGCCGGAGGATCCTACAGATGCATTGAGTGAATCTGCAGGTGGATTAGAACTAGGCCTAGACATGATTCTTAATGATTTATAGACATTGTAGAGCTGGCTGTCCAAGCTATCATTTACAACATCGTAATTCTCTTCAAACCGTTTTTCATACCTAGTCAGGGTTTCAGGAAGGAGATGTGACTTAGCCATGTGAAATGCTCGGGCTATACCAAGTCGTTGTTCGCTGGAAGTTTCATCAAATCTTGAGTTGAATTGTTCAGTGGCTTTCTTCTCATCAATCAGGCGTCTATAATCGATGGCGGATGGGTTGAAAGGGATGATTCCACTTTTTCTGAAACCAGAGATCACATTTTGTGGCCGTGACGTGGCTGTGGTGCCCGGAAAAATTACTGAATACTTAATACAAATTTAGAATTTAATATTAAAAGTAATTTTGTAACTTTAAAAGTCTTTTATTTAAAAGATAAATAAATATTAAAATAGATAAAATCTACACCGTCTCATGAGACGAGTTCAGTGCCACTTTATGGCAACATTCACGCTCTTCAAGCAGGGTTCGCTGTTCAGCAGCTCATTCCTCCGCTAAACTTCATAGTGTAAACAAGTGCTCCGATCAAACTGGTGAGTCGCTGCTTTCGGTTATAACTATTTTGTGTGTTTAAGACCTTTTAGGCAGTGTCATGTACGAATCAAGGTTTTTGTGAAAATAAGAATCACATTGATGTATCATAGTGTTTAGTATTAAGTAATGTAGTGAGGATGTAAAATTGATAATATCTAACGAACGAGCCGACCGGCTCTTAGTGTCAAGCATTGTGTTGCGGCGTCGCAGAGCCATAAGTGTTACGACAACTTCTTCAGTGATACGTTCCCTCGTTCTTTAAATGATGTGTTTAAGTGAGAAATCCCTATGCATAAAGTAATTAGTTTAGCTCGCGCGTGTTCAAGTGTTATTAAAAGAGATGAGTGGAACGAATTAAATTAAATTACCAAGATTAAAATAATTATCTTGTCTACGCCCGTCAGTTCTATTACAATTGCCAATAAATCTATCTCGTATTGTTATTCGAATACGATTAGTAATGCTGACGTGTAAATGCTTTGGTTTGTACAGTTATGTATTTTGTTCCTCTGTTAGGCGACTTACATTACTAACGCCTGGTTTACATGTGTTGTGCAGATCATCAATCGTGCTACCCCCTTTGACCTCAGTCTTTTTCTTTTTACCCCTTCGTATTTTACACCTTTTGTCCTTTGTACGCCTGTACTGCTGATATCATTTATTTTAGAGGACATATTTTCCTTTAACTCGAACTACCCGATTTCGAGATACACTCTATAATTGTTCAGCTCACTTTAGCACGTTAGCAAGACGTTGAGTCACGCTTCCTAAACCTTGCACCTCGTCGTTTAGAGTTGGTTTCCACGTACTATGAAATAAACACCGTGATCGTCCCAGTCTATTAATGTCCCCAAATAGTACGACTTTCTTTCGATAATCTCGCGGGAAGTACCCACGGAAAATAACGGTACGCCCATATTCTGGTGACCCCTTTCGCTCCAACACCCACCTTCGCTATTTTCACCCAACTCATATTTTTCCTCATTCATAAAAATACACCCATTATACATAATTATAATAACAAAGGGGGTAGCATAGCCGATCGCCGAAGCCAGCAGCCGAACTCCTGCAAGCCAACCGGTGGACGCCGACACCAAGAACCAAGAAAAGAAGACCCCAGGGCGTACAAGAGCCGAAGACTGCAAAATTATCGTGAGTAGCGAATTCACCAGTGATCGAGCACATATTTTTTTTTATTTTGAATATTTTGTGTTTTCTTGATTTGCTTTTCATGGCATAAGTAGTGAGTCCATTCCGGTGCACCATAGTATATTTCGCAAGCGAGCTCTTTTCTATATTTCCTATTCCTTTTTTTTTTTTCTTTTATTGATTGCTTTTTCCAGCGAGTTTCCCCTATTGCGACGTTTTCTCTATTTCCCGCACTACATTTTTCCTCCAACTTCTATCGCTATAACTATTATATTTCACATTATTTTTTTTCCCCCTTTTCCGCGAACGTATCCTATTTTCGACGTTTCCTGTATTTACGCATCGCATTTATTTCAATTTTTCAAATTCTTTCGCTAGATATATATTTCTCCTTTTCCTATTTTCATTGGGGGAGCAAAGAAATGGAACCCCCACCACCAAACAATAACGGTCAAGACACCGTAGACGACAATGAGCCGCACATTCCCACAAACGCAGCATTGGTACGTCCCCCCGACTTTGATGAGGCTTATCCTCACATGTTTTTCAACATTCTCGAAAGCCAGTTTATTGTCGCCGGGGTGCGTCGCTCATCGTTAAAGTTCCACCACGCATTAGGCGCGTTGAGTAGCCGCATAGCTCGTCATATACCACAAACGCTCATAGAGGCAGCTGATTATGAGGGGTTAAAAGAGTTTGTGCGTGCACGGTACTCCCGATCCGAAAAGGAACTCTTTGATGAGCTCCTTTCACAGAAGGGGTTGTATTGCCATGACAGACCTAGGGAATTTCTGTCAAAGCTACGCACTTTAGCCGCTGAAAGCAACTTAGGCCTGTCGGAGGATTTCCTCCGACTCAAGTTCGTGAGCAGTTTGCCTGAAGCCATACGCCCCTGGATAGCCGCGCGCCAGGAGCACGACTTGGACACTATGGCGTCCATTGCAGAAACCTACATGGAGTACCTTCCACGACATCAGGTAGCTGCTGTGGAACCAAATTTTAGGGAAAGGGCACCTGAGGCGGGAGCACACATGAATTACCGAAGTAACGCCCGGAACGCACACGAGGAGAGAATTGGGAAATATGACAGCCCCAACATACCAATAGGTGTCAGAGCTTTTCGTTCAAACCAGCGTCCTAGGGTCTGTAGAGCACACCTTTACTATGGGGATGAAGCTAGATCATGCCGGCGCTGGTGCTCTAATTACAAACCCGGTTTGCCGGTCTCTCGACCCTCAAGTAGAGCTTCTTCTCCCGCTAGACCTGCTAGCCCGTTCCGTAGGTCGGAAAACTAGATCGGTCGTCTGTTCAAGCTGTGACCGTCGGACGACCGCTTTCAGTAAGCGCACGTATAGGTCGCAGTGAGGTTAATCTGCTCATCGATACAGGGGCGGGGATTAGCATTTTACCACCCTCCTGTGAGGTAGGATACCTACGTCCCACTGCAGTAACACTCTCTACAGCGTCAGGGGAAAGAATTAATTGCAGAGGCGAGGCCGATCTTGTAGTGGACATTAAAGGGTTGGGAAGATCTTTGCAATGGACATTCGTCATTGCGGAGGTAGTTCAGCCGATCCTAGGAATTGATTTCTTGGCCGCGCACTCGATACTTGTTGACTGCCAGAACAGTAATCTAATAGATACCTTGACAGGTAGGAAAATTCCCCTTCATTTTTCGAAGGATCCCTTAACCGCGTACTCCGCTGATTTGACCCAAATAGATCCCCGTGTACGCAAAATCTTGGCCGACCACCCGATTTTGACCTCTCCCTTACGACTCGGTTCAAACGATGCATCAACCGACTGCCCCGTGCAGCACTCAATTGATACTGGTTCTTGCTCCCCCGTCCACTTCAAGCCACGACCGTTAACGGGTTCTAAACTTGAAGCAGCTCGAAGGGAATTTGAATTTCTGTTGAATGCAGGCATCATTAGAAGGTCCAATTCTCCTTGGGCATCGCCGTTGCACCTCGTTCCAAAGAAGGAACCTGGTAAATGGAGACCTTGTGGAGATTACCGTGTACTTAACTCTCTCACGGTATGTGATAGATACCCTATTCCTCACCTTCGCTCTCTGACAATGTCCTTGCACTCAAAAAAAATCTTTTCTAAGCTCGATCTAGAGCGCGCTTACCTACAAATTCCTGTTGCTCCTGAATCTATCCCTAAAACTGCTGTAACGACTCCATTTGGCTTGTATGAATTTTTGTACATGCCTTTTGGATTAAAGAATGCCGGTCCGACGTTTCAGAGGTACATAGATGCCCTATTCGTTAACGTAAAAAACGTCATCGTCTATTTGGATGATATTCTCATTGCCTCCGAAACCGAGGAAGAGCACTTAAATGATGTGTCCACTGTTCTTACCCTTCTCGCTCAACATAAATTGCGATTGTCGATTGACAAGTGCAGTTTCTTCCAATCTAAACTGACCTTCCTTGGCTATGAGGTGAGCGCGGACGGCATACGACCTCCCGCTGACAGAGTGGCTGCGATTGCCGACTGCGCCCGTCCTCAATGTTCTCGAGACTTGCGACGTTTTATGGGCATGCTTAATTTTTTTCGCCCCATGATCCCTTCTTTTGCCACCAAAGCTCTCGGTCTAACCGAACTCTTGCGTAACTATCCGTCAACTAAACAATTGCCTTGGACTGAGGCAGCAGAGCAATCTTTTAGTGACCTAAAACAGGCTCTCGCCGACTGTCCAACTCTTCATTTTCCTTCTCCTGATGCTTCTGAATATCATCTTGTTTCCGATAGTTCTAACTTCGCTGTTGGAGCAGCACTGTACCAACTGATTGACTCCCAACCTGCACCTGTCGCTTTCTTTTCTAAGAAACTTTCCGATGTTCAAAAGACGTACTCGACGTACGATCGTGAGCTACTTGCCGCATTCCTAGCGGTGCTGCACTTCAAATCACTCGTTGACGGTCACTCAGTGACATTGTTCACTGACCACAAGCCACTCGTGTCGGCTTTTTACTCCAAAACTCTTGCTAAATCAGATAGGCAGCAAAGACAGTTGTCTTTCCTGTCGGAATACGTGACATCAATAGAGTATATTAAAGGAGATCTGAACGTAGTAGCAGACTGCTTGTCGCGCCCCGTGTGCGCAACATCGGTGGACGTTTTCGATCTCAAAAAGCTGGCTATAGCCCAAGCTGACGACCCTGAAACGAGTGTTTTGAAAGAAAAGCTGACACCCTTCGATATTGCCCCTGATCTTAAACTATGGTGCGATTCCTCTACCGATTGTCCTCGACCCTATGTTCCCCTTGCTTGTCGCGAGCAGATCATGGCATTCTTGCACAATCTCGCACATCCGGGCTATAAAAATACTACCAAAAATGTGAAAGCCCGGTTTTTCTGGCCCAATATGGACAAAGATGTCCATCGTTTCGTCCGATATTGTGAAAATTGTCAGCAGGCAAAAGTGCATAAACACACCAAATCTCCTGTTAGCCCTATCGCTCCGCAATCTGATCGTTTCCACACTGTCCACATCGACATTGTGGGCCCTCTTCCTCCTGCTTCCTTACCTACTTCTACAACTTCTTTACCCTTCAAGTACCTATTGACTTGCATTGATCGCGCTACTAGATGGTGCGAAGCTGTTCCTCTGGTTGATACCACTGCTTCCTCGGTCGCCATTGCCTTCGTATCCGGATGGATATCACGCTTTGGTGTCCCGTTGGAAGTGGTGACCGACAGAGGTGCACAGTTTGAGGGAGAACTTTTCAGTGAATTAGCGAACCTCCTAGGTTTTCACCATGTTCGTACGTGCAGCTACAGGCCTCAGTCCAATGGCCTAGTTGAAAGATTGCACCGAACTCTTAAAGCGGCCATTATGTCCCGTAGAGAAAATTGGTATTTCTCCCTTCCTATCGTTCTGCTAGGCTTGCACATGACTCCAAACTCTTCTGGTTTTTCTCCTTTCACCGCCGTGACCGGCGCCTATATGCTTTGTCCTCAACCTTTAGTTGCCGATGCAAGGCCTAGAACATTTTCTTCGGACGTTATCCAAACCTTTGTCAACGAAATGCATAAGTTCGATTTCCGACGCCTTTCCGAAGGCTCGTGCCATGATTCACCACCTGTGTACGTGCCCGTTGACTTGCAGAATTGCGAAAAAGTTTGGTTGCGAGTCGACCGGATCAAGAGGAGCTTAGAAGCCCCATATTCAGGTCCTTACGAAGTCCTAGAGCGTAACCCAAAATTTTTTAAGCTTAAACTTCCTCAGGGTGATTCAAACGTATCGATTGATCGTTTGAAACCCGCCTATAGTCGTACCCCTACCTCTTCTAAACCCTCTTCTACACCCTCATCTCCGACTCCTCCTGAACCTCCTCCTCCTCCTCAGCCTTCTCCGCGCTGTCCTGAGGTCAT
This sequence comes from Morinoia aosen, assembly GCA_030386875.1. Taxonomy (NCBI): domain Eukaryota; kingdom Metazoa; phylum Arthropoda; class Malacostraca; order Amphipoda; family Talitridae; genus Morinoia; species Morinoia aosen. The sequence goes on along the minus strand of CM059558.1, from coordinate 61,441,524 downwards.
TTCAGCACCCTCGCTACCTCCTCCTCGCACTAGATCGGGTCGTACCGTTCGTTTCAAACCCTCAGCGGACTACCACTATTTTGGTGTCTGAGGGCGCTCCGCGTCTGGCCGGGGTAGTGCTGTGGTGCCCGGAAAAATTACTGAATACTTAATACAAATTTAGAATTTAATATTAAAAGTAATTTTGTAACTTTAAAAGTCTTTTATTTAAAAGATAAATAAATATTAAAATAGATAAAATCTACACCGTCTCATGAGACGAGTTCAGTGCCACTTTATGGCAACATTCACGCTCTTCAAGCAGGGTTCGCTGTTCAGCAGCTCATTCCTCCGCTAAACTTCATAGTGTAAACAAGTGCTCCGATCAAACTGGTGAGTCGCTGCTTTCGGTTATAACTATTTTGTGTGTTTAAGACCTTTTAGGCAGTGTCATGTACGAATCAAGGTTTTTGTGAAAATAAGAATCACATTGATGTATCATAGTGTTTAGTATTAAGTAATGTAGTGAGGATGTAAAATTGATAATATCTAACGAACGAGCCGACCGGCTCTTAGTGTCAAGCATTGTGTTGCGGCGTCGCAGAGCCATAAGTGTTACGACAACTTCTTCAGTGATACGTTCCCTCGTTCTTTAAATGATGTGTTTAAGTGAGAAATCCCTATGCATAAAGTAATTAGTTTAGCTCGCGCGTGTTCAAGTGTTATTAAAAGAGATGAGTGGAACGAATTAAATTAAATTACCAAGATTAAAATAATTATCTTGTCTACGCCCGTCAGTTCTATTACAATTGCCAATAAATCTATCTCGTATTGTTATTCGAATACGATTAGTAATGCTGACGTGTAAATGCTTTGGTTTGTACAGTTATGTATTTTGTTCCTCTGTTAGGCGACTTACATTACTAACGCCTGGTTTACATGTGTTGTGCAGATCATCAATCGTGCTACCCCCTTTGACCTCAGTCTTTTTCTTTTTACCCCTTCGTATTTTACACCTTTTGTCCTTTGTACGCCTGTACTGCTGATATCATTTATTTTAGAGGACATATTTTCCTTTAACTCGAACTACCCGATTTCGAGATACACTCTATAATTGTTCAGCTCACTTTAGCACGTTAGCAAGACGTTGAGTCACGCTTCCTAAACCTTGCACCTCGTCGTTTAGAGTTGGTTTCCACGTACTATGAAATAAACACCGTGATCGTCCCAGTCTATTAATGTCCCCAAATAGTACGACTTTCTTTCGATAATCTCGCGGGAAGTACCCACGGAAAATAACGGTACGCCCATATGGCAATATCCCAGGCTTCATCAAACACTTTAAAAAAGTTACTTTTTGTCAAGAACAAATTGTTCTTCAACTTGAAATTAGTGATAGCTTTGTTCCAGAACAGCTTGAGGGGCCCGTAGACACTCACATCGAGAGGCTGGATGATGTGGCTGGCATGAGGGGGGAAGCAATACAGAATGATGTCATTCAATTGGCAAAACTCAGAAAGGGCTAGATTTATGTGGCTTGTGTGACCATCCATCAGAACTATAATAGGGAATTGAATGTTCTCTTCCTTTAAGGATTTGATAAAAAGATTAACAAACCAGCCAAAGAAAGACTCTGTTGAAATACATCCGCTCACTGTGTGGCCAAGGTCGTATTTTGAGCGCTTGTCTTCAGGAAGATAGTAGTTCGGTGTGCGTACACCAGGAAAAATTACTAACGGCTTACGAAATACGCCGCTGGCAGCTACACATCCAAGAACGGTAATCTGATCTCGACTCTCATTTGAGGCATTGTACACATTCTTAGAGCCTTTTTCCGCCAGAACCTGCAATTTTTTATTGCTTCCTCCAAGGGGGAAGCCAGATTCGTCCAAGTTATATATCCGATGAGCATTTTCACTCGTTAAAAAAGTTTCAGCATGAATGCCATATTCTTTCAGAAGATGATCTTTGAAGTTTGCAAACCACTGCCTTAAGGATTTTTCAGTCACTCTCATCCTCAAGTGTCCTAGAGCTTCGGGTTTCCTGGGCGATATGCTTTCATTCCTCGCAATAAACCTATGGACAAAGCTCTTTGAAGGCATGTTATTGACAAATAGTCTTTCTTTATCTGGTAGGCTGACTCCCAACTCTTCCTCTTCTTTGTCCAAAACATCTTTAATGATCATGCGAACATCCTCACGCGTTGCTCCATTTCCGATCTTTGACCGATAGATAAGAAATTTTGTAAGTCTTTCTTGTTGTGAATCTCTTAGTTTGCATGACCTTCCTAGAATGTACAAAAAATCAATTAGTATATGGATAAACCCACCAAAAATATCAACAAAATATTGCATTCCAACAACATTATCTATGCCAAGCGCATGGGAATAAAAAATTTACTACAAAATAGATCAGACCGTCTCGATAAAGTTTTATACAGACCTTTTTTCTGGATACCAGCAGAATAGCGGCCTTGCACACGCTCTTGAAGCGTTGTTTTTGGAATGCCATATTTGTTACTTGCGTTGCGAATACTCAAACTTCCATTTTTTATCTCTGCTAATGCGTGAACGAGATCATCATTGCAGTAGTGGTCTTTCTTACGAGGAGCCATAATTTAAGGTCAACATTCGTCCCAATCAATAAAGTATAAAATCTATACCTGAAAATATATTAAGTATCGTAAACATAAGGAGAAACTTAAACAAAAAATGTTGTACGAACTAACGAATTCATAAAAATGATTTCTTCAAAACTCCGTACATGTGGACGAAGTAATAACACAAGCCGTTAAAAGATTCGCAATTTAGTACACCTCAGAATCAAACACAGGGAGAAAAAAAGCTCTGTAAAATGGCAGCACTACATCTTTCAACACTCACACAGATACGACATCGCCTAACACAACAACTTCGTCAACGGAAAAAATTTTAGTCGGCGATGCAAAATGGTAGTCAGTTACGGTGTGACGACTTCATAAACAACTGAAACGCAGGTCATTCACTTGGGCTGCCATTTTTGTTCAAACAGTGATATTTATTTGCGGTGTGGGGCAATTATACAATATTATACACCAACAGTTACCACGTGAACCACTTTTCGATGAACTTCAACTCCATACTAGCTTGTTACAGCAAAATATACCTCGTGTGTACGGAATTTCGAAGTGGACGAATTACCAACTTTAATTACCTATACCAACTTTTTAGTTAATACTTCACATGTCAATAAAAAATTTTTATTTAACTTGCCAAAAAACAACTAGGCAGGTTTATAGTACTCACCTTGATCTTTACAATGCAAGAAAGATCTTTTCAATAAGTAAAAAACTGTTGGAAAAATAATTAAAAAACTGAAACACTCTTTCCATATAAAAAGTGTTTTCTACTCTGGGGCTCAATATCTCCTAGTAGTAGTAGTAGTATTAGCATTGATTTGCTAGCGCTTCAGTAATTCGTACTATATCGCGCCGTAGATCTCACAGTTTAAAATACAGGATTCACATCGTTACACAAAAGCACACTATATAAGTGTTGTTCAAAGTTTGTCACAATCACCATCATGGAAACACAACAGCAGCCATCACAAAGACCGCTTCAATTGCCACCCACATCATTGTCATTTTATAAGAGTCCTAGTTGATCTTTGAAGAGGTCATCTACAGAGCGACGCACAATCCGCGAACACAGGACAGCCAAAAACCCCATAGGGGATTTCAGCTACCCACCCATTTATGACCGGGCGCCTTACCCACGCTGAAATCCCCAGAGGCATCTACGCAGCGCACCCGGCCATATTCATATTGTAGTTTAGTCATTCACAGTTCAGACGTGAAACAGTTCCTTGATTACGCTGTCCCTTTCCTGGATAAATTTGAGACATCAAGTTGCACTTCTCTAGAAACATTTTAAGCGCCGTCACACTGAAAGCTAAACGCTCGATTTCCTTGAGCATTCCGATCATTACATCCTCATCAGGACCTCGCAGTCTCGGGAAGCACACATTCCTGGCAGCAGCATACCGGGGGCACTCAACAAGAAAGTGCTTGACAGTCAGAGGAACGCGGCACCGCTCACATCGAGGCTGCGGCTGTCGCTCCATCAAGTGCCTGTGCGTCAAACGAGTATGGCCAATACGAAGGCGGCAGAGTATCACCTCCATCCGACGAGGGCGACAACTAGACGATGTCCACTCACGTACGGTGGGTTTTATAATCCTTAATTTATTGTTAATTGTTCTATCCCACTCCTGTTGCCACAAGCTTCTCACTGCAGCCTTTATCCGAGGGTAGTAGTCTCGGAAAGGGACCATATAGTTCAGCGTCTCCTCGTTTGTCTCCGCAGCCCGTTTAGCCTCATGGTCAGCTCGCTCATTGCCCGATACTCCCACATGTCCGGGCACCCAGCAAAGCATGACACTCTTGCGTCTACTCGCAAAGTTAATTAACATCACGACAATTTCAGCAATGAGCGGGTGTGTACTATTATACATCTGTATGGCATCAATTACGCTTTTTGAGTCAACGAAAATAGTGAAGGACCCACATGGATACTCCTCAATCAGTTTCAGCGCCTCCATCACACCGTACAATTCAGCTGTGAAAATTGATGACTCCGGGAGCAGCTTCCTTGCACTGACCCTTTCCCCAGACACAGCAGCACATCCTACAGCATCTCCCGTTTTAGATCCATCAGTGTAGAACTTCACAGACTTAGCGTGCTTTTCCATTACATGGTCCATAAAAATTCCCTTCAGGATGTAGTCTGGCACGGATTCCTTCTTGGGCATCCGGCATCCGGGGCAAAAACTATCTATAGGGACGCGCCACGTCGCAGTATTTTCTAAGAGTACTGGAAGTATTTGCATGGGTCTCAATTGCATAGCAGCCGTAATCACAGGGTAGTCCACAGACGAAGGTATGAAATAAGAAAAAGGCAGGTGTCGTCCAAGGGGCGCGTGCACACTAGCCCATGCAGGAGATAAAGGGACTTGTTCCAGCCTGGCTAGGTACTGCAAGGTTAGTTGCACACGTCGAAGCCACAGAGGAGGCTCTCCGCTCTCCACGCACAGGCTGTAAGAGGGTGAGGATCGAAAAGCACCAGTGCTTAGCCTGATAGCTGCATGGTGCACTGGGTTCAGTTTAGCCAGTGTGGATTCTTTTGCATATTGATACACTATGCAGCCGTAGTCTATTTTACTCCTGATAAGAGTTCTATATAGTCGCAACAGCGTCATTCGGTCTGCTCCCCACGCTACTCCGGATAAACACTTAAGGAGATTCATTCTCCGAGCACACTCAACCTTGAGGGCTGCCAAGTGAGGTTTCCAGGTGAGCTTATCATCCACAGTCATCCCCAAAAACTTGACGCTGTGCGCAAAAGCCACCCGTCCCTCCCCCAGCACCAGTCGAGGAGGATCACATCGGCCACGTCCCTGGAAATGAAGGCCTACAGTCTTCTCAGTAGAAAAAGTGAAGCCATGTTCAAGAGCCCAGTTGTTCACTTTGTTGATGGCTCTCTGCATTCTGCGAGTCACTGCAGGCAATAATGCAGATGAGGAGTACAGCATAAAATCGTCCACATACAGAGAGGCTAAAATGCCAGGGGGGAGGACTGAAGTAATACCGTTCAAGGCGACATTAAATAGCGAGCAACTCATGACGCTGCCTTGAGGCAGGCCTTCACGCTGAAGCTGCAGTGAGGAAAACGTACCACCTACTCTAACACGGAAGGTTCTCTCACCAAGAAACTCCTGGATATACAAGGCCATATTACCACGGAGTCCATATCCATGCAATGATTTGAGGATCCCATATCTCCACGCAGTATCATAGGCCTTGTGCAGGTCGAAGAAAACACATACAGTCTGTCGGCGTTCTGCGAGGTTAGTTACCAGATAGTTCTGTAGACGGAGCAGAGCATCTATGGTTCCGCGGTGTTGTCGGAAACCAAACTGTACGGGATTTAACAGTTCTTCAGCCTCCAGCCATCGCGTGAGCCGTACATTTACCATCTTTTCCAGCAGCTTACCAAGGCAGCTAGTCAGGGCAATAGGTCGATAGTTATCTGGGTTAGAGGCAGGCTTGTTGGGCTTAGCAAAAGCCATGATTGTTGCTGTTCGCCATTGCTGCGGATATGTGTGTGTGCTCCAGATTTTGTTGTATATATAGAGAAGGAATGATATTGCCGTTTGATCCACATTTTTCATCATTTGATAGTAAACACCATCAGGCCCGGGGGCTGTGTTTTTGCAATTTTTTAAGGCACAATAAAGCTCTACCATTGTGAGGGGATCGTTGTAAGAGAAGGTGGAATTAGTCAAAAAATCAAGTGGTTGCCGCTCCTGTTGACGTCTGAGAGCCAAGGAGGGATACCCGCTGCTGACACGACAGAAGCTCCGAGCAAAAGCTTCTGTTACACGATCCGGATCTGCCGTGAGAGAGCCGTCAATTTCCAAACACAGTGACCGGTGTCCATAATTTCCCTTCATTTTGTTCACTCTCTGCCATACCTTGGCCATAGGGGTGTCGGTATTCAGGCCGGAGACACACTTCTGCCACGATGTCTTACGCGCTACATCCTTTACTAGTTGCGCTCGAGCCCTCGCTCGGTTGTAGGCGATCTTATGGGCCAGCTCTTTAGTTCGTTGGTAGCGCCGCAAGGCTCGCTTCCGTTCACAATTAGCTATTGCACACTCGTTGTTCCACCATGGAACACGATGTTTCTGACAGCCTCCCTGGGACTTTGGGATGGCAGCGTCGGCAGCCGCACGCACTGTTCTGACAAAGTGATCGACCAGCTCATCCACACTGCAACTCTCATCTGGTTCTTCCATTCGCGAGCAGGATTCGAAGTTTCTCCAGTTTACCTTTTTAAAATTGAGGCGTGGATCCACGGGCTCAGGTTGGTACCGTACCAAACTCAAAAGAATAGGATAGTGGTCACTACCACACGTATCCTCAAGCACAGACCACTGCGTTTCAGGAAAAATGTCGGGCGTGCACATGCTGACGTCGATTGCAGAGGAGGTACCGCTTTGTACATGAAAGTGAGTGTGGGCTCCGGTGTTCAACAGGCACAACTCGGTAGCATCCAAAAACTCTTCCACCGCTCTGCCATGCCGATCATTTATCAAATTGCCCCAACGAACATGTTTGGCATTTACGTCTCCAAGGATGAACGCTGGTCTTGCTAGTTGGTTACCGAGAAGGATGAGGTCCTGTGAGGTTAAGGGGTCTCCAGGTGAGGTATAGATATTGCATACGGAGACCATACGTTGCCCGATACACAAACGGAGGGCCAGGGCCTGTAGTCCAGTATTGATTGTTATTTTACTATAACCCACATCTCTCCGCACAAGTATTGCAAGTCCCGTTCCGGGCACTGGATTAGGCACCGGGGAAAAAACCTCAATGCAATAGTTGTTTGGGGGTGTTGGGTTCAGGCTTCCAAGAAGGGTCTCCTGGAGGCAAACGCACCAAAGTTGGTACTCCTCAAGGAGGACCCTCAAATCTCCGTAGTTACGTCGAAATCCTCTAATATTCCATTGGATACAGGTGTTCACGGTTTACCAGTTCGAGGCTTAGCACGCGTGGAGTCCTTCTCAGCACCCTCATTCAGAGCGGTTGCCAGATCAGGCGGCACGGGGCTTATGGGTCTATCATCCCATGTATGAATTGGCACTGCGGGAGGTGGCTTAGTTGGGAAGCCACGCGGGATAGGAAATTTCTTCATCATATGCGACGCGACATCTTCTGGGACAATTGTGACGCGTTCCAGAGAGCGAACACGCTGAGTCACAATATGCCGCTCACTATCCCGCTCAGACCTGCGACCGTCCGCACGAGGAACCGAAAGGTCACGTCCAGCGCTCCCCACAGCCCCACTTCCACTGCCGGGCATCCGCACGCCTGGTCGGGGCACTCTATCCACTTTGCATTCTGGTTCCGATATACCACCAGGCGGGGCTGCCGGCTCCGGCTCCGGAATAAACTTTGCCTGGCTTGGAAGTGCATCAAGAGCTCTTTCGGTGACTCAAGGTGCTTTTGCCACTTTCCTCATGTTGCTGCTGTGGGTCGGCGACGTGCCGCTCTGTGTACGCTTTCTCGAGGTTATTATAGAAGGTATTGTTCTCAAAAGTTCACCAGGTGTGTTTGGCTGGTCCGCCACCAAAGTTTCCGTTGGATTTCTTTTCGCTCTACTTATGGATGCAGGTGGTTGTTATTCAGTTGCAGATATTCTTGGGATGGCCGCTCCACCAGCACCCGGCTCCCGTTCCACTGCAGTATCCCTCAGCTGGCACCGGCCAGCAGGGCCGGGAACACGGTTGGTGGGCATCGCTTGAGGGGCTTTAACCTTCTCTGCATACGTAACTCGGGTTTTATTAAAACGGCTGCCAACCACGCGCTTAGCCTCGCCATAGCTGATGCGCTGGTTTGTCTGCACCGCTAGGGTTTCCTCTTCAAGTTTATAATAGAAACAAGACTGAGAGCTAGCAGGATGTTGCTCACCACAGTTGGCACATCGGGGAGATTTGGTGCAGGGCAGTTCATGCTGTTCTTCCGCGCAGTTGACGCACACGCCAGGCTCAACACGGCAGGACCTGGCACCATGCCCAAAGTCCTGGCACTGGAAACAGCGGCGGGGCTTCGGCACGTACTGGCGCACGAGGCATCTTGTCCATCCAATGTCTACAGTCTGTGGTAGGTGGCAGCGGTCAAAAGTGAGGATGTATATTGACGAGGGCATCAAAACGCCCCGCTCGAATCTCTTGATCCTGTATAATGCTTTCACTTCGAATTGCTTCAGTTCCTCTAGGAGGCGGTCGTCGCTATACTGAGGATTGTTGGCGTACCATATGGTTCCCTTGCACTCATTAAGTCTGTCATGAGGAGATACCTGCACGCAAACTCCCGCAAGGGATCGCAGGCCTAAGATAGCCGCACTTTGGTGCTGGTTGCGCACCTCAACCAATAGACCGCCGTTCCGGGTCTCTGTTACCTTCGCAGGTCTGCCACCAAGTCCCCTGCACAGGTGACGATTGGCTTCAATCACGTCAACGTGGCTCATGGGCGATCCATCCTTGGTTTTAATAATGAAAAATCTTTTAAATTCCGTTGGGAGAGCTGCATTTTCGTCATCATCGACACTGGCCAGGGGCTCTGCAAACAAATGTTGCCGCCGAACACGGCGCTTGTGTCGGTGTGGTTGCACCCTTTGACTCTGAGATGGGGGAACATGAGGTTCAAGGAAAATATTCATTTTCTCAGACGACCCGGCTTCAGCGTCACCACTCGCAGAAAACTGTGATGGTGGTTGCTGCGCCAATGGCAAAGTTGAGGAAGATTCAGTACAGGTGTCCGTGCGTGAGGGTCCAGTCGTCACCGAAGATATAGCGGGAAGATTTTCCATGTTGAGAAAAGGTAAGGTTTCACCTGTCACCCCGAGCCAGCACCAAAAACGGCCGCCTACAAGGGGATCCCTGATGTCGGGCACACGTAGTCCCAACGGGAACGCTCGCTAGGTACAGGCATAGCAGTCAGAGTGACCAGGATCAGCAGGTTGATGCGCTTGACTAGTCGAAGGCGCGTTCCCGCACGCCAAGGACGTTTAAGCAGCCCCCCGCCTACCCAGCCACCCCTCCCACTAGCCCTCGCCGCATGCGACTTCAAACTGGCAGGACGGGCCTAGGCTCCTGCCAGCCCCCAAGGAGAGGTCAGAGCGTGATCCAGGAGAAGGCCAGGTCATCCGAAGAGAGAAAGTCAGCACAAATCCGTATAGAAGTCCATGTCAGTAGGGTGGTCACAATGCTGCCATCTCTCTTCGTCTGACCCCTCAACCCAGGCCACTCTACCATGGTTGCACCTGGGTAGCACAGCCCTGGGCATCATAGAGGCACGCAAGCCCCCTCCCCGCGACAGGGGTGAGATGGCGCGAGGGGGACCAATATCTCCTACAGTTTTTCACCTATGAAGGAGATCTTTTCTGCATTGTGGAGAGCAAAGTGAGTACTATAATGGCTAGCTTATTTGGGTAAGATAAGTTGATTAGAAATTTTTTTCATTGACCACAGAAATAAAAGAACAGTAGTAACTGTGTTTTAATATTCAAATAATAATTTTTTTTAGAGCAAAAACAAACCAACTGAACTATCTATTGTAGATATTTTGATTGTGAATTGAACAAAAAAAAACATTCTTCTCTATGTACAATATTGGCTGAGAAATTGGAATTTAAAAAAAATTCTGAGGGGGGAGGGGGAGGGGGGTATGGGTAAATTTTAAAAAAATTTAAGCTACAACTGTCTATTCGAATGTTTTAAACATGCTGTCAATACCTGAGAGCTTATTTCCCTCCGGAAGAATTTTTTTATTTTTCAAAGAGTTCATGGGAAAAATCGTTTGATTCCCTTAAGTCAACGGAACTGTTTTCAATAATGTGGCGATGAAGTATTGTGACCCGCAAGAGCCCAAAAATTTTAACTACACAGCAATTATGATTATATACTACTCTATTGATCTCATGAATGTTAATTGTATCTAAATCACTAAGAGTACTCCCATAAAACATCTTTTAAAAAACATTCTTTTGAGAAATTGTTTATGAAGAAACACTATTACATTAATGATGCAGTTTCATGCCCAAAACTCTTTCAAAACACACTCTAAATAGGTCAATGCGGGATTAATCAACACAATCATGGTCAAACTGTATTTTTATTCATCATCATTTTAAAATGCACACCCTAACAGAAGTAATCTTAGTATCAAGAAAGAGTAAAAAAGTGATACAAAAGTGTTACAAATACATTTTCAATCACTGAAAACTGTTTCACAGCATTTCTAGCCCCCCCCCCCCTTCGCCCCCCAAGCAATGTCTCCATTGTTTATGATCATAACTGCATTCATTGATGCTATCTCTGCTTTCACAAATGTTCTTTTGACCATACACATCGCCATTTAAAATGCCATTACGTGTCAGTCAGCAAATGAAAGTTGCAGAGTGTAATGTCGTGCGCTAGCGGAATTTCTATCTTCGCTTCGGCACGCAATTGAACGGAACTCGGTAGGACGCCCAAAGGGAAACGAGGTCTCTTCAGGTTTTTTATTTCTTATCCCATGGTTCCGTAAATCTGCACAGACAGGTATAGTCAGACTCGAACTAGCGATTGCATGACAGGAGAATTCCTAATCTAGGGTCACAGTCGACTGACCAGTTGACGTATACAGCACTACATAACAAGAAAGGAAATTCATGCCTCGAAAGTATATGGGAAGTAGCCGAGTGGGACATGGGAGGCAACTGAATAATTCTAGCACTAGACATGATATTCTAATAACGGAAGGGCGATAAGAGTGGTCACGAGGCATAGTCCTCGGAACTACGTAGCACAATGATATTCCATGACTCAATTATTATCATTATATAGGAAAGTTTTCGCCTCCCTTAACTACGACAAAGATGTTCCAAGAGAGGAAAGAAGAATATGAGGTTTAAGGAACGCGGAATCTATGCACAAGGCGCACAGGAGTAGTGAGCTAGGAAAGAAGTTCCCGAAACAAGAAAAGGTTTCTGTTGCATTGACAGGGAAGAAAACAAGTCTCTAGTCGAGGAACACGTTGTCAAGAACGCTCTGCCAAAGACACACTGCTAGGAAACACATTAGAAAGAACACGTTTATGATACACGCACACGAGTATTGTAAGACTCGTGTCACTGGTCGAGAGAAATGATTGAGGGCGATGTACTCCTAATCTTGCTCAATCTACACTTGATAATACATGCAATGATAATTATAAGAGACAACACAATTTCATGGACGATGCCTTCTCATTGTGAGGTGAAAACACTCTCGACAGTTTACATGTACATGACACAAACTTCGCAATTCCCGACGCCAGGAAATAATACATGAATCGCTTGTTTCGGCCAGTGTTCGAACTGTCATTTTAAAGAAGCACAAAAATATATATATATGAATATACATCCGTATATATATACACACAAGCATGAGGGCCAAGAAGACTATAAGTTCTGTATCTCTAACCCAACAATTTTAACATAGCGGTCATTAGTTAATAAGCACTTTATCCAAACAAAGGTGGATGATCGCACAACAAATGTATAGTCTTCACATGAACGCTTCACAATGATAAAGAGATGACGAGTTAGGTAATGTTAAAAGTTGAGAGAGGATACTCTAAAATACTTACAGACGATGGGGAAACGTCCCTCACTTTAGACCTGGAACAGCTTATTTTAGCATATGAACTAAGTGACTACTCTGTCTCTTTCTCTAACCTATCTGTGGAAGAGGGACAGCAAAATTAGGTCTCTAAAGCAGGGGCAAGTTACTTAGGTTATCAGATCAGCCATTGTCAACAAATCCTATTATCAAAAATGAAAGCGGCAAGTACACGTTTATCAACGTCGCTTTGAAAACACAAATCACATGAGCTAGTGGTCTCAAATTTCTGCGCTTATTCTCAGTCTACTGAATGCCGTAACTTTAGGCTTCCACCTTACTGACTGGCGCAACTTGCCCAGCACAGCTCATAGGTAAGAAGCCAATCGACTAAATTTATTTTACTTTACTTCACATTTTTCTATTAATGAATGTTATAGAGAGCGCAATACAAAGACAAGAAAAATCATGTTCCCGAGTTGGCACAAGTTTAGCACGATGTGTCATGAATTTTTCAATATCAACAACTGATGTTTAATCCATGGAAGAACCACCATAGTTTTTATTTTCAGTACACAAATCTTTCAATAGTGAAGCAGTGGTTGATTTGTATTCTTAATTAAATGTAAGATTGTGTTAGTTTTGTGTCCAACTATGAAATGTAATAAACTTAAAATGAATCTTCTGTGTCAATTCGAATGCATTGAAATGTCAGTCTCTACATATTACATTTACTGCCTATGACACTGTTTACAACGCTATATTTACTTTCTATGACGACATAGCTGACATGGCTTGACTATAATGCAAATGTTGCTGAGCAAAAAGAAAGAAAAAACATTTGAACTTCAATACAGAATCACTTGGAGCAGTGAAAGGAAAAACAGGAATCAGTTTTCAGTCAAATCACATACTCTCTTCTAAAGTACTGCCAAAATGGAACCTGACATTTCCAAACATTACACTGCAGCGCACTTGCAATGACACGTTACGACGGCTAGTCTAGCTTAGTGTGGGTGGTTCACCAGCGACCGGAAGCATCCTCGAATGCTCTAGAAGCCGGCTGTTCACCGCTATCTAAACACAAATATGTTAAGGCGATCGACAAATGTAGCCACCAAGTTAACACGTTTAAGTTAAATAAATTTCTAACACAAATTCACTTCTAAAAGACACAGAAACTTAAGATTATCCGGGAACCTGTTCCTCCCACGAGCACTTCAATTCAAATAACACGCTGCGTCACTCTTGCGGACCAGCGCGGATCCGCAAAATGTTGCCAAAATAAATTATCAAAATTCTTCAAATTTTTCGTGTCTTGTAAGACGCGACACAGAGCTTGGGTTAGGTTGCAAGCGTCCTTTTTCACCTGTTCCTTGATTCAGTGAGTTTCTCACTGCTTGTATGTTTTATTTCTATTTATTATTCATAGCTAAACAAGGAAACAAATTGAGTGAAGCATTAATTTTTATTTCAGTGCCATATTTAAATGCCCTATGTTTAATGAAGAATGAGTTTTCCTAGAAAGCTCCTATAATTTGATATAACCTAATAAAATAATTAGTCCAAAATGTTGACTGACAGCATTGAGAATAACTATTTATTGTTGTTGTTAAAATTAGTTCAAAAGCAGTAAACTGTATTCAATGCTCAAAATGGAGATAATTCTTGATTGCTATTTACAAACCTCATAATTTCTGAAATGACAATTAAATAATATAAAATTTACATATTTCAGTAATTATGATTTCAAGCAAAGGAACTATTCATTAAAAAAATATTTTTTTTAGAACAAATTGGACATGAAAAATGCATTTTTACAATGGGTAAAAAATTAGCAGCTTTCAATCAAATTTGTACATTTCAATCCTTAACCAGCTGAGATACACTTTTTATTCAACATAATTTCAAAAGTTATCCAAAAAAATTCATCTTAGACACTTTCACTGATGAGGGTTAATCTGAAATTCAATATTGAACTCAAATTTACAGTCAATTGTAGTAAGCAATTTTGAAAATAGCAAACATTTTTTAAATTGTGTTCTCATTTATCTATGACTAATTATTTATTAAAATTAACTTTTTGACTACTGGTCAGTGAGCAGCATTGGGAAAATTCCCTCCGTGTACCACCGGTGGCTCACGTTGCAGTCAAAGTGTTAAGATAAAAACTGAAACCTGGAAGAACTCTATTATCATCTAATGAATGCTTGTAATAGTTGATGATATGGTCAATGTGAAGTTTAATGCAACCACGGAAATTAATAATTCCGATCGTAAGAATCACTAAAGGAACACATTTCAGAACGTTTTACATGAATGACATTCTGCTCGCTGATGCGTTTTTTTTTAAATAATTGAACTTTGAAGTTGGCCTTTGCGCTAAAGGAAGCGAGCGCGTAAAACAGAATTTAATTAATAACGGAAGCTATTACAAACGTAAAGAGGTTGGGTCGTGAGGAGGAAACACAGTTCTTCTATCGAAAATTATAAATAAAGCTTCTAACCCACCCATTAGGGTGACGACCGCAATCTTGTTCACATCGGGTCTAACATGGCGACCACCATGGGCGCCGCCATCTTGGACCCGATGTCAACAAGATTGCGGTCGTCACCCTAATGGGTGGGTTAGAAGCTTTATTTATACTTTGCGATAGAAGAACTGTGCCTCCCCCTCACGACCCAACCTCTTTACGTTTGTAATAGGGGGTTAGCTTCCGTTTTTGATTAAATTACGCTCGTTTCCTTTGACACGGGAAGGCCAACTTCAAAGTTCGATAATTCGAAAATAAAGCATCAGCGAGCAGAATGTCGTTCATGTGAAACGTTCTTAAATGGGTTCCTTTAGTGATTGTTTGGAATATAATTATTAATTTCCGTGGTTGCATTAAACTTCACATTGACCGATGATATCTTATGTATCTCATGGAAAGTAATCTAATCTAACATATTAAAAGCACATACTTGTGACACACCATTGTAATATTTTACAAAAAATAGTAACATGACTTCTGGTGTTCAAGAACATTATTCAATCTATTTTTACATCAATAAAAATATTTGTAACTACTCAAACATATTTCAATTCTGAACCACAAACTTATCATAAACATTGAGTATTACAACCTAGTAAGCAAATTACATTAATAAAATAAGCTCAGGCTTTAATGGAGTTTTTAAATTTCAAGACCTAAATTAGTTGTCACTAACAAAGCAATGTCACATGGAAATTTGCTTCCCAAATCCCCAGCAAAAGATTAAAAGCAAAAAGGTTCTTTATGTGAGGTAGACTAAAATTAAGTAACACTGGAGTCAAAAGGAACTTGAAAACGAAGAACACAGCACGTAGTGAAATCATTTTAATTTTACTTCTTTCTTTACACACCTAATCTATAAAAGTGAAGAAACTAAAAACTAGTAGTCCTATTTTCTTAAACGTTTCGGAGTCCAGCTCCATCATCAGTAAGTCATATCTGAAATTTACAATGAGAATGGTTAAAAATGCAATGATATTTACAAGTTTTTTATCTCATACCCTACAAGTAATTAAACTAAATATAAATTTGCAAAGGGAATGAACTGGTGGCATTATTAAGGACCGGTTTGTCTTTTGCTATGTACAAAGATTCTAAAATTCTCAAATCCAAATCATTAGAAGCAGAACATAAAATTTTAAAATCATCTTCAGACACACGGGCACTGCACTGCTCCGCATGAAGGCGGACAGAAGAATGACCGGGCTGCGTAAGTCGATTCCCCGTTCTAAAGCTCACACCACGATGCTGGGCAATCCTCACGTAAAATGGCAATGTCGTCATTCCGACATAGCCCGATGTACATTGTACACAACTAAACTTGTACACAAGGGACGCCCGCATTCGCTTAGGTATAACATCTTTGTAACGAAAAAACGAACCAATTTTATGAGAATTAACAAATATTAGGCGAAGATGTGCTGCCGAAAAATAGCGTTTGAAGAGCACTTCCAGTTCTCGTGACATTTTATCAGAAAAGCAACCCAAGTAAGGAAAAACGCAATAAAGAGGTTCTAATGGATCAGCGGTGGAAATGGAATCTAAATATTTCTTGTCTAAAAATCTTCTGATATGACTGTTGACAATAGCCGAGGGATAACCATTATTTTAGAAGAAAGACTGCAGCTTAGTAAATTCGACATGCAGGTCATTAAAATTTGAACAGATATTGTATGCGCGGTGTAATAAGGTTTTAATTGCATTAATTTTGAATTTGTAACTACAGAAGCTAAAAAAACTCAAGCCCAGACCAGTAAATGTTTCTTTACGATAAACTGATGACTTGAAACTATTATCCATTTTAGTGATCTTAGAATCCAAAAAAGCCAAACTATTACATCTCTCCACTTCACTGGTAAATTTAATAGCGGGATGTTTAGAATTCAAGTACTTAAGAAATAAAGGAACATGGCTAGGGTCACGGAACAAAAGAAAAGTGTCATCTACATACCGTCGATAAAAGTGAGGTTTAAAATGCAAAGGGCAATCTCTGAGCCATATCTCCTCCCAGTGGCACATGAAAATGTTTGCAAACGTTGGTCCCAAGGGGAGTCCCATACCCAAACCCTCAACCTGCTTGTACAGTTTTCCGGCAAAAATAAAAATCGAATTCATCACAGACAGTTCCAACAGAGTCTTAAAGTAATTTTTACTTAGTCCTAAAATTACATCACTAGACTTTTGAAACAAGGCATTTAGAATAATATTGATGGTTTCAGCCAATGGTATATTAGTGAATAAATTTTCCACGTCAAATGAGGCCATAACGTATTTATCAGAGTTTTGAATAGAAGTAATGTCCTTTACAAAATGAGACGAATTTTCAAGCGTATAGTTATTCTTCGTTAGAGGATTCAATACAGGGACTAAAAATTTTGCTAAATTGAAACTAGGAGTATTACATGCAGCGAAGATTGGCCGAAACTGAAATTTAGAAACAAAATCAGGTTTGTGTATCTTTGGTAGACCATACAAAATTCCGGGAGAAGAACCAGACACGTAGAGCTTAGAATAAACCTCACTCGACAAAACCTTAATATTTTTCAATTTTCGCAAAAAAAATTATTTATTTTATCTTCAATTTGATAATCAAGTTAATCCAAAAATGGCCAACTTGAAAATACCAAGAAAAATAATGAGATCTTAAATTTCCCTGCTAAATCACTCCGCTGTGAGTACCGAACTCAACATTAAATTTAAAAGCCATGACAACAATAACAGCATTAATTTTTACAAGAGAAGTTGAGATGCAGAACTCAAATCAGTCTTGCAGAAAAATAATGTACATGTCGGGGTTGAGTCCGTTTATGACTAGCCAGGCCGGATAATGATTTTAAATTGGAGTTTCGTCCGCAACCCGAATGCTGAAAAGATCAAGTTCGATCTTTTACTTTCATATAAATAAATATTACACAGCGTTACAATTCATTATAAACAACGTGTCTTACATTAAGCGTGAAATTCTACAAGAAGGTTATTCCAGACATTGAAGTTCAGAGACCTTGATTACCTGAACTTGAACTTGAGGGCCGACAGCGTCGGGGCCTTTGTAACGGCCTACAATTCCCTCCACAATTTGCCCACAAAGAGTTCAGCTCCTGATATCAGACTTGTCCACTAAACTACTCAGGATCTACCAATCCTTGTCACAAGCTGCCATTGGACGGCATCACTGAGATAACCAGTGTGTCACAACACCATCCCCAGGCATATTGGGCCATTACTGACCACTCTACCTGACTGGCTCGTTCCAGTCACTGTCTCTACTCCAGGCACGCACCATAAACATTTTCATTGCTTCAATGACGCTCAAATTACACTCCTGATCCAATCCAGAAAGACAGCTCATACCGCAATCATCTTCAGCACATCTAGCATACCACTCATTCTCTCCATACTGCTCAAACACCACATTCATAAAACTCTCTCTCTCTCTCTCTTGCTCATGCTTACTACATTCCAGCACAAAATGCTCAATTGTTTCCTCCACTCTACTATTACACTGCCAACATAATCTGTTATTGTTCTCACTCCACCTCCATGTACGTCTGTTTACACTCAATGACTTACATCTCACAGCAAATAAGAGTTGGCTTCCAAAACCACCATCATAGAACATCTCAAACTTAGGTGCTTCTTTTTTCACATACCAGTTAAATGTAGGCTTCCGCATCATGCTAAGCTTCCACTTATTCAATCCATACTCCTTTGTTTGCCTCTCAATCTCTTTTTTCCATCTCTTGCAGTCCCACTCCAGTCCCACACCTCCAACATTCATTAAATTAGCTTAAACTATGTACAATGAAACTCACCCTAAAACAGGGGTTCTGACTGGCTGAAGCTATACAGATGGAACTAGATATTAATTGGAATTTCATTTGGAATTTACCTAGCCTGAAATGAAAAAGATGCAATGAAAAAAATTATGAAATCTCTCAATTATACGTTTGAAACAAATTTTAGAAGTTTAAACAAGGTTATACAATAAACAATCTACTATTAGTATTAAGCGCACACGATGCCTTACTACGCCTAACTGACGAGGTCATGGAGCTAGGATATATGGAGGGAGCATAGCCGTCTTTAAAGAGAACCAGTTTTTGAGATTTCTCCCATGTCTGTGGTAACCAATAGCCGTCTCGCAAGTGAGACGTCAGCACGGAAGCCAGTTACCTCCTGACTACGCTGGGATGCGCACACGCTCGCTGAATGCTCTTCCAGCTGTTGAGTTAATCGTCAATCATTAATTTCGGATTCTAAGACTCCGAAAGATAATAAATTGTGTTTCCTCACATGAGGACACTTAATAATATCAAAATTACTAGCGAAGATACATTTAGAGTTGAAAACCATAAAAATTACAGGCCCTTGAATGTAACAAATTAGAGAGCGACTAACACGCGCACCTCATCCTTCGATTTGTGGAGCGGTACTAATCTTGCTTTGGAAAATGGGAGGGCGAATCGTAGAGGAGGTGAGGAGGCGAGGAGGAGCCAACTTCAGCCAAGCGTCTGTGGTTGGCTCACGTGTGGGGCCTTGCCAATGCCCCAGTCTCCCAAATTTGCAGCTAATTTGAACCCGATTGGAATCGGCTATGCCCCCTCCAGTGTATCCTAGCTCCATGGACGAGGTAACAGTCTTTGTATCCTACGCCTAAATGGCAAGTGTTGCCATACACTATAGTACGAGAGGTTTTTTATTAGGCAAAAAAATGAAACTCGCTGAAGGAGCACCACATACACCTACAAAGAAAAGATTATGCATGGTTTCAAAAATGTCCGCTTGGTAAAAAAAATGCATATCTGTCAGCATCTGTTTCTGCTTGGGTAATAATAAGAGTTTTATAAAACAAAAACAGGTCTTTAGAATGGACTGCAATTAATATCTGAAGTATTACTTTGTATTTGCTATACAGAAAATTTGATTTGCAACTCAACTTCAACTTTTTTACTCTTCGATATCTCTACAAAGAAATGTCAACTGTTGCTGTATAATACATGAAAAATGAAAATACATGAAAATCTTACGAAATTTATGAGGACTAGCAGCTTTCCCATGCTTACTTTATTAATTGACTTCAATTCATTTTTGAAGCTAACATAAATCTTTAATGTGTTTCGAAGTCTTCTTTTCCTTTTAGTTATTTTTTTTGCGAAAAATTTCTTAGGATTACAGTGAGCTCAACTGTCATTTTCTGTGTAGTAGATGGTAGGTTGCTTATATCTTTTATTTTATATATGTATTTTTTTCTGATGTTTCATTTTCAATATGTATATATATTAATATGTTTGTGTACGTGTGTAGGTATATATATATATATATCTACATATATGGATATACATGTTTCTATTTCATTTCATTACGCAAAAACCATCCGGTTAATAAATTTTATTGCATTAGCGAAATGATTTAAAAATAGATCTATCACTTCCCCAAAGGGCGTTTCTGTGAATCGGATTAATGTCAAATATAATTAATGAAATAAATTGCAATTTCAGCATATGAATCGTAGTAAAATTTTCTTTCTGTCCGTATGTTGTACAAGCTATGAATTTTGATATTGAATATATGTTAGTTTACCCATTTCTACCAATATTTTGCAGATATTTGTCAATCATGAGTGGCAACCGGCTTACACTGTAGCTCTATTTTATCCCATGTACCCATGTCCGCATGATGTGGTGAATATCGAGAAGATATGAAAAATGTTTTTGGTGGTGATAGGGCTTTGCATATTTTTAAGGCATATTTTTCATTTCTCATTCAACTACCCATGACAGAGATAGACTATCGGCACGCCACGTATGGTTTGTCTATTAGTATGCCTCGTATATTTTGTCAATTAATATGCCTCTTATGGTCTATCTACTCGTACACCTCTGATAGTTTGTCTATTAGTACACCTCGTATAGTTTGTCTATTATTATGCCTCGTATGGCTTATCTACTTGTACACCTCGGATGGTTTGTCAATTAGCACTCCTCGTACGGAACATTTGTTTAAGGATGCCCTATATTAAGAAACTTTTAAAAGCCAATATGTTGGCATGTATCCCATGTGACAACTTGGAAATACACATTTTTTTTCTTTTTTTCTTTCTAACCTTCTAGAGCACTCACAGATTTCCTCATCTCTCAGAGAAATGGGAAAGATCCCTACTCTCTCTGAGTGGGGTCTATTCCACCAAAAACCTTGGTACTAACTTTCTATTCCTGAAGTAATGCTTTGAGAAAACCTAATTAACTATTTAAACTTTATATATGAAATATTAAGCCTTATAAGCCTATACCAGGAATATACTTTCTTCTGATTTTGACCCAATCATTTACGGTATTTGCTAATTCTTGTATATATTCGAGGAAAATGTGAGGGTGTCGCGTCTTACAAGACACGAAAAATTTGAAGAATTTTGACAATTTATTCCGGCAACATTTTGCGGATCTGCGCTGGCCCGCAAAAGTGACGCAGCGTGTTATTTGAATTGAAGTGCTCGTGAGAGGAACAGGTTCCCGGATAATCTTAAGTTTCTGTGTCTTTTAAAAGTAAATTCGTGTTAGAAATTTATTTTAACTTAAACGTGTTAACTTAGTGGCTACATTTGTCGATCGCCTTAACATATTTGTGTTTAGATAGCGGTGAACAGCCGGCTTCTAGAGCATTCGAGGATGCTTCCGGTCGCTGGTGAACCACCCACATTGCGCTAGACTAGCTGTCGCAACGTTTCATAGCAAGTGCGCTGCAGTGTAATGTTTGGAAATGTCAGGTTCCATTTTGGCAGTACTTTAGAAGAGAATGTGTGATTTGACTGATAAACTGATTCCTGTTTTTCCTTTCACTGCTCCAAGTGATTCTGTATTAACGTTCAAATGTTTTTTCTTTCTTTTTGCTCAGCAACATTTGCATAATAGTCAAGCCATGTCAGCTATGTTGTCATAGAAAGTAAATATAGCGTTGTAAACAGTGTCATAGGCAGTAAATGTAATATGTAGAGACTGACATTTCAATGCATTCGAATTGACACAGAAGATTCATTTTAAGTTTATTACATTTCATAGTTTGACACAAAACTAACACAATCTTACATTTAATTAAGAATACAAATCAACCACTGCTTCACTATTGAAAGATTTGTGTACTGAAAATTAAAACTATGGTGGTTCTTCCATGGATTAGACATCGTTTGTTGATATTGAAAAATTCATGACACATCGTGCTAAACTTGTACCAACTCGGGAACATGATTTTTTCTTGTCTTTGCATTGCGCTCTCTATAACATTCATTAATAGAAAGATGTGAAACAAAGTAAAATAATTTTAGTCGATTGGCTTCTCACCTATGAGCTGTGCTGGACAAGTTGCGCCAATCAGTAAGGTGGAAGCCTGAAGTTACGCCATTCTCAGTAAACTGAGAATAGGCGCAGAAATTTGAGACCACTAGCCCATGTGATTTGTGTTTTCAAAGCGACGTTGATAAACGTGTACTTGCCGCTTTCATTTTTTGATAATTGGATTTGTTGACAATGGCTGATCTGATAACCTAAGTAACTTGCCCCTGCTTTAGAGACCTTATTTTGCTGTCCCTCTTCCACAGATAGGGGAAAGAAAAAGACAGAGTAGTCACTTAATTTATATGCTAAAATAAGCTGTTCCAAGTCTAAAGTGAGGGACCTTCCCCCATGGTCTGTTACTATTTTAGAGTATCCTCTCTCAACTTGTAACATTACCTAACTCGTCATCTCTTTATTATTGTGAAGCGTTCACGTGAGGACTATACATTTGTTGTGCGATCATCCACCTTTGTTTGGATAAAGTGCTTAATAACTAATGACCGCTATGTTAAAGTTGTTGGGTTAGAGATACAGAACTTATAGTCTTCTTGGCCCTCATGCTTATGTGTACGTGTGTACATGTATGTGTGTATGTATACATGTGTGTATGTGTGTGAATGCACATGCGTGTATATATATATATACGGGTGTATATTCATACATACATTTTTTTTATGCTTCTTTAAAACGACAGTTCGAACATTAGCCGAAACAAGCGATTCATGTATTATTTCCCGGCGTCGGGAATTGCGAAGTTTATGTCATGTACATGTAAACCGTCGAGAGTGTTTTCACCTCACGATGAGAATGCATCGTCCATGAAATTGTGTTGTCTCTTATAATTATCATTGCATGTATTATCAAGTGTAGATTGAGCAAGATTAGGAGTACATCGCCCTCAATCATTTCTTTCGACCAGTGACACGAGTCTTACAATACTCGTGTGCGTGTATCATAAACGTGTTCTTTCTAATGTGTTTCCTAGCAGTGTGTCTTTGGCAGGGTGTTCTTGACAATGTGTTCCTCAACTAGAGACTTGTTTTCTTCCCTGTCAATGTAACAGAAACCTTTTCTTGTTTCAGGAACTTCTTTCCTAACTCACTACTCCTGTGCGCCTTGTGCATAGATTCCGCGTTCCCTCAACCTCATACTAAATGATGCCTTCTTATTTCCTCTCTTGGAACATCTTTGTCGTGGTTAAGGGAGGCTAAAACTTTCTTGTAAAATAATAATAATAATCGTAACATTGTGAATAGTCGTTGTGCCACGTCGTTAGCAGGGTGGCGAATTCCCTTTTTTATGTGCTACTATTCTATGGCCTCTTATGTCTAACTCAGCTATTTCTCGTGTAACCTCGAGGTATGAATTCACTTTCTTGTTGTGCGGTGCTATATAAATTAATTGATCATTCGACTACGATCTTAAATTAGGATTTCTTGTCGTGCAATTCCTGGTCCGAGCCTGAATCATACCTGTCTGTGCAGAATTACGGAGTCAACGGGTCTTGAAATAAACCGAAGAAACCACGTGTTCTTCTTGGTGCATCTACGTCTTCCGTTCTATCTAATGCGTGCCGAAGCGAAGATAGATATAATGCCGCTAGAGCACCCATTACAGAGGGCCCGAGCTCCGAGTTATAAAAACCTCCTTTTTGTTGAAGTAAAATGTTTTTGTTATGTTAAGAACTATTTTTTCCATTCACTGATGTCCTGTTTTGTTTTCCAGCGCCCAATTCTTTCTTTATTCCTAAACTTTGATCTTGTTTCATGAATTTCTTTCTCAACTTACTGTTTCTATGCTCTTTATGCACAGATTCCGCTTTCTCTTGGCTTCATACCAAATGGTTTCTTCCTTTTTCCTCTCTTTGAATTGCATTTTTTGCAGACAGGGATGCTCAAACTAACTAATAATGTATATATTCAGTTGTTTTCAATTTTATCAATAATATTGATACTATCTATTTTTCTTCCGTTCCGTCATATAAGTGAAGAATGATTTGACTTTATGTTCAGTTTTTATAACTTATAGCCCGTCGTTATACCAATTAAGTTATCCGTTTTTGCGTTCGCTGGTTTGTTTGAAGAAGCGTCACAAAATGACCGCTAGACACGGTTAGTTCCTATGTACTTGGAGACAGCGCTCCATAACTGCGGTGTCCGTGGCATTCGCCAGTGCGGCTTATGGGGATGGGGAGTAAAGAAACCTCGTTCCCTGCCCCCCAAGAAGCGTACGAGAGTTTTATTATCCATGCTCCCGGAGAGATTGATTCGATTTTCAAGTTGAAACTAATTTTAAGTTTGTGAGTGCAATAGTTCAGAAATTATTGTTGGCACAAAATGAGGTTTGTCGAGAAAATCGGCCGAGGATTGAGGAGGTAGGGGTACCTTGCATGCTGCCCACCCCAGGAAACGAACAAGAGTTTTACAATACGGGCTTACGTGGAGCTTGATTCTATGTGTAAAATGAACCTAATTTAAAGTTTGTGGGTGCAATAATTAAGCAATAAATGTTGGCGCATAATGAGGTTATTGCATATCCTATCTAGGATATTATTAATATTAGTAGTAGTAGTAGTAGTAGTAAGGTAACCAATTTATCATAGCCTATGCCCATACACATAGCAATCCTACACTAGACTTCACCACAGTATAGGTTAGACACCACATAGATAAACACACACAGTAATAGCAATAGTGCTGATATCAATAGTAATACATGGATCAATAGCAATATTGATACATTAAAAATATGTAAGTAAATAGGTACTCATCTCTTGGATATCCCTAAGCTATGAATACGATCAATTTGCTAATCATGTGGCCAGTTAGAGAAGAAAAAGAAAAGAAAGAAAGAAAAAAAGTTTATGTCCAAGTTGCCACATGAGATACATGCCAACATATTGGCTTTTAAAAATTTCTTAATATAGGACGCCCCAAAACAAAAGTTCCATATAAGGAGTACTAATTGACAAACCATCAGAGGTGTACAAATAAATAGACCATACGAGGCATAATACTAGACAAAATATACGAGATGTACTAGTAGACAAACCATACTTGGCGTGCTAATAGTCTAACTCTGTCAAAGGGTAGTTGAATAAGAAATGAAAAATATCATCTCTTGGCTATTTTACATTCCAAGAGATGGCTAACAACTTATAAATAATTCGAATACTACTAAAGAATTCTTCGGAACTCCCAAGTTATTAGTTGAAATTATCGAAGTAAGAAAAAGACGAAAAACGTTATACCGGAGCAGATTGAAACACCATCGTAGATGACAATCAAGTATTGAGAAAAGTTTAGTCACGAAGTAATTTTATTATAAAGAACATCGCGCAACACAGCATGCACATCTAGAAATGCGTAAGCAAACTTACACTCAAAAATAAAATTCATGGCTGGTTCGGCATACAAATATACAGATAATTTTTGCACGAGCGCTTTACTTCATTTGTCTGTTTATACTTATAATTTTTTCTATCCACAGAAATGCCCTTCGGGGCCGTGATAGATCGATTTATGAATCATTAAGCAAGCGCAAACAATTTGTTTATTTCTGGAATTTGGTTCAGTGTTAACTGATCGCAGAGCTTTAGGTAAAATGTAATGTTTCCTGAGGTTTTGCTTTTTACGCAAAAAATAGAAATAGAAACGTATATATGCACATGAGTGTATATATATGACAGAAGGTTTGTAGGTGCACCCAGAAGCGGAGATAGATTGGAATTATAGAATAGGGTAGGATAGAATTAGTAGTAGGTTGTCAGAAAAACTTGAGGGTAGGTAGCCAGCCACATGGGGTAATCTAAATACACACTTGCAGTCAACATTTAATGTTGAGCTGACTACGTTATTATTATTATATATAAAAGTTTTAGCCTCCCTTAATTGCACGACAAAGATGTTCTAAGAGAGGAAGGAGGAAGGCACCATTTAGTATGGAGTTGAGGGAACGCGGAATCTATGCACAAGGTGCACAGAACCAAGAAGCTAAGAAAGAAGTTCATGAAACAAGAAAAAGTTGAAGAAGAGAGTAGTAGTTGCTGAAAAACAGGACAGCAGTGAACCGAAAAAAGACGGTCCGTAACAAAACAAAAACCTATTCTATTTCAACAAAAGGAAGCCTACCTAACCTTCAGCTCAGGCCCTCACATAGTTCCCCTGGGAGCGCTAATTCCCTTAGCTGACTACGACTAATAGGGAACTGCCTGATATTGTTGCCGTCACGAGCGTTGCCAACTTTTGGACTCTCTAACTAGAACTTACATCATTCGCCATATTACAGAGGTTTATCAAGAAAATTGGCATAAGCCTCCAACATATAAAAGACAGCTTCCCTGTCACAGCACCCTTTATTCACTTGATAATAAATACATCTATAGTCACAAACAAGTTTCCCGATCAATGGAAACTATCCATTATTAAGCCATTACATAAATCTGGTGATATCGACATAGCGTCAAACTACAGACCAATCAGTCTCTTGCCTGTTATGTGCAAAATATTAGAAAAAGTAATAACAAACCAGCTCTCGTCTCACATAGACGAGTCACATCTACTGCATCGCAATCAATATACCAGAGCAGACCCGGCGAGGTGTTTTATGTTAATGGTATTCCTATTAGGGTGGCAAGACAAGCACAGAGCAGGGCAGGGCAGCGCTGTCTGAAGCAAGCGCCAGCGGCGTTTTATCTTGGATGATAAAACACCGCTCCCGAGCTAGCAGTCAGTTGCACCCTAGCGTTCGTACGGAGAGGTTGTCGAGCTTCAGATCTCCTCGGTGCGAGCTATTCCTGCGACCGGGGAAACATCTCATAATATTTCGATCATAACTACGTTAATGAACAATGGTCATTTATAGAAAACACCGTGAAAGTTTGTGTTAAGTGGGCTCGTATTGTTATTTATTTCCAAACCTAAACGACTCTGAAAACTGCAGATATACTAACATATCAAAATTCAACGAATCTATACGAATAACCCGGCAGGATTTTTCGCTACTGTGTTGGAACTGTAGGTCACTCTATCCAAAATTGGAAGAGATACAATGCACTATTACTGAACTTAAGTATACCTTAGATGTGATTAGCTTCACCGAAAGCTGGCTAGATGACTCGACCAAAGACATGATTAAATTTGAAAATTATCATACTTACCATTCGCTACGAAAAAACAAGCGAGGTACATTTCTAAGCACATGGATTCGAGAATCATAGCAAGTGCAACACTGAATCAGGATCATATAGAATCATTATTCGTAGAACTGTCTAGAGATGGCAAACGAATTGTGCTTGGAACGGTGTATAGGCCGCCTACAGCCTGTCCTATATCCTTCCTTAATGAGCTTAATCGAATTATTTCTCAGTTCAACAGGTCCTTCTACAATGACATAATAATATGCGGTGACTTCAACTATGATTTGCTGAAACATGAAAGCTATGAACCAATCTCTAATTTCTTAAATGCATTTCATTCTAAATCTTTCCTTCCGATCATCACAAAGCCAACACGAATAACCTCAGAATGTGCCACGCTGCTTGACAATATCTTTATGACAGACCCAAGTGATTTTCTTGCTGGAATAATTACTTCTGACTTATCAGATCATTTTCCAGTTTTTCTTATTAAGAAAAATGTCTATCTTGCGTGCACCAAAGCACGGGCTGAAACTTACTCATATCGTAAAATAAACGAATCAAATTTAGAAGAAATGCGCACCGTTCTAGAAGATTTAATGCCAACATTGCACATCACCCAACAAAACAATAATGCAAGGAGCATTGATGAATCAGTAGTAAAGTTGACTGAAACTATAATGAACGCATACAACCAGTGTTGCCCAATTGTAACTCGTACAGTTACCCCGAAAAATAAACAAAAGCCCTGGATTACTAGAGACATCGTGATAAATATAAAGAAACGCCAAGCGTACCTAGCCCTCCTTTGCGAAGGGCGAATATCTAGAGAAACATATAACCGATTCAGAAACTATGTGACAAACCAGATAAGAACATCAAAAAAGAGCTACTTTACCCTCAAGTTTACTCAATTCAAAGCTGACGTTAAAAAGACTTGGCGCCTCCTTAACTCTTGTTATAAACCGAATAACGCCGAAAAAAAGAAAATTGGTCATATCACTCAAGATAATGTAAAATACCATGAGAAGAATGAAATTGCTAATCTCTTCAACAACTTCTTTGTAAACGTAGGGAAAACTATAGCCAATGGTATTCCAAGTGAACCTACTGATCACCTGGAATTTATGGATCATATTCGAGAACACAACTCCTTTTTCTTTACGCCTACAAACTCCTCCGATGTAATTGCGTGCATAAACAACATGAAAAATAAATCGAGTGGGTTACAAACGTTTCCAACTAAAATACTTAAAATAATTGCTGATATTGTGGCCCCACTGATATCCAATATTATTAACCAGTCTCTCTTACTAGGCACTTTCCCGAACTCCCTCAAAGTTGCTAGAGTAACCCCTATCTTTAAAAATGGTGAAAAAACCTGTGTAAACAATTATCGACCTATCTCCATGTTACCAATTATTAGCAAGGTATTCGAGAAAATTGTGTATAAAAAAGTGTACTCTTATTTTGAACAAAAATCATTTCTCTATGATAAACAATACGGCTTTCGCTGTAAAAAATCAACAACACAGGCAATATTAAATCATTTTCAATTCCTTTATTCTAATATAGATAACGGAAAGACTGTCTTCTCTGTATTTCTTGACTTTCGAAAGGCATTCGATTGTGTGGACCATAACATATTACTCTCGAAACTTCATTGTTATGGCATTCGTGGGGTTGCCCATGATTGGTTCAGATCATACCTAACAAATCGGAGACAATACGTTGTCATTGACGACGCAAAATCGGACCCACAAAAAATTAGCCATGGAGTTCCACAAGGATCTGTTCTTGGGCCTCTCCTTTTTCTGATTTTTATCAATGATATTATTAAATCTACATCATTTTTTAAATTCATACTTTTTGCCGATGACAGTACGCTTTCTGCGGTCCTTCCGAACGAAAATCCCACTACGATTGCGGAGAGTATAAATAATGAACTCCATAAGGTTTCACTGTGGCTTAAAGCTAATAAAATAAGCCTCAAGATCGATAAAACAAATTATATTACGTTCTCATACAAGAAAAATATATCTCTACCATCCATTAAAATTGGCGAAGGTGAAATCAAAGAAACCAACTCATGTAAATTTCTGGGCATCATAATAGATAAACATCTGACCTTCAAAGAGCACATCACTCATATTAGTTCTAAATTATCAAAATCCATCGGAATCCTGAATAAAGTTAAAAATTTCCTGCCTGAAACAGCCTTACTAATGCTTTATCGAACGCTCATTTCACCATACCTGCAATACGGAATAGAAGCATGGCATGGAACTGATAAAAATAAAACTAATATAATTTTTACTCTGCAAAAAAGAGCCATCGGAGCGGTAAAGAACCTAGAATATAATGCTCACACAAATGATTCATTCAAAAATTTACAAATACTTAAACTCTCGGATCTCTACAAAATCTCCATCTGCAATTTCATCTACAAAACATTAGCTAATGATGGCGACAATAGCCTTCAACAGTTATTAACTGCGCAAACTGGTCATCACGACCATTTAACACGAAATAAAAGTAAATTCATGCTTCCTTATTATTCAAAGGCCCGCTCGCAACATAGTATACTATTCGTTGGAACTAAAACCTGGAACTCAATACCTGCGGAGATCCGTGCAAGTAATTCTTACAAGGTATTTAAAAGAAATCTTGAGTCTCACTTCTTATCAGAATACTAGTCGTGTAAGATCACCAAGTCAAATCCTGCCTCCTACATGTCTGGTCCTAATAATGCAATTTGCCATGAGTAATATCGCCGATTTTCAGTCTGCTCCCAAATCGTTATCGAATATACTGTTAAATATTGTCCATATGACTTATATTGTAAAATTAAACATCAATATCGAGTTCATCATCCTGTTGATCAGTCTAATGCGAAACTAGGCTAAGTGAATTAGGTTAAACATTATTGTACGCCCTAGAATAATGTAATGGTAGGATGCCCTAGAAGTCGCTGAACTTATTCGGGCCCACAGGTAGCTATACTCAACTCTGACCATTGTATTAGACTTAAGAAACATTCTACCTCTGTATCTCCTGTGGTAAATAAATTGTTTAAATTGTTTGAATTGTTTAAATTTATATGTATATAGGTACTTTCCACCTCATAAATCGAAAACTAAACGTATACCAAATATTTTCTTTGTCAATATCTACACTTTAAAGCGCACCACTGCCTAAAATTTTATATTAGGTTTTTCGTGTTAGGCGCACGACACTAAAATTGACTTCAAACATACTTTTTTATGTATAGTTTAGCCCGAAGCGCTGCACACGACCGATACAGAAATATTTAAGTTTACGTTTTATCAGTATTACATTGGTGAAAATAACTTTGAAAGCATGCAAGTAAAAACTATTAGTTTCTCCAAAAAACGATTGTGACGTTCCAGTTCTGTGGGAAAATAGCAATTAAATTGAAACGTAGCGCAACAAGCTAAATACAAAAGACCCTTTTAGACTTTGAAATTGTTTATTAATTTATTAATTCGAAATTCGGGTTGTTAAATCCATAAATGTATATATTTATCCGCTTGAACGAATAAGTTCCTTGTTTTGTATTGTATCTACACGTAAAGCACTGCAAAATAATTCAGATTCAAGTATCTAAAAGGTTTCAAGTCATTCGTCAGTGAATTATTAGCATTATTATTCTATCAGCAATCATAACTTGCATGTCATGCAATTAATTTCTTGATGAATTTTCTGGAGCAATTGTAAAACACTATTAAAGCTATTTAATTCATTGTGTATAGCATTATTGTAGGGTGATCAAAAGTAAAATACGAGAGTGTACGGATGTACTTGTAATGCTAACAGCATAATGCGTAGCATAGAAATATGTATAAATAATCATAATTAGGTTAAATATTGCCTGTTCTACAGCTATTTAATAAATTAAATTTGAGGTAACTACAGTCACAAAGCACTGCTCTTCTTAGCGCCAAGATTGCAACTGCCACTGCTGTTTGTTTGGCCGCCTAACTTACTAGCATAAGCTAGCAGCTACCAGTGAGCCGAAACTGCTCTGCTCAGCCCTGCTTCACCGCTGTTTGTCTGGCCGCGGCCTAAGGCCTTAATTTTAATATAGAACATTTTTTTCCCCAACAAACGCTCTAATTTTACCCTAACTCGCTTCTTTTTGCCCCCACGCGTGCAGGAGATGTCAGTTAAACAAGTCGTTTTCGGGGAATAGATGTTTTTTTAAAAATTAATTGTTTTACGCTATATTGTTTTACGGTAACCCGACGCACACAGCTCGCAGTGGTCGCCTGCTGTGTTGTCGCGGCAGTTTTGTCATCAGAATCACGTCTCACGAAAAATGTTACAAAATTTAAAATGCGTATCAGACGACGACTGGAGAAGGGAACTTGAGCTGATGCGTACATGTGAGACTGGGTAACTGTCGTGCATCCGTCATAGTATGAGAAAAATTTGTAGTTAGAAATAAAAGCATCTCACGGGGAGACTGATTCTCATAATAGGAAAAATTAAAGCCACTCTTATTGATTATCGCGATCGCACAAAGAGGGCTAGAAGTCATAGGTAAACAATCAAATACCAGCTTAGTATTTGATTCAGTGAATGTGTTTGCTACCTGTGGAACTGCGAAAGGGAAAAAATAACTTTCGTCTTATTTCTGCTTAAATCAGTGCACTTTAAATGAAAAGCCAACAAAGCAGTGCTGGCAAGGGTTGTGAAATGGTGTGCTCAGCCCGGTCTCGAACGATAGGCCTGAGTGAAGTGTGAAGTGGCCTTGTTCCCTCAGTCTCCCCTCGCCGAGCCGAGCCCGCCACCCCCCCCCCCCTTTCCGAGCCCGCACCTCCCCCCCCCTTTCCCGTACACCTGCTTCCCGTCTTCTGACCGTTCAGAGCATGGCAAATCCTGAACTTTTTCCGCTTCAATCAACCAAAGAAATTACGTTTGTTTTTATCAATTTTTGGCAATGTCAAACCTCTCAGTTTCAGTTTTTGTTCACTTCCTACGTGGCCGAGACGGCAAATGTGCACGAAAGAATTATTGTGTTTCGTACCTATTTTTTCATTACAATAGAACATGGATGTTGAAAAATTTCTATTGTACACAATCAATTATTGATTCACCAAATTAGCTTACATTATTATCATGTTCTTTTGATGGACAATTTTGGGTAACTAGTGACGTTAAATGTGAGAAGGGTAAAAAACTTCTTCTGTGAAGGAACTTTTAAATTTAAAAATTGAAAAAACTTGATCCAGCAACTTTCGGAAATAATTTGCCATGTTAAAAAAAATAGAAAAAAATAGAAAGTGTACTCTGGTAATTTCGCATCTTTTGGGAAAATAACAGTGACCATCATTCGTGAACTATTTCTATGTTACAATAGAGCATGAATCTTGAAAAATCTCTAACGCACACAATCAATTTCTGATTCACCAAATTGGCTTACATTATTATCTTGTTTTTTTTATGGAAAATGTTGGTTAACTAGTGACGTAAAACCTGAGAAGGATAAAAAACTTTTTCATCTTCGGTTTCTCTCATCTGTTATTGCAAAAAAAACATCATGTTGAGTGTATATGACGCTACCTGTGGAACTGCGAAAAGAAAAAAATAACTTTTGTCTTATTTCTGCTTAAAACAGTGCAATTTAAATACGAAGCTAACAAAGCAGTGCTAGCAACACGAAGGAAATGGTGTGCTCAGCCCAGTCTCGACCTATAGGCCTGTCTGTCTGAAGTGTCCTTGTCCCCTCAATCACCCCTCACCGAACCCGTTCACTCCCCCCCCCTCTTCCCGTACCCCTGCCTCCCGTCTCTCTGACTGTTCAGAGCATGGCAAAACCTGATAAACTTTTTCGCTCCAAGCAACCAGAGAAATTACGTTTGATTTGATAAATTTTTGGTAATGTCTAACATCTCAGTGAAGTTTTTGTTCACTTCCTACGTGGCCAAGACGAAAAATGTGCACGGAAGAATTATCGTGTTTCGTACCTCCGTTTCCCTACTGACACCGAATAGTTTAAAACATCATAGCTATACAATTACAACGCACGATGCATCACTACGAGACTCGCTTCGCAGGCCGGAAAGTGCCGTTCTCTGCACAAATGTTGCCCTACACAACATCCCGAAAAATGGTTCTCTCAGGGGCAAAAATACGACTTTACCAAGCAAAGTGCCTGCAAGTAGGGGACCTACATCCTCTCACGCACAAGATTCTAATGCTCAAAAGACGGGAGATTTGTTAACAGCTGCCAGTAACCCCATCAAAGAATGTGTGTCACCTTCCGAAGCAACGTCAGTGAAGACTATGCAACCAATATCGCCGGATGAGGGAAAAAATATCTGCCAAACCTCCAGCAATCATTTGAAGGTTCGAAGCAGTGAAGTCTCAGCCGCATCACCACAACCACCTGCTCCTCATCTGAACAAGCAAAACAGCGTGCCAGCTCCCCAGCTCTGCGTCAACAACAACGCTCCAAACTGTCCGCCAGCGGCGGGGACACAAACACCATCCTCATCAGCGGTACAAGAAAAAATAGTTTTTACTAATAAGGACATTTCAAGCGTGGTAGACTTTTCTTATTCTCCAGATAATATGTTCGATAATTTTCGCGCACAAACCGATACTGGCAGTAAATTACCCCAGAGCACAAACTGTGAAAACAAAATAAAATTTCCAGTACAGAGTAATAAAAATAACACTGTTGCTTTTTTTAATGGCTACTTGCACCCGCTTCAAATAACAAGCTCTCAAAAAATTCATGAAATTATTCACAATTTGTCTCTAACAACAGCGTTTTTCAATAAATCACTAAGACAACGTGAGCCTCCTAGCCCGTCGTCGATTTTCTCTACAGTATCAAACATTCAGAACCTAACCGAACAGCTTTTTGCTTTAAATTCACATATAAGTTCTCAAGACCTTGCACATGTGGTACCTGCTAGTATCTCTTGTGAAATCGACTCCAATAGTCGAGAACCTCACGGCACTTTGCTGCTAGGTGATAATATCCTAAGCACGATCAGAAGAAAGGACATCGATCGCTCGTGCTGGATCAAAACTGTTCCATCAGGGCGCTTCGATGACCTTCTCCATACTGTAAATTGCATGCCTAGATTTAAAAATTATATACTAAGTTTTGATGGTCTCTGCCACTCGCCCTCAGACCTTGCTCGAATCAAACAACAAATTGTAAGAAAGTACGCACTTTCTCGTATTTATATTGCCAATGCTTGCAGTGCAAACGAATTCAACAAAGCGAGGCATTTTTGCAAAAACCTGGGTTTAAACTTGATTCAATTTCAAACTTACCCAGATAATGTAAATGGTGACGCACTCAATAACTTTCAATGGCCTCGGACCCAGGAAGAGAACTTCTGTTTTCTTCAACCACTTGCAATGAAATCAACATTGCGAATCACCGTGCCATATTGTCCTCGTTTCAACAAATGTCAAGCAATAAATGGAATTGTAGATCATTCCAATGAATCGAAAAATTCACGGAATGAGACAAATAGTCTCACCTTAGACTTTCAAAAAGAATATAAGCCTATGCACATCACTGCACATGGTACACCAAATCCTTCAAAATTGATTGCGTCATCAAGCAGAGGTCTGAGTAACTCACTCACCCACAGCATGAGAAACGTAAATAAGCCTGAGCCTTTCCCTGATTCGATCTCAGACAAATATAATGTCAGTACGAAAAATAAATTTGCGTTACATGCAACAGACACAAATATTGATTGCGACATGCCCTCCTTTTCAACCAATTCTCAACTTTCCAGTGAGTACGCAGGAACCAAGGAAAGTCAAGCGAATACCGATATTCAAAACTATTCCAAAGAAAATCAAATTATTCGAAAAAAATCTGATGCCACGGCCGGGCCTCCGTCGAACGACCAAACTAATACTGCTACCAAAAAATCAAC
The DNA here is from genome assembly GCA_030386875.1 of Morinoia aosen. Lineage (NCBI taxonomy): Eukaryota > Metazoa > Arthropoda > Malacostraca > Amphipoda > Talitridae > Morinoia > Morinoia aosen. The sequence continues at coordinate 61,406,429 of CM059558.1, read as the reverse complement.
AGTGAATCAAATCTGCACACGCGTTGCACTCACTGGACGACTTGAAACGATCCTTCAAATTGGAGCCTGCTTACACTGTAGGTGACGGACACTGTCTCCTCCACGCCGTAACGACGCAGCTTGCTTCACAACAAAAATCCAAAATGGAATTACAGTATATATCTCTGAAAAAAGCCATCAAAACTGAGAGCTCCAGAAACAAGGACCAGTATGCAAAATTCGTTGACAAGAACAGTGGCAGTTTCGAACAACTCATCGATAAATACATCGTTAGAAAAGTCTTCGATCACGCAGTTGGAGACCTCATACCCCAAATACTTTCTAATGTAACGAGAACACCAATTCACGTATTTGATGAAAGAGACAATGGGATTTGGAAGACGACAATCTCCCCTACATCAAATGCTCTGATAAACTGTCCTCCGGTAAACATACACCGGAAACAGGACCACTATAGCGCCCTCTTGAAAATGAGTGATGAAAATCGTGTTGCTCCCTCCCCCATTTTGTGACTAAATAACAGTGATCAAATTGAATATGAAGCTGAAATCACAAACAATGAACGCGGCAATAAAGACCTAGAGACGAATACTAAATGCCCTGCTAGACCTAAAAAATGCAATAACTCCACTAAAGATCTGCCTATTGAGGTAAATAATATCAAAATATTGCACATAAATGCTCGCAGCCTCAATGGTAAAATGGATGACGTACGAGTAATGTTGATCACTAACGATATCGATATTTTATGCGTATCTGAAACATGGTTCGATTCACGAGTCGAAAGCTCATATCTCAGTATTACCGGGTACAAATTGTACCGTTATGACGGAGTCAAGAGTAAGAGAGGTAGCGGTTCATGCATTTTCATCAAAGATGTCTACTCTACATCCTTAGTTCCGATAAAAGAAAAATGCGAAGACATAGAAATGGCTTGGCTCAATGTTCAAGTAAACAAACACAAGTCTTTCATTATCGGCAGTCTTTACAGACATCCGTCAGCATCTCTTCGTCCAACATTAGATTTAATTGAAAATACGCTTAGATCAATCTCTGTAGCCAAAAAGTCTTTCTATGTTTTCGGAGGTCTTAACGTGGATCTGACAAATAAAAACAATCAGCTAAGCAAGATGCTGCACAGACTTAATCATTCTCAAATGGTCCAAGAACCAACGCGAATTACCAACACTTCTAAAACTCTTCTTGACCTAGCAATTACCAACAATCCCCAAGCAGTACTCAGCACAGAAATCTTACCGTCCTTTTCTGATCACCATTCGGTAGAATGCCAAATCAATATTGCAAAAGAGAAACAGAAATCTAGTTACATTAAATATCGCATGAAAAAACCACTACTCCCCTGAAATATTTCAAGAAAAGCTATTAGACGGATGGAATGAATTTCAAGGCATGGAAAACACCGATGATGTCAATCTACAAGTTTCGCTTTTCAACGAAAATTTCGTATCAGCTCTTAACGAATGCGCACCTTTCACTACGAAGAAAGTTAGGCCAAGAATTTCTAAATGGATAACAGATGAGATAAAACATTTGAGCAGAGCTAAAAGAAATTTGCAGCGTGAGTACAAACTGAATAAATCAGACAGTACGCGTCGAAAATTATATAAAAATCATGAGAAGATCCTACGAAGAAAAGTTAAGGAAGCAAAACGGGACTACTTCCACAAAGAACTCTTAGCGGCAAAACAAAACCCTAAAAGAACTTGGGAAATCATTAGAGAAGCTGCTCAGTATAAAAATTCAGACTGCAAAAGCACTTTTGACAACCCCTCAGAAATGGCGAATGACTTTAACACTTTCTTCTCAAAAGTTCGCGAAGATTTTTTCAATGAAGTGTCCAGGACAGTTTCAGACACATCTACAGAGGCAAACCTGAGCGTTGTTTCATCCCCAAATAGTAGCAACAAGTGGAGACCAAAGCCAGTTAGCGTCATAGAGATACGAAAAATCTTATACTCACTAAAGAATACTAAAGCGACTGGACATGATGGCATAAGCCTCCAACATATAAAAGACAGCTTCCCTGTCACAGCACCCTATATTCACTTGATAATAAATACATCTATAGTCACAAACAAGTTTCCCGATCAATGGAAACTATCCATAATTAAGCCATCACATAAATCTGGTGATATCGACATAGCGTCAAACTACAGACCAATCAGTCTCTTGCCTGTTATGTCCAAAATATTAGAAAAAGTAATAACAAACCAGCTCTCGTTTTACATAGACGAGTCACATCTACTGCATCGCAATCAATATGCTTACAGGAGGAATACCAGTACTCAGGACGCCCTGTTAAACATAACAGAAAAAATTTAAAATGATATTGACCAAAAAAAATTAACTCTCTTACTATTGCTTTATCTCTCCAAAGCTTTCGACAGTGTTGAGCATGAGAAACTTCTATAAAAAAATTCAAACCTCAGAATAGACACTCAGTGGTTTGAAAGCTACCTACGAAACCGCTCTCATGCAGTGTGCTTGAATAACAAAATGTCATCATTCATAGCAAATAACTTTGGCGTTCCTCAAGGTTCAATCATCGGCCCACTCCTATTTTCAATTTTCATCAACGATTTCCCCACCATGCCGGCAAACACAGAAATCTCAATGTATGCTGATGACGTACAAATTGCCATGACAAGCTCAACAGCGGATTTAACAGAAACACAAGCCAACGCTGAAAACCTTCTGAGAAATCTGAAATTGTGGTATGACCATAATGGCCTCAAACTTAACGCAAGTAAAACGCAATGCATTATTTTTGGATCACAGAATGCGACTGAAAATTTACCACCATTCAAGCTAACATTTGGAGACGATACAATTAAACCAGTCGATAAGGTTAAAAATCTGGGTGTTTGGTTTGACAAAAATATGACTTTCAATTCACACGTCGAAACAATGTGCAACAAAATTAACGGAACCTTAATGTTCTTTCATCGTATAAAGAACACACTTGACGAAAAATGTAGATTATTAGTGATTCAGTCTTTAGTTTTATCGCGTCTGGACTACTGCAGTCTTGTGTGGGGAGACTTACCGAAATGTCGTCAGGAAGAGTTGCAAAAATGTGTAAACTTCGCCGCCAAAGTGGTATGCAAAGGAAATTTCAATAAATACGATCATGTCACCCCTCTTTTAAGAAAACTCGACTGGATCCCAATACCGAACAGATTCATGATCCAGAAAGCTCGACGAGTATTCTCCTCTCTGTACCTCCCCCAAAGTAATGCAGAGGTGGTAAAATTTTTTCCATCTAATATCCCAAACGAAAGACCAAACCGGAGGAACGATGTTTTAGTCAGTTACCGTTCATCTAACGTGGGACAAAAAGCTCACTCAGTTTCTGGAGCTTTTTTGTGGAACAAGCTTCCCCAGCATATCAAAAACTCTAAAACTGGAAAAGAATTTAGAGTAAATGTGTCACGTCATTTTGCATCTCTGTCATAGGGCCTGCAGCATCTCGGTGTGAACTTCCCATCTATCAGAAATTTTAATTTTTCCTGAAATTTCTGTTAGAAATTTAGAAACTATTTCATTTTGCGTTTGCTAAGCGATTCGTATATTCATCTTACTTATTTCTGTCGACAACAATGAGCACCACAGCCGTCAGTTCAGTGCAGCAGAACGAACGTTCTTTCCATAATTAGGAGTATTTCCTCATCTTTATTTTGTTATTTCTTTCTCTTTTCTGTATTAATATTTAACGTCCGTATGACAAATATACCATGAAATACATTTTGTGTGTACACCAATAAACAGTTGTGCAAAGTTTATAATGAATTAAATTTTTGGCTAACGTTGTCTCGCTATTTCAAAATCATTCTCGAAGATGTTTTCAACCGATTTTCGGCTGAGCTGGGGGGAAAGGGGTAATTTAAGCATTGCATTTAGTCTTTCTATTTTTTTTTTCCGTGCGTTCAGCGCAAACCAGCACTGAATTTTCAAATCGGAAAAAACTCTAAATATCTGTAATCAAAATTATCATGTTGGATCAAGGCCTAATCTTCTTATATGTGCCAATTTTGTGAATATTCTCCACTCAGATGTGATATCCGGCCACAATGTTACTCCATTTTATCCCACGTACACATGTCCGTATAATGCTGAAGAGCTGTGTTGCTTCTTGACTATAACCTGATTTTTCTTAAAAATTTCTGTGAAGAAATTAAAAAACAGCTCATTTTTATGTTTTTCGAAGTCTTCTCTTCCTTTTAGTTATTTTTTTGCGAAAAATTTCTTAGGATTACAGTGAGCTCAGCTGTCATTTTCTGTGTAGTAGGTGGTAGGTTGCTTCTATCTTTTAGCTTATATATGTATTTTTTTATAATATTTTATTTTCAATAAGTATATATATTAATATGTGTGTGTACGTGTGTAGGTATATATATGTATCTACATAAATAGATATACATGTTTCTATTTCATTTCTTTACGCAAAAACCATTCGGGTAATAAATTTTATTGCAATAGCGAAAGGATTCAAAAATAGATCTATCACTTCCCCAGAGGGCGTTTCTGTGAATCGGATTAATGTCATATATAATTAATGAAATAAATAAAGTGCGATTTGAGCATATGAATCGTAGTAAAATTATCTTTCTGTCCGTATGTTGTACAAGCTATGAATTTTGATATTGAATATATGTTTGTTTACCCATTTCTACCAATATTTTGTAGATATTTGTCAATCATGAGTGGTAACCGGCTTACACTGTATCTCTATTTTATCCCATGTACTCATGTCCGCATGATGTGGTGAATATCGAGAAGATATGTAATATGTTTTTGGTGGTGATAGGGCTTTGCATATATTTAGGGCATATTTTTCATTTCTCATTCAACTACCCTTGGCAGAGATAGACTATTGGCAAGCCACGTGTGGTTTGTCTATTAATACGCCTCGTATATCTACATGGACGACATCTTAATCGCCTCGACAACCTGGGAAGATCATTGCACAGCATTAGCTAAACTGTTCGAAGCTCTCTCTCGACATGGCCTTAAGGCGAAGCCGTCCAAATGCGAATTCGGATTTGACAGCCTCCAGTATTTGGGTCATCAACTGAGCAGTAATCAGATCCAGCCTGTGGAGAACCGAGTCGAAGCCTTGAAATCGGCTCCACTCCCAAAAACCAAACGGGAGCTCCGAAGTTTTCTCGGTACAGTTGGGTACTACCAACAGTACATTCCTAACTACTCCCAACTGACATCTAAACTCCATGATTTCCTAAAGAAGAACTCCCCAGAACAAATACCTTGGACCGATACAACAGAAGATCTGTTCGAAAGTTTGAAGACAGCGTTAGTCAAGAGACCGGTCTTACAGTTACCAGACCCCAGATGTCCTTTCATTCTGAGGACAGATGCCTCCCAAACTCGACTTGGAGCAGCTCTCCTCCAGCCAAGCAAACGAGACTTCCGTCACTACGCGCCGGTAGCATATGCTTCACGTCGACTGAGAGGAGCAGAAATAAACTATTCTACCATTGAAAAAGAAGCGTTAAGCATCTACTGGGCTCTACAGAAGTTTGAGGTCTGCCTGTATGGACGAGAATTTGTGTTACAAACCGACCATCGACCGCTCCTTTATTTGCAACAGGCAGACAAGTTGAACCCCCGATTGAAACGCTGGGCTTTGTATTTCAGCCTTTTCAGGTTCCGAGCCGAACACCTTCCGGGAGTCGACAACCACCTTGCAGATTTCCTGTCTCGGCTATCGTAGCAGAGACACCCTCCCCCGGGCGTGTCAGGCCGCACAGGGGTTTTCGAGCCTTTTTGTGTTAGTTACCCATAATCTTAAGTATTTTCTTCACGTGCCCAGCTCTCTGAACGCAGACTTATCTATTTCCCCGCGCTGATGTTGCGTTTGTGCATTTACTTTAGTTAGCTCTTAAATATCATTTGTATTACATGTCGATATTCCAATGTTTCTTGTGTTATCTAGCTAAATACGACTAATATTTTAAATGCAATTTTGAGTGTTGTACCCTGTTATGCAGTAGCTCACGTCTGTACGCACTATTTTTGCAATAGAAAATAAATCACTGTATTGGTTAAAATATATCAGTGTATGTGATAGGGACTTCAAAGAGATTCAGCATTAAACAAGTCACACACTGAGGTCAGAAGAGTTTCCTTTCTCCTTGTTGACACAGGCAGGCTTTAGACTTATACGACACCTCGCCTTATAAGGGGTTTAAGGAGCCACCTCGGAAGGACGAAGTATTTCGCATAGTTTGTCGATAGGAAGACGCTGTCGCAGTTCGGCACTAACAGAATTCACTTCTGTTGCCCTAGCGGTCTCAAACGGCGCAGACAGTTGCTCGTCTTCCTAACGGTACCACCGTAGTTCGGCACTAACAGAATTTACTTCTGTTGCCCTAACGGACTTATTACGGCGTAGGTGGTACCCACACACACACCTCACCCTAGCGGTACCACCGTAGTTCGGCACATAACAGAATTTACTTCTGTTGCCCTAGCGGACTGAATACGGCGCAGGTGGTACCCACACTAACCTCACCCCCCACACACAACGGTACCGCCGTAGTTCGGCACTAACAGAATTTACTTCTGTTGCCCTAGCGGACTGATTACGGCGTAGGCGGTAACCACACGAACCTCAGGAAGGGCAGCTGCGAAGAAAAGCTAGCGCCCCGGAAAAGGTAGCTGTACAGAAGACAGCCCCTTTTCCACGAACCCTCACGTCGACCGCACGACGGTATCGACAATGAGTGGTAACCGGCTTACACTGTATCTCTATTTTATCCCATGTACTCATGTCCGCATGATGTGGTGAATATCGAGAAGATATGAAATATGTTTTTGGTGGTGATAGGGCTTTGCATATATTTAGGGCATATTTTTCATTTCTCATTCAACTACCCTTGACAGAGATAGACTATTGGCAAGCCACGTGTGGTTTGTCTATTAGTACGCCTCGTATATTTTGTCTATTAATATGCCTCGTATGGTCTATCTATTTTGTACACCTCTGATAGCTTGTCTATTAGTACACCTCGTATAGTTTGCCTATTATTATTATGCCTCGTATGGCTTATCTATTTGTACACCTCGGATGGTTTGTCAATTAGAACTCCTAGTATAGAACTTTTGTTAGACTACTAGCACACCAGGAATGGTTTGTCTATTAGTACGCCTCGTATATTTTGTCAATTAATATGCCTCGTATGGTCTATCTACTTGTACACCTCTGAAAGTCTGTCTATTAATACACCTCGTATAGTTTGTCTATTATTATGCCTCCTATGGCTCATCTACTTGTACACCTCGGATGGTTTGTCAATTAGTACTCCTAGTATGGAACATTTGTTTTAGGATGCCCTATATTTAAGAAACTTTTAAAAGCCAATATGTTGGCATGTATCTCATGTGACAACTTGGAAATAAACATTTTTTCTTTTTTTCTTTTCTTTTTTTCTTTCTGGAGGTTTGTTTTTGCCGCTTAGGGTAAATAAAAGACGTGAATTCGAAATAGTTTCACAGCCAGTAAGAAATTTTAAATTCAGATATATTCATTAAGTATTGAAATACCTATGTATTACTTCAATACGATAATTAGGTCAATTATTGCTAATCAATTGATAATCATATTTAATTAACGAAAGTGTTCCCAAGAAAAGTGTCCAGAAATTTAAAAATCCTCAATTAGTTGAAGCTTCACAAAAAAGGTGATTCAAAGAGAGCAAGGAGAAAAGTACCACGTACTACAGAGTCAAGGGACCGGGGAGCGCTTGTGTCAAAAGTCTGTTGATGCATCCCAATTCTAGCATGGTCACATGTGCTGCATGCCAGATACCGCCAGAACTTGCTTACACCAGCGATGCATGCCAGATACCGCCATTTTACAAATCATTCTCTATCGAAACAAAATGTTTATTTGGAGAAGAAGACAAAAATATTACGAATTGTACAATTATATATTGCTGTCGTAATTTTGCATGATAAGCTGTATAAGTTGTGAGAATCTCATAAGTATTCTATTCTTTTGCGGGAATATAAATCATAGATATCAGCTGTCTGCGTAATGCGTCACAGTAGTTCATCGTCAAGCGAAGTGAACAATATTTATGCTCAAAAAGCTGTCGTTGCTTAGTTATTACATACTTCAGTTAATATAATTGGTAGTTAATATATCTGGCTATAATTGCTATGGGAAATAAGAAAACAAAACACAGTTCCACCCTCACCACCAGGGTTTTGGCGCCAAATTCCAGCTGTTGCACAGTTGCAGTCTTGCAGAAGCTCTCACTCAACAAGCTTAATTAATTAAGCGTTTGCAATATGGAGTGCCGTTCGCAGAAGGTTGAAAAATCAAAAGAAAGTGCTGGGTGCAGCAGTGACGTACCCAATAAATGTATTGTGCCGAAACTGCATACACTAGATCTTGCTCCAGATGGTATTGCAGAAAATTTTGCTCTTTCAACTTCATTTCATGGAAAGCAAATTCAAATATGTTCTGGAACTGTGATAGAAGTTGGCATTGATAATTATACAAAACTGAAAAGTTGGGTAAAAAAGTTTTCAGAAAAGAAATTTGTACAGTAGAGACACGCGTGGCGGAACCAGAAAAAGTATCAGATCTATTAAAGTACAAGTGTCACCATGCTAATTTTGGACAAAAAGGAATCAAAACCACTCATACACAATAAGTGTTAAAATTTAAATGGTAGAAAATACATTTAAAGGTACTTGTGGGTTATCTGTCACCACTTTTAATTTATGGTTTCCATTTGATGTTAAGGTCAGGCTAAGCTGGGTTAGCTCAATTGAATTATTATGAATTTCTATTATTTTTCAATTGTTTGTTTCAGGCTTTAATGAATCTCTGGGACCTTCCAAATACTGAAGAGGTCTCTGAAATTCATTATATACATAGAAAGTAGATACATTTCATTAGAAATAGATATAAATCAATAAAGATTCTTTTTCACATGAATAATCCAGTCGTACTTTCCAGAACATAAGTTCAATATTCATAATAGAATTATATTTTCATTTTTTATCCTGTAAAAACACTTTTACTCTTAAACAATTAGTTACAAATAACCCATGAGTACCTTCAAAATTGCTAAACAAATATTCAATGTTGAACATTAATATAATGACTGTCATTGTTTTTCTGCCCAAATAACTGTCCTCGCTTATATTATTTGTCGATTCGGAGCTGCCAATAGCTTAATGACACAAATTCGTTTTCTTCCCCAAATATAGGGTAGGGATCACCTTGACCGGTGAAGCGGATTACAGTAGAGGTTGTCTAGGTTATGTAATATACCTACATTTGAAATTACTTAGTTATATATTTATAGATTACTAATGTATCTCGTGGAGACGGCATTAAGTGAAGACTGGTTAATCTTTCAAATTCGATAAATACACACAATATAATAGTATATCACCAAAACGTTTTCTAGACCTGACAGTTAATCACCTATATATCAAAGTTATTTTTGACAATATTCAATTGCATCACGTGTATTCCAGGTGTCCTGTGGAACTAACTGCAAGAATTGCGAAGCAGCCCGTGAAAAATTCGCCCTCCTGCCGCATTGAGATTAGAGGCCAGCACAATCACTCTTTGGACTCCGCAGCTGCACTTCAGGAGCTTCGGCGAAGTATCGTATCGAAGTATCAAAAGCGGAGGCTTTTGAAGAGTATTTTCGACAAGGTACCTTATGCAAGTTTATTGTTCTCTTAAGGCGTCTCTACATCCAGCAGTCTTGTACGAAAATGTACGGGCATGCAATACCTGCTTCTAGGCTAATTCCTGCTATTTCCTACATGGGTAAGAATAGCTTTCCACACGAGGTGATAAAATAATACCTTTTAACAAATGTTTATTATGAATTATCTCCATAATTGAACCTTATTGAACAACACTTGCATTTTCTTGTGCAAGAAGGTGATATTTTCAAGATGATTTATATATATTATGTTTATTTTACAGGCATACTTTTTTGACCGCATTGTAAAAGCTATTCTTTACAATAATGAAAACAATCTGTTCTACAATGACCATGATGACAGCAATTATTGCCATATTAACAGTTATTCCATTCCAATAAACTCAGTGCAAGATTGCAAGGTATGAAGGTGTTTTCAGTTGTTTTTTTTAGCTTGGTAACTGAGCAGTTAGCAAAAATAAGGCTTTCGAATGTTTTTTCACCAATAAAATATATATAACCTTTTTCAAGAATTTCATGTTGAGCTTCTTTATGGTTTATATGTATGGAAGGCTCTTGTATATATCTGTGGCTCCCCTCGGGGGATACAACTATTGTGTCTTTGGGAATTAGCACTCCAAGGTTGACTATGTGAGGAGGGCCCGAGCTAGAAGTTAGGTAGGCTTCCTTTTTGTTAAAATAGAATATGCTTTGGTTTTGTTACGGGCCATCTTTTTTTCGGTTCACTGCTGTCCTGTTTTTCAGCACCTACTACTTTCTTCAAATTTTTCTTGTTTCATGATCTTCTTTCTTGGCTAACTGTTTCTATGCACCTTGTGCATAGATTCCGCGTTCCCTCAACTCCATACTAAATGGGGCCTTCATCCTTCCTCTCTTGGAACATCTTTTTCGTGGTAAAGAGAGGCTAAAACTTTCTTATATAATAATAATCATAATAATTATAATAGTAATATCTGTGGCTCATATAATAACGAATGAATTACGGCGGTTAAATTATTTGAGAAAAAGTTCACCAATTTTTTACATACCATTGTACAAAATATAGATTTAATTTTTTTAGCACTGCAAGGTACTAATATGCCCAGATTCATTCCACCATACAATATAGCTTTGCTGGCATGGTCTATTGACATGGAAGAACCATTTTCTGACAGGAATGCTACCAATGCAAGCTGCAAGATTTCATCAACTTCGGATGTGATTAACAAACGATGTATCGATGTCAGCTGATAGCCGTGTGAATCCCAGTCGATTTTCCCTAGCGAAGTTTCGTCAGCGCTGCCTGCAGGATCAACACGGTTCTTTGACAAAGAGTCTATCGCAGCGGCAGTTGGGAGATACAAGGATCAGAATCCTCAGCACATCATCGCTTGCGACGCAACTGACGGTGGCGAGAGCTTCGCGATTGCGTTGGTGACGGACTTCATGCAGCGCGTCTACAGCAGCGTCAAGGCAGCTGGAGAAGTCGCCTTCATTGACACTACCAGCCACGTTGACCAGTCAAATGCCGCATTAACTCTCATAGTTTGTGCAAGTCCTGCGGGTGCTCTTCCGCTGGGAGTCATAATAACTTCTGGCCAGTCCAAGGAAGATTATAAAAAAGGTGCGTAATAATTCAATCTAAAATATATTACAAGGTATTAGATGAAAATGACTGAAAGTAAATGTAGCATTCAAATTGATATGAGAAAATTATTATGTGTATTACTTATGAAATCAATGGCTCTATGCCGAACTTCAGTTTGATGGACAAACTGCTGGCTATTAAAATTGTAACTGATTGCCAAATTCTACGAGGAGAAACTTGAAAGTATAAGTTAGGTAATGATATAACTCTCTTTGAAGGAAACGATTGCAAAATTGCGTTTGATATTCAATAAGAGATTTTGTGAAGCCAATTATTTTTGAGAAAATATTACGGATATTTAGAATTCAAAACGGTGATTGTACTGCTTCTCATAATTTATCTTTTTAAATCTGATAATAAGGTTTCTACCTTCGCAGGTTTCCAGCTACTCCAGCGCCAGCTCGGTCAACGCGCATTCTACGGCGCGGGATATCCTCAGTGCATCATTACTAATGATAGCGATGCAGAGCGCGGCGCGCTGGCCGAGGTTTGGCCTGAGAGCCGCCTCTTCCTGTGCGTGTTTCACGTGCTGCAGACTGCGTGGCGCTGGCTTTGGAACGCCAAGAACAACGTTCAACTGCAGCAACGCAAACCTCTAATTCTGATGCTGAAGAGGTTGGTTTACACAGTTAAAAAGGAGGAGTTTGGCGATATCTGGGATGACTACAAGAACACTTCTCTTGCCGCTGCCAGCGCACGAGCCACTCAGTGAGTAATATACGTATAATAAGAATTCATATATTTAGTCGATAAAAAGTTAAATTTCTATGCGATTTTTTACATTGTATATTTTTTATGGTATAAAAATTGAGTTTGATTTAGAGCATGTACCTTACGCAATAAATTTTTCAAATTTTTCTTGTATTTAACATCAATTTCAAAAAGGGCTTATTGTCCTCTGTAAATATTTCATACTTTTTATGAACACATATTCATTTTGTTGAATACGCGCATAACTTGTGGACGCGTCCTCAAATAGTGCATGCATTATCTGTTACTTCAGGCACTTTGAGACATTATTTCCGAGGAAGGAGCTGTGGAGTCTTCATGGAGGGCTGGATATCTGCTACGAGGTCACCACACCAATAACTACTGCGAGAGCATGATGATGGTGGTTAAGGATATTGTGCTCAACAGGTATGTGATCATATAGGTTCATTTAAACTACTGCACATTAATCACTTTTCCATTCTTAAGGTTTGAACATAAACAAGGTAATACGCCTTCCAGAAATCATAATTGTAAAATTATATAACTTGATTACATTGAGTGCAATAGAGGTACAATGTAATTTATATTCATAACTTATTATCTTTTCAAAAAAACTGTTGTATGACTAATTGTGTAAATCCATAATCACCCAATCTATTTAGATGTTCAATCCAAGTTTGTTTTTGCACGACTGTCTTCGATGTATGAGATCAATAACTTGTTCCACATGCAGAGGACATGTAACTCATTGCCACCAATTTCAGTGAGAACTTCTTTTTCGTTACGGAGTGAAATGCATCAATATTTAAAAATTACATGATTTCACCTTCAAATTTAATTATCATTTTCAACTTACTTTTTCTTCTTTGATCTCGTATTTCAATTTGTCCTCTTCATAATATAGGGGTTGTATCCGCTGTCTCTTTTAGCTATTTTCTTTATTTATTTCTAGGAAGAAAGTCTACAACCCTGCAGCGTTGCTAGTGGTCATAGCAGAGGTCTACAACGACTACCTCAAACAGCGCCTCCTGGATTTTGCTGTGAAGAAGAACAACACGCAAAATAATGCCAGCACCATTCCGCTGACTGCCATCTCGCAGACTGAGGAGGCTGAAAAGTGCACCTTCGAAGTGGTGAGCTCAACTGCTGAAGGTGTGTACTAAGTCGACCTCACGATTGGTGTGTGCACGTGCCCTGATGGCTCAACAGGTCGTGCATGCAAGCACCAAGTTGCATGCTCCCAATACAGCACTTTACGCCTTCCGCAAAACTTCTGTAACTGCTTTTCACAGCGCAGATATCTTGCTGTTGTAGCAGTCGGAGAAGAAAAGGTGCCTGCGGATGACTTCTTCAAGGATTTCCAAACAACAGAAACTAAGTGTGACTGTATATCTAATCTTAGAAATGGTCCCCCTAAAGCTGCTGAAATGGAGCAAGTAGTTTCCACGCAGGATCCTGTGTCTACAGAAGTAAACGTCAATGACTCACCCCAGCTGGATACTTCTAAAGAGACTTCATCTGAGCGGGATTCGACTTTAGAACTGTTTAAAAATACTCTAGACTTGTTTGATTCATCTGAGGTTAGGAAGGGATGGCAGCGTTTCAAATTGAGATTAAGAAAAATTAAAACTAAATCTCAACTGGCAACTCTTCTTCACACTGCTGGCAGCACAATTTTTAATAAGAGGTCTCTGGGCAGGAAGATTGTGTGCCAACCAACAAGCGTGGCAAGGAGGAAGGCTGGGACCTCAAGAGAAAAGGCTGCATTAATGAGAGGCGGTGACATTTCCACTAAAAGAAAACGGTGCTTAGCCAAAAATATCAATGTAAACAAGCTTAATGCAAAAATTCATTAAAACTACCAATTACTACCGTATTTTGTTCTCTTACTTCCCTTATATATTCTCTATACAAATTGTTAACGACAGCCGGATATTAGGAAACACGTCTGGAATTTCAGAAATCTCACCAGCAGCCTCTGAAATTTTGGCCACCAGATCTTTCTCATATTCATTCATTCAAAACGTTTTTGCTAAAACTTTTTAATCGAATATCACTAAAAGAAAATTTCATCATTTTGCCCTCTCGTACATTAGAAGTGTTTGTAACGTAAATTCAAACTAAATATTGCGAGTAATTGTATCATCAAATTTCATACTTTAAAACAATAAACTGCTCATATTTCAAAAACCCAAAAGTGTTCTGAAAATTTCATAGAAAAAGAACTATTCATCTGGCCATATTCTGCTTGTGAAATTGTGTACCTCTTGTCGTAAAACATCCTGCACAAACTAGCATTATCTCCGTTCAGTTATCAGCCAGCAGGTTGTAATTATATCAACTTAATATATCTGAACACGTCATTGGTTTGCTTTAATCGCAACCTTATCAGAAACCTAAAACGAAGGAAATTCCTATACAATTTATCATTCTTACCAAGAAAACGTTTCGGAGTCCAGCTCCTTCATCATTTCACACGAAAAACAAAAGAATTACGTATGAAGTATAAGATCAAGGTAAAATGAATTGTAGGTACTATAAATATATCATGAAAGTAAAATAAAAAATATTAGACGGACAATAACAAGGAATAAAATACAGAAGCACAAAAAGAATAAATGTGACATATACGTATGAAATGAAATTAGGCTGGTTCTGACGAGGAATCTAACTATTCACTATTTGCAAAGGGTACGAACTGTCAATATTGTTCAAATGAGGGTTTCACTTGAAGAAATGCAAGGACTCTAAAATTCTGAGGTCACCCGGGATTGAAGCTGAGTCTAAAATTTTGAAATCGGCAGGAGATATAGGAACGTTGCATTATTAACTTAATTATGTAATAACTAAGTAACGACAGCTTGTTAAATATAAATATTGTTCACTTTGCTTGACGACAGACTATTGTGTCACAAAACGAACAATAGTCTTTAAATGTGCGTGTTCAGTTGATATTTATTATTCATATTCCCGCAAAAGAATGCAATGCTAATGAAATTCTCACAACTTATCATGACGAAAATTACGAAAATATATAATTGTACAATTCGTAATATTTTTGTTTTCTTATCCAAATAATCGATAGAGAGTTATCTGTAGAATGGCGGTATCTGGCATGCGTTACAGGTGCAGGGGTGGTGGTGGTGGGGGTGTGTGATGGTGGGGGTGATAGAGTTGGGGTAGCACCACGCTGTTGACACTAGCGCCCACCTTCACGTAAACAAGCAAAGGTTACAAAAAGCCTTCCAGTTTAGCTCTATAGAGCAGTATCCTAGCAATCTAGACTCAAAGGAAGCCGTCCACTTCAATGCTAGCTCCCTGTCAACGAGCATAAATTTCGGGTAGATGTACATTAGCACACATGAGTCGCAGGTTACTACCTGCAACGAGCTGTCAAACAACCACGTGACTATACTCAGCAAATGGCCATTGCCCAGGTCTTCACTCTATAGTATGTAGATGTCAGGTAAACGACAGTCACTGTCGATTCATTCAACACACTTTGCTCCTGTAATCTTGGTAACGACTTACATTTCTTGGGAAGACATATTACTGGCAAACAATTTCATTTTCCGTACAGTATCCGTTCACGTCTCATGAAAAACTCTCTCATACATTAGTTAGGTCTTTGGTTCAGAAAATGTCTACCGCGATGCGAACTGGAAGCACGTCAGAGAGTTCGTAATCGAACACAAAACCACGTAACTGCTGCAAAGTAGTATGTTCTGGAAATATTTCGAGGAAATATTCTAAATTTCATCTCTCTACTCAAATTTTGCTGCACAAGTTTCTCTGTATCAGGCGTGAATGCATAAAGATTTGTCGCGCCCTTGTTCCCCTTCGCCAGGTAAGAAAAACACCGGAAGAAGAAGGAGGTTGTATTGGGCGCGGTTGAATACGTCACTGCAAAAACAAGAGTTATTTAGTTCTACAAATGGAGGCACTACCTAGGCTTCGGCTCGGAACTTTATATCTTTTCCTTGGAGCACTGATTTCAATTAGATACAATATTTCCTCGAAGTGGTTTGAATCGTTGAAACAGCACCGGAATGCTGAGTCGTAGTCACAACAAAATGTTCACACAAATTTGAAAGAAACAAGACGGAAGCAAGGTAAGCCATTTCATAATAGAGCCACCAATATATCACTACTTTCAAAGTCAGGATTTTTCACCCAATTGCTGCAATTTTACTCACGTACTCAGTAAAGATTAGATTATAATGACATCGAAAGGGTGTGAAATTTAGGTTGCACACAAGTTCAATCACGGAATTCTCAGTAAGAGATAAATGGCTTAAAAAGTTGAGTCATAGAGACGAAAGCAACAAACAAAGCTATGAGTTACACGATACGCAAACTTTCCGTAATAGACAGAAAAAGAGGGGGAATCGAAAACCTAATCAATGTATGTATACTTATAAAATATTTCTCATGAATTCTATCGTGAACAAATGAAATACCTAAAAAGGGCTAAAAAACATCACCTTAATTTTGGGGCCCGAACGATACAAAAGAGAAACTCTACTCAACTACGAAATTATTTCATAAAAAATACTCTACCGATAAGGACAGCAACTTTACAGAGTAGCCATAGTTTTCAACGAGAAGCGAATCAGTTTCGAAAACAACGCAGATTTCAAGAAAAATAAGAAGCACTGCGAGAAAACAAATGTAAAATTAAATAAGAAGTTTCTAATCGACTTCGATTTATTACCAGAGCTTAGATCACTTGACACGACGGAAAACAAGGTGGTACGTCTTAAACGTAAAATACTTACATCTTTATATGCGAGACCTCTGCTATGACACATATCCTAACCTAATCATCACGTTTTACATTGCCTGTAAAGTAAAAGGAATCACATTAAGTTGTTATCAAACGCACACGAGATTTACAACCAGACTAGGCTTAACTTTACAAAGACACGAAAGGGCTCAAGGTCGGCCATTTTTTTATATGGCGCTCGAGGCGCAGTAATACAAGACACCTGCATATAGATGACTCGTAAATGCACAAGAGAATCAAATGCTATCATAACTCTGCAAATCAAAGCATCTCGGCCCCTTCAATAAATAACGCACTTCTTCGATCATACAAATGATTTTGAGACTCAGTGGTTAAAACTTACAGAGAAATAAAAAATCACTTGAACAAGACAAAACGCACAGTGGAAACATTCTGGAGCTACCGAAGCACACATGTGAAAATTTGACACACGCAAAGGTAGAATGGCTATCTACCGTTCTTACAGATATAAGGCACACTTTCACATTAGTTCCTTAATTTATATTAAGTTCGATCATCACTTAAAAAAGGATTAAACACATTTAATGCGCAGGCACAAGAGAATTAGAAGGGCGCCTGAGCACGAAAGGTCACACCTGCTCTCGGAAGAGCTTCTGCTACAGTGACGTGGAAGCTGTTCCACAGGGGACGCCAAAATAAGAATGTTACCAGAAAACCCCAGCATACGCTAAAGGAAAAAACCCAGATCAACGAAAAGGGCGTAAATGAATAAATTTTCTTACACTTTTCTATTGTTTTCGAGGTTACCAAATAGTACAATCATTTTAGCTCCTTTAAATTAATTGTTTTGCCAACACAAGTCGTGGCTGTAAACCCCAGGAGACAGATAAAAACCCAGATCCGTGGTTAAAACCCCAGAATGAGCAGCCCACAGACTTAGAATCAAGATTGGCAGAGAACTCCAGCAATTACTTCTACAGGCGCGAACAGAACTAGAACGTTTGATAAGTATCGGAGTTTTTTATTCTTAATTTAAATAAAGATATTATCGACTTCATAAAT